>OZ020180.1:30401447-31601447 GCA_963971135.1 Stenus bimaculatus
TTAAATACTAATTTTATGCAATATTAAGTTTATTTATTATCAGTTAATTAGATATAATTTTAAAAAAATAAATGATGCTCTACTTTTTTCCAATACTATTTGTATATTATGATATATTATAGGTTTGTGAATAAAAAACAAGGTCCTTCTAAAAAATTATTATAAATTAGAGATAATTCTAGTTGTTAGTGTATTTGAAAGTAGTTATAAAATATTAAGGTTCGCAATACGTTGAGTCATTGTAAACCAACTTTAACTAAATATTAAATTGATTTTTAGATGAAAATCTAGGTATCTAAATTATTAAATTTATTTATATCAACTCACGCTATAGTTGCAATAGCACGCTTAACTTGCCTGTAAGTTTTAATTTCCAATACTAAAGGCCCCTTGTCGTTCATACAATAATCGATTGCAAATCTAGTGGCCTCTCGTACTGCAAGAACATCCATCCCATCTACCTTAATGCATAATAAAGATTAAATATAAACTTTAACCTCTAAAGAGCTAGCAATTTCTTATTTTAGATAAGGGATTATCTAAATCTTACCCGAATACCCGGAATATAGTCCCCTCTCGTATAATACTCGGTGTTCGCTGAAGATCTCTCGCTAGATGTTCCCATTCCATACTCATTATTTTCACAAACAAAGATGCATGGCAAGTTCCATAGTTTTGCCATATTGAAAGCTTCGAACACTTGCCCCTATCAAATAATAAATTAGAATTTGTTAGAACAAACTATTATAATAATTTTTAAAAACTATTTTTTTATTTAATGCAAAAAATTAAAAACTGCACTGTATTTTATTCCTAAAAATATACTTAAATCCAAGGTTAATGAATTATAGCGAAATTGGTTTATTGTTAATTTTATTTTCCTTACCTAATAGTAACTCAATTAAAAGTTTATAAATAGGGTCTATACCTGGTTTGCACATCCATCTCCAAACAAAACAAAAGAAACCCCCTTCGTGTTAAAGTATTTAATAGTAAAGGCAAGACCGGTACCTATGGGTATCTATAAAAAAAGCATTACTCCACTTCAACCCTAATTGTATCTTTATTAAATTACCTGTGCTCCGACTATTCCGTTGCCGCCGTAAAAATTTCTCGTATACATGTGCATTGAACCACCTCTACCCTTGCTTAAACCACTTTTCTTTCCAATTAATTCTGAAAATATGGCAAAGGCATCAAAATCTGACATTAAATAACACCAGCCATGAATTCTGTAACCAGATATAACCATATCTTCAGGGCGAAGTACTTGAAATATTCCCACTGCACATGCTTCCTTTTAAAAATTATATAAAATTGTAAATTATTTTATAAGGAGGAAAAAAGTATATATACTTCATTTTTTAACTTTAAATTTAATTTTAAAAATTAATGTCCCTGATAGGTTAAAAGTAAGCAAGATTTACACCGGATAATTATTTTTGATGATTTTTGACATATAACCTCAAAATATTAATCATAAAATTTGAATTACTAATTTATTGACCTGTATAAATTTGTATTCAGTACAAAGAAATGGGGAATGTAATTTTGTTTCTGTACAAATTTTATCATTAAAAAGCCAAAAATAACCCAAATTCCTGTCAAAACCTGTTTGGTTATTTTTCATCATGAAATAACTGAAATTTCGCATTTTCTTTATTGCTCCATATTTTTGTTATCACTTAAGATGATAGGGAGTCAAATGTAGAAAAACCGACGTTTTTACCTTTCATGATTTTTATCAAAGTTTTTCAAATAGGAAATTGTTTAAATTAATCCTTACCTATTTAATAACTTGTTGATGAAAACTCCAATAATTTCTATTTTAATTTTTTATAATTTTTTTTAATATTAATATGTATTTAATAATTTGTGCCAATTGTGTATTGTTGCATTTACCTTACAAATTTCAAGCTACATAAACACTTTGTTAGTATATTTGAATTTATCAATTACAAATGATGAACGTTTAAATAAAACTTAATTTTATTCGTATACAATTTAAATACAGTTTCCATATTCATAGCAAACAAACGCAAATAATAACAAGCTTTTAGGTCAAGTTAAAAGTACTTCTCAGCTATAAAGTGCTTTTTATTTAGGGTGAAATCCCAGTAAATTTACTTTATGTTCTGTTTTATTTATCTTTTTTTAATCTTAGTTAAAATACACACTTTTTACTAAAGAATCATCCCAAATGTTTTCCAGCAGGATAAATAAACTTTGAAATAAAATTTTAAATGACGCATCGTAATTTAATTCTCATTTAATGCAATTTAATTAAGTAGAAACGTTGAATTAAACATTAAAATACCAGATTTCTATAATATTAAAAAATGTTGCCTTTTACTGCCCTTAGGGAAATGAAGTGATAAATTTCATTTTTTTAGTTAAAGTCAATTTAGCATTTGGTTATGTTTTAACCGAAAAAAAATTAAAGGCTATTTTTACGAAAAATTGGTACAAATTCTATTCATTTTATTTATAATCAAAAATTAACTATGGTTAATGATTTTAGCTCTGTAAACAAATAAAACAGGTAATATCTGCCATTTTTCAGCGCAGGTGTATAGTTTAAACTATTTTTTTAGAACCTAAAAATCGCGAATGAGTATATCAAATGTGTCATAATTAACTTACCTGTCCGTTGTATAAATGACAAAAGCCTCGTACTTGCTTAGACTTATATAAATTACCAATAGCAGTTTCCAATTTTCGTATTCCTTGCATTTGCTTATAAATTTTTAAAGCATCTTTCTTATTAAGTTCTGCTTTTGTATTCGGCCCTTCGTCGAGTTTAAATAAGTTATAATTCTGTAGAACTGTATCGTGATTCATAAGAGTTTAGTAATTGCAGTTAATTATTGTTACCTTTATATTAAAAGCACTAAGATTTCCTTTATGTTCATAGTTGAAAATATATTTTGCACGAGTTTTCTGAAAACACAAGACGGTTTTAATGATTCGGATGCCTGAAAACATAGCTTAACAGTTAACAGGTACTTTGAATCGATTGGTTATCTTTCCAATTGAGACTAATGATATAATATGGCTGATTGCCAAACTACTTCTATACTTATTTATTTGCGTTGGCAATTTTCCACATAAAGAGGAATTATATTATTTTTTAACTTATATTAATAGTTCTTCTACCATTTATAATAATCTTACAATAAATAGGGAAATGAAACAACAACGTTATAAAAATCCTTATAATAAATACACTAATATTGGTACATATAAAAGAGACAAGCATGAAAGTGCAAAAAATTTAGATGGACCCAAATAAAGTGTTTATATAAAATAGTTTATACAAAATCAAAGGATGAAAAACGCTAATTGATGGGAGTATTAAAATAACATTTAATGAGCCAAAATCTTCTTGGAGTAGTTTCCTTGATTTCTTTTTATAAAAATAGCGTATTTAGAAATAAGTTGTAAGCCGCCTTCGATGTTTTCTTCAATTTTATATAGGTAATTACAGAAATTTTCTTTACGATTTTAGATTTTCCTTGTATATGTCGTAAGCAAATGGTAATTTCAGGGAAATAGCATCTTCCTAGGAAAGTACTATTTGCGTTGACAAATAGTTTTAATTTCTATTTGCCTAGTGTTATAGTATTTAACTAGGTAAATAGTATTTGACAGAGCAGTTTTTAGGAAAATAGCTTTCAGTTTTCGTCAAATATTACACACAGTTTTTACTTTAAAATTCAGAAAATGAGGGTAGAATGATGTTAAAAATATATTAAAAACCAAATAAATATTCAAAAATTTTAAAATATTATAAAAATATAGTGAAAGAAAATAAATAAAATTGAGTATTCCATGTAAAAAACTAAAATAAGAGTTAATATTATTTATTACATCTACTTATTTATTTTTGCAGGGATTACTCGACAGGGGCCAACTGTCTTAGGGGGGGTAATTTAAAAAAAATAATGAAATATTGGTAATTTTTAAGAATAAAAATAAATAAGCGAACAAGAAATTTTTAGGGGGGGGTAAACCAAAAATTCTTAGGGGGGGGGGTAATTACTTAAATATCTTAAAAAAATATCCGAAGAAAAACTGCTGAGAGACGCTTTGGTTAAAGTGACAAATCAGATTAAAATTTGAATAAAAATTAACAGGTACACAAACTTAGCAAGTCTAAAATCACTACAGAGTATGTTTGGTTGCATAGTTGCGGTTTCAGTCTTTTTGAGTTCACTGTACATACTTACATAATGTATATTCAGTTCGGGTGTATATAGGTTTCTTAGGTCAAAACTAGTTCTAACAAGTCAACGATCAGGTAAAACTAGTTTTGACTGAAACTCTCAGTTAAAACTCGAAATAATATTGCAGATTCAATTTATTCGGGTTTTTACAAATGGTAGCAATGGTAATTTTATTCGACTTAACGGATGTCTTAGTTCTATTGAATGGGCTAATATCCTGAATTATTCTAATCTAAATATTGTAGTTGATAGACTGTAAGATATACTTAAGAGGATAGTCCGCCAAATGTTTGAAATGCGTACTCCTCACTATTAAAAATTGATTTTTAGGTGTTTGTAATAAAAAATTTAACAAATACGCTCTTGTTTTGCCTTGAAATTGAATTTATTTATCATATACAATTTTTTTTTGATGTATATAGTCTGTTATAAGGGAGTAATTTTGAAAAAATGATAAAAACGCATTTTTTATCATTTTTTTAAAAAATGGTGGAATTTTTTAATGGAACACCTTATATTTTTTTATGTTCAATTTTTCATCTAATATTACACCTAGATACTTGACTTTATGAGCTATATCAATACATATATTGATCAATAATTATAAATTAAAATTCATACAAACTTACATGCACCAAGCTATGACAGTAAAATTTAAAATTTCTTTTTATGTTGCAAAATTGTTCAGAGAAATTTGTACTGAAGTAAGAACAGTTTTCAGATTTAGGAACAGCTTGAAGAAGGGGCTAGTGAAAAAGAATAATAGTAGCAATAAGTTCTATATTGGCAAGAGTGGGAGAGAGCCATAGAAATTAGGGTTTGGAATCAGTTCTACTATAAAAAGGACCTTATCGTTCTCTGGGAGGATCGTGTTCCAACGTTGATATTCATACCACATGTATAGAAAAGTAAAATATTTAATTTTGTAAAATATTGGGTCATGAAAATATGGCCGGGCTTCAGAAAACGCTTTTGAAGTTGTGAATTTTTATCATCATTTTCCACAATTCGACAACGATGTCGGGATTAACTAACAACTAATATTGCATTAATGCAATATTAGTTGCCGACATCATCTAAATATTTTAATTTTCTGATGTTAATAATGTATTAATTATGTACTTAATTACATATTTATAAATATTTTATTTTATTTTAATTATTTAGCGTATAGTTTTATCAAATTAATAAGTATATTCACAATTAATTTTTTAAAATTATTTAATTATTGCCGTCTTTTCTACAATTTTTACAAAAACTTCAATAAAAGATTTGGGACATTGCATAAGACTATGATATTTCTATTACGTGATAAAATGGTATTAGTATTTTAGTTTACGAAAGTTTTATAGATATCCATTCACTAGAACATCTTGAAATAAAAATGTTACGATTTTTATAGTACATTTCGGATTTTCTAAAACATTGGCAACATTGGATAATTTTTCACCTACCTGTCACAAATAAATCCATTAATTTCCAAATGTGTTATTTAATTGTAAACATAAATATAATATATCCAAGCGCACCTAATTATTTTTAATAAGAAATACATTTTTTTGGAAATGAAAATAAAATTATCAATTTTTACAAGCGATTCGGGCTCTGAGTTTCGCTAAGTTCTAAGAAAATTGCACGAATTCTTCTGACGTGATTGTATAATTTTTTTAATTTTATAGATTTATTTCTAGGAAAAACCATTGTACGTCCTTTTCGTCAAAAATATTTATAAAAACTTGAAATTTTCTTTCTTACTTTGCACGCACGATTTAAATCGATATCTAATAATTCACAACAAAAACAACTAATTAGAGGAATATTTAAAATTGCAAATCGTAATTACAGGTTAATTCAGGTTAATTGTCACACTTGTCAAAATTTAAAATTCGAATAGCCGCAATTGCCAGCTTAATAATAGATTTTTGCCATACAGTTTAATTATTTAACAGCATCTTCTAAACAAAATTGAAGGTGATATTTTATATTTAAAATATTATAGTTCGTTTTGGTAAGTTAGATTTTAATTTCATTTCTGCCCAAATTCTCATATGAAAACGATAAGGTCCTTTCTGAAATTTTATTTTTTTTAAGTTTTCGGTGACGAATGTCCGTTACGGGTTTATTCTTTAACTCGTTGCTTGTTTTACCTTTTGACAAGTTTTTATTTTTGTTAATATAATAATAATAAACATACTTTATTTCATCTATAATAATGTACAAACCAAATACAAAAAGATAATATGCTGCAATAATTTTCCAATGTTCCAATTATTTTTGATATGCGGCTTAGTGCTTGTAAGTTGTGCGTTCCTCTAGGATGCAGTTGATTAATGATTCTTTTAATACGGTACTTGTTATTTTTATATCTTGACAATGGACCTTGATTGTGTTTTTTGCAATTATGTTAGTATAGTAGAAGCGGCGGCGACACTAGGTCTAGTGTGATAAAACTTTTCAAGGTTGTACATATAATTCGTTACGTCATTGAGGGGGGAACACAAAATGACACTGCTGCCACGTGTAGACCGAACGCCACTATAAAATTTTTTTTTTCAAAATTTTTATTTTTTTCTAATGTCTAGTATCATAAAACTTCAGGATTCTGATTTCTCCTCGCGACAGGAAAGGGTTAGGGCTATAAAAAAATGCGGTGCTGCCAGTCTCCGTGAGAACGCGTATCAGTGGCAGCAGGAAAATAAGAGATCTCACAAACTCGATTTTCAAAAATTGGCAACCACTTTTACTGACGTCACGTAAAAATAGTTGCTTATTACCGACGTCTCGTAAAAGTGGTTGCTTATTTTTGAAAACGATTCCCACTTTCGGGTTGCTGCCTCGCTTCCTGCCACGTGTAGACCGAACGTCACTATAAAAATTTTTTTTTCAAAATTTGTATTTTTTTTAATATCTAGTATCATAAAACTTCAGTATTCTGATTATTCCTCGTTCATCGCGACAGGGGAGGGTTAGGGATATAAAAAAATGCCCCCAAACCTGACAGGAACCGAGGCAGCAACCCGAAAGTGGGAATCATTTTCAAAAATAAGCAACCACTTTTACGAGACGTCAGTAATAAGCAACCACTTTTACGAGACGTCAGTAAAAGTGGTTGCCAATTTTTGAAAATCGAATTTGTGGGATCTCTTATTTTCCTGCTGCCACTGATAAGTGTTCTCTCGGAGATTGGCAGCACCGCATTTTTTTATAGCCCTAACCCTCCCCTGTCACGAGGAGAAATCAGAATCCTGAAGTTTTATGATACTATATGATACTAGACATTAGAAAAAATTAAAAATGCAGTGGCATTTTGTGTTCTCCCCTCAATGAGGTAACGAATTATATGTACTACCTTGAAAAGTTTTATCACACTAGACTTAGTGTCGCCGCCGCTTAGACTAGTAGTATTTATTCTATTTTGGTTCGTTACTAGACAGTACCACACGGCTATCGGTGCGTAACTGTGGCGCTACTGAGTACTAAAATTTATTTTTCGAAGTTGGCCATCACTGAAGTTTGTTGATTTTAAAGTGACAGTTGCCAAGCGATTTACAGGTTATTTGATGATTTGACAAACCTGACAATAGAGTTGCCAGGAAATTTACTAAAATTGAAAGCTATAATATTTAATTTTAAATAGATAAAAAGGCGAAAAATAGAAAAAATAGTATAAAAAACTCGTTTCATAAGTCAATAGTACCGCTTGTTCATTAAAATACTCGCCGCTACGCGGCTTGTATTTTTAGATCGAACGCGTGCTATAATATGCGACTTATGAAACTCGTTTTTTAATATACATTTGTTGAATTTACAATTGTACGACAGAGTTGGTTGTATACTCTAGTTCATCGAAGTTTGTTTGAATTGTGTTTTTATGTATTATGTTAATTCAATAAATTTTAGTTTATTAAGCAAATTTAACCCTCTAGTTCCTAAAACCGCCACGAGGCGGGCGATATAAAATCTGTAGAATTTCCGTTTATTGAAATTTTGGCGCAATACCCGTCCTTGCCTGTAGACGATTGTTTACAAAACAAATAAAACTGGGTCCTTTATCTTAAAGTAACCTACTGTAATTTTATTAGAAAGAAAAAAAAATTGGGCATTAGAGGGTTAAATTCTTTTGAAGACGCAATTTATTGGTTGCGAAATGCATCAGGTGTCAAATTTATTTAAAACCTAATAAAATCGTAACATCAAATTGGTTTTGTTTGGTTTGAAATTAAAAGTGCCTTATTTCCTTCGTCTAATGTTGCGTCCACATCTGATCACGTACGCGAATGCGGCAAGCCGAGGCAATGCTTTTTCTACTATCTGTTTCTGCGTCGCACTAAGCAGGGAACGCAGACTCGCCTATCAAATTTTTTACTGTTTCCAACTTCTGAAACTAACGCCATCTACCCATTCCCACTCAATCGGGAGTTTTATATACCTTTATAGATTCCTTCCTTTAAATTCACATAATGCTTTTACTTTTGCATTTAAATTTTAGAAAAAATTTTAATTTTGTAGATAATTTAAATAATACACATAAATATTTAAAATCGTTTTTTATTAACCTTATAAATACATCTTGTAATTAAATGCATTTAAGAAATATTACTAAACTAAAAACTAACCCAACTTTAAAAATTGACTAATAATAATTAAAGAAAAAAGCAAAACTAACTATAGTTTCGATTATAATCGAAAACCTAATCCAACTGGATAATAAAACACCACTAAAAAGCAATCTTTGGCACAGGAAATTCTAAAACAGTACAAATAGGATTTCTCCTATCTGATTTTCATCCATTGCCTCGCCTTGCCTCTTTCTCGTACGTGCTCAGTTGTGGACGCGCCTTTATACTTCGTAGGTTTGTTTTCTTTCTCGCCGAAATTCTCAAATTTATTATTATTATATTAAAATACTGAGAAAAGAAAATAGGTTAATATAATAGATTAATGATTCTTTTCATATTGTACAATTCGTATTCAATTAATAGATTTAAATGGGAAAAAATAAAAATTAAATATCGAAAGCTTTATTTTTTAATATTTTGATACACATGTTTATAATAATATCATTATACTTCACATTGAATTAAACAAATTATACACATTACAATTTTTGTCTACACTTAATTAAATAGGAAACCACCAGCCTATTTAATTTTAAAAATATGACCACAACAATTTTAAGGCAGACAAAACTTGTAAAATATTTAAGCTAGCTAACACTAATATAAGTTTAAATTGTATTTAATCCCAATCCGTTTTGAAGTCTTTCCTTGGTAACAATAACTTAAAATAGTTTCTTAATAGGAAATTATATTACAATAAGCAATATTAAGCTGTACATGAATTATAAAAAGCATTTTAATATTTTAAGTTATTATTACTTACTGTTCAACACTCTTAAGTGTTATTATTATTAATAAGTACTTTGCTAATTTCGTTTATAACATTTCGAGTACTTCGCTGTAGCCTAATTTAGAAACTAGCCAAAAAATATCTCGCATCTAGAAAGTACCAGAAATGTTTTCAAACGCTTCAAGAATTTTAAAAAATATTTGCTTAAATTATTTATAAAGTTGCAAGAAATATATTTATAGCAAACGACGTGATATAGTTTCCTGCAATTCAGTATTTAAAAATTACAGTTAAACTTTCAAGTGTAAATGGCAATATTGTTTTAATGCGTAGGCAGGATAATTTTGAATGAAATACATATCAAAACAAATAGACTGAATTAATCAGTAATTAAAATGGACTGAGGATATGAACGTTTTGCCTTATTTGGTAAGAAGCAAAATTGATTTTTGTTTTAAATAAGATGGTTAATATACATTTCATATAATTCTTATTATTTATATCGGATAACGGAACGTTATATTTATTCTTTATCCGTTTCTTCCTTTGGCTTCGGTGTCTGTTTGGAGTTTATTGTTTCTGAAGTTGCAGATCTACAACAATAAATAATTTTTATTCTTATAAGTACTTAGTATAAAAATGTTTACTATAATTTTAGTTTTTAATAAACAATATTATACAGGGTTTTCATTTGAGTAGCATTACTTTGTTATTAATAAAATTACAAATGCGGTTAAATATAGGGCATGATGTGCAGTTTTTATACTCATTTAGTTGCTATCTAAAATAATGAAAAAAAAATCTTGCCACTCCGAAGATTCACGAAAGTCGACGAAAAATGAATTTTTCGATAAAGTGGATTACTCCGTTAACTAGACAATTGTTAGAATAGTTATTTGTTTCGTTAGGTTATGTTTTTCAAAAAAATATTGCGATATTGGAATAAAATGCATTTTGTTTTGATTTCAACGTTGTATTGTAATCTATATTTGAAGTAATGAAACAAAACTTATTCGGAACAATTCTTTATAATTTCTTTTTCCATTTATCTTAGGAGTGGCTTGTCATTTTTGATTATTCCAGATGACATTTAACCGAAAATTTAAAATGATTTGTTCACCCACCTGATTGTAGTTTCTACATCAGCAAAAGCTTCATCCGATTCAGCTTTAAAAAAATAATAATATTAATAATCACATTTATTTTAAATATTTTTACAAGATAAAAAAAAATTACGTTTTCGTGCAAGAGAAACATTTGATCTTTTCTTACATTTATAAAGGCGGCGTAGTTGAATATAAGTTTTTAAAATTAAATGAAGAAGTATTATCTTTTACGTGGTCTAATTTGCCAGAATAAAAAATATCTAGAAAATATCTACAAAATATTCATATGTCATTATATATTTATCATTCATTACCACTCATGTCATCTGGGGTTAAAAATTAAAACTTAGCTTCAAATGACATGAGTGGTAATGTATGAAAAATATTCTAATTATAATTTGACAAAGAGTGCATATTTAAGGGACTATTTAACGAACATTTTTCACTTTTTTGTGCAAAATTTGACAGCCCACTTCAAAGTTAGTGAAATTTGTCATTAACGTCATAAAATAATTGCTGATATTTTTGACGTTTTGCTTGTCACAAAAAATAATCATTTGTGAGTTGAATAGTCACTAATATTTATTTAAATTTACTAATATAATTTAAATAATATCAGAAATTTCAAATAAAATTTGAAAATTTAGTACCCAATTTTTGTGTAAATATAGATTAAAATTTCATACCACTTCTTAAAAACATGAAAATGTACTTTTTAAAATTACTGTTAGAATGTAAGAGTGGACCAGGTGTCAAAGAAAAGAGGGTAGTTTCTTCGAAATATCGCTTATAATAAAACTTGATAGGTCTATTTAAAATTCATTGTGAAATAAAATCGTATTGAATCACATGCAGTTGTGGATATGGTTATGGTATGTTTATACATATACTTTATAGTATAATCAATTTTGTTTAAATTTAGCTGAGTAAGTTTATTTTCTTTTTTAAGGTTATTTTGTTGAATACTAGGTTATAACTGAATCGGTGAGTCCAAAAACAATACAAGTTCAAAAACTGCGTCTTTGAGTTAAGATAACGAAAGGGGATAAAATTTGTTCCTCTGTAACATGAGCTTATAAAACAATACGCTAGGGTCTACCATAAAGGCAAAAGCTCACTGACATTTCAAAAATCAGCATAGGAACAGTATGAGTTCTGGACTAACACTGGTACTAAATATTACAGGCGAGATTTTGGAGTCATTTCTGGAACAATAATATTAACCTTGACCGAACTAAAAATAGTAAAAAAGTAACAAAATGCTTAAGTTATATTGTATTAAACCCGAATAGAGCCTAAACATAATAGTATTACTTTTTCTAGTAATACCAAATCTAACCTAGCCCAACTACTTTTCTTGTACCGAACAAAATTTAAAATAATATATCCAACACTTCAAAATAGATTGAGTTCAGAACAATCCTACATATTTTTTTCAATTTGCTCAGTGAAGTGAAATCTTCTGCACATATCAAACCTGCACCTTCATAAAATATGAAACTTCCTAGACGTCCGTGATATAATTTCCGTCGGAGATAATAACGGGAAAATAAAATCCATCCCACTTTTAAATTGATTATCTAAATATTAACTTTTGCTACTCATACTCTTCTTAAACTAACCGATTCAATTTAAGGATCCTTTACAAACTTAATATTACTATACGACATCAATAAAGTACAAGTTTAAGCAAACAATTTGTGAATCAAGATGTACCTATTTTTAAGCCAATTGTTTATAGCATGCTAAATGTGATTCTATAAACAATTTAAAAAATAATAAACTAATGGTATAAAAAATATTTTTTATGAAATAAGAAACAGCTGCAGTTTTAATGGTCTTGGAATTTATCATTTCTGTAGGTACTAGGAAATGCTGTTTTGAGACAATATTGTTATTCTTTTAGTAATGTATATACTATCTTGTACTTATTATTTTTGAGGTGTTATTTT
Organism: Stenus bimaculatus; assembly: GCA_963971135.1. Taxonomy (NCBI): domain Eukaryota; kingdom Metazoa; phylum Arthropoda; class Insecta; order Coleoptera; family Staphylinidae; genus Stenus; species Stenus bimaculatus. The sequence goes on from OZ020180.1 coordinate 30,414,081, forward strand.
AGGTACAATACAAAATATCTAGGTACCAAAGTTTAAAACAAATTAATTGTACCCTATCTTTGTTAACACCCAGTAGTTAAGGGAACATCGATTTCGTCTGTAGATATGTTCTTGTGATTCCAAAAATTTATTAAAATATTTACAAATATAAGCAAGTGAAAATTGTCTAAGAGTATTTTATTAATTTAATTTTAATTAATTAATTATTCTCCAAATAATGATATTTGAGTAATTGGTATTTAGAGGGTTTGGAGTTAAAAATATAAAAATAGAATTAAAATAAAAGCACTTTATTAAAAATGCATCCAAAATTACATATATTTTTATACGGTGGCTTTTAACCATTTTTTTTTATTTTTCTATACCCAATATTGCAAAGAATTCTGTAACATAAACGAAATATTTTGAATATTTTATTTAAGTGACTATTTCATTTCAAATATAAAAATAAATTTATAATTTGCAATAATTTTGTAAGTATTAATTAATATTCTTAGACAGTTTCCAAAATGTGTACTTTCATCCAAAGATCGGATCATGCGATTTTGGAAATTTGGGGACATTTAATTATCTACCGTAGTTTGCCAGACTAAACTTCCAGTCGTGTTCTCTAAGGTCAACTTCGATCATACTTCTGTCATCTAAACTTATTTCAAATGGTAATGGCTTTCTAAATGATGATCGGGCTACGAAATAACCAATTTCATACCCAAAATAACTATATCAAAAATATTTACCTTGTGATCCGGATTGTTTCTCATTCTCTTGTCTTGTTCCTCTGGACGAAGTTTCACCTATGTAACAATATTTAATTAGATAAATAAATTATAAACGAATGTTGGTTTAAAAACATGCCCTCAAATAAATAAAAAACCGCAAACAAAACTTACCCGTTAAAATAAAAATGGTGAATTAATGTGACTAAATAAATGATAGCAAATAATTAAGTTCAATTCACAAAATAATTTCCGATATCAATTTTGAAATGAAAGGTAAACAAACCTGAACACTCTCCTGCTATCGTTGTTAAAATGCTTTGAACTGCTGTATTATAATCCTCCGAACTTTTAAAGTCTTGACTATATATTGTCTTTACTCCTATATTATCTATAACAGTAGTTTTTGATAATCCATCACCCAGTACTACCTTTTCAATATTATCTTTTAAAATTACTCTATTTTGTACAGTTCTTTTTATGTGAATACTTCCATCAGGGTCTACAGTTCTTTCTTCATGAACTGTTTCACCCTCATTAAAATTATCAATAAATTGTTTTAACTTCTGATCAACATCAGGACCCTTAAATGTATACCTAGTAATATCGCTTTCTCCAGGTTCAATTATTTCAGTCACATAAGGTTTACCATCCTCAAGATAATCTTGATCTTCAAACCAAACCTTTTTTACAGCGTCAGCTATATTCACCGATTCTTGTAATGTGGTCTCAATATTATCAGTGGATGAAACCATTGTATTTGAACCTCCACTTGTAAAGCTACCAGAAAACACAGAATCAGTTTCATATTGATATGTAGCATGTGTTCCAGCTGAAGTAGATGCAATACTGTCAGTGCTTTCAAGAAGATCGCACAAAACTTTATTATTATCCACGAAATAATCGTCTTCTTTTGCACTTAAATCTTTTCCAGTACTCGAACTACTCTGATCATACCCATAAAGTTTAGAACCATCTTCATCAATCGAATCACTAAACGCAGCAATATTGCTTCCAGTTGCCAACTCTAAAGAATCACTCGATGTCATAGTATACCCTGGTTCTCTGAAATCTAAACTATCAGCAACTATTCCACTTCTATTTTTTTGCGCTTGAAATTCAATAGAATCTGTACTTGCAGTCATAATATCTCCCCCAGTTTTTTGATCTAAACTATCTGCACTACCATGATGACTAGGTTTATCTGCTTTTACGTCAAGTGAATCAATAGAAGCTTGCATAATATCATCTCCATCGTTCCACTTAACTTTAACACCACCAGCGATCGGAATATCTAGTTCCAAATCAGGTATTTTTGAAACCTCTTCTACTGAATCACCTCTACCAATAGATTCAGTTCTTTCACCATCCTTTAAATCTATAAATCTTTCTACGTTAGTTTGAGCTTGGCGAATGATTTCATCTATTTCAAACATTCTTTTTTCATAATCTTCCTCATCTGATTCAGGTACAACTTTATTATCTAAACTGGTAATAGTTTCACAACTTTCTGATTCAGATGTCATACTTTCTGCACCCTCATCAATTTGTGTTAAAAGCATTTCTTCTTCCTTAACTTTTATTTCGACTTTATGAGCCGCTATACATGCTTTTTCTAATCCTTCGAATTCTTTTAATGAACTTACTGAAATATCATCTCCTTGACCGCTCCTTCCAAAGTATCTAGTTTTAAAACTGCCATTACTGGACGAATCTTGAGATCCTTGATGAAACTTTCTAGTTTCTAATGACATTGCTCTTTCCAAATTTTCAAACTCTTGTAAACTAGACATTGATACATCATCATGTTCCCCTGACTTAGTAAAATATCTACGACCAGCCAATACATCATATTCAGGTGTACTTGAATACGAATCTTTTACACTTCCAAAACTTCCACCAGATTCTTTTTGTGAATTGAGGCTTCCTATTCTGCTTGAATCAAAATCATTTCCATCCTCCTCTTTTATATCTTCAAGAGGACATCTTTCAAAGTCCATTTCATAACCGTAGCCTGCAGCAATCATTGCGGCATGATCCCCTTGAAATTGCTGCTCTATCCATTTTTTATTTGCTTCTAATTCTTTGTCATATTCATAAACATAATCTCTAGGACTGGTTGAACCTTTTGGACCTTTCTGTCCTGGTGGACTGTCTTCAAAATCAAAACCTAACTCATCGCTGGAAGATCCATCTGGGTAGTATTTTATATCGGTCATTTTTGTTGACGGGGAAGGTGCTGACCGTACTAATAACTGTTCAACTTCTTCATCGTGTTTTTTAGATATTTTTCCTCTGGAAATTTTTAAACTTTTTCCCTCCATATCAGTTTCTTGTGCTTCTTTTGCCACCTCTTCAATAACTACAAACTCATCCATAATGTCCGGTTTTTCAAGGATTTCAAAAGAATCACTGTTAGGAGATTCCGTAGGTGATACGGTTTCTTTATCGGTTTCATATTGTATTGTTTTTTCAATTATACTAATAATTTCACTTTTTGAATCTGTAGCTGTCTTTTCATCTTGAATCTGACTTTCAGATTCTTCAGGTATAGATGTTTCAGAATCGTCAATTACATATTCGTGTCCTTGATCAGTGGATTCTGAACTTTTACTCGAATTTGATGCGGGCGTTTCAGGAGTTGATTTTATCATGTCAATTTCTTTTTCTTCCAGTTCTAAATCGGGATAATGGAAACCTTTTCGATCCAATGGAGTCATATGCTGAGTAACTTTAATGTCTGGTATTGCGCCAGGACTTTGATCTTTTAATTGGGCTATTCGTTTTTCGAGATCCTTTTGAGCTTTTTCTCTCGTTTCTAATTCATGTTTTTCGGCATCTTCATCTTCCATAATGGGACAAATTTGTTTTATTTTATGTGCAGGTGAGGTATGTGCAACCATATTAAAAGCTGCTTCAGCTTCTGCTTCTTCAAAACTGGATTTCTCACTCGAATTTGAACTTGATTTTCCATGAGAGTCACGTTTGTCCAAAATATCTTTGTAAGTTTTCTTTGTAACATCTTGTGTAATTTTAGTATTTTCATCGAGAGATTTAATTTCGAATTGTTCAATACTAGATAAATTCTCAGTTTTCGAAGAAGATGCTGCTTGAATAATATTTTTTTTCTCCCTATCATCTAATTCCGATTGTGCATATTTGCCTTCTGAAATATCACGATGTAAACCTTGATCTGCTTCAGTTTCATATGATTCTCCACCAAAGTCTTTTTTATCAAAACTATCAGATTCTTTTAAACTTAAAGGATGGGTGTATTTATCGCTTTCTGCTAAATCTGACTGAATTTTTTTCTCAATTTCTGTTAAAGAAGAGACACCTGTAAATTTATTCGAAACGAAAGTTGTGCTATCAGTTCTTCTATGTCCTCGTTTTTTCTGCTCAGTAAACTCAGATGTAGTATTTATTTGTGTTACAACTTGGGTACCTGCTGATTGTATTCCATTTTCATTAATTACAGATGTTGTTAATGTTACATTGTTAACATTGCAAGTTTGTGGCAGCATTTGAGTGGAAGTAGACATTTCATTTGTGGTATTAATAGTTGGGGTGAATGATAAATTTTCCCTACTACCAATGTACTCTGAATCTTCAAAACTAAGTTGCTCCGATAAGTTAGACATACTCATACCCGCATCAAGTTTCTCAGAATCAGTATGAGATAATTCAATGACTGTTCTTTGAGCGTTAATACTAGATGTACTAGATAAACTCATACTTAGTATACTACCGTCTTCAACACTTGCACCTAGCTTTTCATCTTTCTCGTCTATATCTCCACTATCTTCATTATCAAAATGTGGCGAATCAGGAACTAAACTTTTTGGTTCAGGTTGAAACGTCATTTCTTGAGATCGCTTCATTTTCGATGGGATATCAACATTTGTTGAAAATTCTTCTTCCAGATCCAATGACTGATGAGTATCGAAGGGTATTTCTGATTCACTTAAATCAGTATTCTGTCTTTGAATAACAACATCTGTATTACTTTTTAATTTTGATTCCTCTGAACCATCAACACAAAACTCAAATTCTGATGGAACTAAGGTCTCAGATGCTTCAGAGACTTCAACGCTGGCTAAATTTCCTGAACTTTCACTATCCAAACTTTTCATGCTTTCTTTTGAACTAATGCTACTTACGGCTGTATGATACTCTGTAGAAGTTAAGTGTAAGGGTGCTGATAAATCTTGTGAAGTAAGAGCACTTTCATAGTCAGAAGAACCAGCAGCAATAACAACATCTATATCTGAGGAACAAGGTCTACTTTTATTGCTATCAATTTCAAAACTTTGATAGTGACTTTCACCTGAACTGGAATATGTTTCAAAATCAATTCCAGATTTTCTATCAGGCTTAAGATTAGAACTCGTACTGCTGGATTCATCTTTTACCCGTTTCACTTTTCGGAATACAACTTCATCTTTTTGTAATTTACTTTCATCATCTTCTTTTTTGCTTGAGCTAGTCGACATAAAATCTTCAGGGGATTTAAAGCTTTCTTCACTGGACTTGGAATCGTCACTAAATATTTGGTTGGAACCAATTATTTCAATCTTTGATTCAAGAATGTTTTCTACGTCAACCGAAGTTAAGTCAGATAATATTTGGGTACTTACAATAATCGATTCTTTGTGACTATCTTCAACGAAAGTTTCTGTCTTACTCTGTTTAATTGATTCAATATGAGCAGATTCTCTTCTTTCAACTCCATTATCAATTAAAACATGATCAATATTATCAATTTTTGTACTTAGATTTTCGTCGGTAATTGAAATTGTATCGTTTACTTCTATTTCATTTTCTTCAATGATTTTATCTTTAAGAGTTTCTCTGGATGATTTTTCAACATATGCAAGGTTTTCAGTCGTAGTTAAATAATCTTCTTCCATTTCTTTTGCAAATTGAACTTTCATGTCATTTTCTGTAATGGTGGACGTTAAGTTATCATAGCTTCTTGTAGACATTTGTTCACTTGTGGTTTCTTCTAATTTTGATGACATTTTATCTTCTTTGTTAGATGAAAGTACTTCCTCATCATACAAGATTTGATCCTTTGAGGATTTTTGAGTGTTTTCAGTTCGCTCTGAGCCTGAGTCCAAAGTAATTTCATCCTCTTCAAATATTACATCTTTATGTTCCTTCGTGCTTCTTTCAACTGTAAATGCCTCAACTTTATTTGTAGTTATATTCAGTTTGGTCGATATTGGTTCCTCAATTTCATCAGAATCATATACATTATTTTTAATTTTTTGTTCTTCCAATTTATCTATTTGCTCCTCTAAAATATTGGATAAACTACAACTTGGAGAAATTTCATTGCCACTATATCGAAGATCTTCATCTGTTATTTCAATACTGGAAGCTTGTGTATCTCCTCTAGATAATTTGGTAATTTCTCTTTGTTTTCTGGCTAAGACTGACTGAACTAATTGAACTTCTCTAGAATCCAGCCCTTTTGCTTCTGCCAACTGTCTTAAATAATCAGAAACTTGATTTTTAGCATATTCAGGTGCAGGGGGTTCTTTATCATCAAAACTACCTCTTTGATGTATTTCTGCTTCAATGTCGGCAACTAATTCACTAGCTATTAATTTTGCTTCCTCTGGGGAAATTTTTTGATGATGTAAGCTTTCCAAAATTAATTTTTCTATATCTGCTTGACTGTCTGATCTATGATCTGATCCGTATGATTCTGAATGATCTTGATGAATTTCAGAACCTAAATCCGATTCATCTCTAACGCTGCCACTAAAATCGTCATCCTTTTCTACAATACCATGACTTTGTAGTTGAATATCAGTTACTATTTCTTCATAAGTTTGAGGTTGTGATTGAATCGATACTTCCCAAACTGTTTCTTGTAAACATTCTTCTGGGTGGTTAATTGGAGAACCAGCTTCGGATCTTTGAGTAGTTTGAAAATTATGTGCAATATCTTTATCTTCTGCTTCATCACTTTCTTCACTTATTCTTTTTTGAATTCCCGATAAACTAACGGTAATTTCAGGAATATCATCTGTACATGATTGAATATCATTTTCAGAGATTTCTATTTTCTTTTCTGATGCTTCTATTTCACTTTTATCTACATGCATTTCCAAAGATTCCTCCAATTGTGCAGTTATTTTATCTGATCTCGTATCGATTGTATGTTCGACAATTTTACCAGACTGTTGTTCTTCAAGTATCAATGCCTGATTGTCTGCAATACTTGCCTTTTCTATTATATTAACCATATCAACATCTTTAAAATTATCATTTTCTTTATCAACAAGTGGTAAATTATTATCCACATCATAATCTTCATCTAGAATAAGAGCTTCTGCCTTTTCCATAAGTGAAATTTTGTTATTTAGTTTTTCCATTTCTGGAAAATCTGATGGCTGGCATACTGCAGATTCTGGAACACTTTTAACACCACTTGGTTCTTCTTCTTCTACTAGATTAGGCAATTTAAGAGTTTTGTGCTCAGGTGAAGGTTCTTCCTCGATTTCAGTCATTAAAACATCGTCAACCATATCTTTTTTAATTTGTTCTTCAAACATTTGTTTTCTTAAAAGTATACTTTGTGCTGAAACTTCATAAAGATCTTCAGTGGGCAAAGAACAGGATCTTTCATAAATACTCTTCCTTAGGCTTGGGGTAGGTGGTTGGAAAACGCTCATTTGTCTTTCCCTTATTTGTGGTACTCTGTCTTCAATTTCTGAATCTGAAATATACTGTTCTACATCGCCACTGTCTGAAATATATCCAGTATTTTCATATCCACTGGATAGATTATGTTGATAGGAATTTTCATTATCTGAATCAATACTTTCTTTTGATTCAATAATGTTTTGACGTTTCTCGTCTTGTAAAACTAAATCTTGTGGATTTTGATAAGAACGTTGGTATTCACTAAGAGGTTTAGATACTACATCCTCATCACTCGTTGAACTTTCCACATTAGATTGGATATTTTGATGCAGTCTTGGTTTAGGAATAGGTGGTTGCATTAAAATATCTGGTTCGGCTGTTTTTTGTGTTTCTTCAGGTGGACTTGTTTTCTTTTTAATATTATCACTTTCATTGTCCTTAGTAACATTTTCCCAAAACTTTTTTCTATCTGAATAGCTATCTATTTCAGTTATTAATGAATCATTGTTAGTAATTTTATCGGTACTAATTTCAGTTTCTAATGGAGATAACAGTTCAAGCTGATTTGATACTTTAGAAGATCTAGGTATGGGTTGTGGTAATGTCTGATCAGTTGAATAGGTTAGTGACACACTTCCGGTTTCTAAAAATAATTAGGGAAATATGTTAAAAGGTACTAGCTCTAATTTAAGTTTTTATGTTTAAAGCAAAAAAAGAGTTACTGTAGTTATTTGCTATCTCCAAAAAACTTACCACATTTAAGAAAAAATAGCCAGTTTGCTTATGCAGTGTATAATAATATAATATAAAGAATAGTCATGCAAAATTTCAAACATATCGGGCACTCCTATAAACTTAATACCTTCTACACCATTAGACTATGATAATTCAGATCGGGTTTCATTCTAGCAAAAACTTACTTGTTTCTTTATTAAACGAACTTAATATATCATCGCTTTCTTTTAAATACAAATTTGTGGAGTTTGTAGACATACTTTCATCTTTACATAAGAATACATCCGTACTACTTGTAGATATGCCATTTAAGAATTCTGCTGATTTTGATTTAGTTAACCAGTCCACCACAGCATTCATTAATTCTCCTTTTAATGGTTCAGATTTTGTCACTGATTTATCATTAATATTTTCAGTTTCACTATTATACATAGATGATATACTATTACATTCTGTTTTCAAAAAGTTTTGTGGACTAGACATGATTGCATCCATAATACTAGATTTAATGTAATTATTAAGATCTGGTAAACTGCCCCCATTTTCATAAAAACCTAGAGCAGATTTAGGTCGTCGTCTTTGTTTTTTTCTTCTTGGTTTTGGAGATGCATAAGGGCTACGCATTCTAGGAATCACTTCAACTTGAATTCCTGCCTTGTTAACTAAATTGTTTTTATTAAGAGTTACAGGTGCCATGTAAACTATTTCACCTACGAAATTAAAAGCATGATAATGCTCCGATATGTTTGCATAAAGAATGTCAAAAAATGTTTTCTAAAAAGCAAAATGAATTATTGCTAACATGCTCTTTAGATCTTTGAAAGTTAAAAATAGTGTGACTAGTAAATATTGTGATTGATAATTAAAAACCACATTTAAAAATACCTTGTGGAAGATCAATAACTTCCGCTTGACTTTCGGGTGTTTTTGAATCCCACTCATCAGTGTGTGAAAATGTTTGCTCATCCCATAATGTTGAATATTCTTTCTGCAAATCTGCCACTTCTTCTGTACTGAGTTGCGACAAAATATTTTTAAATTCTGAGTCCCGTTTAGTTTCCATTTCTGGAGAGGTGATATTTAACTCTTTTGCTAATGAATTTTCTTGTTCAATTATTTCCGATGCCATTCTTTCAAACTTTTTTTCCACTCTTTTTAATTTTTTTTCTGTTTTATCAATTTTACTGGAGTCATCCATAGTCTTTTCTTTCAAATCCAAACCTATTTTATTATTTGTAATTTCGTTTAATAAAGTATCGTTACCAGGCATATCCAACTCTGTTACCATTTCACTTATTTGTTGATCGGAAATTATTTCCAATATATTTGACCTTACACTATCTCGTCTATCTAATGAAATATCAATAACTTCCTCCTCTGACTCTATTCTAAATATCGGAGACCGTTTTACATCAGCCTCTTTTCCATTCTTTGTTTCATTATTCTGGTTTGATGTACTTATTAGTTCACCTGCTAAATCTAATGATAGGGATTTTGGTTCATTACTAGTACCCACACTTTCATTTGATGATACTTGTTGATCAGTTTCATCTTTTATTCTTTCTTTAGTGTGTACCAGGTTTGATACAACTGTAGAATCAAAAGTTTCAAGTTTCTGTTTTAAATCTGATCCAAGTTCAGCTTTACTTTCCTTAACTTCATTTTTTATTGAAATAAATTCATCGTCTAAGTTTCTTAGCTCTGTTTTTACTGAAGATCCAATGTCTTTTATTTCTTCCTTTATTGACTCTTTTTCAGATAAAAGCTTAGTGGTTTCGTCTTTTATGCTTTCTTTAACATCTACCAACTTTGACGAAATTGAGTCATCAATAGTTTCAAATTTCTGTTTTAAATTTGATTCTAAATTTATTTTAATACCCTTAATTTTATCACTAAAATTATTTTGCTTTGTAATTGTCTCAGCAGAAGCATCATCTATTTTCTCAAGTGTTGATTTAATTGAAGATTCGATTTCTTTTACTCCGTCTTGTACATTTTCTTTAGCTACTCGAAGATTATTAGTTTCACATTTAATATTTTCTTTGATATCCAACAACTTTGATGAAATTGAAGAATCAACAATTTCTTGTTTCTGTTTTAAATCTGATTGTAATTTAACTGAACTCTCCTTAACTTCGCCTTTAAAAGTATCTGTTATTGAAACAGAAGCCTCATCCAAATTTGTAAGTCCAATTTTTACAGAAGATTCAATATCTTTTATATCTCCCTTTATTTTTTCTTTTTTAGAACACAGTTTATTAGTTTCGCCCTTAATGTTACCTTGAATGTCTTCCAACTTTGACGAAACAACCGTTTCGAGTTTTTGTTTTAAATCTGATTCCAATTTTGCCTTATTGTCCTGAATTTTGTCTTCAAAATTATTTTTCATTTCAAATGTTTTACCAGACACATCATCCATTTTTCCAACAGTTGCTTTAACTGAAGATGCAATTTTTTTTATCTCAACTTTCACACTTTCTTTTGATGGTAAAATTTTATCAGTTTTGCATTTAATATCTTCTTGGATATCTATCAACTTGGAAGAAACTGAAGAATCAACAGTTTCTAGTTTCTGTTTTAAATCTGATTGTAATTTAACTGTACCCTCCTTAAAATCATCTTTAAAGGTACCTTTTATTGAAACAGATGCCTCATCTAAATTTTTAAGCCCTGTTTTTACTGAAGATTCAATATCTTTTATTTCAACCTTTATTTTTTCTTTTTCAGATAACAGTGTATTAGTTTCGCCCTTAATTTTACCTTTAATGTCTTCCAACTTTAATGATACTGAAGCATCAACAGTTTCAAGTTTCTGTTTTAAACCTGATTCCAACTTGGCTTTATTTTCCTGATTTTTTTCTTCAAAATTATTTTTTATGGCAGATAAATCATCTACTTTTCTAAAGTTTGTTTTAACTGACGACGCAATTTCTTTCATCTCATCTTCAATACTGTCTTTAGTGTTAATATCTCTTTCAATATTATCTTTGAGATCCATCAACTTAGAAGAAACTGAAGAATCAACAGTTTCTACTTTCTGTTTTAAATCTGATTGTAATTTAATTGTACCATCCTTAAAATCATCTTTAATGGTACCTTTTGAAACAGCTGCCTCATACAAATTTTTAAGCCCTATGTTTACTGAAGATTCAATATCTTTTATTTCTCCCTTTATATTTTCTTCTTCAGATAACAGTGTATTAGTTTCGCCCTTAATGTTACCTTTAATGTCTTCCAACTTTGACGATACTGAAGCATGAACAATTTCAAGTTTCCCCTTTAAATCTGATTCCAACTTGGCTTTATTTTCCTGAATTTTTTCTTCAAAATTATTTTTTATGGCAAATGTTTTACCAGATACATCATCTACTTTTCCAATGGTAGTTTTAACTGCAGATGCAATGTCTCTTATCTCATCTTTAACATTTTCTTTTGATGTTAAAATTTTATCCGTTTCACTATTAACATTTTCTTTGATATCTATCAACTTGGAAGAAACTGAAGAATCAACAGTTTCTAGTTTCTGTTTTAAATCTGACTGTAATTTAACTGTACTCTCCTTAACTTCGTCTTTAAAAGTATTTTTTATTGAAAAAGATGGCTCATCAAAATGTTTAAGCCCTATTTTTACTGAAGATTGGATATCTTTTATTTCGTCCTTAATTTTTTCTTTTTCAGATAACAATTTTTTAGTTTCACCCTTAATATTACCTTTAATGTCTTCCAAGTTTGACGAAACTGAAGCATCAACTGTTTCAAGTTTCAGTTTTAAATCTGATTCCAATTTTGCTTTATTGTCCTGAATTTTGTCTTCTAAACGATTTTTCATTTCAAATGTTTTACCAGGCACATCATCTACTTTTCCAAGAGTTGCTTTCACTGAAGATGCAATTTCTTTTATCTCATCTTTTGCACTTTCTTTTGATGTTAAAATGTTATCAGTTTTGCTTTTAATATTTTCTTTAATATCTATCAACTTTGACGAAACTGAAGCATCAACAGTTTCAAGTTTCTGTTCCAAGTCGGACTGCAATGTAGCTTTACTATTCTTGACTTCATCGGTAATGTTATCTTTTATTGAAATAGATGCTTCGTTAAATTTTGTAAGCCCTGTTTTTAATGTAGTACCAATTTCCTTTATTCCTTCTTTTATTTTCTCTTTTTCTGATAAAAGTTTATTAGTTTCACCTTGAATGTTTTCTTTAATGTCTACCAACTTTGACGAAACTGAAGCATCAACAGTGTCAAGTTTCTGTTCTAAGTCTGATTTCAACTTTTCTTGATTTTCCTGAACTTTATCCACGAAATTATTTTTAATTGTAATTGATTTCGCAGATGCATCATCTACTTTTTCAAGGGTTGTTTTAACTGAAGATGCTATTTCATCTTTAATACTTTCTTTTTCAAGTAAAATTTTATCAGATTCGCTTGTAATATTTTCCTTGATGTCTATAAACTTGGTCGGAACTGAAGAATCAACAGCTCTTAGTTTCTGCTTCAAATCTGATTCCAACCTGGCTTTACCTTCTATTATTGTATTTTCGAAAAAAATTTTCGTTGTACTTAATTTATCATCTACTTTTTGAAGAGTTGAAGATGCATTTTTTGCTAGCTTATCTTTAACTATTTCTTCTGTCAATAATATTTTATCAGTTTCGTTTTTAATGTTGTCTTTAATGTCTACTATTTTAGATGAAACTGTGGACTCAACAGTTTTTAATTCATATCCTAAATCTGTTTCAAATTTACCTTTAATTTCCTCTGCTTTATCTTTAAAATCATCCTTTATTAAAATAGAAGCATCACTTACATTTTTGAGGCCAGTTTTAACCGACGATGTAATTTTTGTTAAATCACCTTTTATTGTTTCTTTCGTTGATAAAATTTTATTTGTTTCGTCTTTAATATTTTCCTTTATGTCTACTAATTTTGATGAAATCAAAGAATCGGGCGTTTCTATTTTCTTTTTTATATCTGATTCCAAATCAGCCTTGCTTTCCTTAATTGTATCTTCTAAATTATTATTTATTGAAGAGGTTTTTACAGTTGCATCATATACTTTTTTAATAGTTCCTTCAGCTGATGCTGCAATTTCTGTCACCTTATCCTTGACAACTTCTTTTTCTGATAAAATTTTATCATTTTCGCTTTCTATAGTTTTTTTAATATCCACTAACTTTGACGAAACTGAAGAATCAATATTTTCTAATTTCTGTTTTAAATCGGATTCCAGTGCTACTTTACTGTCTGTAATTTTATCTTTTAAATTATCCATCATTAATACAGTTTTAGCAGATGCATCATCCGCTTTATTAAGGGTTGCCTTTGTTGATACTGCAAATGCTGCTATCTCATCCTTGACAATTTTTATTGCTGGTACCAATTTCTCGGCTTCGCTTTTAATATTTTCCTTAACGTCTACCAACTTTGATGATATTGTAGAATCCCCATAACCAGGTTTCTTTTTTAAATCTGATTCCAAATTTTCCTCGCTTTCTTTTGTTGAGACAGCAATTTCTTCTACCTTATCGTCCAGAAATTGTTTTGCTGATATAATTTTCTCGGCTTCGCCTTTAATATTTTTTTTAATATCTACCAACTTTGACGAAATTGAAGAATCAATACTTTCACATTTCTCTTTTAAATCGGATTCCAGCTTAACCTTGCTTTCTTCAATTATATCTTTTAAATTATCCTTCATTGAAACAACTTTAGCAGATTCATCATCCACTTTTGTAAGCGTTGCTTTTGTTGAGGGTGCAATTTCTGCTATTTCATCTTTGACCATTTGTTTTGCTGATACCAACTTATGGGTTTCACTTTGAAAGTTTTCTTGAACGTCTACTAACTGCGATGAAACTAAATCTTCAGCAGATTCTAGTTTCTCTTTTAAGCCTGATTCCAATTTCTCCTTACTTTCTTTAATTTTATCTTCAAAAATATCTTTCATTGAAATAGTTTTAGTTTCAAAAGTTGTTATAACTGATGTGGTAACATGTGTTGTCTCATCTTTGACAATTTCTTCTGCCAAAAATAGTTTATCAGTTTGGATTTTAAAGTTTTCTTTAGTCTCCTTAAACGTTGATGTAACTGGTATATCTAGAGATTCAAGTTTTTGTTTTAAATCTGAACTCAATTCACCTTTGCTTTCCTGAATTTTATCTATAAAATCATCTTTTATTAAAATAGTATTAGCAGATGTATCCCCCATTGTTTTAAATGAAGTTGATATGCTTGTCACCTCTTCTTTAACAATTTCTTTTGATGATAGTAGATTATTAGATTCGACTTTAGTGTATTCTTTTATTTCTACCAACTCCGATGAAACTGATGAATCCAGAGATTGAATTTCTCGTTTTGTATCTGATTCAATTTTAGTTTTACCTTCCTTTATTTTATTTTCTAACGTATCTTTCATTAAAATAGTTTTCTCAGAAACAATATCCACGTCCTTTAAAACATTTAGAACGGACAACGTTATGTCGTCATTAACCTTTTCTGTTTCTGATAATCGTTTATTAGTTTCTTCTTTAATGTCTGTCAAATTTGTAGCAAACGAATTATCAATTCTATCAATTCTCCGCTCTAAATCTGATTTTAGCTTACGATCACTTTCCTTAATTGTGTCTTTCAAAGTATCTTTTATGGAAATGGTTTTATCAGACGCGCTTTTCACTTTTTCACTTACTTCTTTCTTCGTGATAATTGCATCCTTTGGCTCTTCTAAATCATTTGCTTTTATTTGTGATCCCTCTACAAGTTTTTCTTCTCCTGGTACAGATGTATCACCTTTTGACTTATTTTTGTTGCTTGAAAAGATTTTATCAAATATTCCTTGGTTTTTCTTTTTATCAGGTTTGCTTTTCATAACGTCGGTTTCTTTGGCTTTTGCATTATCTTTAAAATCATTTTTGGGTTCATCAAATAGTTGTTCCTTATCATTTATTTCAATATTTGACTGTTCAAGACCTCCATTAAAAACATTATTTTTTTCATGATCCAAGAAATGATTAATTTCTGTTGCTTGGGTTATGCAAGAAGTTCTTGGTTTTTCGGAAATTCCTTTAGAGTCAGTTGACACGATTTCTTTAGGTGTGTATTCACCAGATACCGATTTTAGAATTACAGATCCCTTTGTTGACTCGAATTTCTTCTCAACACTTCCAATTTTCTCACTTAATTTTGTTAACAATCCTTTACTTTTTTTGGGAATTTTCTTTTCTGTAAACTCATCATTTTTTTCCAAATCAGTATCATTCGATGCGCTTATTTCTGTGGATGTTTGATCCTTACTTTTTCCAAGAAACATTTTAGTAAATATTCCCTTCTTTTTCTTACTTGGTAAAGTATCCTTTTTGGATTCAATCTCAATTTTTTGCGTTTTATCTTCATCTTCGGTTTCTATATCATTCTCAATATCAGTTGAACTATCCAAAACTTCTTGGGCACTATTAAAAACAATAGTTTTAACCAGTATGGTTTTTTGTGATATTTCAGAATTTTCAGAGACAGACTTTAAATCCACTGCTGTTAGTACATCTTTTAATGTATTTATTTGATCGGTTTGAAAGGTGACTTCTTTTTTACCAGTATCGCCAACTTTGTTTGATTTAGATTTGTCGTTAAAATCTTTTCCATCATAATTAGAAACTTCTTTGGTTAAAAATTCTTGTGTATTTTTCATTGACACTAAAATATCATGAGATAAAGGTGTTGCTTTTTTATCGGGTACTTTTATTACTGGTTTAGGACCTTCTGCATTTAAAGTTGATATTTGAGGTTTTTGTAATAATTCTTGTTCCTGTTCTATCACTTCATTACCTTCATGTAGCAGTTCATCAGTAATATTATTTTTAGGATCAAAAGTTTTAACATCATCATAATGGGTATGCTCATTACTTAAAAATTCTGTTGTATCTCGTACTGTTAACAGGTGACCTTCCAATTTATTATCAGTTTCTTCCTTTTTAGATTTTTTAATAAGTTTATTGATGAGATTAAACTTAATCTTTTTATTTTCGATACTGTCTAATACGTCGCTTTCTTGATTTGTTGGATACATTAATTTGACATCTTGGTAGCGCTCTACCTCTTCAATTAGGAAATTTTGCGTAAAAACTTTACTATCTATGATAGAATCATCTAAGATTTCCTTCGAAGATGCTTCCTTGATAGCAGTTTTCTCTTTATCTGCCTTCTTTTTTCTTGAAAATAACTTATATTTTGAGGATTTTTTAGTACCATCACTTTCTTCTCCACTTTCTGAAGATTCTCCTTTCTTAAACTTATTGGATGATTTACGTTTAGTTTTTTCATTGTCTGCATATTTCTTACTATCCTCATCATGACCCTTGTCAAGTTTTGCTGTAGGTGTATGATGTTTTTTATGTACTTTTTTTCCAAACAAACTTTTATGTATTTTTACCGCACTTTTATCACTTTCATCTGCACTTTCTGGTGAATATATTATTGGTTCATTAACAGATGATTGCATCGGTTCTAGTTTTACATCTTCGTAATTATTAATTTCAGTTTGTATGAAATTGTTAGTGCTGACAATATCTTCTGAAGGTATTATTTCTGGTAGATTTATTACTTTATCTTTATTAATTGATTTTGGACTTTTGTCTACAATAGACACTTCAGCTTCATATTTTTCAACAGATTTTTCTTTTTTAGGTTTTCCAAAAAGTCTAAACTTACTTGATTTTGTGCAAGAATCACTCTCGTCGCCACTTTCACTCAAAACCAACTTCTTACTTTTCTCACTTTTTGTTGTTGGTTTTTTAATATCCATATTTTCTAAATCAACTACTTTTGAAGTTTTACTATCACTGTACTTGGTTTTTTCAATTTGCAAAAAGTCTTGAGTGGATTTAATATTTCCATGTGTGTTTACAATATATGAAACAACATTTTCACTTGGGGTGGCTTCTTTAATGATTTCAGGGACTGGTTGAGTTTTTTCTCTTTTTTTGAATAAACTAAATTTGGTTGATTTTGTTTGACTATCGCTGTCATCTGCGCTATCTGAAGACTCCTTTTTTATTTTATTTTTCTGCTTCTTTTCATTTTTGTCGGTACTTTCTGACTTTTTGTAAAAAATATACTTTTCTTTGTTTTTTTGCAAATCTTCCTTTAATGCGACTTTAGATTTTACATCATGGTAGTTTATGATTTCCGTTTTCAAAAATGAATCAGTATCGTGTCTCAAATGTAGGTCCTCATTAGGTAAATTTGAGGATGATAATTGTTGTATGTCTATGGCAATTGGTTGAGAAGTTTCTTGTATTACTTCCTTTATTATTTTTTCTGCCTTGTCCACAGTTTTAGTTTCTTTACTTTGGATTACCTCTTGAGTTTTATCAAAACTATCAGATGCTTTCAACGAAGTATCCTTATCTGTTGTCTCAACCATTGCGAATTTAACACCTGTTGGACAATCGTAATTAATAATTTCAGTATCCAAAAATTGTTGTACTTTACTGTTTCCTGCTATTGTTACTATTTCGGGTTCTTTGTTCTTAGTGTCTTCAATTACATCTTCATTAGTTTTTATATTTGTATTTTGATCAACGTCTTTTCGTTCCTTTTTTACAAAAATATTAAAAATTCCTTTTTTGCTATCTTTTTTGGGAGAAACTGTCGGTATTTCCAATATAATTTCAGGTAATTTTTCATTTAATATTTTTTCATCATAATAATTATCAATTTCTAGCTTTAAGAAACTATTACACTCACTAATATCTTTTAAAACGCTTTCCGGTAATTTAATTTCAATTTTTTCTTTTTTATTGGAAAATAAAGGGCTTTTAATTTTCTTCTTTACTTGCAGTTCATTCATATTATTTTTAGTTTGCTTTGTATGCAGCTCTTCATCTTTACCTGGCCCAGCATCTTTCTTCGAAAACAAATTGAAAACCCCTTTTTTAATTTTAACAGGTTCTTCAATTGTTTCGTGTGAAGGAGCAATTGTGTTTTCATTAGATATTTCATTATCTTCATAACTTGTAAGCTCATTCATCAAAAATTGTTTAGTATTTTCGATATTACTCGAAGTTCCTGCTTTATTTGGATCACCTATGGTAGAGGATTCTACAATTTCGTTTGTCCCTTTAGACAACTTTTCAGCAGTTTCATTTTCTATTCGATTTTCCTCTTTGCCAAATATAAAATTTAATAAACCACTCCTTCGTTTTTCTGGCTCAGTGGATTTTTCTCGCTTTTCCCGTTTCTTGACAATCGTTTCATCAATATCTGTTTTTTTGCTGATGGCTTCGATTTTTGTTGGGCTTGAATTATCATAATTTTTTACTTCGTGATCAATAAAATCGTTGGTAGACTTCATTATTACATTTAATTCTTTATCAACATTTTGGTCTTCCTTAAAGGGAGTTTTTGTTAAATATTTTTTACCTTTTTTAGTAAAAACGTCAAAGATTCCACTATTTTTGGAATCATGTTTAACACTTCCTATTTCTTTAGAATCTTCTTTATCCTGTTTTTCAATTATTTCTTTTTGTTTATCAGTTTTATCGTCTTCTGATGTTTCTGAATCTCTGGATGATTTTCCTGATAGAAATCCAAATAGCTTAGTGGGTTGTAGTTTAGATTTAGACATTTCACTGGATTTTTCATTTAACTGATTGGGTTTTGCATTATACTTATCGTCAGCCCAACCTTGGAATGAAATTTCATTTTGAATTAAATTGTATGTTTTTAATTTAATATCTGATGACTGATCGTCATCATTGAGTAAATTCTTGGGTTCGGAGATTACAGGGGCAGTTTCATTATCATAAATATTTATAAAAGGTTTTTTATTTGCAGTTTCATTCAATAAAATCTCATCTTCAATATCTTTTATACCTTTGTGAATATCCAAGTTGAAATCTTTTGTTTGTTTATTGTTTTCTAATAATTGCATTCTACTATCTTCCTTACGATCAATGTCTACTGAGATTTCATGATTGTCGTCAGCATTTGGTGAAACTTCAACGTATGGTAAATTTTTAAAATGCTCTGGTTCCTGTAGAGGAATATTATCAATTTTTGGTTTATTGATAGTTTCATTATTTTTTAATTGACTTTTAGATTTAGATTTCTTTCCCTTTTTCTTTCCTTTTATTTCTTGTGATTTTTCAGATTCTGAGTCTGATTGGTCAAATGATTTGGTAACAAAACTTTTTAATGTATTAATAATTCCTTTTTTTTCTTTTTTCTCTTCCACTTTAATGGCAATCGGATCTACTATTTCTTTAGTTTTTATTAGAGTAAGCGTTTCGCTTGAAATATCTTTGGACATTATTGGTGGTTTAATATTTAAAGTTTTAACGGATTTTTCATTGTCTAACTTATCTACATGTGCATCGGCTTTAACTATATCTAGCGAATCTTCGGATTTTACTTTTGCGGACGGGCTGGTCAATCCTGCAAGAACATGCGTTTCGAACAAGCAATCCTAACTACCAAACCTCACCTAGATACCTATCTGTAAAATATTCTTACTGCAGTATCCTTGGGTAACGCGATTCAAAATTGTATTATTAGTTTAAACTCTAGGCATAAAATCCTTCAAACTGGCATGCAAGTCAAGTAAAACACCCTCATTTGATTACCTTTATATTCAGTATCCATCTGAGTTACCCAATCGCAATATGCTTTAGGAGGATTAAAATCTTG
The DNA here is from genome assembly GCA_963971135.1 of Stenus bimaculatus. Lineage (NCBI taxonomy): Eukaryota > Metazoa > Arthropoda > Insecta > Coleoptera > Staphylinidae > Stenus > Stenus bimaculatus. The sequence goes on from OZ020180.1 coordinate 30,433,871, forward strand.
TGAATATTCAACAAATTCTATAGGCGAATTGTGAGAGGAAACAAAATAATTAGGGGCTGGTAAATCATAACATGGATAAAATGGAGAATTTGCAAATAAATCTAAGGAAGGTTCGTCAGATTTTTCATTTTCCGAGTTATATTTTAAAGGATAATTTGAATTAGGTTCCGGAACCAATTCAAGTGCGGTATTATATGAATTTTGTTCAGGATAATTTATGGTTTGTTCAATTGGAGTTCTAATAAATAATCTTTGAAGAGTGAATACCGGTTTATTGGACTTGCTGTAATTGCTGGTATCAAGGAAATAAGTATTTGACTTTGTTAAAGATTTAGAATCGTTATCGTTAGGCTTAGTTAAAAAAGCATTAGTATTGTTAGATTTAGAACGATTTTCCAAAAACTCTTTAACAGAGCAAACTTCAATTTCTTCTTTACCTTCGTTACTTGTTTTTACTAATAACTTTACTTCTGCTTTTATGGCAGTACCTTGTGTTTCATCTGAACTATCAGTACTGGCTTCAGTATCTGAAGTATTTGAAAATTCATCAGTATTTGCATGGGGTAGTACCAAGGGAGTCTTACTGACTGAACTTAAATTTTCTTCATCTTCCTCAGGAACAATACTAAGATTACGATATGTTCCTTCCCACCAAATATCATTATAACGTTTATAAGATAAAGGATCAATCGTTTCGTAATCATTAAAAAGTTGGTCGGTATCTTGTACATTTTCAGAAAAGTTAGTCTCGATTGATGGCAAATACGATTCATGAGAAAGAAAGAAATTCTCTAAAGAATTTGTTTCAGGAGGTGGTAAGAAATAATTTTCATTTTTAGAGTTAAATGATATTAAATCGTACTCATCATCCACATTACTTAAAGCGACATTATTTTTAAAACAAATTAAATCAAAATTATCTAATTCATCAATCTCCATATCTAAAGTTGATTCATAAAATGTTGGATTTGTTTTCTTTATAGGAACTTCAATAGTAGCACTATTGGTTGGAACTAATTCCAAGGTATTAATATGAGATGAATCTAAATCTGTAGTAGGTAATATTTCTTCAATATCAATTAACATCTTATCTAACATTAAATCGATTTCTGTATATGATTTAATTTTTGGTGTTTGGGTTGGTGGGATATAAGGAATATTGCGATTTAGATTAGTCAGCAGCACACTTTCATAAGTAACTTCCCCTGCCATTCTTGTATCTCCATCTATTTAAAGAAGTTAAGCCAAAAATCAAAATTATTGACAATGCATTAACCAATTACTGAAGTAAGAATATTTTTCAAGTTCTATTTGTTTTATCCTTTTTTACCTTTTTGTCTTTCAAAAGTAATGGCAATGAATGATTAAAAAGAATTGATAATGTTAAATGTGTTAAATATTACAAATTATGAAGTAAAGCTTTAAGCTAGCTGATTAAAACGCAAATAATGTAAGCACTTATCTACATATTAAGCTAGTCTTAAAGGAATAATTCGTAAGAAGCAATTTATAGGTTCTTTACTTAGTAAGTATCTTCGGTGAATTGTTAATAACAATATGTATAAATATAATTATATCAGTCATGCAGCATGCTCATACCAATTCTTTTACAAAATCATAACGTTATTTCCATTTAAATATAAACCTATTAGTATGTTTTAAAAGCAAATGAAAATAAGATTAAAATGTTAAAAACAGCACAGTCAGCATTCTGGCTTTTAAAAAATAACGTAACAAAAGTGATGATAACCTCATTAGTGTGGAGATAGAAAATAAATTAGTAATATGAAGATGCTCCTAGTATTCTTTATATTTAAGTACTTTCAAGTATTTTAATAATTGTTTATGTACATAAACTACTAAAATAATTAAAATAATTATACATTACCTATGTTTTCTTGATTCTTGTTTTCTAGTTGTTGTTCTTCCTCAGCTTCTTCCCTCGAGGCTTCCCATTCTATAAAAACGAATTGCGTTAGATATACGGTATATTTTAAATGTATCATAAAATTAATAATGGAACTAACTAGGGGTTACGTACCACTCGTTACTGTTGCCGAATTCAAGACTAAAACTTCACTTACTTTTTTTGAAGTTTCAATACTTACAAGTGCATGCAATTCATAACTTATTATATTAATGGCATTTTTAATAGGAAGACATTATATGCAAATAAGCTTTTTTTTTACATAGAGTCACCAAAACAAACTAAAATTTAATTCAACTTAAAATATTACTAATCAATGCAATTATTTATTCTGGCTACACTATGTTCTAAAGTTAGCACACATTCATATTTTAAGCAAAAGCCCTTTAACTATTATCTAAAATAAAGTGAAATAAGGTAACATTTTATTAATGGAATACAATAGTCTATTTTACCTTCGCTGCAAGACCCGAAAACTACAGACTTATTTTTCCAATCAATGGAAATATTTTTGTCAATGTTTATATCTTCTACAGCTTCAATAGCTGCTTCGGCGACTTCTAATTCTTCAATGTCAGTATGAGTATCTAAACAACCCTTTAAATATTGTTTTTCTCCAGGCGCATTTAAATTAATTTTTTTAGTATATTTTGAGGATATATTAGTGCAAGAACTTTCACTAAGTAATTTGTCAAAGCAATCTCCAGTATCCTTACAAATATAGTCATAATTGTCTTCTTCCGTTGATATTGCAATATCCTCCGAATCGGTTACCACTGGCGTAAATATTTTATTAGTACATTTAATAACATTTACATTTAAAAGCGTTGTATTCTTCGATACGCAATCGTTACCCTCTTGGGTAATTGTTAATTCCCCTTCCATATTAGAATAATAGCTCTGGGAACAAATGGGTATTGTATAAACTTCAATATCATTTTCTGATAACTCCATATTTTCCGTATCGGTAACATCAGCTGTCTGTCTTACAATAGGAGCTATTTTTTCACTGCAATCAGAGAGCTCCTCACAATCAGTATTGACTTCAAGTTTTGTACTCTTTTTTGTAAGTTTTTTAATTCGTTTCTTATGATCAACATAAATTTCCTCAATATCAGTTTTACATTCTGAAATATTCGGCATTTCATTTGAACTTTCATAACCTCCTTTAGAACATTCAGATTCATTAACTTGAGTTTCCTCCATAAAAAGAATATCGGGAGTTGCTCCTCGAACCACATTATTAACTTGTAATAATTCTTCATCATTATCATTATCTGACATATTTTCAACATCAGTTAAATTATTCAAATCATCTTTGAGTGGAAATAAATACTGATTACATGAATCATCCAGAGGTAAAACTTTTACTGTAGGTTCACCGTGTTTGTTTTCTTTTATTACAATAATTTTTCTAAAAACTTTGGGTAAGCTTTTAAAATCAGTATAATATTGCACCTCTTCATCATCTGAAAATATTTCCTCGTCAGTTTTATATCCTTGGCTTACCTTCTCTAAAATTGCAACTGGTAATTTTTTATCCTTTTCTTCATCTGAAGAGTAAATGCTTTCCACATCAGTTAAAACGGATTGTATTTGATTTGGTAGAACCAAGTATTTAGGGTTTTGAATTTCAAGTTTCTTAAAAGAAATGTTATATTTGCTGTCATTGCTATTATTCTCATCGGAATCCTTCTCATCCGAATAACAAAGATCTTCGTTTACTTTTGAAGCAACATCATGTACACTTCCATATGCATCAGATAATTTTTTTAATTCAGCTTCCATAGCAGAGCAATTATAATTATAGTCATTATCTGAATCTGTCATATTAACATCATCTATATCAGTTAGCCCTTCACAGACATTATCTACAACTAAGTTAGAAATTTTTTTCCTGTTTTTTCTTAAAATCGTTGGATCCTCTTCCTCATTATCAGAATCATAAAGAAATGATTGCGATTGATAATACAAATTCGATTTTTTATTAGTGTTAGTTGTATTTAATAAATTTGGAATGGTATTTAACGATTTGTAAAGTTTTGCTTCTTCATTGGTCATATCAATATCTTCAATATCGGTAATAGCTCCTTGATTTCGCAAAGTACCCTTTGGTCTTCTTCTACGTATTCTTTTACTCTTTTTAATAGCAACTTCACATTCAGCATCAGAGACGACTTCAATATCTGTTAAATTGTTTTTAGTGGAGCATGAGATAGTTAACTTATTTTTTTCCTCTGCTTGGTTTAAAACTTCATTTGACAATATTGAACTACTTTTATTAAAATTCATTCCATCATTAATATTAGTATCTTCAATTTCTTCCAACATGGTTGGAGGAAAATAAGAGTCTGGTATATTATCATTTGATAAAAAGTCATCATCGGATGCTAAAAGGTCCTCGAAGTCAGTCATACCCGATTCGTCATTTTGAAAAGGTTTATTTAAAGTCTGACTAGATCTAGTAACCGTTACTTGACTTTTTAGTTTTTTCCTTTCGCGCGATTTTTTAGATTTAATTTTATATGTTTCTTCAAGGACCCCAGGATTTATATCAAATATTTTTGAATTAACGGGTCTGGAATGATTTACTATTTTGTTTTCATCCTCAATATCAGAACTCTCAACATCTTCAACGTCAGTTAAATATACATCTGATTTATTCTGACTAAGTTTTAATTTGCTATTATTATTATTAATGACATTCGTAATTGGATCATCCTCATTATCTAAATCCTCATAATCAGTTAACACATCTTGTAAATTCATGTAACTATTATCTTCATTATCGTCATCATCTTCGACATCTGAGGTAATTGAGATACGAGGTACCGGCAATTTCAACGTCATTTTTCAATTAAGAACCTATACAAAATATAAATTAAATTTAAAATTTAAATTTCAACGTTTTATAATACCATGTACCCTTGTTATATAAATCTAATAAACAATCGCTTTTTATAAATGTAACTTTACCTGTTTGTCCAAGTTATAAAGTCTAAAATCTACAAAGCAACAGGCAAAAAATCGGGCAACTATCTGTGTTATACCTCGTCGAGTACTGGAAAAGCCATGCTGTGGGTTGAAACAGCGGTGTATTCAGGCAACACAGAATGTGTGTTACCTGAACTTGGTTCCTGATTTGGCCCAATTTCAATATAATCAAATTTATGCTTCCTTCTCTTTGGACTAGTAGCAGATACATCAATAATAGGCGCAATACTATCTTCAGTTATTTTTCCTGAGAAATTATCTTTTGTACACGTGGAAGACTGACTTAATAAAACATTTGCTTTTTCATTAAACGAGGTTATGGAAGAAATGCACATGTCTTGTTTATCAATTTGAGATAACAGCTTTCTTGGAAGAGAAACGCTTTCATCTTCAACAACATGAAATGTTTTTTCGATGTCATCAAATGTAATACTTTGATCATCTGGAAGATGTGCGCAAGTTATTAAATCAGTCACTCTATACGATTCTTGTATTGATCTTAAAGACTTTTTTGATTTTGGGGAAGTTTTTTGTTTTCCATTTGCATCAGAGCTTATTTCATGGTCAGATGGAGAACTGGGAAGTGCAATAGACTCAGATAAGCTAGAATCAGTTGTATCAATTAATGACGTTTCGTTTTCAATTTTGAAGCTAGAAGGAATTTTTATAATATTTTCATAAGGTTGTCTGTATATGACCTCAATAGAACCAGAATGATTGTCACTTCTAGTAAAAACTTCTGAAGTTATAATTTGTGTGCAACCATTTACAGATCTAGCTCTAATCGGACTTCCAGGAAGCGAAGAGGGCGAACTTCTTTTACTAAGGTTGCTTTCTTTGATGCGCCCAGTTGGTGTAACAGATTGACTTCTAATCCTATCGGCAAACTGGACGGTCTTTTCAATCTCTGACGGTTTAGAGGACGGAGAAATTAAACACTTTTCACTCATAAAAACTCTTTTGATCCTACTTTCAAGTGGAACAGTTTTTCGTACTTTTGTTGGAGAAGGTGAAGGTTTTGGACTTCTGAAGCGAGCATGTATATTGTGTTCAAACATCTTAGGTTCAATATCACAAGTAGTTGTTTGTAATTTAGTTTCGCTTGATGTTGTTTTTCCCAAACAAGTAATTTTTTCAATTTCTTCGATTTCTTTTACATTACTTTTTAAATTAGTATTTAAAATAATTCGATTTCTACTAAGACGTGCTGAACTTGATTGTCTTTGAGTAGATCTCCCCCTTGGTATTTTGGTATCATTTGAAACCTCAAATGTAGAAGTTGAGTCTAAGTTATCGATTTTTTGATCACTTTTATTTATTTTTAAACTTGAAGTCTTAGTACGCGAAGTTTTAAGACTTAATTTATCGCTTTCTTTGTAAACATCATCAGGTATGGAAGATTTTCTTAGTTTTTCTTTTTTGTCAGGTTTTTCAATTTTCATATCTCTTGAAACTGTAGATTGCATGTAACCGTATCTTTTAGTAACAGTTGTTTTTTGAATATTGCTTATTTTATCTTTATCGCTTGTCTTTTTTACGTTTTCTGATTTTTGAGTGTTTTGATTAAATTTCATTTTTGTCTCTTTATGCCTATACGGTTTAGACTGATATTTAACTTTATTTTTATTTATTTCTTCTTCTGAGCTTAATTCTGAATCTTGTTCTTTAAAGCTTCTAGAATCTCCAACAAATTTACCTTTATGAATTTTTGAAGTTTTGGATGTTATTTTAGTTGCATCCCTTTTTTGTGTTGGGATTTTACTTACATTTTCACCACTTTTGTTAGGTTTCTCATAAATACTCTTAGTATGATCATAGTGTTTGTTATCATTCTTTTTAACTCGTCGGTTATGTTGTGTTTTATCAACCTTTATTTCATTTCCTTTCGGTCGAAGCTTTGCAGGGGAAGTAGAACTGGATGCAAATGTTTTACGGGAAGCGTTAGTTTTGGTTGTATCAATGACATAATCTTTACTGGAAATTTTGGAACGTTTGGATACACTACCACCTAATTTTTGCTCTATATCTACATTATTTTCAAGCGATTTCCCTACTTTATTGGGAGAAGAATGATGATCCGTACCTTGTAAATCGCTTTTTAAAACTTCCACATAACTCCTACCACTTAATTTGGTTTTATTTGTTATCACAGGACTATCTTTTTCTAGTTTACTTTGAGCAGCGTTTTCTTTTAATGATTTTGTGTTACTGGTTCGAATATTTTCTTGTGTATATTCATTAGGCTTTTGTAACTTGACCTCTTGATTATCGCGTTTGGTACAATATTCTTCATCTACGAATTTCTTATTATCAACAGAGTCATCAATTGTTACGTTTTTAACATCATGTTTTTCTAAGCTTTTATCTTCATTTATTGATGATTCTAACGCATCTCCAACAATGGTTTCATGTTCAGTTTTGCGTTCTGCTGTAGTTTCGATTGGATCTTCGTCAGGTTTGTCTGGTATTACATTAATTTCCTTGGATAGTTGAAAATTATCTTTTACAGCTGCATTTATTACTGGTGGTAGATCTAAATCAACTACATTACGACTTTTGGAGGATATACTTTCACATATTCTATCTTGTATAGTAATTAAACTTTCCTCTTTAACATCGACATCTTCTCTCGTATTTTCCATTGACAATAAGGAATCGTCTATATTTTTTTCTTGTTCTTCTATGTCTTTAGTAGCTTCGATGTTCACAGGTGGTAGAGTTGTATTAATTAATTTGGAACTTTCAGGTGATAAATTTGTCAGTTTTTGTAGTCTAACAGTTTGAATGCTTTCAGTTAAAGTATCAGCTTTAGTGGATAACAAAGAGTCATCATCATCATCATCATTCTCTACTTTGCTTTCATCTCCAGTAATTATTATTGAAGATTCCAAACCATCATTACCTGTGGATTCGCTTAGATCATCATCTGGTGACTCTGGCAAGGATTGTGGGTGTTTATCAATATTATTAGGACATACTGGTGATAATTGTTTGTCTTCTGATTCTTGGAGATCTACAGTTTTAACACTTTCAATAACAGTATAAATTTTAGATTCGGCTATAACATTCTGTTCTGTTGTTCGTTTATCTTCAAGTATTGGTTGTGGTGATTCTGGTACACCCTCATCTATATTTTCTTGTTGAGATTGGTGTTCTATTATTGGTTGAATAAGAATGGTGGATAAGACAGGCTCGTCTTTTGCACATTCGTTTACATTTTTATCTTCAGTAATTATTGTAACGGATTTTAAGCCAGCGGTTGCCGCTGGCGATAGATCTTTATCAGTTTCCTCGAGACTTTCATGAGATACATTTTTGTATGTCAGTTCTTGTAGCTCAACAGTTTTAACAATTTCATTTAAAGTAGCTGTTCTTGTGGAAAATACCTGTTCGTCCTCAAGATTGTAATTTTTGATAATGCCTTTATCCTCAACTGTTGTTGAATATATTAACTCTTTCTTAACCGCAATATCAGTTTTTATTGAATATTCAGGTAATTCTTTTATCTCCTTTGATATTAAAGAATCATGTATATATTTTTCTTTGGCAGTATCAGTTGCCAGCTTAGGAATTTCAGGAGATAAAGGTTTATCTGGGGTTTTGTGTTTGGCAGTTTCAACGATATCAATTCTAACATCATTTTTGGTATATAATGAAGATTTCTCTAAAATACTGTCTTCGTTATCTATAATTTCTTTCGATAATACCACCCCTTCCTTAATCATAATTGAATCAACATCATCGATTTTTGTAGAACTTTCCTTTAGCAATAAGGATTCATCTATATTTTTTTCTAATACTTTTGGGTTCTCAATAGCAGGGGTTCTCTCGGTTTTAATACTTTCAGATAAATTGTCTTCAGGTGTATTTATTATTTTTATAGTTTCTTTTGAGAATAAAGAATCATCTACAGTTTTTTCTGGTTCCTTTGTGACTTTGGCAGTAGTAGAGGTTACCGATGGTAAGGAATTATCAATGACTAGAAGAACATCAGATGGGACTTTTTTAAGCGCATCAGATTTATTTTCTTCAATTTCTGATGATGATTCTAATTTCACCCCACTTTCTTCTTTTATTTTACATTCTATTGTAGGTTCCTTAGCATCATCTTCAGGTGTCTTTTGACTTATATCCCCCATTTTCAGCAATTCTTTAGAATCGATAAAAGTGTCTGATACTGCTTTACTAATTACTTTGGGACTTGCAGCTGGAGATATATTTTCATCTCCCGTTTCTTTTACCCCAATAGTTTCAAATCTTTCAATTAAATTGACAATTTCAGTTAAAGCCAAAGACTTGTTTATAGCTTTGGATTCTCCATCTTGTCCTTCAGGAATTTTTGCTGAGACTTCCAATTCATCCTTTTGTGGTTCAGATTTAATTTCTGTTTTGGATTCAGGCGGCTCAATATCAAGTGTTTCTATACTAGTGGTGCCCAAACTTTTTGATTTATCTTTAAAATCTATTATAGCTTCATTTAGTTCTTCAGTAGGTGTTTTTATGTTAACGGTATTTTCCTTTTGCAACAAAGATTCTTCTTTGTCTCTACATTTATCTAGTTCTTCTGTTTCTGCAGTTGTCGCGGGTGATGGAAACCTTTCAATTACATTTGAACTTTTAGGGGATAAATGTTCTACTTTTGGATCTTGTACCTCGAAGGTGGTTATAACATTTTTTATTAAACTATCAGTTATAGTATGCGTTAAAGACATATTTTTAACAATACTAAATTCACTAGAACCTTCATGTTTAACAGTTATTATTGATGTATCTAATCCCTCGTTATTCGTATTTTCAGTTTGCTGTTTAGTCAAATCATCTTTAGGTGAATCAATTTCACTGGTATGTTTCTTTGAGAAAAAAGTATCATTTAAAGTTTTTTCTGGTTCCTTTGTGTCTTTTGCAACAATACTTGTTAGTGCTCGTAGCGAGTCATCAATTACTCGGAAACTTTCAGGTGATTTTTGTTTATCTATCGTTGAAATTAACTCATTAGTTTTTTCATTTTCGGTTTTATCTTCTTCAATTACTAGTGAACATTCTAATTTATCCATACCTATATTTTCATGTTCGTTAAAAGGTTTGTCTAATTTTATATTTTTATCTGGTTCTTCTGTGTCTTCTTTAGGACTCTCAGGATGTAAATCTTCACCTTCATCCTTAGTGGCAAGTTCATATTTAGGTCTATCTTTTATGTATTCGTTATCAGGTGCCTGTATTTTTGTGGCAGATTCTTTAGGCAAGAAGGGATCGCTAACATTTTTTTCTGTATCTTTGGATGCACTTATTATTTGCGTTGGTAAATCTTTATTAATTACTTTTGAAATTTCAGGCAATAATTCATTTGACTCGTCTACAACAGCAGTTTCATAACGTCCAGATTGGTTATCGTCAGGTGTGTTTACTTTTGAAGTTCTTTCTTTTAACGAAGAAGACTCATCTATAGTTTTTTCTTGTTCTTCTTTTATTTCTTCAGCTTCTGTTGTTAATGGTGTTAAAGGTTTATTGATTACTTTAGGACTCTCGAGAGATAAATGTTCATCTTTTGTTTCAAGTAATTCAACAGTATTAACTCTTTCCTTCGCATCTTTATCTTCAGCACTTGCTTTTGAAGATTGTATTTCATCGGCACTTATATTATCCAATTTAGATTTTAAATCTATTATGGGATCGGTTAGATCATCCTGAGATGTTTCCATTTTTGTAGCTTTTTCCGTATGTAATAACAAATCGCTTATATTTTTTTCGGGTTCCTCTGCGTTCTTTGCAGTAGTAACCTGTAGCAAGCTTTGAGGAGATAAATGTTTATCCACTGGTGCCATTAGAACAGGTTCCTTACTTTCTACTAAAATATTAGTTTCGGTGGGTAATAAGGACTGCTCCTTAAAATTGTATTCTTCCAGCCTTTTTTCAGCTTCAGTAACACATGCATCTACAGGTTCTTTTTGCTTATCACTTTTAGTAGACAATAAAGAGTCATCCTTAACACATTCGCTCATATCTTCAGCAATTGTTTTTTGTTTTGATGATTTTACGCTGTCTGTTTCTATACTTTCCGGTTTAGGTTTAGATTCTAATATGGCTTTGGTTAGTTTATCGTCAAGTGTTTTTATTTTAGAGATAGATTCATCGTGCAATAAAGGGTCGGAAACAATTTTATCTGATTCTTTTGTGTCTTCGACAACAGCAGCTAGCACTGGTGATAAATCTGTTACAATTACTTTGGAACTTTTAGGTTTATCTATCGATGTATCTTTAAAATTGTCATATCCCCGCGTATCTTTAATTTCATCAAATATTTCTATTGATTTTAATTCAATCTTATCAATATTTTCGGCTTTAATTTGATGTTCAATAATAGTTTCTGATAACCGCGAATGATCTTTAATATTTTCTAATTCCACTTTATCCTTAAAACCAGAAACTGTCTTTGATTGAAGGTCCTTGATTATTACTTCGGGACTTTCTGAGGAAATGGGTTCAGGTACTGGCTTTTCAGGGGTTTGTACTTTTTCAATTAAAGTTGATATTTTAGTTAATGGTAGTGGGTCTTTCTGATTATTTTTATCCACTTCTGTGCATGTATCTTCTACAATTTTTAATGGTTGTTGATTTGATAATATAAAATCGTTCTTCAATTCTTCTAGTTCGACTATGCCTTTAGTTATCATTGATATCGTAGGTGATATAGAATCCTTGGGAGATGATTTTGTAGTGCTTTTCTTTAATAAAGCCGCTTCGTTGGCATCGTCTTTTTCTACAGTGTTAATACCTTCAGCAATTATTATTTTTGATTCTAATTCTTTCTTATCAATAGTTTCCAGTTTAGTTTGACATTCTGTAGTATGTTCGATAAGATTTATAATAGGAGTCAGTAAACTTACAGGACTTCCATCGGAATTTTTAATATTTTCTAAATCCTCTTTGAAACCAGGTTCTAAGTCTTTATTAATTACTTTAGAATTTTCGGGGAAAACATCTTCAGCCAAAGTATCTGTTTGGAACTCCTGATGTTCTACAGGGTCTACAACTACAGCAATTATTTTTGATGATTCTAGTTCATCCATACTACTACTTTCGGGTTTATATTCATATTCTTTAATAGACTTGACAGAATCTTCAATATGTGTATCTGTTTTTGTGGAACTATCCTCTGACAATAACGTATTCTCTTCAATACTTTCAGATTTCTCTTCGTTTTTGAAAGCAGAATTTGTCTTTGATGATAAATCTTTGTCAATCACTTTGGGACTTTCAGAAGATAAGTGTTTACTTGTTGGTTCTTCTAGATTAAAACTTTCTTCCAAAGTATTTTCATCAGTTTTTGTTGCCTTACATCCTTCTTTTAAATTACCAGTTGTCTTAGTCAGTAGCTCTTTCTCAATTGCTTTAGGAGTTTTAGGGGAAAGATGTTGTTCTATCTCTACTTGTACCTCAACAATCTTAAAACAATCAACCAAAGTATCTGTTTCGGTCGTAAATGGGGATTCGTCGTTGGATTTGTGCTCTTCAACCGTTTCTTTAATTTCCGCGATTATTTTCGATGTTTCTAATCCATCTTTATTTTTAGTTTCTGGTTTATATTGACATTCTTTCATGGGTTTGATAAGATCATCATTAGGTAACTCCGTTTTGGTTGAACTTGTGTTTAACAATAATGAATTATCTTCAAAATTTCCTGACTTCTCGTCATCTTCATTAAATACCATAGGACTTTTGGAAGATAAATCTAACGGTTCTTGTAGATCAACACTTTCAGCCAAAGAATCCGTTTTTGTGATTACCAAAAAGGTTTTCTTAATATTGACATCTTCTATCGAATCTTCAGCAATAATTTTTGAAGGTTCTGATTCTGTTATTGGTTCGTTGATATCATTTTCCGGTTTTTGTTCGTGGACAGTTTCTAAATGTTTAAATTCAGTCTCAACTGTTGTGTATATAAAAGCTTGGTTTCTAAGTTCTCCTTTTCCTTCATTATCTTCAGGAATTAACATTGTTGATTCTAATCCCTCTTTTTCGATATTAACTGGTTTTGGTTCCGATTTTTTTGGAGTTTCCAGTGTCTCTACTTTTGACAAACTTTCTTTAGGCAGCATATCATCGGTGATACTAGTATCTGCCTTTTGCGTTTTTTCAAATGAATCAGTAATTGTTTGTGATTTTAATTCTTCCTTACTCACAGTTTCTTGTATAGGTTGAACAATTGTTGTCGATGATTCGAAGTCAGCTTTTTCGAGATTTTCTGTTATAGGTTTTATAATGAGTTCCGTTAAAGGAGATTCTATTAATGTGCTACGTTTAGATAACTTCGAACCATCTTCGATATTTTGTGATTTCTCCTCTACTTTAAGACCAGCAGGTATCTCAGATGACAAGTCTTCATCAAATATTTGGGGACTTTCAGGAGATAAAGATTTACTAACAGACTCTTGCAAATCAACACTTCTAACCAAATCATCTGTTTTGGTGATTAATACAGACTCGTCCTTGATATATTTAACATTTAATGTATCCACGCTTTCAGAAATTATATTTGATGAATCCAATCCATCCATATCCAAATTTTCTGGTATAGGTTGTGATTTTTTAATGGGTGCGGTAGGATCTTCACTATGTGTCTCTGTTTCTGTAAAGCTTTTAATATGTTTCAATTCGTCTGGCAGATAATTTTCAATTTCTGGGAGACTTTCAGAGGATACATTTTTATCATCTATTACCGAATCAATATCATCAGCAATTGGTTTGGAAGATTCAGAATCATCTACTTTCTCCAGTTTCGATTTATAATCTGGTATCGGTTGGTCAAAATTATCCTCAGGTGTGTCTCGTTTTGATATACTTTCTTTTGGCTGTATATGTTTATCTATTCTTTTAGCTGCATCAGTAATTTTTTGTGATTTTATTTCTTCCCTACTCATAGTTTCTGGATTACGTTGAACAATTGTTCTTGATGTTTCTAAGTCAGCTTTTTCCATATTTTCTGTTATAGGTTGTGACTCTATAAGTTCCAATTCATCCATACGCAAATTTTCTGCTTCAGGTTGTGATTCTTTAATGGGTTCGGTAAGATCTTCACTATGTGTCTCTGTATCTGTAAGGCTTTTAATATGTTTCGATTCGTCTGGCAGATCATTATCAATTTCTGAAAGACTTTGAGGGGATAATTTTTTATCAGCTTTTACCGAGTCAATATCATAAGCAAATGGTTTGGAAGATTCAAGATCATCTACTTTCTCTAGTTTCGATTTATAATCTGATACCGGTTGGGCAACATCATCCTCAGGTGTCACTACTTTTGAAACACTTTCTTTTGACAGTATCTCGTCGCTTACGGTAGTATCTGCTTTTTGTGTTGTTTTAACTGAACTAGTTTTTATTGGGGATTTTAATTCTTCGTTACTTAGAGTTTCTGATTCAGCTTGAAAAATTGTTGTTGATGATTCTAAGTCAGCTTTTACCAAGTCAATGTCATCAGCAATTAGTTTGGAAGATTCAAGATAATCTACTTTTTCTAGTTTCGATTTATAATCTGATATCGGTTGGTCAACATCATCCTTAGGTGTCACTACTTTTGAATCACTTTCTTTTGACAGTATCTCGTCGCTTACGGTAGTATCTGCTTTTTGTGTTGTTTTAACTGAACTAGTTGTTATTGGGAATTTTAATTCTTCGTTACTTAGAGTTTCTGATTCAGCTTGAAAAATTGTTTTTGATGATTCTAAGTCAGCTTTTACCAAGTCAATGTCATCAGCAATTAGTTTGGAAGATTCAAGATTATCTACTTTCTCCAGTTTAGATTTATAATCTGGTATCGGTGGGTCACCATCATCCTCAGATGTCTCTACTTTTGATATTCTTTCTTTCAACAATATCTCATCGGTAATAATAGTATCCGCTTTTTGTGTTGTTTTAACTGAACCGGTTGTTATTGGGGATTTTAATTCTTCGTTGCTCATAGTTTCTGGTTTAGGTTGAAAAAGTTTTGTTGGTGATTCTAAGTCAGCTTTTACTATTCTTTCTTTTACAGATTGAGATTCTATAATGAGTTCCGTTAAAGGTGTTTGTATTAATGTGCTTTGTTTAGACAACCTCGAATCATCTTCAATATTTTGTGATTTCTTTTCCTCATTAACACCAGCAGTTATCGTAGGTGATAAGTCTTCATCAAATATTTGGGGACTTTCCGGAGATAAAGATTTACTAAGCGACTCTTGCAAATCAACAATATTACCCAAATTATCTGTTTTGGGGATTAATACAGACTTGTCCTTGATATTTTCAACTTTTAATGTGTCCACTCCTTTAGAAATTAGTTTAGATGATTCCAATTCATCCATACGCAAATTTTCTGCTTTAGGTTGTGATTCTTCAATGGGTTCGGTAAGATTTTCACTATATGTCTCTGTATCTGTAAGGCTTTTAATATGTTTCGATTCGTCTGGCAGATCATTATCAATTTCTGGGAGAATTTGAGGGGATAATTTTTTATCAGCTTTTACCGAGTCGATATCATAATCAATTGGTTTGGAAGATTCAAGATCATCTACTTTCTCTAGTTTCGATTTATAATCTGATATCGGTTGGTCATCATCATCCTCAGGTGTCACTACTTTTGAAACGCTTTCTTTTGACAGTGTCTCGTCGCTTACGGTAGTATCTGCTTTTTGTGTTGTTTTAACTGAACTAGTTGTTATTGGGGATTTTAATTCTTCGTTACTTAGAGTTTCTGATTCAGCTTGAAAAATTGTTGTTGATGATTCTAAGTCAGCTTTTACCAAGTCAATGACATCAGCAATTAGTTTAGAAGATTCAAGATTATCTACTTTTTCTAGTTTCGATTTATAATCTGATATCGGTTGGTCAACATCATCCTCAGGTGTCACTACTTTTGAAACACTTTCTTTTGACAGTATCTCGTCGCTTACGGTAGTATCTGCTTTTTGTGTTGTTTTAACTGAACTAGTTGTTATTGGGAATTTTAATTCTTCGTTACTTAGAGTTTCTGATACAGCTTGAAAAATTGTTGTTGATGATTCTAAGTCAGCTTTTACTATTTTTTCTTTTACAGATTGAGATTCTACTATGAGTTCGGTTAAAGGTGTCTCAATTAATGTGCTTTGTTTAGACAAGCTCGAATTGTCTTCGATATTTTGGAATTTCTCTTCTTCTTTAAGACCAGCAGTTATCTTAGGTGATAAGTCTCCATCAAATATTTGAGGACTTTCGGGAGATAAAGATTTACTAAGCGACTCTTGCAAATCAACACTTTTAACCAAATTATCTGTTTTGGTCGTTAATACAGACTCGTCCTTGATAGTTTCAACTTTTAATGAGTCCACTCCTTCAGAAATTATTTTTGATGATTCGCATTCATCTATACGCAAATTTTCTGCTTTAGGTTGTGATTCTTTGATGGGTTCGGTAAGATCTTCACTTTGTGTCTCTGTTTCTGTAAGGGTTTTAACTTGTTTCGATTCGTCTTGCAGATCATTATCAATTTCTGGGAGACTTTGAGGGGATAATTTTTTATCTGCTTTTACCGAGTCAATATCATCAACAATTGGTTTGAAGGATTCAAGATCATCTACTTTCTCCAGTTTCGATTTATAATCTGGTATCGGTTGGTCAACATCATCCTCAGATATTACTACTTTTGATATACTTTCTTTTGGCTCTATCTCATCGCTGATAATGGTTTCTGGTTTTTGTATTGTTTTAAGTGTATCAGTAATTATTGGTGATATTATCTCTTCCTTGCTCATAGTTTCTGGTTTAGGTTGAACAATTGATGTAGATGATTCTAAGTCAGCTTTTACTATTTTTGCTTTTACTGATTGAGATTCTACTATGAGTTCCGCTAAAGGTGATTCTATTAATGTGCTTTGTTTAGACAAACTCGAATCGTCTTCGATATTTTGTGATTTCTCTTCTTCTTTAAGACCAGCAGTTATCTTAGGTGATAAGTCTCCATCAGATATTTGGGGACTTTCAGGAGATAATGATTTACTAACCGACTCTTGCAAATCAACACTTTTAACCAAATTATCTGTTTTGGTGGTTAATACAGACTCGTCCTTGATAGTTTCAACTTTTAATGTGTCCACTCCTTCAGAAATTATTTTTGATGCTTCGCATTCATCTGTACGCAAATTTTCTGCTTTAGGTTGTGATTCTTTGATGGGTTCGGTAAGATCTTCACTTTGTGTCTCTGTTTCTGTAAGGGTTTTAACTTGTTTCGATTCGTCTTGCAGATCATTATCAATTTCTGGGAGACATTGAGGGGATAATTTCTTATCAGCTTTTACCGAGTCAATATCATCAGCAATTGGTTTGAAAGATTCAAGATCATCTACTTTCTCCAGTTTCGATTTATAATCTAGTATCGGCTGGTCAACATCATCCTCAGATATTACTACTTTTGATATACTTTCTTTTAGCTCTATCTCATCGCTGATAATAGTTTCTGCTTTTGGTATTGTTTTAAGTGTATCAGTAATTATTGGTGATTTTATTTCTTCCTTACTCATAGTTTCTGGTTTAGGTTGAAAAAGTTTTGTTGGTGATTCTAAGTCAGCTTTTACTATTTTTTCTTTTACTGATTGAGATTCTATTATGAATTCCGCTAAAGGTGTTTCTATTAAAGTGCTTTGTTTAGACAACCTCGAATCGTCTTCGATATTTTGTGATTTCTCTTCTTCTTTAACACCAGCAGTTATCTTAGGTGATAAGTCTTCAACAGATATTTGGGGACTTTCAGGAGATAAAGATTTACTAACCGACTCTTGCAAATCAACACTTTTAACCAAATTATCTGTTTTGGTGGTTAATACAGACTCGTCCTTGATAGTTTCAACTTTTAATATGTCCACTCCTTCAGAAATTATTTTTGATGATTCGCATTCATCTATACGCAAATTTTCTGCTTTAGGTTGTGATTCTTTGATGGGTTCGGTAAAATCTTCACTTTGTGTCTCTGTTTCTTTAAGGGTTTTAACTTGTTTCGATTCGTCTTGCAGATCATTATCAATTTCTGGGAGACTTTGAGGGGATAATTTTTTATCAGCTTTTACCGAGTCAATATCATCAGCAATTGGTTTGAAAGATTCAATATCATCTAGTTTCTCCAGTTTCGATTTATAATCTGGTATCGGTTGGTCAACATCATCCTCAGATGTTACTACTTTTGATATACTTTCTTTTGGCTCTATCTCATCGCTGATAATGGTTTCTGGTTTTTGTATTGTTTTAAGTGTATCAGTAATTATTGGTGATATTATCTCTTCCTTCCTCATAGTTTCTGGTTTAGGTTGAACAATTGATGTAGATGATTCTAAGTCAGCTTTTACTATTTTTGCTTTTACTGATTGAGATTCTACTATGAGTTCCGCTAAAGGTGATTCTATTAATGTGCTTTGTTTAGACAAACTCGAATCGTCTTCGATATTTTGTGATTTTTCTTCTTCTTTAAGACCAGCAGTTATCTTAGGTGATAAGTCTCCATCAGATATTTGGGGACTTTCAGGAGATAATGATTTACTAACAGACTCTTGCAAATCAACACTTTTAACCAAATTATCTGTTTTGGTGGTTAATACAGACTCGTCCTTGATAGTTTCAACTTTTAATGTGTCCACTCCTTCAGAAATTATTTTTGATGCTTCGCATTCATCTGTACGCAAATTTTCTGCTTTAGGTTGTGATTCTTTGATGGGTTCGGTAAGATCTTCACTTTGTGTCTCTGTTTCTGTAAGGGTTTTAACTTGTTTCGATTCGTCTTGCAGATCATTATCAATTTCTGGTAGACTTTGAGGGGATAATTTTTTATCAGCTTTTACCGAGTCAATATCATCAGCAATTGGTTTGAAAGATTCAAGATCATCTACTTTCTCCAGTTTCGATTTATAATCTAGTATCGGCTGATCAACATCATCCTCAGATGGTACTACTTTTGATATACTTTCTTTTAGCTCTATCTCATCGCTGATAATAGTTTCTGCTTTTTGTATTGTTTTAAGTGTATCAGTAATTATTGGTGATTTTATTTCTTCCTTACTCATAGTTTCTGGTTTCGGTTGAAAAATTGTTGTTGATGATTCTAAGTCAGCTTTTACTATTTTTTCTATTACAGATTGAGATTCTATAATGAGTTCCGCTAAAGGTGTTTCTATTAATGTGCTTTGTTTAGGCAAACTCGAATCGTCTTCGATATTTTGTGATTTCTCTTCTTCTTTAAGACCAGCAGTTATCTTAGGTGATAAGTCTCCATCAGATATTTGGGGACTTTCAGGAGATAAAGATTTACAAGCCGACTCTTGCAAATCAACACTTTTAACCAAATTATCTGTTTTGGTGGTTAATACAGACTCGTCCTTGATAGTTTCAACTTTTAATATGTCCACTCCTTCAGAAATTATTTTTGATGATTCGCATTCATCTATACGCAAATTTTCTGCTTTAGGTTGTGATTCTTTGATGGGTTCGGTAAAATCTTCACTTTGTGTCTCTGTTTCTGTAAGGGTTTTAACTTGTTTCGATTCGTCTTGCAGATCATTATCAATTTCTGGGAGACTTTGAGGGGATAATTTCTTATTAGCTTTTACCGAGTCAATATCATCAGCAATTGGTTTGAAAGATTCAAGATCATCTACTTTCTCCAGTTTCGATTTATAATCTGGTATCGGTTGGTCAACATCATCCTCAGGTGTTACTACTTTTGATATACTTTCTTTTGGCTCTATCTCATCGCTGATAATGGTTTCTTCTTTTTGTATTGTTTTAAGTGTATCAGTAATTATTGGTGATATTATTTTTCCCTTACTCATAGTTTCTGGTTTCGGTTGAAAAATAGTTGTTGATGATTCTAAGTCAGCTTTTACTATTTTTTCCAATACAGACTGAGATTCTATAATGAGTTCCGGTAAAGGTGTTTCTATTAATGTGCTTTGTTTAGACAAACTCGAATCGTCTTCGATATTTTGTGATTCCTCTTCTTTCTTAAGACCAGCAGTTATCTTAGGTGATAAGTCTCCATCAGATATTTGGGGACTTTCAGGAGATAAAGATTTACTAACCGACTCTTGCAAATCAACACTTTTAACCAAATTATCTGTTTTGGTGGTTAATACAGACTCGTCCTTGATAGTTTCAACTTTTAATATGTCCACTCCTTCAGAAATTATTTTTGATGATTCGCATTCATCTATACGCAAATTTTCTGCTTTAGGTTGTGATTCTTTGATGGGTTCGGTAAAATCTTCACTTTGTGTCTCTGTTTCTGTAAGGGTTTTAACTTGTTTCGATTCGTCTTGCAGATCATTATCAATTTCTGAGAGACTTTGAGGGGATAATTTTTTATCAGCTTTTACCGAGTCAATATCATCAGCAATTGGTTTGAAAGATTCAAGATCATCTACTTTCTCCAGTTTCGATTTATAATCTGGTATCGGTTGGTCAACATCATCCTCAGGTGTTACTACTTTTGATATACTTTCTTTTGGCTCTATCTCATCGCTGATAATGGTTTCTTCTTTTTGTATTGTTTTAAGTGTATCAGTAATTATTGGTGATTTTATTTTTTCCTTACTCATAGTTTCTGGTTTCGGTTGAAAAATAGTTGTTGATGATTCTAAGTCAGCTTTTACTATTTTTTCCAATACAGACTGAGATTCTATAATGAGTTCCGGTAAAAATGTTTCTATTAATGTGCTTTGTTTAGACAAACTCGAATCGTCTTCGATATTTTGTGATTCCTCTTCTTTTTTAAGACCAGCAGTTATCTTAGGTGATGAGTCTCCATCAGATATTTGGGGACTTTCAGGAGATAAAGATTTACTAACCGACTCTTGCAAATCAACACTTTTAACCAAATTATCTGTTTTGGTGGTTAATACAGACTCGTCCTTGATAGTTTCAACTTTTAATGTGTCCACTCCTTCAGAAATTATTTTTGATGATTCGCATTCATCTATACGCAAATTTTCTGCTTTAGGTTGTGATTCTTTGATGGGTTCGGTAAGATCTTCACTTTGTGTCTCTGTTTTTGTAAGGGTTTTAACTTGTTTCGATTCGTCTTGTAGATCATTATCAATTTCTGGTAGACTTTGAGGGGATAATTTTTTATCAGCTTTTACCGAGTCAATATCATCAGCAATTGGTTTGAAAGATTCAAGATCATCTACTTTCTCCAGTTTCGATTTATAAGCTGGTATCGGTTGGTCAACATCATCCTCAGATGTTACTACTTTTGATATACTTTCTTTTGGCTCTATCTCATCGCTGATAATGGTTTCTGGTTTTTGTATTGTTTTAAGTGTATCAGTAATTATTGGTGATATTACCTCTTCCTTACTCATAGTTTCTGGTTTAGGTTGAACAATTGATGTTGATGATTCTAAGTCCGCTTTTACTATTTTTGCTATTACTGATTGAGATTCTACTATGAGTTCCGCTAAAGGTGTTTCTATTAATGTGCTTTGTTTAGACAAACTCGAATCGTCTTCGATATTTTGTGATTTCTCTTCTTCTTTAAGACCAGCAGTTATCTTAGGTGATAAGTCTTCAACAGATATTTGGGGACTTTCAGGAGATAAAGATTTACTAACCGACTCTTGTAAATCAACACATTTAACCAAATTATCTGTTTTGGTGGTTAATACAGACTCGTCCTTGATAGTTTCAACTTTTAATATGTCCACTCCTTCAGAAATTATTTTTGATGATAGGCATTCATCTATACGCAAATTTTCTGCTTTAGGTTGTGATTCTTTGATGGGTTCGGTAAAATCTTCACTTTGTGTCTCTGTTTCTTTAAGGGTTTTAACTTGTTTCGATTCGTCTTGCAGATCATTATCAATTTCTGGGATACTTTGAGGGGATAAGTTTTTATCAGCTTTTACCGAGTCAATATCATCAGCAATTGGTTTGAAAGATTCAAGATCATCTACTTTCTCCAGTTTCGATTTATAATCTGGTATCGGTTGGTCAACATCATCCTCAGATGTTACTACTTTTGATATACTTTCTTTTGGCTCTATCTCATCGCTGATAATGGTTTCTGGTTTTTGTATTGTTTTAAGTGTATCAGTAATTATTGGTGATATTATCTCTTCCTTACTCATAGTTTCTGGTTTAGGTTGAACAATTGACGTAGATGATTCTAAGTCAGCTTTTACTATTTTTGCTTTTACTGATTGAGATTCTACTATGAGTTCCGCTAAAGGTGATTCTATTAATGTGCTTTGTTTAGACAAACTCGAATCGTCTTCGATATTTTGTGATTTCTCTTCTTCTTTAAGACCAGCAGTTATCTTAGGTGATAAGTCTCCATCAGATATTTGGGGACTTTCAGGAGATAATGATTTACTAACCGACTCTTGCAAATCAACACTTTTAACCAAATTATCTGTTTTGGTGGTTAATACAGACTCGTCCTTGATAGTTTCAACTTTTAATGTGTCCACTCCTTCAGAAATTATTTTTGATGCTTCGCATTCATCTGTACGCAAATTGTCTGCTTTAGGTTGTGATTCTTTGATGGGTTCGGTAAGATCTTCACTTTGTGTCTCTGTTTCTGTAAGGGTTTTAACTTGTTTCGATTCGTCTTGCAGATCATTATCAATTTCTGGGAGACTTTGAGGGGATAATTTCTTATTAGCTTTTACCGAGTCAATATCATCAGCAATTGGTTTGAAAGATTCAAGATCATCTACTTTCTCCAGTTTCGATTTATAATCTGGTATCGGTTGGTCAACATCATCCTCAGGTGTTACTACTTTTGATATACTTTCTTTTGGCTCTATCTCATCGCTGATAATGGTTTCTTCTTTTTGTATTGTTTTAAGTGTATCAGTAATTATTGGTGATATTATTTTTCCCTTACTCATAGTTTCTGGTTTCGGTTGAAAAATAGTTGTTGATGATTCTAAGTCAGCATTTACTCTTTTTTCCAATACAAACTGAGATTCTATAATGAGTTCCGGTAAAGGTGTTTCTATTAATGTGCTTTGTTTAGACAAACTCGAATCGTCTTCGATATTTTGTGATTCCTTTTCTTTTTTAAGACCAGCAGTTATCTTAGTTGATAAGTCTCCATCAGATATTTGAGGACTTTCAGGAGATAAAGATTTATTAACCGACTCTTGCAAATCAACACTTTTGACCAAATTATCTGTTTTGGTGGTTAATACAGACTCGTCCTTGATAGTTTCAACTTTTGATATGTCCACTCCTTCAGAAATTATTTTTGATGATTCGCATTCATCTATACGCAAATTTTCTGCTTTAGCTTGTGATTCTTTGATGGGTTCGGTAAAATCTTCACTTTGTGTCTCTGTTTCTGTAAGGGTTTTAACTTGTTTCGATTCGCCTTGCAGATCATTATCAATTTCTGGGAGACTTTGAGGGGATAATTTCTTATTAGCTTTTGCCGAGTCAATATCATCAGCAATTGGTTTGAAAGATTCAAGATCATCTACTTTCTCCAGTTTCGATTTATAATCTGGTATCGGTTGGTCAACATCATCCTCAGATGTTACTACTTTTGATATACTTTCTTTTGGCTCTATCTCATCGCTGATAATAGTTTCTGCTTTTTGTATTGTTTTAAGTGTATCAGTAATTATTGGTGATTTTATTTCTTCCTTGCTTATAGTTTCTGGTTTCGGTTGAAAAATTGTTGTTGATGATTCTAAGTCAGCTTTTACTATTTTTTCTATTACAGATTGAGATTCTATAATGAGTTCCGCTAAAGGTGTTTCTATTAATGTGCTTTGTTTAGACAACCTCGAATCGTCTTCCATATTTTGTGATTCCTCTTCTTTTTTAAGACCAGCAGTTATCTTAGGTGATAAGTCTCCATCAGATATTTGAGGACTTTCAGGAGATAAAGATTTACTAACCGACTCTTGCAAATCAACACTTTTAACCAAATTATCTGTTTTGGTGGTTAATACAGACTCGTCCTTGATAGTTTCAACTTTTAATATGTCCACTCCTTCAGAAATTATTTTTGATGATTCGCATTCATCTATACGCAAATTTTCTGCTTTAGGTTGTGATTCTTTGATGGGTTCGGTAAAATCTTCACTTTGTGTCTCTGTTTCTGTAAGGGTTTTAACTTGTTTCGATTCGTCTTGCAGATCATTATCAATTTCTGAGAGACTTTGAGGGGATAATTTTTTATCAGCTTTTACCGAGTCAATATCATCAGCAATTGGTTTGAAAGATTCAAGATCATCTACTTTCTCCAGTTTCGATTTATAATCTGGTATCGGTTGGTCAACATCATCCTCAGGTGTTACTACTTTTGATATACTTTCTTTTGGCTCTATCTCATCGCTGATAATGGTTTCTTCTTTTTGTATTGTTTTAAGTGTATCAGTAATTATTGGTGATTTTATTTTTTCCTTACTCATAGTTTCTGGTTTCGGTTGAAAAATAGTTGTTGATGATTCTAAGTCAGCTTTTACTATTTTTTCCAATACAGACTGAGATTCTATAATGAGTTCCGGTAAAGGTGTTTCTATTAATGTGCTTTGTTTAGACAAACTCGAATCGTCTTCGATATTTTGTGATTTCTCTTCTTCTTTAAGACCAGCAGTTATCTTAGGTGATAAGTCTCCATCAGATATTTGGGGACTTTCAGGAGATAATGATTTACTAACCGACTCTTGCAAATCAACACTTTTAACCAAATTATCTGTTTTGGTGGTTAATACAGACTCGTTTTTGATAGTTTCAACTTTTAATGTGTCCACTCCTTCAGAAATTATTTTTGATGCTTCGCATTCATCTGTACGCAAATTTTCTGCTTTAGGTTGTGATTCTTTGATGGGTTCGGTAAGATCTTCACTTTGTGTCTCTGTTTCTGTAAGGGTTTTAACTTGTTTCGATTCGTCTTGCAGATCATTATCAATTTCTGGGAGACATTGAGGGGATAATTTCTTATCAGCTTTTACCGAGTCAATATCATCAGCAATTGGTTTGAAAGATTCAAGATCATCTACTTTCTCCAGTTTCGATTTATAATCTAGTATCGGCTGGTCAACATCATCCTCAGATATTACTACTTTTGATATACTTTCTTTTAGCTCTATCTCATCGCTGATAATAGTTTCTGCTTTTTGTATTGTTTTAAGTGTATCAGTAATTTTTGGTGATTTTATTTCTTCCTTACTCATAGTTTCTGGTTTAGGTTGAAAAAGTTTTGTTGGTGATTCTAAGTCAGCTTTTACTATTTTTTCTTTTACTGATTGAGATTCTATTATGAATTCCGCTAAAGGTGTTTCTATTAAAGTGCTTTGTTTAGACAACCTCGAATCGTCTTCGATATTTTGTGATTTCTCTTCTTCTTTAACACCAGCAGTTATCTTAGGTGATAAGTCTTCAACAGATATTTGGGGACTTTCAGGAGATAAAGATTTACTAACCGACTCTTGCAAATCAACACTTTTAACCAAATTATCTGTTTTGGTGGTTAATACAGACTCGTCCTTGATAGTTTCAACTTTTAATGTGTCCACTCCTTCAGAAATTATTTTTGATGATTCGCATTCATCTATACGCAAATTTTCTGCTTTAGGTTGTGATTCTTTGATGGGTTCGGTAAGATCTTCACTTTGTGTCTCTGTTTCTGTAAGGGTTTTAACTTGTTTCGATTCGTCTTGTAGATCATTATCAATTTCTGGGAGACTTTGAGGGGATAATTTTTTATCATCTTTTACCGAGTCAATATCATCAGCAATTGGTTTGAAAGATTCAAGATCATCTACTTTCTCCAGTTTCGATTTATAAGCTGGTATCGGTTGGTCAACATCATCCTCAGATGTTACTACTTTTGATATACTTTCTTTTGGCTCTATCTCATCGCTGATAATGGTTTCTGGTTTTTGTATTGTTTTAAGTGTATCAGTAATTATTGGTGATATTATCTCTTCCTTACTCATAGTTTCTGGTTTAGGTTGAACAATTGATGTTGATGATTCTAAGTCCGCTTTTACTATTTTTGCTATTACTGATTGAGATTCTACTATGAGTTCCGCTAAAGGTGTTTCTATTAATGTGCTTTGTTTAGGCAAACTCGAATCGTCTTCGATATTTTGTGATTTCTCTTCTTCTTTAAGACCAGCAGTTATCTTAGGTGATAAGTCTCCATCAGATATTTGGGGACTTTCAGGAGATAAAGATTTACAAGCCGACTCTTGCAAATCAACACTTTTAACCAAATTATCTGTTTTGGTGGTTAATACAGACTCGTCCTTGATAGTTTCAACTTTTAATGTGTCCACTCTTTCAGAAATTATTTTTGATGCTTCGCATTCATCTATACGCAAATTTTCTGCTTTAGGTTGTGATTCTTTGATGGGTTCGGTAAGATCTTCACTTTGTGTCTCTGTTTCTGTAGGGGTTTTAACTTGTTTCGATTCGTCTTGCAGATCATTATCAATTTCTGGGAGACTTTGAGGGGATAATTTCTTATTAGCTTTTACCGAGTCAATATCATCAGTAATTGGTTTGAAAGATTCAAGATCATCTACTTTCTCCAGTTTCGATTTATAATCTGGTATCGGTTGGTCAACATCATCCTCAGATGTTACTACTTTTGATATACTTTCTTTTGGCTCTATCTCATCGCTGATAATAGTTTCTGCTTTTTGTATTGTTTTAAGTGTATCAGTAATTATTGGTGATTTTATTTCTTCCTTGCTCATAGTTTCTGGTTTCGGTTGAAAAATTGTTGTTGATGATTCTAAGTCAGCTTTTACTATTTTTTCTATTACAGATTGAGATTCTATAATGAGTTCCGCTAAAGGTGTTTCCATTAATGTGCTTTGTTTAGACAACCTCGAATCGTCTTCAATATTTTGTGATTCCTCTTCTTTTTTAAGACCAGCAGTTATCTTAGGTGATAAGTCTCCATCAGATATTTGAGGACTTTCAGGAGATAAAGATTTACTAACCGACTCTTGCAAATCAACACTTTTAACCAAATTATCTGTTTTGGTGGTTAATACACACTTGTCCTTGATAGTTTCAACTTTTAATATGTCCACTCCTTCAGAAATTATTTTTGATGATTCGCATTCAACTATACGCAAATTTTCTGCTTTAGGTTGTGATTCTTTGATGGGTTCGGTAAAATCTTCACTTTGTGTCTCTGTTTCTGTAAGGGTTTTAACTTGTTTCGATTCGTCTTGCAGATCATTATCAATTTCTGGGAGACCTTGAGGGGATAATTTTTTATCAGCTTTTACCGAGTCAATATCATCAGCAATTGGTTTGAAAGATTCAAGATCATCTACTTTCTCCAGTTTTGATTTATAATCTGGTATCGGTTGGTCAACATCATCCTCAGGTGTTACTACTTTTGATATACTTTCTTTTGGCTCTATCTCATCGCTGATAATGGTTTCTTCTTTTTGTATTGTTTTAAGTGTATCAGTAATTATTGGTGATATTATTTTTCCCTTACTCATAGTTTCTGGTTTCGGTTGAAAAATAGTTGTTGATGATTCTAAGTCAGCATTTACTCTTTTTTCCAATACAAACTGAGATTCTATAATGAGTTCCGGTAAAGGTGTTTCTATTAATGTGCTTTGTTTAGACAAACTCGAATCGTCTTCGATATTTTGTGAT
Source organism: Stenus bimaculatus (assembly GCA_963971135.1). Classification (NCBI taxonomy): domain Eukaryota; kingdom Metazoa; phylum Arthropoda; class Insecta; order Coleoptera; family Staphylinidae; genus Stenus; species Stenus bimaculatus. Next base: position 30,461,424 of record OZ020180.1, read on the forward strand.
TCCTCTTCTTTTTTAAGACCAGCAGTTATCTTAGTTGATAAGTCTCCATCAGATATTTGAGGACTTTCAGGAGATAAAGATTTATTAACCGAGTCTTGCAAATCAACACTTTTGACCAAATTATCTGTTTTGGTGGTTAATACAGACTCGTCCTTGATAGTTTCAACTTTTAATGTGTCCACTCCTTCAGAAATTATTTTTGATGATTCGCATTCATCTATACGCAAATTTTCTGCGTTAGGTTGTGATTCTTTGATGGGTTCGGTAAAATCTTCACTTTGTGTCTCTGTTTCTGTAAGGGTTTTAACTTGTTTCGATTCGTCTTGCAGATCATTATCAATTTCTGGGAGACTTTGAGGGGATAATTTTTTATCAGCTTTTACCGAGTCAATATTATCAGCAATTGGTTTGAAAGATTCAAGATCATCTACTTTCTCCAGTTTCGATTTATAATCTGGTATCGGTTGGTCAACATCATCCTCAGATGTTACTACTTTTGATATACTTTCTATTGGCTCTATCTCATCGCTGATAATAGTTTCTGCTTTTTGTATTGCTTTAAGTGTATCAGTAATTATTGGTGATTTTATTTCTTCCTTATTCATAGTTTCTGGTTTCGGTTGAAAAATTGTTGTTGATGATTCTAAGTCAGCTTTTACTATTTTTTCTATTACAGATTGAGATTCTATAATGGGTTCCGCTAAAGGTGTTTCTAATAATGGGCTTTGTTTAGACAACCTCGAATCGTCTTCAATATTTTGTGATTCCTCTTCTTTTTTAAGAATAGCAGTTATCTTAGGTGATAAGTTTCCATCAAATATTTGAGGACTTTCGGGAGATAAAGATTTACTAACTGACTCTTGCAAATCAACACTTTTAACGAAATTATCTGATTTGGTGGTTAATACAGACTCGTCCTTGATAGTTTCAACTTTTAATATGTCCACTCCTTCAGAAATTATTTTTGATGATTCGCATTCATCTATACGCAAATTTTCTGCTTTAGGTTGTGATTCTTTGATGGGTTCGGTAAGATCTTCACTTTGTGTCTCTGTTTCTGTAAGGGTTTTAACATGTTTCGATTCGTCTTTCATATCATTATCAATTCCTGGGAGACTTTGAGGTGATAATTTTTTATCATCTTTTATCGAGTCAATATCATCATCAATTGGTTTGAAAGATTCAAAATCCTCTACATTCTCTAGTTTCGATTTATATGCCGGTATCGCATCCTCAGGTGTATCTACTTTTGATATACTTTCTTTTGGCAGTATCTCATCGGTGATACTAGTATCTTCTTTTTGTATTATTGTAACTGTATCAGTAATTATTGGTGATTTTATTTCCTCCCTACTCATAGTTTCTGGTCTAGGTTGAACAATTGCTGTTGATGATTCTAAGTCAGCTTTTTCCATTTTTTCTGTTACAGATTTAGATTCAATAATGAGTTCCGTTAAAGGTGTTTCAATTAATGTGCTTTGTTTAGACAAGCATGAATCGTCTTCTATATTTTGTGATTTGTCTTCTTCTTTAAGACCAGAAGTTATCTTAAGTGATAAGTCTTCATCAAATATTTGGGGACGTTCAGGAGATAAAGATTTACTAACCGACTCTTGCAAATCAACACATCTAACCATATTATCTGTTTTGGTGAATATTACAGGTTCGTTCTTGATATTTTCAACATTTAATGTATCAAAGCCTTCAGAAATTATATTTGATGACTCCAATCCAACCACATCCAAATTTTCAGGTATAGGCTGTGATTTTTTAACGGGTGCGGTAAGATCTTCACTATGAGTTTCTGTTTCTGCAAGGCTTTTAATATGTTTCGATTCGTCTGGCAGATCATTATCAATTTCTGGAATACTTTGAGGGGATATTTTTTTATCATCTTTTACCGAGTCAATAACTTTAGCAATTTGTTTAGAAGATTCAAAATCATCAACTTTCTCCAGTTTAGATTTATATTCTGGTATCGGTTGGTCAACATCATCCTCAGGTTTCTCTTCTTTTGATATACTTTCTTTCGTCAGTATCTCATCGGTAATAGTGATTTCTGCTTTTTGTATTATTTTAACTTTATCAGTAATTTTTGGTGATTTTATTTGTTCCTTACTCACAGTTTCTGGTTTAGGTTGAACAATTGTTGTTGATGATTCTAAAACAGCTTTTTCTTTTATTTCTGTTATAGGTTGAGATTTTATAATGAGTTCCATTAAAGGAGATTCTATTAATGTGCTACGTTTAGATAACTTCGAACCATCTTCGATATTTTGTGATTTCCCCTCTACTTTAAGACCAGCAGTTATCTCAGATGACAAGTCTTCATCAAATTTTTGGGGACTTTCAGGAGATAAAGATTTACTAAGCGACTCTTGCAAATCAACACTATAAACCAAATTATCTGTTTTGGTGATTAATACAGACTCGTCCTTGATAGTTTCAACCTTTAATGTTTCCAATCCTTCAGAAATTATTTTTGATGATTCGCATTCATCTATACGCAAATTTTCTGCTTTAGGTTGTGATTCTTTGATGGGTTCGGTAAGATCTTCACTTTGTGTCTCTGTTTCTGTAAGGGTTTTAACTTGTTTCGATTCGTCTTGCAGATTGTTATCAATTTCTGGGAGACTTTGAGGGGATAATTTTTTATCAGCTTTTACCGAGTCAATATCATAAGCAATTTGTTTGTAAGATTTAAGATCATCTACTTTCTCCAGTTTCGATTTATAATCCGGTATCGGTTGGTCAGCATCATCCTCAGGTGTCTCTACATTTGATATACTTTCTTTTAGTAGTATATCATCGGTGATACTAGTATCTGCTTCTTTTATTATTTTAACTGTATCGGTAATTGTTGGTAATGTAATAGTTTTAATACCGTTAAGATTTTCAGGTTTATCCTCCGCTTCTTGTAACTTAACAATTTTCAAACTTTCATTGTCTGAATCAGTTTTTAGGGAAACGAAATCTTTATCGTCAACGATATCTTCTTTAGTTTCTTTATCTTCCAAAATTGGTATTGATGATGATGATTCTTTTGTTTCTTTATTTTTTGATTCAAGTTTAATTTCAATGGTTTTAAGGATTTTATCCTTAGGTTTTTCTATTTCTGGAGTACTTTGATTTTGCAATATGGAGTCTACTATATTTTCTGTTAATTTTAATTCATCCTTTCCTGCTTTAGATTTGCATTCTGGAATGGTCTTGACTAAATCATCCTCAGGCGTTTTTATTTTTCTGGCATTTTCCTCTTGCAATGAGTCTATAAATTTATCTGGTTCCTCTTTACCTTTAACAAGTGTCACTGGGAGAACTTCTGTTTCAATTACTTTAGAGCTTTTTGTAGGTATATGTGTATCTTTCGGTATGTCAATACTTTTAACTCTTTTAACCAAATTATATGTTTCCGTTTCTATATCAGCAGCAGTTATTTTTGATAAGACTAATCCTTCTTTATCGTAAGGTATCTCCACGTTTGATGTTGTTTCTTTTGATGGTGACAGGTCTGTGATAACCGGTTTTACTTTTTGTGTATCTGTACTTCTAGCGGTGGTTACTGGCAATGTCACTTTTTCGATATATTTTGCATCTTCCTGTACTTGCTGCTCTACAATATTTTGTGTTAATTTAAATTCATCCTTTTCTGATTTAGACTTACATTCTGGAATTGATTCTACCGAATCATCGTCCGGTATTTTTAGTTTTGTGGTAGTTTCCTCTTGTTTATCTATCGGCATATCAACGCTTTTAAGGTCAGGTGTACATTCTTTAATAGGTTTGGTTAGATCATTATTGGATGTACCTGTTCCAATGACAGTTTTATCTGATAATAATGAAACTTTTTCCACTTCAGCCAGAATATCTTGTTTGGGGGTTAATAAGATTTCGTCCTTAATATCCATAACAACTTTATTACTATCTATATCCATATTTCTTTCAGGTTCAGATTCATATTTAATTAATAAATCTGTAGGAGATATATTTGATTTACTTTCTTTTTTTATTAATGGTTCGACAATAATTGTGTCTGTTTTTTGTGCATCTTTAATAGAAGCAGTGTTTGTTACTAATGGCACTTTTTCAATTATTTTTATACTTTCAGATTTCTTCACCTGTTCTTGTGACTCTACAATTGTCTCAGGCGATAAATCTTTATCTACCGCTTCAGGCATAACGACACTTTGATCGAAAGTATCTGGTTTAGTATTTAAAAAAATTTCGTATTTATTACTGTCATCTTTTTCCGTGTCAATATCTATAGATGTTATTTTTGATGAATCCAATGCTTCCTTATTAATATTTTCTGCTATAGATTCATATACTGGTATTTGTTTGGTACAAATATCATCAGTTGTCTCTACTTTTGATGTACTTTCTTTTGCCAATAAGGAATCGGTGATAATGATTTCTGCCTTTTCAGTTTTTCTAACGGTATCAGTGGTAATTTGTGATAGCCCAGTATCAATAACTTTTACATTTCCTACTTCCTCCATACGTTCCTTTAATTTAACAGTTTTGAAAGTTTCAATGTCAGAATCAGTTTTGGAGATTAACAAAACTCTGTCTTCTATGTTATCTTCTAATATTTCTCTATCTTGAGAAATTGGTTTTGGTGATTCTAATTTCTCCGTTATTAGACTTTCTGATTCGGGTTTAGTGGGTGCAATGCTTCCGATGATTTCATCCTTGGGTGAATCTATTTTTGTTGCACTATCTGTTTGCAAAGTGGAATATGCTAAAATGTTTGCCTGCTTTTCTACCCTTTTGACGTCAGTAGTTTTCATCGGAGATAGATCAAGTGCTTGTTGACTTTCCCTTAGATCATCGCGAGGCGTATGTGCTCTTTCGGCAGTTTTTTCCGATAATAACAATTTCTCTCCAATATATTCTGGCTCATTTTTGTTGTTGCAATCAGTAAGCCCTGCAAATGGACCATTTTCAATAATTCCTGGACGTTCGGGGGATAAATCTTTATCTGCCGCTTCAAGCATAATAACACTTTGAACCAAAGTATCTGGTTTAGTAATTATTAAAATTTCTTTTTCATTATTGCCATCTTTATCCGTGTTAATATTTATAGCTGTTATTTTTGATGATTCTAATGCTTCTTTATAAATATTTTCTGGTTTAGGTTTATCCTCTGGTATTTCTTCAGTAAGTATATCATCAGTTGTCTCTACTTTTGATGTACCGTCTTTTGGCAATGTTGAATCGGTGATAATGATATCTGCTTTTTGAGTATCTTTAACGGTATCAGTGGTAGCTTGTGATAGCCCAGTTTCAATAACTTTTACATGCCGTACTTCCTCCTTAGGTTCTTTTAGTTTAACAGTTTTGAAAGTTTCGCCAAGATCATCGCAAGGTGTCTCTGCTTTTGTGGCAGTTTTGTCCGATAATATCAATTTCTCTTCAATTTTTTCTAGCTCCTTTTTATCTTTGGAATCAGTAGTCCCTGCGAATATAACTTTTTCACTAATTCTTGGACTTTCGGGGGATAAATCTTTATCTGCCGTTTCATGCATAACAACACTTTCAACCAAAGTATCTGGTTTAGTAATTATTAAAATTTCTTTTTCATTATTGCCATCTTCATCCGTGTCAATATTTATAGCTGTTATTTTTAATGATTCTAATGCTTCTTTATCAATATTTTCTGGTTTAGGTTTATATTCTGGTATTTCTTCTGCAAGAATATCATCAGTTGTCTCTACTTTTGATGTACCGTCTTTTGGAAATGTTGAATCGGTGATAATGATATCTGCTTTTTGAGTTTCTTTAACGGTATCAGTGGTAATTTGTGATAGCCCAGTTTCAATAACTTTTACATACCCTACTTCCTCCTTAGGTTCTTTTAGTTTAACAGTTTTTAAAGTTTTAATGTCAGAATCAGTTTTGGAGACTAACAAAACTTTGTCTTCTACGTTATCTTCTGTTATTTCCTTATCTTGAGAAATTGGTTGTGGTGATTCTAATTTCTCCTTTATTATATTTTCTGATTCGGGTTTAGTGAATGAAATAGATTCGATGATTTCATCCTTCGTTGTTTCTATTTTTGTTGCACATTCTTTTTGCAATGTGAAATCTACTAAAATGTTGGCCTGCTCTTCTACCTCTTTGACTTCAGTAGTTTTCATCGGAGATAGATCAATTACTTGCTCACTTTCGCCTAGATCATCGCAAGGTGTATCTGCTCTTGTGGCAGTTTTGTCCAATAATAGCAATTTCTCTTTAATATTTTCTAGCTCATTTTTATCTTTGGAATCAGTAGGCCCTGCGAGTAAAACTTTTTCACTAATTCTTGGACTTTCGGCGGATAAATCCTTATCGGCCGCTTCTTGCATAACAACACTTTCAACCAAAGTATCTGGTTTAGTAATTATTAAATTTTCTTTTTCATTATTGCCATCTTTTTCCGTGTCAATATTTATAGCTGTTATTTTTGATGATCCAAATGCTTCCTTATCAATAATTTCTGGTTTAGGTTTATTTTCTGGTATTTCTTCGGTAAGAATATCATCAGTTGTCTCTACATTTGATGTACCGTCTTTTGGCAATGTTGAATCGGTGAGAATGATATCTGCTATTCGAGTTTCTTTAGCGGTATCAGTGGTAATTTGTGATAACCCATTTTCAATAACTCTTATATACCCTACTTCCTCTTTAGGTTCTTTTAGTTTAACAGTTTCACTGTCAGTATCAGTTTTGGAAACTAACAAAACTTTGTCTTCTATGTTGTCTTTTTCACTAATTCTTGGACTTTCGATGGATAAATCTTTATCTGCCGTTTCATGCGTAACAACACTTTTAACCAAACTATCTGGTTTACTAATTATTAAAATTTCGTTTTCAGTATTGACATCTTTTTCCGTGTCAACATTTTTAGCTGTTACTTTTGATGATTCTAAAGCTTCTTTATCAATAATTTCTAGTTTTGGTTTATGTTCTGGTATTACTTCTGTACGAATATCATCAGTTGTCTCTACTTTTGACGTACTGTATTTTGGCAATGTTGAATCGGTGATAATTATATCTGCTATTTGAGTTTCTTTAACGGTATCAGTGGTAATTTGTGATAGCTCAGTTTCAATAACTTTTACATACCCTACTTCCACCTTAGGTTCTTTTAGTTTAAGAGTTTTGAAAGTTTCAATGTCAGAATCAGTTTTCGAGACTAACAAAACTTTGGCTTCTGTGTTATCTTCTGTTATTTTTTTATCTTGAGAAATTGGTTTTGGTGATTCTAATTTCTCCGTTATTATATTCTCTGATTCAGGTTTAGTGAGTGAAATAGATTCGATGATTTCATCCTTGGGTGTTTTTATTATTGTTGCACATTTTTTTTGCAATGTGGAATCTACTAAAATGTTAGCCAGTTCTTCTACCTCATTGACTTCAGTAGTTTTCATCGGAGATAAATCAATTACTTGCTCACTTTCGCCTAGATCATCGCAAGGTGTCTCTGCTCTTGTGGCAGTTTTGTCCGATAATAACAATTTCTCTTTAATATTCTCTAGCTCATTTTTATCTTCGGAATCAGTAGGCCCTGCGAGTAGAACTTTTTCACTAATTCTTGGACTTTCGGCTGATAAGTCCTTATCTGCCGTTTCATGCATATCAACACTTTCAACCAAAGTATCTGATTTAGTAATTATTAAAATTTCTTTTTCATTATTGCCATATTTTTCCGTGTCAATATTTATAGCTGTTATTTTTGATGATTCTAATGCTTCCTCATCAATATTTTCTAGTTTCGGTTTATGTTCTGGTATTTCTTGGGTAAGAATATCATCAGTTGTCTCTACTTTTGGTGTACCGTCTTTTGGCAATGTTGAATCGGTGAGAATGATAGCTGCTATTTGAATTTCTTTAACGGTATCGGTGGTAATTTGTGATAGCCCAGTTTCAATAACTTTTACATACCCTACATCCTCCTTAGATTCTTTTAGTTTAACAGTTTTGAAAGTTTCAATGTCAGAATCAGTTTTGGAGACCAACAAAACTTTGGCTTCTATATTATCATCTGTTATTTCTTTATCTTGAGAAATTGGTTTTGATGATTCTAATTTCTCCGTTATTATATTTTCTGATTCGGGTTTAGAGAGTGAAATAGATTCGATGATTTCATCCTTGGGTGTTTCTATTTTTGTTGCACATTCTTTTTCCAATGTGGAATCTACTAAAATGTTGGCCTGCTCTTCTGCCTCTTTGACTTCAGTAGTTTTCATCGGAGATAGATCAATTACTTGCTCACTGTCCGTTAGATCATCGCAAGGTGTCTCTGGTCTTGTGGCACTTTTGTCCGATAATAACAATTTCTCTTTAATATTTTCTAGCTTGTTTTTATCTTTGGAATCAGTAGGCCCTGCGAGTAGAACTTTTTCACTAGTTCTTGGACTTTCGGCTGATAAGTCCTTATCTGCCGTTTCATGCATATCAACACTTTCAACCAAAGTATCTGATTTAGTAATTATTAAAATTTCTTTTTCATTATTGCCATATTTTTCCGTGTCAATATTTATAGCTGTTATTTTTGATGATTCTAATGCTTCCTCATCAATATTTTCTAGTTTCGGTTTATGTTCTGGTATTTCTTGGGTAAGAATATCATCAGTTGTCTCTACTTTTGGTGTACCGTCTTTTGGCAATGTTGAATCGGTGAGAATGATAGCTGCTATTTGAATTTCTTTAACGGTATCGGTGATAATTTGTGATAGCTCAGTGTCAATAACTTTTACATACCCTATTTCCTCCTTAGGTTCTTTTAGTTTAACAGTTTTGAAAGTTTCAATGTCAGAATCAGTTTTGGAGACCAACAAAACTTGGGCTTCTATATTATCATCTGTTATTCCTTTATCTTGAGAAATTGGTTTTGATGATTCTAATTTCTCCATTATTATATTTTCTGATTCGGGTTTAGAGAGTGAAATAGATTCGATGATTTCATCCTTGGGTGTTTCTTTTTTTGTTGCACATTCTTTTTCCAATGTGGAATCTACTAAAATGTTGGCCTGCTCATCTACCTCTTTGACATCAGTAGTTTTCATCAGAGATAGATCAGTTACTTGCTGACTTTCGCCCAGATCATCGCAAGGTGTCTCCGGTGTTTTGGCAATTTTGTCCGATAATAACAATTTCTCTTTAATATTTGCTAGCTCAGTTTTATCTTTGGAATCAGTAGGCCCTGCGAGTAGAACTTTTTCACTAGTTCTTGGACTTTCGGCGGATAAATCCTTATCTGCCGCTTCATGCATAACAACACTTTCAAACAAAGTATCTGGTTCAGTAATTATTAAAATTTCTTTTTCATTTTTGTCCTCCTTTTCTGTGTCAATATTTATAGCTGTTATTTTTGATGATTCTAATGCTTCCTTATCAATATTTTCTGGTTTAGGTTTATGTTCTGGTATTTCTTCGGTAAGAATATCATCAGTTGTGTCTACTTTTGATGTACCGTCTTTTGGCAATGTTGAATCGGTGAGAATGATATATGCTATTTGAGTTTCTTTAACGGTGTTAGTGGTAATTTGTGATAGCCCAGTTTCAATAACTTTTATATACCCTACTTCCTCTTTAGGTTCTTTTATTTTAACAGATTTGAAAGTTTCAATGTCAGAATCAGTTTTGGAAACTAACAAAACTTTGTCTTCTATGTTGTCTTCTGTTATTTCTTTATCTTGAGAAATTGGTTTTGGTGATTCTAATATATCCGTTATTATATTTTCTGATTCGGGTTTAGTGAGTGAAATAGATTCAATGATTTCATCCTTGGGTGTTTCTATTTTTGTTGCACTTTCCTTTTGCAATGAGGATTGTACTAAAATATTTGCCTGCTCTTCTACCTTATTGATTTCAGTAGTTTTCATCAGAGATAGATCAATCACTTGTTGACTTTCCGTGAGATCATCGCAAGGTGTCTCTGGTCTGGTGGCAGTTTTGTCCGATAATAACAATTTCTCTTTAATATTTTCTAGCTCATTTTTATCTTTGGAATCAGTAGGCCCTGCGAGTAGAACTATTTCACTAATTCTTGGACTTTCGGCGGATAAATCCTTATCTGCCGCTTCATGCAAAACAACACTTTTAACCAAAGTATCTGGTTTAGTAATTATTAAAATTTCTTTATCATTATTGCCATCTTTTTCCGTGTAAATATTTATAGCTGTTATTTTTGATGACTCTAATGCTTCTTTATCAATATTATCTGGTATAGGTTTATGTTCGGGTATTTCTTCTCTAAGAATATCATCAGTTGTCTCTACTTTTGATGAACCGTCTTTTGGCAATGCTGAATCGGTGATAATGATATCTGCTATTTGAGTTTCTTTAACAGTATCAGTGATAATTTGTGATAGCCCAGTTTCAATAACTTTTACATACCCTACTTCCTCCTTAGGTTCTTTTAGTTTAACAGTTTTGAAAATTTCAATTTCAGAATCAGTTTTGGAGATTAACAAAACTTTGTCTTCTATATTATCTTTTGTTATTTCTTTATCTTGAGAAATTGGTTTTAGTGATTCTACTTTATCCGTTGTTGTATTTTCTGATTCGGGTTTAGTGACTGAAATAGTTTCCAAGATTTCATCCTTGGGTATTTCTATTTTTGTTGCACTTTCCTTTTGCAATGAGGATTCGACTAAAAATTTTGCCTGTTCGTCTACCTCTTTGACTTCAGTAGTTTTCATCCGAGATAGATCAATTACTTCGTGACTTTCGCCTAGATCATCCCAAGGTGTCTCTGCTCTTGTGGCAGTTTTGTCCGATGATAACAATTTCTCTTCAATATTTTCTAGCTCTTTTTTATCTTTGGAAACAGTAGGCCCTGCGAATAGAACTTTTTCACTAATTCTTGGACTATCGGCGGATAAATCTTCACTTGCCGTTTCATGCATAACAATACTTTCAACCAAAGTATCAGGTGTAGTAATTCTTAAAATTTCTTTTTCATTATTGCCATCTTTTTCCGTGTCAATACTTATAGCTGTTAGTTTTGATGATTCTAATGCTTCTTTATCAATATATTCTGGTATTTCCTCGATAAGAATATCATGAGTTGTCTCTATTTTTAATGTACTTTCTTTTGGTAATAATGACTCGGTGGTAATGATATCAGCTATTTGAGTTTCTTTAACGGTATCAGTGCTTATTTGTGATAGTCCAGTTTCAATAACTTTTACATACCCTACTTCCTCCTTAGGTTCTTTTAGTTTAACAGATTTTAAAGTTTCAATGTCAGAATCAGTTTTGGAGACTAACAAAACTTTGTCTTCCATGTTATCTTCAGTTATTTCTTTATCTTGAGAAATTGGTTTTGGTGATTCTAATTTCTCCGTTATTATATTTTCTGATTCGGGCTTAGTGAGTGAAATAGTTTCGATGATTTCATCTTTGGGTGTTTCTATTTTTGTTGCACTTTCTTTTTGCAATATGGAATCTACTAAAATGTTTGCCTGCTCTTCTACCTCTTTGACTTCAGTTGTTTTCATCGGAGATAGATTAATTACTTGGTGACTCTCGCTTAGATCATCGCAAGGTGTCTCTGCTCTTGTGGCAGTTTTAACCGAAAATATCAATTTCTCTTCAATATTTTCTAGCTCATTTTTGTCTTTAAAATCAGAAGGCTCTGGGGATAAATCTTTATAAGCCGCTTCATGTTTATCGATACTTTCAACCAAACCACATGCTTTATTGATTATTAAAATTTTGTTTCTATTATTGTCATCTTTTTCCCTGTCGATATCTTCAACTTTCATTTTTGATGATTCTAATACTTCCTTATCAATATTTTCTGGTTGAGGTTTATATTTTGGTATTGGTTCGGTAACATTATCATCACTTTTCTCTACTTTTGATGTACTTTCTTTTGGCAATAATGAATCGGTAAAAATGATATCTGCTTTTTGAATTTCTTTAACGGCATCAGTTGTTATTCGTGATTGTCCAGTTTCAATAGCATTTACATTCTTAAATTCCTCCTCCGGTTCAATGTCAGGATCAGTTTTTGAGACTAACAATACTATGTCTTTAATATTGTCTTCTTTTGTTTCCTTATCTTCAGAAATTGTTATTGATGATCCTAATTTCTCCGCTTCCATTTTCGTTGTTTTAGATTCACTAAGAGTTGCAGTTTCGTTAATATTATCCTTGGGTGTTGCTATTTTTGTTAAACTTTCTTTTTGCAATGAGGAATATACTAATAAGTTGGCTTGCTCTTTTGATTCATTGACAACAGCAGCTTTCATCGAAGGCAGATCAATTACTTTCTGACTTTCGCTTAGAATATCGCAAGGTGTTTCTGCTTTTGTGAAAATTTTTTCCGTTAATAATAATTTTTTCTGAACACTTTCTGAATCATCTTTGTCTTTGGAATCAGTAGGATCTACAAATTGAACATTATCACCAATTTTTGGACTTTCGTGGAATAAATCCTTATCTGTCGCTTCATGCATATCAACATCTTTCACCAAAGTATCTGGTTTAGTGGTTAATAAAATTACGTTTTTATTGTTGTCATCTCTTTCCATGTTCACATCTAGAGTTGTTATTGTTGACGATTCTAGTTCTTCCTTATCAATAATTTTTGGTTTGGGTTTATATTCCGGAACTATATCCGTATTATTAACATTATTTGCATCCAGTTTTATTTTAGTTTCTTTTGGCAATATTGAATCGGTAATAATGATATTTGCTTTTTGAGTTTCTTTAATAGTAACAGTGGTTATTGGTGATAGTTCAGACTCAATTACTTTTCGATTTTCAATTTTATCTTCCGGTTCTTTTAACTTTTTAGTTTCAATGTCAGGATCAGGTTTTGAGACTAAGAAAACTTTTTCATTAATGTTATCTTCTTTTATTTCCTTATCTTCAGAAATCGGTATTGGAGATTCTAATTCATCTGTTTCTTTACTTTTTGGTTCACTTTTTGTAGTAGTTTCGATGATTTTATCCTCAGGTATTTCTATTTTTATTGTACTTGCATTTTGTAATAAGGAATCTAATATAATTTTTGCCTGCTCTTCTGCGTCTAGTATTACTGTGGCGTTTACCTGGGATTGATCAATTACTTTGAGCATTTCGCTTAGATCATCACTAGCTGTCTTTGTTGTTAAGCCTGTTTTCTCCGGTAATAATATTTTTTCTTCAAGTTCTTGTTCCTCTTTGATGCTCAAAACAGTAGGTATTACAAATAGGTCTTTTTCACTGACCTTTGTACTTTCTGGGGATACAGGTTTATCTACTGCTACAACACTTTCAACTGTAGTATCTGATTTGGTGAATAATAAAATTTTCTCCTTATCATTCTTATATTTTCCCGTGTCAATTCCTATAGTAGTTGTTTCTGATGATTCGATTTTTTCTCTCTCTATATTTTCTGCTTTCGATTTAGATTCTGTTATAGATTGGGCAAGATTATCATCAGATATGTGTACTTCTAAAGTTATTTTCTTTGGAGATAATGGTTTGGTGATCACCGCTTCATGTTTTTCCGTGTGTTTAATTTCATTGCTTGTTAGTGTTAATGTCCCATTTTCAATAATTTCAAAACTATCAAGTGTTTCTTTCGATTCTTGTTGTTCTACAATTTTTATACTTTCAATATTAGTATCATCTTTCTTTGTAAGAATTTCTTCTTTCCTAACTTTAACTTCATGGACAGTAGTTTCTATTTTTGAGATAATTTCCTTCTGCAATAAGGAATCGTCGATAATTTTATTTGGTTTCTCTATAACTTTAACAATTGTTACTGAAAACGGGGCCTCTTCAATTACCTTTGAACATTCAGAAGGTAATTGTTTATCTATCAACTCTTTAAGCTCAAGTTGTGTGTCCTTGATAGTAGTAATTTTCACTGGTGGAAGCCTTTTATCAATTACTTTGGTAGTCTCAGGAGATTGTGGAATTTCAATCGCACTTTTATCTGATAATGAATCTTCTAAATCTTTTACTTCGAGATGACTACTTGTAGGGGATAAATTGTTATCAATCGAATCAACAAGCTCTTCTGTCTTAACGCTTTCAAGTAAACTATCAGTTATAGTAGATAATAAAGACTTAATATATTCATCTTCCCCAGTGACTGAAATTGGGGTGACTAACCTATCATCACTTATATTTTCTGAGTTGAGTTCTTTTATTGGTTTTGCAAAATCATCTTTGGGCGTATCTACTATTGTGGCAGATTTTTCTTCTTTTAGAACTTCGTGTGATTTTTTTGTGTCTTTAGAGTCAGCGATAGTTATTGTCAATTGGGTTTTGTCAATTTCTTTAAGACTTTGAGGAGAAAGATGTATATCCATCGGTTCTTCTAGCTCAGCAGATTTAATACTAAATGTATCAGTTTTAGTAGATAGCGAAGACTTTTCCATGCTGTTGTCGTCCTGGCCTATGGCTTCATCTTCAAGAGTTGTTATTTTTGACTCGAATCCATTTTTGTCTATATTTTCTGATGATACTATTGATAAGGGTTCATCGTTTACTATAGAACTATCTGGTTTAGTTTTGGGTTGGAGTTTAGTTAAATCATCTTTAAGAATTTCTACTGTTGTAACACTTTTCTTGGGCAATGTGGAACCGTCAAAAGCTTCAAGAGGTGATATAGGTTTCTTCTTAAGAGTATCACCCACTTCGTGTTGTTCAACAATTGGCATTGACGTTTCTGCTTCCTTTTTATCTATACCTTCTGATTTAGGTTTGTATTCGATTTGATCACCGTCATAAGTTTCAATTTTCGTGATTACCTTCTTTTGCGAGAAAGAATCATGTGTTGTTGTTTCTGATTCCTTTGTATCTTTATCATCCGCAGTGGTTACTATTGGGGAAGATTTGTCAATTATTTTCGTACTTTCGGTATATAATTCCTTTTCTATATGTTCTTGTAGATTAACGTCATGTTCAGAGTCAGTAGGTAATAAAGACTCGGCCTTAAGATCTTCTTCTGAGCTTTTATTTTCAGTAATTGTTACTGATGATATTAAATCATCTTTACTTATTTCTGATTTAGGTTCTATATTGTTTTCTGTTTCCTTTGATTTAGGAGACACGTCTTCATCTATTGGTTTTTGTATTTCAACAATGTTAACAGTGGGTTCAGTAATATAATTGTCAGGTTTTTCGATTTTGGTGATACCTTTTTCGGATAATAAGGTTTCGTCGATTTGTTTTTCGGATTCTTCCGCAGTACCGTCAGGACTTACAGCAAATTTATTTTCATACATTGGCTCATTTTTGCCAACAATTGTAATGTTTTCTTCTGTAATATCAGCTTTCCGCACTTTGAGATTTTTAAAAGTGGCTGTATCTGAAGAGTCTCCTATAATTATCTCTGAGCTTTTTACTTCGATAATTGATGAGAAACTTTGTTCTATTATTGATTCACAAATAACGGGACTGCCAGTTTTATCTATTGTTGTGGTAACTTTTCTTGAAACTAATGATTCATCAGTTGATTTTTCCCCCTCTTTAATAGTTGCTACTGGTAATAACGGTGTGGTTTCATTATCATTTATTATTTTTTGCAAATCTGTAAAATCACTAGTTTCTAGTTTGTTTTCATTAGATAACTCCTTGCTTCTAATTTTTGCTTCCTCTGTTGGTATTACTTTAATGTCGATAACATCCTTATTATCTAATAAGTTTATAACAGGAGTGGTTGTTGAAACTATACTTTCTATCTTATTGTCTTCATTGGCATCGTCCTTTTCTATATTTTCTGAAAAAGACGATGGAGACAGTAGAGAAAATATTTGACCTTCTGGTGTTGGAGTTAGATCAGGTTTTAATTCTTTAACGTCGGCTCTTATTTGCCTTGTAGCTTCCAATACTTCATTAATTGCTCTGGTTACATCAGATGTTAACTTTGCCTCTTGAAGATCCAAATCAACTTTTTTCTTATCAATATTATCACTTATGGTTTTCTTTTCTAAATCTTTATTTTCATAATTAATTTGGCTGCTAAGTACATCAGGTATTATTATACTTGATAAGAGTCTGGCATTGGATGTTAATACTTCTTTAATTGTGCTAAATTCGACATCAGTTTCCTGCAAAGAATTTGTAGGAGAAGAATCGGTTGCTAGCATAATAAATTTGGATTTTTGACATGGCACTTCTTCTAAGCAAGATTCTTCGTCTATATTTCGCTTTGTTCGGATGTTTATTTCTACATCCTCTTTTACTGGTTCCATTTGGGATTTTAATAGTTCATTTTCTACATCTTGTAATCTTCGTCTAATTTCATCTTCTGTTAGGTTTTCATTAGTTTTTAATGTTTGTCTATATTTTGGTGGGATTGCTTCAAGTGTACTCTTAAGGTCATTGTTTTGTTCATAGTCTTCATTACTTAATGGTTCTTTACTTTTTTTACTAGATGAACTTTCATTTGATTTCGAAATCAACTGCTCAAATAATATTTTCGTTTCTTTTACACTTTTAAGAGTTTCGATATCGTCCTCATGTACTTTTTTATTATCTAATCTATTAAAATCACTTTCACTTAATTGTAAGCTACATTTAAATCGTGGATCTCTTAATATTGAACTTCTACTAGAAGCACTTTCACAAGTACTATGTAAGTGCATAAGTTTAGGTCTTTGAACTCTTCGTCGTGCAATTTTTTTGTCTTCTATAAAACTAAGATCGTCTGTTGATCGCGAAAATATTTTTTGAAGTTCTGCAATTTTGGGTCCAACCTTGTGGGTTGGCGTAGAAAATTTATTATCTTTAAATTTAATATCTTGGCTTATTGATTCGTCTAAGTCATAATCAACGTCTTTTAATAAATCTTTTTCAGATATTGTATCAACTTTTTCCACTAAGTCTATATGAGCAAGAGATTCATTAGAATCTTTTAGAACACATTCTTCTTCTTTTAAACTGGATAATTCATCTTCTGAATCAATAAGATCCACCTGCTTTTTCTTTCTATCATCCACTTTTACCGATTTTAATGTTTGTTGTTCAATGTGTTTAACTATTGTTTTAACACCTATAGATTCCTTAATATCAGTAGTTTTAGGATCATACAATAAATCATCTGGTCTAATGGGACTGTTGGATGCATCTTTTGTCCCTACGTGATCAGTTACAGTTCCTGCATCTGACGTGTCAATATGTGACAACGCAATAGACGAACTTTCAGGAAACTCTATTGGGCTAGTTCCTGTGTCGGTTAAATGAGTTATTTCTTCCTCGGGAAATGTTGTTAGTATCGCAAATTCGTCCGCTTGTATGGGACTCAAACCTGCATCTGTTAGTTCATATTCTTCCTGATCCGTAATAATATCAGAAGCAAAGCCTGTTGTTTGAACACCAGCAACTGCTTGATGAACCAAACTTGTCATTGTATCTGTTAGTCCACGGGTTAGTGAAATACCGGTATCTGTGATATGATGGGAAATACTGGCTTCAGAGTCAGGACTGTAATCTTGAGGTTCTGTTATTTCAGAGTCATATCTGTACACTTTTTTCGTACCACTAAAATTAACTGTGTCCTCTTTACGCCTTTGTGTACAATCCGTTAATGTATTTTCTGTAATACTTACAGGTTGAATTATATATATATCTGATTTAATTGGTTCGTTGGTACGCGAGTCTAAGCTCTCAGTTGTAGTTTTTGTACCAACATCTATTTGTTCCATAACTTCCATACCGTTCATGTCTTTCTTTGTAGTTATTAGAGATATATGAGACTTGGAGTGAATTGATATTTCTACATCGTTCGTTCCGTATAATGTTAAACGGCTCTCGGCAGATGCAATCGTGTCTTTAGTTTGGACTTCTTTTCGTCCAATTACTAATTCTAAAGTTGGGTTTTCCGGTTCTGTGTTAGTTCCTGTAATAGTATGCTTTTTTTCTAAAGGCGATGTTCCTCTAGTAGTAAATGTATGTTCATGTGAATAAGTAATATTTTCGGTATTCTGTACTGTAGAGGTAAACGTTGTTTTATTACTAGTCACTTTTTCCGAAACTCCGTCAACGCCTATGAATGTATTGTCAACCTTATTAACTCCGTCCAAAATTTTTGCTGATTTTTTTATTTTAAATTTGGGTGTTTCTTCTTGTATTTCTATATTGGATTTTTTGGTAGTTGATTGGTCATTTGAGGTTGTTTTTTCATTTCCTGCGCCACCATGTAAGCGTTCAACTGTTCTAGCTTCTTTTCTTTCCCAGTCCTCTGGCCGCTTAGAATCTTTTACACCTTTTTCTTCAGGTGAACTAATTGGTCGAATTTTTAATAAACCAGGTCTTTTAGGATCATAATCGATTATTTTTTTCTCATCGGGTCCTACGCATACAGTACCGGTTAATGTTAACGGATCTGTAGTTGAAAGTATTACGTTATCGGATTTTATTGGAGATTTTTCTGCATCAATTTCCAAATCTTCTGTTGATGCTAATCTTTTGCGTTCTCCTATTAGTAATCGGGCATTTGCTTTATAATACTGATTAATATCGCTACATGTAGTTATATCTTGGGTTGATATATCGAAATTAGCTGAGTTTCCTTGATCACAGCTTAAGTACGTAGATTCTTTATGAAAAGATATATCATCTCCAGGTGTAGGTGTGTCAAGCAGATAGTTTTCTTCGCGGAAACCATCAGTATCTAAGGAATCATCGTCATCTTGAGGTGACGCACTGGCTGTTGACGTAAGGATACAATAAGGTTAAAGGAATACTTTTGAGTGTATTTTGTTTTGCGTTAAGTAAAATTTTTCTTGTAAGGATTTGCATCAGAAAATAAATCATCGTGAGGGTTGCAGGTAGAAATTCACACCCCACTCGCCCAATGAATAAATGGTTATGAAATGTTGCATAATGAGGATGAGGGTAGTGAATACTGGTAAACAAATTTTGGATACGAAAGGAAGTCCACAGCCAAATTTAAAAGCCATCTATAATATTTGCACTTTAAAGCATTGTTAGGATATTTTACGGCTTTATGTACCTAGTATTAACACCCAAATAAGCAAATGCACATAAATTTATAGGCTACAAAAAAAAATTCAAGCAAAGTAGATCCAGAAGGACTTACTTTTGCTATAATAAAAAAATAACTGACCTTTATGTAGACCTTAGCTACATGAAGTCCGAGGCCCGGAATGTCCCCTGAAACCCTTGCCCAGATTTAAATAAATTTACAAAAATAAGTGTAGCTACAAAAAATATTTTTAAATTATTTTAGAAATTGAAAGTTTAAATAAATCTGAGCAAGGATACTTCATGCAAAATTTTGTTACCCTAACGAAAATGGAGTTTGCAATACGGTCCAACAAGCTATTGGTCAAATTGGAAAAGCTGATTATGGCTGTCACTTTAAAATTATAAAGGATTTGGATAAACGTTAGAAACGTTTAAGTAAGTAGAATTACTGGGTTAAAAAATGATTTGTTTAGTGGGTGGCAATAAAAATTATTAATTTATAATAGTGCTAAAAAAATGTGTGTTATGAGTAATTTGAGAAGACACATACAACATTTTATACAACAGTCAGAATCTCGTACGTATATCAGTTGTGCATAAATTAGTGCTCAAGCTCTATGTGCCAAATAATTAATTCAAAAGTTTATTATGGTTAACTATTGAATAAGACTATTACAATTTTTAGTATAGGTAATCTTCGTTTACCCATAAAAACTCATCCAAAGTTTTTGTATTAATAATATTTTTTTTAAGTTTTTGCGCAGCACCAATTTATAACATCCAGTATATTCAGATATAAAACTTATACATATATCTCCATATTTACAGTTGTTTATTTTCTTAAAATAAACAACCGTAAATTATAAAAATAGCCATGCATGAATACAGCCAAAGCTTTGCTTCATTATACTTATATATAAGAAAAGTTTTATGATGCTTAATATTTTTGACCAAAAAAACCAATTTATAATTAAGCCAAAAATTTATTTTGAACATGTACAATCACGCGGTAAGATATCGAGGACACCAAATCTGACGCAAGCAAGCGATCACAGACAGGAGATGACATGAAATTTGAAAGAAATGAATATGACTTAAAATTCGGGCGGGGTCCTTTCAAATTTCCTGTGATCTCGTATTTGCGAAAGCGTAGCTTGCTATTAAGTCAGAATACTTCTTATATGTCCTACATATCTTTGCGCGTGATTGTACATAATTTTCTAGTTAGATTAAAGGAACAAATTGTTTTTCTGCGTATGCTACAATTTTTTTAGTATATGAAAATATTTGACTTTTAAAAATGTGTTCATTCAACAGCATGAAATACTCTAATAATCATGTAATTTAGTTGAAAGAAATGTATCTCCTAAAATATACATTTACTAAAATGTAAGTAAACATTTTTATCATAAATCATTTTATATATAAATATATGTATATAAAAGGGTAAAAGCAAAAGTAGTGCAATAAATTAACGTGCTTTTTGCTATTATCTATCTAGCTATTACTGCACGTTAACAATAAGCTTGCTATTAGCTGAACTTTGGAATAAGAGTTATAGAAAGCGATAATAATGTCGAACGCATAGGTATATCGCCCTCATTATACATGATTTATTTTCTGTTTTATTTATGCTATTTAGAAAAACAATTAGGTTAAATTCATCTGTTATTAGTTGATTAATGGCAAAAGCATTATTTGCATCAAAAGCATTTGTTAGTACATATATGTGTGTATTGAAATTTTTTATAAATATTAACGATAAATCTATGTTATAAGTTAGACAGAAAAATATTATTATTAATATACTTTAACCAATAACATAGATTTTATCAAAGTAATATACAAAAACACAGTTTGGATAATAGGAAAGGAAAAAATCAATTTGTTTTTAATAAGTGCTCTAAAATCTAACTTCCTGTACCGTTGCAAACCCCATTTTAATATGGCATATCAATAAATTAGGGTACATGGTATAGATAATATTAAACTTTCACTCACCAAAATTATAAAATATTTATGCAACGCGCTCGAACCGCACCACGAAATAAACTGAATATAATAATTCTATTGCAGAAGTTAATAATATAATTGTATTAGAAACCTTATACTTACAACCCTAGATATTTACAAAAATCAATAATAACTTGTAAAGATTTATATACATATAAACATTATTCTAATAAATGATTTAACAAAGATATTTTTGTATAATTTAATATATTTTATAAAATAAAATCCAGAATTATATTATATAGGAATTAATAACAAATTAAAATTACGCAATAACAATTTTATAAAGTTCTTACACTTTTAGGTATTCTCCATGACCTAACAACAATGCCTTGATTCTAATCCCATTATATTGATATGCCACATTCTAGCTCAAAACATACTTCAGAATATAAGGTATTATTGATATTGTTTTAAAACACTGAAATATATTTAGAGTTTATACAGTATTAAGCGTGATAATAAGCCATTTGTGGCTAAAAATTGTAATCCTACCTTGAACTGTGGCTGCCTTTTCTTTTATTATAAAATCGGCTGGACTCGGTGGTGGTGTCTTGGACAGCTTGGGCGATCGTGGATCTTAAAAAAATATCATAAATTATTAAAATTAATTCAATTGTAATGTTTTTAGAAAAATGAAAGTAAAAATGATTAGGAAAGTTGTAAGTTCAAATGCTTTTTACTTACTACTGAAAGAAATTTTAGCATCGCAGAAACCAATTTAAAAGTATTAAAATATTTTATTTAATATGAAAATCGACAAAAAAAAACAATGTTATTTTACAAGTACAGGTTCTAAAATTAAAATTTTAATTAAAATTAACTATTATGTGTGCCTTTTGTCTATTAATTTTTTTGTTAAAAAACAAAATTTTGGTCTTAATCGGATAATTTTATTATATCTACATCTCACCCTTTTGTTACATCGCTACCCGATACTAATAACTAAATAGTATTTTCGTCCTATCAATTTTTATAATACAATATGGTGTACAATAAGAAATCCGATTATAAGATCAAAATGTTGTTTAATTAGTATTCAATATTAAAATAAATAAGTATTTTTCTGTCATTTAATGCCATTGATAATGTCAACATTGGTTGACGAAAACGTTCTGGCTTATTAAATATCTTTAAAAAGAGTAATTTTCGCAATTTAAGCAGGTAAGAAGTAAGAATATTCAGGTTGAAATAAACTTAAATCATTGCTTACATTTTCCAAAGCTTCTTAGTTTTCTCAAAAAGATTAAATGGAAATTGTAAAGTTTTACGTAAAATTATTTTAGTTGCTGGAATTAGAATTTTTAAAGCTTAGAAATACGCAACTCTTTCGATTAACTCTGTTCAAGTAAAAAAATGATGATTTTTGAAAAATCATAAAAAGGCAAACTTCATAATTTTTTAACAAAGAAATGTTCTGTTTGTTAAATACCTTTTGACGGCTTTTATAAATAATTATGCATATATTTATATCGTGATCTGTGGAAAGAGACCCCGACAACATTGCCACCGACAAAATAGCCCCCGACGAAATAGTCCCCCACAAAATAGCCCATTACAATATACTATAAATAGAAACAGTTAATTTTCATTTCGACAAATTGCAAGTCGATGAAATTTCCAGTTGGTTAGGATAGGTTGGTTATGTTTTCAGGCTCTAGGGAGACCTATCGGAACGTCTATACGGGTTTCGCTCCGGAAAATCCACAACCCATGTTACTGAAAAAGGGTGGGAAATTGGAAAGACAAAAATGAAAAAGAAAACACTAAAAACTAAAGATTTGTGTGCTCTAACCACCATAGATGTGAGAAACACATTCAATACGGCAAAAGCTAATTCACGTAAAGATATTTGAGACTGGATAACGGGATAGAGCGGAAAGCCGAAGGTATTCCTCAAGGCTCCGTACTTGGTCCCCTACTTTGGAATGTGCTATACGATGACGAATTCATAAAGCAATGAATGAGAAAAAATGAGCCCCGGCAAAGACAAAAGCAATGATCATAGGGAAAAACACAGGG
This sequence comes from Stenus bimaculatus, assembly GCA_963971135.1. NCBI lineage: Eukaryota > Metazoa > Arthropoda > Insecta > Coleoptera > Staphylinidae > Stenus > Stenus bimaculatus. The sequence goes on from OZ020180.1 coordinate 30,484,383, forward strand.
TATACACTATACGATTATGAGGCGGCGTCATACATCTGGGAGGCAAAATTAAGTACCTGGGCATCACAATAAACCGACACCTAAGATTTGGGCATCAGGAGAAGACAGCCAGTCGAAGCGACAATCTCTGCACCCAGAAGGTTAATGTCCAACTTCAATAGACCAGGCGAGACAAGAAGAAAAGTTCTAAATACAGTAGCAGACTCTACACTCCTGTAGGGTGTACAAGTATGGGACCAACATTGCAATTTAATAAATACAAGACAGACTCCAAAGGACATTTGCAATATGGATATACAGAAGCCACGGAATTTGGGACTATGTGCGAAAACAAAAAATGCTGCACCTAGATGAGAAGACTCGTATCGAACATGGAGAGTTAATATACCACCTGAAGGAGGTAATAACAGGTCACGGGTGCTTTGAAAAATTCCAGCATATATTCAAAATAAGAGACAGACATCTACTACGATGAAATCGACATGGCAGAACATACTATTTTCAAGTACTTCAGGGTCATTTATGTTACTCGCGCAGCGCATCGATTTAAAAACTAAATACTCAATTTAAATAAATAAAAACAACAATATACACAGTTTTACATAATAATTGAAAACTATTGTACATATTATTTATGTTTATGAGTTTTTTTTTTGTGGCTGCGTTTAATCTTAGCCACTAACAATTAAAAAGATAAATGCCTTGAATTGCATTTGACTGTTTATACTGCCACTAACAACTAACCATTGAGCATTAACAATTAGCCACTAATGGGTAAAGTTTCGAATTTATAATTAGGAGTTGCTAGTGGTTAGTGAACCTAGAAATACGCATACTTGATCTTTAAAGTTGACAGTGACTGTTTAAATTTTTGCGTCTGGGGAATATTATAATATCATATAATGGATAGTGAAACCTTTAATGGAAGTAATTTGGAAGTGCTGAGGACTTGGTGAAACTTTATTAACTCTTTGATAATCAAATCGACAATTTGAAATATCGCGTCGAATATGTCAAATTTCTTAATGCTTAGTGGAGTATAAACGCTCACATTTTACGCTAGTGGTTGACTGTTACTGGTCAGTGGCTAATTGTTAGTGGTAATTGTTAGTGGTTAGTTGTTAGTTGAGCATAAATTAACCTTTACTGTTAATGTTTTTAATTTCTTTTGTGATACATTGGTGATTATAAATATTTTTTAATTTTACCAAAATTTGGTACAAAAATATTAAGTAGTTTATGAGTTATTTATGCGGGCGTGGCACCCTATTTAGCATACTCAAAAAATGACTCTTCAGATGGCAACAGACTAGAGACAAGGACTTAGCTACAATTGGTGAAGAACTAACACCAGAAAACTTCGTAAGACACTTGCATGACGAAGGTCATACCTCAGTATCGAAGTAATACCAGGGTTTAGAATGGGATGAGTTTTTAGTGGGTAGTCCCGCAAGAGATAATGCAAGGGTTAGTCCCACAATACCGACTGCATAACATCTCAGGCCGGTATGAGTAAAGGGATTTTCTAACCTAACAAAAAGAACTATTTTGTCAGGGGTATTTTGTTGGAGAGCTTCTAAGCCAGACCTAAAGTCAAAATTTAGATAAAGTGCGATAAAGCATTTTTATTATTGAAAATATAACACTTTTAATGCAGAAACAACCAAACTTAAATTCAAAATAAACCAACCTGGATAATGTCCTTAGAAAGACTAACTCTCATATATTAGTAAATTTTAACACATAAATAATCTAAAAAATATCTCCTCCTGAATTTAATTATGTTTCTGTACATATTTTATCATTAAAAAGCCAAAATAACCTAAAATTCCTACCAAAACTAGTTTGGTTATTTTTCTAGTAACTTTTATAGTGTAAGTTGTCTTTCCCTGTCACTCCTCCTAGTTTAAAAAATAAATTATAGATTGTTATTTTACATTAATTTCCAGTCTTTCCGTTTATTATGGATAATTTTATGTTTCTTACTTGCTAAGAATTACAAATTTTAAAAAATTTAAGTTATTTTAAGCTTTAATTTACATTATGAATTTAGGGAAATTTATGACAGTTCGGAACACTGATTTTCTATATCCACCCTAGTGATGGTATGATACCCTTATCCATTCGACAGTTCATTAGAATATCAATGTATAAAGTTACAATAAATGGTAGGGAGTAGAAAAAAATTTTTGATTGACAAATTACACTATAAAAATTACTAGAAAAATTACCAAACAGATTTTGTTATTATTATTTTAGCTTTTTAATGATAAAATATGTGCAGAAACATAATTAAATTCCCCATTTCTTTGTACTGAATACGAATTTATACATCTAAATACGTTAGTAATTCAAATTTTATGATTAATATTTTGAGGTTATATGTCAAAAATCATCCGAAATAATTATCCGGTGTAAATCATGATGACTTTTAACCAATCAGGGACGTTAATTTTTGGCATTTTAGCGCGGGAAATTTAAATCAATCCTCCTAGTTAAAAAATGAAGTATAATATGAATGAAATTTTCTAATATGGTCGTCGAAAAAATTATTCTTTGACCTAGGATAGTTCTGCATTAGTCCGACGACTTATAGTCTAAGCGGCGGCGACACTAAGTCTAGTGTGATTAAACTTTTCAAGGTCGTACATATAATTCGTTACGTCATTGAGGGGGGAACACAAAGTGGCACTGCTGCCACGTGTAGACCGAACGCTACTATAAAAATTTTTTTTAAAATTTTTATTATTTTTTTTTATATCTAGTAGTAGTAGTATCATAAAACTTCAGGATTCTGATTTCTTCTCGCGACAGGGGAGGGTTAGGGGAATAAAAAAATGTGGTGCTATCAGTCAGTGGCAGCAGGAAAATAAGAGATCTCACAAATTCGATTTTCACAAATGGGCAACCACTTATTGCTTATTACTGACGTCTCGTAAAAGTGGTTGCTTATTTCTGATAATGATAGGGGTTGCTGCCTCGGTTGCTGTCAGGTTTGGGGGCATGTTTTTATAGCACTAACCCTCCCGTGTCGTGAGGAATAATCAGAATACTGAAGTTTGATGATACTAGATATTAAAAAAATTAAAATTTTGAAATTGTTCGTCGGTCTACACGTGGCAGCAGTGCCATTTTGTGTTCCCCCCTCAATGACCTAACGAATTGTATTCAACAGCTTGAAAAGTTTTATCACACTAGACTTAGTGTCGCCGCCGCTTCTACTATTATACTAATCTCGCTTTTTGAACCAATCAGAAAGATGGATTTTCATTATTCATGGCAGGTTTAGTTCAGCCTACTATTGCAGGTGGTGCTCGGTGGTCGCGTTTATTGAAAATTTAAATTGATAACTGACATTTAAAAAAAAAATTAAGAAACATTATTTTAAAATTTAATTCTCTTAGAAAAAGGAGCATTCTATTCGCGAGAAATTAGCAATTATTTACACAAACCTATTACGATACTCGCCTCCCGGTGTATACTACAGTCGAACTTGGTTATAACGAACATGTACATATGTATGTATAATGAGCAAATACAGATATACGGGGTGATTCAAATTTATCTTAAAGTCTTTCGGGTGGTGATTCTTTGGATCATAATAAGAAAAAATATTCCTATAAACATGTGTCCGGAAATCTTTCCCTAGGGAGATATTTCAACTCAAAGAGAGACGTAATTTTTCCAGATAATATTAATTCAACATTTCGCGAAATTTGCCGAAAATATTTATTTGGTATATCTGTTACCGTTAAAACCCGAAATCAGTAAGAACTAGTTTTAACTAGTCAAAACTAGAAGTAACTAAAGACGTTTGTTGAATCTAGTTTTAACTAGTTAAAACGCGATCTAACAATCTACATTTGTTAAAACCCGAATAAATTGAATCTTCAATATTATTTCGGATTATAACTGAGAGTTTTAGTCAAAACTAGTTTTACCTGATCGTTGATTTGTTAGAACTAGTTTTGATGTAAGAAACCAGTAAAAACCCGAAATTCAGAATATTATTTCAAGCCAAAACATAACTTAAAATTTTACTTGTGTGGTAAATATTGTGTGCTCTGATAAATAATAATATTACGGAAACTTGAAAACAAGAATTTACCAATCAGTTGCTTGCGTTAAGGGCAATTTCCTAAACAGAAAATATAGTGGTTTATTTCTGCAGTCATAAAAGCTAGTACAAACAATATTTTTGTATATTTTTTTTGTAGATGATTTAGAAGTCATTTCTTTAATTCCTGCCAGAAGGAAAAATAATGGAGAATGTGCAAAAAAAATATAATGATCAAAATGTACCTTAACTTTGGACCCCTCTAATTAATTTTGTGCTAGGTAAGCTAGGTTGCAGAAGGTAACTCTCTGGCAGGATGTAGCCTAATCAATTTAGATTATAAATCTGAAAAAAAATTGAAAATCTAACGAGGGAAACTTGAGTTATGACTGCAGAACTAATGCTCGATTTCATGATTTTTCACAATGTTTCGTACCAAACTCGCGCGTCCTCTAGCGATTCGCATTAATTATCAGTTATTTGGTTATGATTTGCAAAGAAGCTTCAGAAAAGTGGGATGGATTTTCTACTCCTTGTTATTATCTCCAACGGAAAATTTATCGCGGGTGTCTAGGAAGATGCTCATAAGGAATCAAAATAAGGAAAATCATCATCATCGATGTTTACTACACAAATAAAATTTTAGATTATGTTTTGGCTTGAAATAATATTCTGAATTTCGGGTTTTTACTGGTTTCTTACGTCAAAACTATTTCTTACAAATCAACGATCAGGTAAAACTAGTTTTGACTTAAACTCTCAGTTAAAACCCGAAATAATGTTGAAGATTCAATTTATTCGGGTTTTTACAAATGTAGTTAGTTAGATCGCGTAATAACTAGTTAAAACTAGTTTGAACAAACGTCTTTAGTTACTTCTAGTTTTGACTAGTTAAAACTAGTTTTTACTGATTTCGGGTTTTAACGGTAACAGATATACCAAATAAATATTTTTCGGCAAATTTCGTTTATTTTTTTAGTTTCAAATGTATTCATTACAATCAGGGATTATTAAAGATACCTTTTATATTTCAATCATTCCCTTTTATGGGGGTTTCTTTGCATTTTCTTTATTTTACGTTATTAGGTTATTAAGGGGTGTTTAAACCACTTCCACTTAAAATGGTAAAAGGTAAATACGATGAATTTTTCAATCAAAGAAATTAATGTAATTGATGTCAGAAAAGCATTTAATAATATTAAAAGCAATTATTCAACAGATGGTTTTCATAAGACAGTGTTAAATTTTTGTGGTGATTTTATTTTTGAAATTTTTACAGAAATAGTTAATAAATCAATAAAAAGTAAAATATTTCCTAATGAATGGAAGACTAGTTTTGTGATACCATCACCTAAAAAAAAATAACTCAATTAAAGCAGAAGATCATAGACCAATAAATATGGTACCAGTGGGTGAAAAAATATTGGAACGAATAGTATATGAGCAATTAGTAAATGACATTGAAGAAAATAATATTTTAATTCCAAATCAATCGGGTTTTAAACGTAATCATTCTTGCGAAACATCTCTTCAATTAATTATAAATAAATGGAAAATAAGTTTGGATAATAAGAAAGAAAATATTAAAATAATTGCAATTTTAGTTGATTTCAAAAGAGCATTTGAGACATTAATTCGTCATATTTTACTTCAAAAGCTAAAAAATATTGGTTTAGATGATGTTTCACAAGAATGGTTCAAATCTTATTTAAAAAATAGAAATCAAATTACTTTAATTAATAATATCCATTCAAAAAAATTATCAATAATTATGGTGTACCACAAGGCACAATATTAGAAACTATTTTATTTTCATTATTTATAAATGATATTAACTAAATTTGTGAAAATAATGAAGACGAATATACAGGGTCCGCCAAAAGTCACGGGACAGCGCTGTATTTTTTGATTGCGTGAATATATTTTTTCAAAAATTTGCATACTTATACAGTATCATAAAAAACTACATTCTGAGATGGCTTAGAACTTTCCCGTCTTTTGGGGGTCGCGTGGGGAGAACTACCCAACTTTTTTAAATTGCAACCCCTATCGAGTTTTAACTTATTTTAAATAGAAATAAAAAAGAAACGCACTCCTGCAAACCAGATGCCATTATGTTGATTTGTTAAAAAGTTATTAAGGATTGAAGTTATCAAAACAGTGAAGAATAAAATGATTTTCATCTAGTTAGCATTGAAATTTTGCAAAGGTAACTAGATGAAAATCATTATGTTCCACACTTTACATAAAAGAGTATAAATTCTATTATTAAGGATTAAAGTAATCAAAACAGCGTGGAAGAAAATTTAGTTATCATTGATATTTTGCAAAGAAAAATTTATTTGTCAATAGAATACAATAAATGGTCAAGTTCTCACTTTTTGAACATTTTTTGAAGATAATAAATTATAAATTAAATACTACAAATTATCTTTCTCTTAAGGAAATGAAATTTATTGAATTTATTTTCCTCTTCAGGTAATAATTTTAAAAAATATGTTCTCAACATAGTTTTTCTTGTGGTTTTTCGATTGATCAGGGTGGTTTACATGGTTTAAGCTAGAAATTCAGTATAGGAAGATTTTCTATGTTTTAATTAAAAGACCACGAAACTCCTCAGGTATAGGACATTTTATTAATAGATCACCTTTGAGAAGAAATTCTTATTCATATATAGACAGTTCTTTTAGAACTTAGTTATTTAATTATACTATAACAAAATGCGTTTAGTGTTTTTAGAAAAAGACACTATTGAAAGAACTGTAAATATTTGAGATTGAATTCCTGCTGAAAAGGTTATCTATTTGGACTATATTCCTTCTATTTTGGAACTATTTGGTATTATTAGAAACCAGTAGAGATGATGGGAAAAGACCACCGAATGATTATGATTCGTTGGAATATTGGGAAATCTTTGATAGGGTTATACTTGTGTTGACACAATAGCTCCTTCACATTTAAAATCTCCATCTAGTGCAGTTGCTTTGATCGGAGAAAAAATAAAATATCTAAATATAGTAAACTTTCAAAGAATTTTAAATTTAATCCAATTAGTATTGAAACTTTTTTCGAATGGGGATCCCTTAGATTACAGTCTATCAAAGGTTTGTGAAGAAAAATAAAATGTGTTACCAAAATTCTAAGATCAACTTCCTTTTTAATTCAACGAATTAGCATAGCAATAAAAAGAGACTATGCTGCTTCTGTTGTATGAACAAGCTCAAGGGAAATTATCTAGAAGAAATTTGCTTAGTTCCCTCACAAGTTTGACCATGAGTTTCTTCTATACCCATTGATTTAAAATCTTCTTAAAGTATAAATAGTTCGCTAATAGGTCAAGATGCAACCAACACCGAGGTTTTAAGATATTTTAATCAAAAGCATTATAATTCCTCAAATATAAATTATTATTTAAATTAAATTTTTTCAATAATTTATTTAAAAAAATAATTTTAGAGAAAGTTAAAGGTGTAAAAAATTATTTACTCACCGGCATCCGTTGTGATTTTAGGAACCACTTTCTTCGTTTCCAATCTTTGTGCAACATTTTCTAAAAGATCGTCGTTCTTTTCCTCGTCGGTTTTGTGCGTTAAATTAATAGTTTCTTTTATTGTGCGTGTTTCGGTAGTAATTGTAGTAATGGTGGTTTGTTTTTCTGGTGTAATTTCTTTAACAATTGTTTGTTCTGTGGTCATGTATGTATCTTTTTCAGAAGGTATATTTTCGTCAATAATTGTTTTAACTTCGGGTGGTTTTAATCTTTTCTGTGTTTCGACTTCTGCAATTTTATCTTCAACTATGCTTTGGCGCTTAATAGAACTAATTTCCTGTGCAATTTCAACGCGCTGTGAAGAAGCCGGAATTGTTCTTTCTACCGATAAACGTTTTTCAATTAATTCCCGTTTTTCTCTTACAGTTTTATTAAAGTCTTCTTCGTCTGATGGTTCTTCTACAACTTTTTCTTCTGCAGAGTATTTATCGTAACTACCACGTTTTTTAATTCTATCTTCCTTACGTTCACTTTGAATTAAAGATTCGACACTTTCAGAGTCTTTCATTATATCACGATCTTCAAAACTAATATCCTTTTTAATCCTGTATTTCACAGTTTCTTCTTTCTTAATTATATCTGGTTCTTCGTTGAGGCACTGTGGTATAATATCTTCTCTTCCAATTCTTCTTAAGGCATTTTCTAAGACATTACTTTGTGAACGATTGCTCGATTGTGAAATCCACATTCGAAGCATTGATTGAGCTTGTTTTGCTACACTATCGGGGTATTCAGATTTAATAACGTTTATTTCTGATGTGGTAAGGCCTAGTTGAGTGGCTAGTAACACCCAATCTTCACCTAGTAGGTTACTGATATCAGCAAGTCTAGGATCTGGTCTGTAATACTCGTAACTATCCTTTAGGAATTCGTGACGCCTTATGGAATCACTGTCAGTCAAAGATATTGTGTCAGCAACAATGTCGTCAGGTAGTACTATATTTAAGATACAAATAGGTTGTTGTGGAGGATCACCTTTTGGTACCTAAAAGTATTTGGAATTATAATAATTAAAACTTTATTCTAATTTAATTTATACCTTAGCTTCTCTCATAAATAAGCTTCTTCCAATAGCTTCAGCGTGTTGGTCTTTTACTTTAACTGAAAAAGGTAACCTGTTTTCTCTAAATGCTCTAAAAGCAAACTGTAGTTGTTCCCCACTTTTGGTTATTGGAATAAGGTTTCCAGCAAACTCTACATATTGAGGTTTGCCTTCCAGAACCTATAAAATTACCTTTTATAAACTGTATAATATTTATGAAAATAAAGTACCTCCACATCTCTACTTTTGGCAACTTCAGTAAAGTGTTCTTGGTGTTCTAAGGTCTTATCTTCTTTATCATCGGTCATACAAAATACACGTAACCGGGCCTCTAGAGGATCAATACGTTTAGCAAATACAACAAATTTCGCCATAAATGGAACGTGAATGGCTTCCCTAAAAATAAATTTAGTTTGATACATTTTTTAAAATATTAAATGTACAAACCTATATAATTCAGTGGCCATTTTTGTAGCATCGCCAATATTTCTGCAATCCATTAACCAAAATCTAGCAGATACTGTAGTTGTAAATGATACACAGTCATTTACAAAAGTAAGAGGCGTAGATCCAGTCACATCTTCCCATTGAGCACGCGTTGTTCCACCTTAGAAAAACATTATATTGCATGTCTTTTTCATTTTAGAGAATATGGTAGTTAATATATGATACATTAAAACATGCAATTAATATTTATAATACACATAATTAAATATAATGTTGTATTAGCAGTTTATATTATTTATAATTTTTAGGCTCAGGCAAAGAGATGACATTCATAAAGCAGAAGATTTGCTTTTTAAAGCGTGGGTTTTAAAAGCAAATGCAGTGTAGAAAAGCAGCATAAGCAAAGCGTTGTACGAATGGTTTCAGAAAAGACCAGTCGCGGGGCAACTAACTTCCGAGTAAAATAAACACATCCGATAAAATTGTGTTTTAGACGACTGATCTAGCGACTTATCCCAATAAAAATAATTAATTAAAATAATGCAGCAAATCTAAAAGGTGATATTGCATATTGTGTTTTAGTGATAATCTTTGTCCAATTAAATAAAAATAAACGACTAGAAGGCTTAAATAAAAAAATATTTCATTTGTTACGAAAAAATGATTAGAAGTGAAAATACACAGTTGCACTGCAGTGCTTAATTTTTTTATTATTGGATTTATTACGGTCTTAGGGGAGTAGTTATAATACCAAACAGAAACTTAAACATGTTTAAAAAAACATCACATCAGTTCAAAACGAATAAAATAAACTGCGTACGTTCAGTTCCCATTAAAATAATACGTAATTTTAAATTATAAAAAGAGAGATAAACATTCTAATAAGAGGGGGCAGCCCACAATATAAGTTAGTTACCTTTGAGCGATCTTTTCCGAAACACCCCTGGATCGCGCGTGAAAATGATTAAGGAGCGCATTAGTTACCATCAATAGAATTTCATCATGACGTCATCAAATATTGCTTGAAATTTATAATACCAGCTGTATTGTTCCTTAATTATTGTTAAAGATTAATGACGCCATAATGTAGATTGAAAGCAAGTGGCTGGCAAACTTATATAATCTATGATTTTTCTAAAAGGTAAGAGTACATGAATCTTTTGGACACTAGCTAGGTAGGAGACCCACAATAAAAAAAAAATTAATCCGCTTCTACTAATAGAATTATCCAATCATATTTTTTAAAATAAATTTTCGATTTGTCAGTTCTATAATGCTAAATTACATCAACCTAAACTATTTACTGTAAAATATACAAAATCATTATTAAAATATTTTTATTCTTTTTTTATTAAATGATAAAATAATAACAAAAAATGTTTTAATCGATTAGTTACTTTATTCCTTAAAATAACTTTGAGTGTAATGAATGTATATTATTATTAAAAAAAAATACTCATAAACTAAGAAAAAGGCAGCCACGTGAAAAAAGGCATTAAAGGTAAAGAAGGGCTCAAATATGTAATTGGTTTTTGAGAAAATACAAATTTGAATTTTTCACTTAGTTTGAGAAAAATTTATATTTAAAGATTAATTTTTCATAACATACAGGGTGGTCACTTTAACACGAAGAGTTTTGTTGCTAAAATTACAAAAAAAGTTACCACATTTCAAACTATTTTGGAATCCTTTTAGAAATCCCAAATAGTTTGCCTCATTTTCCCCAAGTATCATGAAATAACTGAAATTTCGCATTTTTGTTTTTCCTCCATATTTTTATCGCTTTGCTTTTCCATTAAAATTTGACAGTCGTACTTGAGTTAACATTCTAAATCAAATGGATTTTCTTGAATTTGAATTAACTTTTGATTTTCTAATGGGCGCCATTTTTGACCAATTATACCGTTAATGAAAGGTTGGATATGTACAATATCTTCATTCCAAATTACAGAAATACTGGTGCCGCACTGATAAGTTTTCAAGATCTGCATCCCGAAAGACGACAACTTCATAGGATCATCTTTCAGCTTTTATTGAATCGTATGCAAAAGTTTGGTATGTTGATGATGAAACTCAAATAGTAAATAAAATTAATGTATTGGCTCAAGTAAATCTAAATCCAGAAATGTCTCAAAGGATTGTTAACCTCAATTCAAACTTATCAAAATCTGGCTTTCAAAAGATTCTTAGGCAACACAAGAACCGTGATAATAAATATCAATCTTTACAAAATATACATCCAGAATTTAACGAAAGACAACTTGAATTTTGTAGTCAGTTTCGTGCTAAGCTGAGAGAAGATCCAAATTTTCCTACTATAATAGTATGGTGTAATGAAGCTTTATTTAAAAATAAACATTATTATGCGGTTCAAAATCCTAATTTTAGACAATCAATTAATTATACCTTACTTTATAGCAGACCGTTTAACTGGTCAATATTATAAGAACTTTCTGGAAAATGAATTAGAGAAAATTTTAGATACATTACCACCTTAGACGTTGCGAAATCTAAAACGACTTCAGCAAGATGGGGCCGGGTCTCACAATTCAAGAACTGTTTCAGAATACTTAGATGAGGAGTTGGATAGGAACAAATGGTTCCGTGCACCCACGGTCTTCTTCTTTAAATCCTTTTTGATACACCAATATATAGTAAATTTTGTACATTTGCCAGGTAAAATCGAAGACGTTTTTCAATCCGTTAATTCAACAAGCATTAGAAACGTTATAAAAACCTTTGAACTACAGGGAGACATTTTAAATAATTTATGTAAATAGTCTTACTGTTTTGTATTTTATTAAATACTGAAATAATATATTAACATTATTCTTTTGTTATTTTTTGGCATAAATAAATGATTAAATATTTTTTAAAGCAATTATTAAATTAAAATAACTAATGGTGCATTTCTGTACAAATCTATAAGTCCATACGGGAAAAACCTAAAGTTTATTTATTGAATTCAGGATGATAATTTAATTAAGACAGTCAAATTTCAATCGAAAAGCTTAAGCAATAACAAAAATATAAAGTATATTAAAAGAATAATTAAATAATTCTTTTAAATCCACCTTTATTATTAATAAATACTAATAAATAATAAAGGTGGATTTAAAAGAATTATTTAATTATTATATCCACCTTTATTATTAATAAATATTAATAAATAATAAAGGTAAATTTAAAAGAAATATTTAATTATTCTATTAATATAATTAACAATCCACATCATCATCTATTATTTCTTCTTAAATATTATATAAAAATATAAAGGAAAAACGAAAATGCGAAATTTCAGTTATTTCATGATATTTGGGGAAAATATCATGGATTTCGAAAAGATTTCCAAAACAGCTTGAAATAGGGCAACTTTTTTGTAATTTAAGCAACTTTGTAACTCTACGGGTTTCCAAGAACCCAATGGTGTGCACTGTAAAAGTGACTACGTGACCACCCTGTATATCCTCTTGAATTTATTGGAAAAACTAAAATGAAATCGTAAAAGGAATTCCGGTCACGTAAACCTTATGAATATTTTAGGTTTTAAATTAAATTTTAAGATACTTATTTATTCAGATTATCGTTTTTTTAGCTTATTGTACCTTTAAAACTGAATATTCCAAGAATTATTAAATATACAGGGTGAGCCGGGAGGAGTGCGTTAAATTTCGTTAGTGTATTCTACATGTCAATACTAAGTAAAAGAACCAAAATCTTGTCATTCAATTATTATTAGTTTTCAAGTTATGGCGTTTTAAAAATTTAGTAGCACATATAGCTCATTTTTAACCCATAGAACATTTTGAAAGATATCCCTACGTGCCTATAAACATTTTTACGCTCTTCTATGAACAGTGTCAATTGCTGTTCTAAGTTTTTATAATTTTTTTTTATTAGAACTGCAGCATTAAAAATTCGTCGGATTAGTACATCCCAAACTCAAGCATTTTCATTATAAATCATAATTGCTAACCAGTTCTTGAAGCAAAATTCTAATGATTGAAGATCTAAGGACCTTGAGGGTAAGTTAAAACCATCGCGACCAATCCCTGGTCCAAGAAAAGAGTTAAGCAAATATTGCCAACTGTAATTTTTATAACGCTATAACTCGAAAACTAATAACAATTTGATAATGTGTAGATTACAAACCCCGAGTTTGACGCACTCTTCCCGACTCACCATGTATTATACAGGGTGCTTAAAAAGTCCCGAACACGCTCCACGCTACGTTGTTAAGAAGCACTCATGGGACAAGGGAAAAATATGCAAAAAAATTCATCTAGCAGATTATTCAAGATATGAGTACGCAAAACTAAAAATTTTATATGTACATTTTTAGTTATTTTTGCTCTTTATAGTACAGAAAATGAAGAAAATTGCATTTCTCAACAAAAAATATTATCTTGTGTTGAGAATGTAAAGATATTTTCATTTAAAAATTTATAATTTATTATAAAATTGACAAAAATAACATATGTCAATAATGTAAAAATATTACAATTATTTCTTGGTTTCCTGGAACTTAGATCTGAAAAAAATAACTTCGAACATCTACTAAATTTTAAAAAATTTCATTTTAATTTCAATTTTATCACCTTTATTATGTAGATTGTAATCATAATCATTACCAAAAATTTGAATTTAATTTGAAGAGGTAAATGTGGTACGTTCAAAGTCTACTTTGAAAACAATGTTGTCAAGTTTAAAATATTCCAATAACTTCGGAATTTCTATCCAAATATTTTTTAAATATTTTATCCTTGTTTAACGATTGCTTCCAAACAACGTACCATGGAGCGGGTCCACGACTTTTTAATCATCCTATGTAAATGGTGCCCATTATGATATTTAAAATGACTTCCTATGTTTAAAATTGATCTAATTCAATCTTAAGAAATATTATGGCATCTACAAAGCGGATTTTATAAGTGTATTCAGTTTTTCCTAAAGAATAATTATTTTGAAATTTTATGGAGAAGCATTAAGACATGCTTTGTCTAAATTATTAATGTGTTTGTAACCTACTATAACCGGTGAATAGACACTTTATTAAGTTACAAAAAATTAGGTGAGTAGTATTTGTGTTTTACTTTTTGTTAAAAATTTTAACACGTAGATTAAGCAATATACGTAGAACCAAAAAATACTGTACAGGGTGATTCCGACCACTCGTCCCACCCATTTATCTCGATAACGCGTTATCGTACATAGCTGGAATTAAAAAATATTACCAAAATGAATCTATAGAATCCATTGGTGAACTTATTATTTTCGGGAACTACCCGGAACTGTATTAAACTGAAACAATTATTCGGGCAGGGTCTATGTCTGTTTTTAAAATACCATCTTTTGGTGTTAAAAATATTGATGACGTCGCAGGTGATTCCACAATCACGTAATCATCGATTTTTTTAATAAAAATAAATATGTATATTAATTAAAAAAATTAGTAATAGTTGTTTTCTTTTAAAAGACATATCAACGGGTTGTTCTGGAAAATAAGTTCCTGAAAATAAGTTCACCAATGAATTGTTTAGATTTACTTTGGAAATATTTTTTTATTTTATTATAGTAGGACAGCTGGTCTGAATCACCCTGTAGTAGGAATCAAAAATATAGTTTTGGCTTATTAGAAGTTATGTTTCAATTTTCATAATAAATAAATATGTTATTATATTTCAAAAATTTTATCAGATTTATGTTCCGAAAAATGATATAATAAATAATTAAAATTTTTCCATTGGATATCAGTTTTAAGCCGATTAAAAAAAATACCTTAAAAACACTAGAACTGGTGTTAATTAATATACACTAATAACATTTATGGTTACAATACTGTACAAACACATAAATAATATTTATAGCCTTTAACTCTAGTAAGCTATCCTTAAATTTATACAGGTTTATCATTAAACCTACCCTAATAATAGGTCTAAATGAAACTACTTTTCTAATGACCTACAACTACCGCAAATGAAGCTTGCCAACCCCTTTAACAAACAAAAAAACATAGGCACAAACAACATCAAAGGATTTATAAGTAATATGTAAAAATAATAAAAATAAAGGATTTCACCCGGTTAGTGTAAGTAAATATTAACAAAACAAACTAGCCTGACAACATATATACGCAACATTTAAGTGTATCACAATTTCACAATTTTGTTGTTGTGCTTTAGCAAAAAGTTGTGTTTTTAACACATATCGTAAAACACTCAATGATACACTCTAAGTATATTATTTTGTATACTAAAAATTGTACTTTTAGGGTAAATAAAAGAGTATAAATACACTTTAACAATTTATAATTTTTACGAACAAATAACTCACCAGTAATTGAACAAAGCAGTCTTAGAGTAGGAGTTGATCCGGAGTACTGATTGATCATCCCTTGAGAATGAGCTCTAGGTGCAGGCATACTTAACGTTATAGCTTTATGGAATTTACGTCTTCTGGGCTCTACTGTTACCACAGGTGACACAGCAACTCCATGCCCAAGTAATTTAGCTGTTAGTTCAGGGTCAATTGGCTGTGCCTAAAAATTAAGTTGTAGGTTTAAATAAAAAAAAATATCGAATTTTCTTTACAATAAAATTACTGTTAATAGCGTAGTTTTAAAGACTAATTTAACGGGGCCTAATTAAAGCAAATGTTTTTACTACAATTTTAATTATTTCATTGAATTTATATTATTTTTGGATTTGTACTATCGTATAAAATCAAATTAAATCGTAGCAATAAAAAGAAATATTAAACATATTTTTAAATAAGATGTGAAAGGTCCCAAAGTACTTAAATTTAAAATTTCTTCTGATATTTTAATGTAATATTTTGAATAAAAGATTTCACTTAAAAGTACATATTTTACATTATCGATTAGATTATCGATTTATGTACATTTTGATTATTTGTTGAAGTTGATAATATTTATTATCTACAAATTCGATTGAAATACCCTTAATAAAAAATATATTATTACAAAGATTTGTATTGTGGTCTGAGTACAAAAAAGTTCTCTTTAAATCCCCATTATTCAGTAATGAGATTTTCTTATTGGATCCTTCATCAACCTTTGCATCTATTAAAAAAGTTTTTAACAAGATCCCAAACTATTCTTCGCATACCACAACCCACAACTCCGAGTTAATTAAATTAAGTTTCCTTGTTTGAATGAATTATTTACATTATTACAATGTACATATATACAGGGTGTCTCATTTTAATTAATCCAACTGAATATCTTCAAAACTAAGTGATTTCCCTTTATGAGGTTTTATGAGGTTTTATGAGGTATTATAGGGAAACCTTTTTAAAGCCATAATTTTCATTGAAGACTCATAATCTATGAAAAATATGAAGCAACTTTTGTTTGAATCGTTTTTTATAAAAATGTCAATCTTTCATGATAATCGCCAAAATTAACAGAAATTCTGGGATTTTTAATAGTTTTACTAAAGAACTAAAGTTCGTAACATCCAAAAAGTGACCTTAAAATGGCCATCGACTTTATCTTTAGTTTTAATATAAAAAAACTAATATGTATAACATTTTCCTAAAAAATTTAAAAAAATAAATTAAAAAAATATTTAATACCTTTTAAAAACCCTTAATGTCAGCACGATTTGCCTGTTGCGGTTTATATTAAATAAATTTGGTTTTATAGTAAGAATCCAAAATGTTTACTGTAGAATATCATGAAAAGATATTATTTTTCATAGATTACGAATCTACAATGAAAATTAAAGGTTACCATTTGAAAAAAAGGTTCCTCATAAAACCCCATAAAAATAAAAAAAAATAATATGTCAATATTAAATGTCCCTTTCGAAACGCTGCAAATTATTCTGAATTATTTTAAGGAAATCACTTAATTTCCAAGATATTCAGCTGTAAATAAATAAAGTAGACTGGGATATACTATATTAGCGTCAAGTTTTTCTAGTAAGAATTCTATTTTTATAAAAATAAAATACGTAGAAAAAGTTGCTTTTAAAGATGATGCTGATAAAATTGACTGAACTACATATAAAAATTTTAGGAGTTTATTTGAGACTTAGAACTTTATTTGCCAAATGACAATGTACATTAAGTTACACATTTATTTCTTATAACTCTTTAGCCAGTTTGTCTATTTTTGATAATTTAAGTGATCTAGCCCTTGAAAGTTGTAGCTATATGTAAAAATAACGGCGTATGATTCATATTAAAAGACGACACATACTTTGTGAAAAAACTTCAATGTAGGTCCGACGTTATCTTTTTTATAGACAAATTTTTTAAAACTACACAATTTGAGTGATTATTTTAGGGTAATTACAATAAAGAAAATACTTTTCCTAATAGGATTATGATTATATTTCATTAATTAGTCCTAAATAATTTGGCGTATTAATGATTAATTTTTCATATTTTTTTCTTCACTGAAATTCAAAATTTCAAATATTAAATATTTGTTTTACTTACATAAAAAATAATTATAATGGTTTTTTATATTCTGTATATTATATAGTTTTACAATCACATGAATGATTTGTTTGTTCTTTAATTACAAAAAGCTTCGATCGATTTTATGAATGATTTTTTTATAAAATAATTCGTATCAACAATTGAATTGACCAACCATTTTGAAATAACCATTTGGATTATCGTTCAATACATAGTGAGGAGTATGAAGTAAAAAATAAAATATATCTTTATCGAATGGCCACAACCAAAAGAGCTTGTTGTTAGTAAATTCCTTACATTAGTACAAACTGTAGATCAATTTTATTTCACTAAGCAACAACTGTTTAAAATTTTCATAAAACTTTTCCTAAATTTTCCGCTCTTGAGCCGACGAGGGGCGGAAACCAATTTTTTATAGGGGTTTTATGACACAAACTTTAATTCTTTTCATTGGCATGCATTATGAAAACGCGGAAAATCATATTTTTTTATTACAAGATCACAGACCATTTAAGCCATATGGGACCGTGCGAATCGCATGCCTATAATTTTTAAGCTTTAACTTTATACAGGGCAAGCAATATTAAATCAGCGAAAAACATTTTTGGAAAATGGAAATGCAATTTTCTATATGATCGGAAAGCGTGCAGAGGTTTAGTACCCGCTTTTCTTTGTTATTATAGGGTAAATATTCTCTCCTCCAAAAGGCATGCTATATGAAATAGAAGACCAGAAACTATCACGAGCTCCCGGTCTAAATTATAAAAATTTAGAAAGTCGAAAACAGAGACATACAATTCATCAAAAATTTGTTTTGGCATTTTGGCATTATTTTTAATAATATACGAGTAACAATATTGCGATTAGGTCCTTATTCACTAATGTTAAACCTAATTGCAATAATCTGTTCTAAGATTAAATAAATGTTATTAGGCAAATTCAGATTTCTTTGGTTATGGCTGTGAAGCCAAAAATACAATTGTTGGTGGTGATTGTGCTCGTGCAAAACAAGACTCTACAATCGATCATGAAGCTGCTTTAGCACTGGAAGACATGGCTGTAAGTGGCTAAAATATTATAATTAGGTAATCCCAAATTTTTGCAGTGAAATTTACTTTGAATGAAAGACAATGACACTTTCTGAAGAAGAATTTGTGATCCTGAAATTAAATTGCTTTTTCTGATATGCATTTACTGAATTGCTTCTTTCTGAAATACAATTGAACTTTCTGAATTACAGGTAATAATAATAATAATATT
Organism: Stenus bimaculatus; assembly: GCA_963971135.1. Lineage (NCBI taxonomy): Eukaryota > Metazoa > Arthropoda > Insecta > Coleoptera > Staphylinidae > Stenus > Stenus bimaculatus. The sequence goes on from OZ020180.1 coordinate 30,503,187, forward strand.
GTTTTATTACCCCATAGGTTATTTCTGAAATTAAATTGAACTTTTCTGACATACAACTGAAAAGTGTACCTATATTTAGCAGTTATAAAAACGAAAATCCTTGCATTTCTTTGTTTACCTATCGAGATTTTTTTAATAAATGATGTTCGCTGGCACAAGACAGCATCAAAATTTAAATATACAAGGTGTCCCAGGAACCTATGGCACGTAATTATTACAGGTAATTTTTATTTCAAAAAAATTAATTTAAAATAAGGTTATTAAATTAAATTAAGGTTATTAAATTGTAAAATATGGTTAAAGTTTTATTTATTACTAAACAAATGAAAAGAAACCAACCTTTACATCATGACAAACGATTTGTTCAAATTCATGATAATAAAGAAGTCGAGTTCCAAATTTTGTATCTTTATGTCCTAGTTAATTGGCCAAAAGAATTTATTTAAATATTTTTCCAGGCATTCCTCAAGGGTCTCTAATAAGGTAGCGATAGCTTATGCGCGAGTTCTGGGACACCCTGTATTTCAGGATATGTTTTTAGGTTCATATTTTATACTTATAAAATTGATAAGGTTTTATTTTTTATGCGAAATATTCTTAAGACAAATACTACGATGATATATTTTTTTAATTAAAAAAAAAGAGAAATTAAAACGTATATTTTCGTTTTTCTGATTTTAAATTCTAACTAAATAAATTAAGGACTTCATTTATACCGGTTTCTTCAATAGAGATCAAGATCGATTGGGATGAACTCAAGCCGCAAAAGTTTTGGTCTTAAGTATTAACAGGTCGAAAAGGATTTACTTCAGTTAGCAATCTCATAAAACGGTAACAACGGTCTTCTGGATAAGCCACTTAAAGCCATAAAGTTTTTTTTATAATTTTCCACTTTAACACTGAATTGATTGATTGATTGAATTTTCGAGTCGAGGCGGATTTAGATTTTTCCCAAATTTTATTTTTGCTGTTATATCTATTTTAAAAGTAAATCTAGAAACCGATGAATTTATTATGGTTTTTTCTTGATAAATAATATACTCTAAATCAAATTATTTTTAAATAAAATAAAAATAGAAATTTATTTTTATGATATGAACTCGAATTTATTTATAAATAATTTTTATGTAATGTTAATTGATTAGTAAATTAGTAAATAAGCTCAAATTACTTACCTTGGCAAAAGAAATTCAAAATGCAGGAAGGAAATTGGGGAAAAGGTAAGAATACAAAGCAAGGTTCGACAGCAAAAAAACATAAACATAATGGAGCTGTAAGTGCAAAGAAATGACAAGCAATGAAGTGATAAATGGTTGAGCTGAGCGCCCAATAGAATTAGTTAAACGGTTCATTAAGCTCACTCTTACATTTAATTAACATAATTTGCATTATTACGAACCATGCTTTGTACAATTGAAAGGCATGCTAGAATTTTTGGTCATTATCAAAGAGATGCCCAAAAACTCTGCTATGTGCATTAATAAATTAGTATTGTTAGTTTAACTTTATTTTATTGGGCACTCAATTTATACATTTGACACCTAATAAATTTAATAAATTACGGTAAGTGAATAAGAATACATTAAATTAAATATTATAAATTAAGATTATGACATGATTGCGATAATTAATAACATTCTTTGAACCTCAAAGAAAGAATAATTATAAAAGCAATGATTAAGGACTATTATTGTCTCATGATAGATGATGTTAGTTATGATTCTAACGTAATTAGTAATATAAAAAAATTACTTACATAAATCATCGATAGCTTTATTTGAACTTTTACTTTGGGAAGAACTTTTTAGGCCTATTATAAAAATTTAAATGGAGCAACTTTTTGGTAACAACTACTAAACTCTATCTACTGTCTTACGAAAATATTCGTAGTTAAAAATACTGATTTCTATTTTAAGGCAAATAGCTTATGTCTTAGAAAATGGAATGGTTATTATGCAAACCTTACCAAACCAGCGACCAGCGTTTCTTTTTGGGGATATGATTAACAGTGATTTTACGTAATTTCTCGAAAGGCACTCCTTTTCGAGGTTTGAATAAATTTACCTGTAATCCTACTTTGATTTTCTTTGTTAAAGCGCCCTGTGGGAATACGGCTTGTACTTGAGGAACAACAGTACTTGATACCATTCCTCCTTCAGGGCCTATCGCATGTACTTCTTGTCTTATTCTAGATACAACTGCAAAATATTGTGGAAAATCATGAGTCAATATTCTTGTAATTCTTCCTGATGATACATCCTCTAGTTGACTAATATCTATAATATTAATTATTGGTTAAAATCACCTATTGGGTTTGTTTTTTTAAACTACCTTCAGCTTCAAAGCTTTCATTCAAAACGTCATTTAAGATGTCTTCAGATGAATCAATTGTATGTTCTCGCCATGTTTCGCCATTATCTGAACGTAAAATAACAATTTCTCGCTCCTTACCTCTTAAGGCAGCAAAATGTGGTACTTCAATGATTACTGGCCTAGAAAGTAGTTACATTAAACTAGTAAGTTTTGAAGTAAATAAACAAAAATACATACCCCAAAAATTTAGCTCCAACTGGTCCCAATTCAAGTACTCTACTTGCTAGGGCCTCTCCTTCCATTAGCGGTGGAGGATGTGGGGTACGTTGTGGTCGTACGTACCTACACGTAATCCTCGTAGGACTACCCGCTGATCTGGGAGGAACAATAACTCTAACACCAGAGTGCCTACAACCTCTCATGGCCCCACCTCGGGCATCAACCAAGAACGAAACCAAGAAACTAAAAAAATTATTAATCCTCAACTTCCTTCTCAAAAACCTTGAAGGGGGAAAAAAGTTTTAATGTCTTTCCAATTGTATTTCAGAAAAGATCAATTCAATTTCAGAAATCATCAATTGTAAATTAGAATAGTCAATTGTATTTCAGAAAGCATCATTTGAAAATGAAAATTCGTTAATAAGTTATCAATTGTATTTCAGAAAGAATTGTTTGTGTTTCTGTAGTATACTATTTTAGCCACCAACAGCCATTTCTCCCATTGCTAATACCGACAATCGATATTGTGCTGAACGAGCACAACCACTACCAACAATTGTATTATTGTTATTTAAACAATGAATACTTCCTTATAGGGTAAAATTTAATTCGGATTTGCGACTAGTTTCGTAACCTGTTTATTGGTCCATTTTCAAGCAGCAAAAAGAGTCAATTTTATAAAAACGTAGCTTTTTTGGGCATTGAATTAGATTTTTTAAGAAATATAAAAATTTTCAACTTAATGTCTTTGGTATAAACGCAGTTTATCATTTAATTTAACTACTATTATTAAATACTGGAAAACCAAAACATGGTTTAATAATAGTAAAACCTAATCCAATGCCCAAAAAAGCTACGTTTTTTTATAAAATTTACTCTTTTTGTGGCTTGAAAATGGACCAATAAACAGGTTACGAAACTAGTCGCAAATCCGAATTTTCTTTTACCCTATAAGGAAGTATTCACTGTTTAAATAACAATTAAACACCTTATATCATGTTAAATGACAGTTACCAATTGTATTTTTGGCATCATCAATAATTATTATTTCTAAGTAAACCAACACCTCCATAACATCAGGACCCATAACAAAAGAATTCCGAAGTTATCTTTTAACAATACCTAATGATTTAATTTTAGAACAGATTATTTCAATTGGGTTTAACAAATAAATAAGTACTTAAACCTAATATTGTTACTGGTATTATGTTAAATTGCCAAATCAAATTTTTTAATAATTGTATGCGATGTTATGGTTCACGTGCACAATCATCTCCAAAAACTCTTGGCTCCCTCATATTTTTTTTACAATTGATCTGTTCTGAAATTCAATTGATTTTTTTTAAATACAATTCATCCTTTCTGAAATGCAATTCATGCTTTCTGTAATACAACTGATACTATCTGAAATTAAATTGAAATTTTCTAAAATACAATTGATAATTTCTGAAATATAATTAGAAAAGGTGTACATAAAAACAAATCCCAATGAGTGTAACATGGAATTACCAAAATTACAAGCAGTGAAATGTTTTTATAGTATAAATTTAAGATAAATAAGTAAACGAAGTTTACTTTACTTACTTTTTCCAATGCAATTTACTGCAGCATTATTTAAAATAGAATAATAAATTAGTAAGGAACGTAGATAAGATATAAGTAAAGCCATTTAATAAACTAAATACAGAGTGTCAATAAAGTTATTTGTAAAGTACACTCTAAATGAAGTTTTATTTTAAAATTGTTTAGATGCAATAAAATTACACTCAGTGTATATTTATATTTATACTTAAACTTACCCAATATTAATAGGATGTCTTGCAACATCAACATTATCAGGTGTGTATTTCTTAATGTATTCGGAATAATTATTTTGGTATTGTTGTGGACTAATGCTGTCTTCAATTGCTTGAGGTGGAAGCATGTTACTGTCTCCACTGACTGCAAGTCTATTTGAATCAATTCGTTCATCACGAGTAACATCAATAGGCAGAGAATCATCACCAAGGGACTTCATTTCATCTGCAGTAAGATACCTATAGGCATGATCTCCAAGCATCGTATCTTCTCCTAAAATATTATTGGAAATTTAAAATTTTTAACCGACAAATAATTATCTAATGAAGGAAAATTGTGTCTTCATTAGACAAACAGTTGAGGTGTATTAGAGAAGTTCAGCAGTGTTAGCTTGCAAAAAAATGGAAATAACTGCTACCCAAAAAATGAATAATGGATCCGTTAAGTAGGTGGTGTGTTTTGTTTAAGTATTATATTTAACCGAAACTTACTAGTTAGTAAAGTTGTACCACTGAAATATGGTAGATAGACATGTTGTTCATGTGGAGCTGTCCCGAATCCATCCAGAATATCCTCCCCTGAATTGTTATTTATTAATTTAAATAAAGCTTTAGGGCGTTATTTAAGAATTTATAATTACAAGTAGGCGAACAATGCAAAAAGCAATTTATTTGACAAATGCATTAACTTAATTGTCAATGTTATTTTGTCTAATCTATTATTCAGGTTCAGTTTATTTCTTAATGGATACTATCATGAAATATTTAGATGATAGTCAATGATAAAGTAAAAAAGCGGAAGCAAAGTGCATGCGGATATGTTTATAAATTTATATAAATAATATACCTCCTTCTTCCTCCGAGTCTGACATAAATGTTTCATGCATTGCTTCTGGTGCAACAACTTTGTACTTCTCATCGGTGGTTAATGTGGCTGAGGTTGGTTGTGTAACCACTTTAAGTGTATCTATCACACTAATATATCCTAATTTCTGAGCTATGTGTAACGGCGTTTGCCCACTCTAAAAATTTAAAATAATTAGTTCGATGTATCAACCAATATAATATTTTTCATACATGAGTTATAGCATTGGGTTGAGCAGAATTTTCAAGTAGGACGTTCACGATATTCGTATGGCCTTGTTGAGCTGCTTGGTGAAGTGGGGTATATCCTATAGTTGTGGTGGATTTAACATCAGCTCCGTGATTTAATAAGAATTTAACCATGTTACTTTGACCATAGTGACAAGCAACGTGCAGTGGAGTATAACCTGCTTTACTTGCTTTATCAATAATGGCTTTATTTTTGACTAGGACTTCAGCTACAGGTACTCGATCTTCTTGAGCACACAGATGTAGTGGTGTTAATCCGTTTTTAGCTTGACAATTTGTATCAGCTTCGTGCTCAATTAATAATGATGTCATATCAACGTGCCCTTCTTGAGCACTAAGATGTAGTGGCGTAAATCCTGCTTTACTTTCAGCATTGGGTTTAGCGCCGTATTCAAGCAGAGTATTAGCTATATCCATTTGATTCTTCTTAGCTGCGATATGTAATGGAGTGTGACCATTTTTGGCAGTGGCATGTGGAGAAGCGCCTTTGTCCAGAAGAAGTAAAGCTACCTGCTGGTGATCGTAGTGCGATGCAACATGTAAAGGAGTAACTCCATTTTTACCTTGAGCATCAACAGGAGCTTCTTTTTGCAAAAGTAATTTAGCAACTTTAATATTTCCATACTTGGATGCTAAGTGGAGAGGAGTAAAACCTTTTTTGGTGGTTGAATTTAAAGAGGCACCATTATCGATTAATACAGCAGCAACCTGAAAATAACCATAATCATCTAAAATAAATTTGGTAATTATTTATAATTACCTCATCTTGGCCTTCTTTGGCTGCAATATGTAACGCTGTGTACATATCTTTAGTTGCTGTATCGACTTTAGCACCGTGCTGAAGTAAAAGCATTACAATATCTACGTTTCCTAAGCGTGATGCAATGTGCAGTGGTGTTTGCTGTTCTCTTGCTCGAGCATCCACTTGAGACCCATTTCTCAGTAATATTCTAATAATATCCGTCTAGAAATTGTTTAGTCATTTTAATAAAATATTTACTGAAAGAAAAACGTAATATCTGTCTTCATACCTGGTTTGCTCTTGCTGCAAGGTGAAGAGGAGTTTCGCCTCTAACTGTAGGAACGTCAGGATTGGCGTCGTGTTGTAATAAATAAATAACTATATTCATACAGCCCATAAAACTGGCTACATGTAAGGGCGTTAAACCACTTTCTGTTGTTGCACTAATACTAGCTCCGTGCTTAAGCAATAATTCAACAACTTTAATTCTATTTTTCTTGCACGCTATATGAAGTGGTGTAAATCCATTTAGAGCTCTGGCATTAGCATCTGCCTGTCTGTCTAACAGAAGCTTCGCTACTCTAACATGGCCACAATGAGCTGCCACATGAAGAGCTGTTAAGTAATCTACTGTTACTTCATCAACTGGTGCTCGATGATAAAGCAATATTCTAGCGGCGTCTACATGATCTCCTTGTGCTGCCATATGAAGTGGAGCAAGTCCATTCTGAACATTAATTTGGAAATTAGGATATAAATTGTCTTATTATGAAGTTAAAAGTATATTACCTTTGTTTTGCAGCTTATAGGGGCATCCCTTTCTAATAGCATGTCAACTACTTGTTCATGTCCACTTCTTGCGGCACAATGTAATGGCGTTAATCCATCACGTGTTTTCGATTCGATATTTGCTCCTTTTTCAAGTAGCATTGCAACCATATTAGTTTTACCCCATTTAGCCGCAACATGAAGTGGAGTTATATTATGTTTTGCTGCATAATTAACATCTGCTTTCTTTTGAATTAATAAATTGGCAATTCCTTCATTACCGTAATGTGATGCTATATGCAAAGGCGTAAAGCCAGATTTTGATGTTACATCGGGATTATGATCGTTCTATAAATGTACAAAATAAAAAACAAATAATATTATCGTAATGTTAATGTTACCTCTAATAATAATTTAGCTGCTTTAACATCATCTTTTTTTGCAGCTATATGTAAAGCTGGAAGTCTTACTTTGCCTCTAGTATCATTTTCTAAAAGTACAGTCACAACCTTATCATGGCCTTGTTGCATTGCCACGGCCAACGGTGTAAAACCATCCTAAAATTATTTTTAATTACTACTCTTCCTTCACGTTAAACAAAATAATTATTACTTCTGTTGCCAGAGTTTGATTTGCTCCATTAGCCAAAAGGTATTTAACAACATTATCATGATTTTCTTGAGCTGCCATATAAAGTGGCGTAAAACCATTTTGGCTTTGTACATTAACTGAAGCTCCATGGTTTACTAATAACTTTACAACTTCTTCCTGACCAGCCAACGAGGCAATGTGAAGAGCTGTGTTTCCTTTCTTTGTAGCTGCATCAACTGCCGCTCCTCTTTTTAGCAACTCTGCAACTACTTCTAAGTGACCGTCTTTTGATGCTAAATGCAAAGCGTTAAGGCCATTCTGAAAAAAAAATATTGTTATTGCCGACTACTTCAAGTTAGTTTTCTAATATCTTTTAGAGGGTACGGGATTTTGTTTATTTAAACTTGGTTAAAATTTGACAAAATATTCCTAAAATTAAAAAAGTATTTTGATAGTCAACTTCTTTTTTATTTATCAAAACTGTTATTTGTTATCAAAAGCATTTAAACGCCCCAATGTCCTTAAATTACTCAAGAATAAATGCAAACATTAAATAAGGAGTTAAAAAAACTAAACTATCCAATGATATGTTTTGATTTTAAATTTTTGTCCTAAGTTTGTTTCATATTTACGATTTATTTTGGGCGAAACATTTTAATCAATAAGATTTTGTTGTTATAATTATTATTTTCAATAATACAAAAAACAGGCATTGGGCCTTTCTAAAACAGTTCAAATTTAATACCATAGTAGAAATTTAAAGTTAAGTTAATTTAGTTTGCTCTTTATATAAATTTTGTGCTTGTGATTACTGAAGCCGGATCACTGAAGCGCTTTTAAAGCGCGGTTTGTAAAAACTGCTAATTGAATAGTTCGTAAGCAGGCTGAAATTAATCAATGTTTTAAAACAACCTGGTTGGCCCATTGGAATTAGTTACATAAATGATTTACTTACAAAAATTTTAGACTGCTTTTATTTTAGTAATTATGAAATCGCCTATAATTTGATTAATAATTACTTTCATACGTCAATTTCATTGTGGACATCATAATTATTGAAACACAGTTTTGCTAATTAATTATCATTATCGGGCATTTATTTTTTTAAATGAGCATCAATAATACATAATTTATATTTGACTACGTGAATTATTACAATGATTAAAATACATACATCAAACTTTATAGTAATGAAGTTGTATAGTTTTAAATAAAAGATCTGTATTTAAAAAATTAAAATTTGAAAGTTATTATTTTAATTATTTTTCACTTATATTGGTAAAGTGTGTATAAAACTTTAGAATCAATACATTTTTTTTTTATTTACGTCAGTTTGAAAAAAACCAAATTTTCAAACACTTTTTATTTCAATTTTCATTTACTTATTTATTCAACGACACTAACTAATTAATAAAAATAATCACATAGTTTAATAGAATCTTTTGTTTTACATTTTTGAACTAAGTATTTCTTTAAATATCGTGGATTTCATGGAAGAGGGGAATATGATTCAATTCTAAAAATTTAGAGGAACAACAAAATACGTCTTTAAATTTAGTATTCAGGATTTTATAATATTTATAAATATCCTTATAATTATTTTTCGAAAACACAACTGTTACCGAGATACAGGGTGTTGAAAGTTCTTTTTATTTTTGCTTTTTATTTATTATTTATTATTTCCGGATTAGCTGAATAAAAATTAACAAAAATTTTCGGGTAAGTACTTCTCGTGATTAGTCATCTTTGGCTATTACTTTTGTCTTAATTTAACAATCCAGTGGCGTAAAAACAAATGATGGTACCCCCTTCTTTAAATTTATTTAATACGCGACTACAAACTTTTACAATTTTGATTGTATTTTTAAAATCTTCATTAGATTTACCACAAAAAACTCCACCTATTAAATTTTTATAGGTTTACTATTATTTCAGCAATTTTGCGTTTTATAAAAAAGCACCTATTAGGCCTTTTTTAAAATAAAACCAATTTTAAAAATCTTATAACAAATTAAATACAAATATGGAATTTAAAAACTCTTAGTATTAAATTTTGTTGGTGTTTTATACATGTTACAAGCATCTCATTTTAAATTTCAGAAAAATGTTTAAAATGGCCACGCGTATTCATTTTTCATAAAATTTAAAATAAAGTATTTCTGACATTCTGACTAATTAATTTGCTTAGAACGCTAAATAAAAGTCTTACTAATCAATGTTAATTTTGTTTATTTAATTTAAATTTGTTTAAAATTTTGAAAGTTTGTTTGATTTTAGCATAAAATTCTATCATAAAATTTGAAATTACAGAAATAACACAAATCCTATCAAACCAGTTTTTACGCCATTGCATTGTTATAGACTTATAGTCTTAAGACAAATGCAATTGATAAAGGCTTTCATTTTGCCGATTTTGAATTTTTTTTGTAATTTTTTTAATAAAATCTATTGAAACTACTGAACAATAATTTAAATAGGTAAAATTATCTAATTCTTTCGGTCGTTTTTGAGAAATTAATTTTTATAATTTATAAAATGTGGTTTTTGCAAATATCTATATTTTTGCAAATGGCATGGTGGGTCCACCGCCTATTTAGATAGAAATTAAACCTAAAGTTTACTTAGTATTTATAAATAGCTGTTGATAAATTAAAAATATTAAAAAAAAGAAAATTTGGTTGTCACAAATCTTCTTAGAACGTTTAATAATAATAACAAAAAATTCTCATCAGTGCACGACACAGGGCTATCGAAATAAAGATGTGGTACTGGTGGTTTGGGCCACCCCGTATATAAAAACATTATCGCATATTCTTAATCAATACAAAAACGTACAGGATGTCCCAGAAATGCAAAAAATATAGGGTGCTTAAAAAGTCGCGGACACTATCCACACGGTACGTTGTTTGGAAGCAATCGTTAAAAATGGGTAAAATAATTTAAAAAATATGTGGATAGAAATTGCGAAGTTTTTTACATATTTTAAAGAAGTAAACTTGACAACATTGTTTTCAAAGTAGACTTTGAAGAAACCATTTACCTCTTAATAATTAATTAAAATTTTTGGTAAGTTATGATTACAATTTAATAAAGGTGATAAAATTGAAATTAACATGACATTTTTTAAAAGTGAAAGAATTAGTCAAAATATAGACCATTTTATTATTAGTAATTTTTATTTAAAACAAATAAAAAATTTTTAATTTTAAGTATATGTTCGAAGTTATTTTTATCAGATTAAAGTTCGAGGAAACGAAGAAATAATTTTCGTCAATTTTATGATAAGGTTTAAATTTTAAAATGCAAATATTTTTACATTCTCAACATAAATTAAATTGTTTTGTTGAGAAATGTAATAACAACACAATTATCTTTATGTTCTGTACTATAAAGAGCAAAAATAACTAAAAATGTACAAATAAAATTGTTAACTTTAAGCACTCATATCTTGAATAATCTGCTAGAAGAATTTTTTTGAATATTTTTCTCTTGTGTAACGAGTGCTTCTCAGTGGCGGATTAAGCCATTTGGAGGCCTGAGGCGCAACCTAATTTTGAGGCCGCTATTTTTTTGAAATAAAATAAGATGACCTTTTTAGTTGACATCAGTTTCATACGTTTCAGGGGTTAGTTTAAGGAAAACTTAGAAGTGCAAAATTTGAATATAGCGCCATAGGTGAAATTTAAAAAAAATGGTAGGTCAAGAATTTCCAGATACTTTGGAAAAACATCTCGTTTTCCTCTTTTTCAAAAAATTTCATGGAATTAGATGAACTGTAAAATATAACCAAAAGTTAAAATTAAAGAAGAAAGTAAATTATACGGGGTGTTCCAAAAAGAAGTGTTCAGAAGAAAATCTTAATTGACAGAGTTTAATGTGAAGTTTTAAGGATATAAAAAATGGTACCTTTATGGGGCTTGTTTCAAAGATAGTGAAAATATCAAGAAAAAGGTGAAATCTCGTTAATTTTTTGAAAGAAGAATTTTTTTTCGATCAAAACATTCTTCTGATGGTATTTTTTAACTTCAAGCCAAAGTGGCATTAATTAGCTTGACTTTTCAACTTATTTCTTTTAAAATGATCAAATAGTTTATGAACTACAACAAAATTTCGAATTAACAACATTTTTTGTAGGAACAAAATTCAATGACCCATCAAAAAAGGTGGTCCTGCCTATTAGTTTTCTTGTTGATGAAACCTCGTCTATTGTCTAGGATTTTTTTCTGAGCACTTCTTTTTGGGACACCCTCTATATGTATAACTGGTTCGTTCGAACCGACAAAATTTTAGAAGGTGGGTCTCAGAAATTTCAGAAAGAGAATCTTTTATAAAGTCAACTTGTCTGGAACTGGAAAGAAAAACTCCTTTGTATAATTAGTTTGTTAGGTTTATGGTTTATTTGAATAGAAGTTTTTAAAAACGACCATGACTGGTAAAAAAATGTGACTGCATAATTTTTTTCAATTTTTTTGAGGCCGGTTCAATTAGGAGGCCAAAGGCGCGCGCCTCATGCGCCTGTGCGATAATCCGCCACTGGTGCTTCTTATCAACGTAGCTTGGAGAGTGTTCGCGACTTTTTGAGCACCCTGTATATCGATATGCGATTTTCGACAGAATATTCAATACTTTTAGGTGCACACTGTAAAAATGTTTTAATAATGTAACGGGTACTATATGTATATGTATATGTATATGTATATAGTATATACAGGGTGTCCCAAGATTCAGTTTACAGGCCATAACTCCATTAGTTGACGAAATAAAAAATCCAATAAAAATAGTTTTAATGGCATCAAATTGGTATTTCAATTCCGTCTTTACAATATTATTTACCAAGTCACTTAATAGTTCAAAAGACCCTATCGGATTTTGGGTAGATTTCCTCCAACGACGAAGCTTATACTATGTGTAAATATCCTCCAAATATACAATTTTGTGGTTGTGGAAATATTAAGCTGAATAGTGGCTGTTTTCGGCCAAAAAACTATTACACAACGAAGTCAGTATTTTCTATCAAATAATGTAATTTTGGTTGCCTACTTCATATTTTTAGTTGGATTATTAACACAAATACATTAATAATTATACAATTAAATGCATAGTTATAAAGATTTCGTTGAATATTTGTTTTTAAGTACATAGTTTTGTCAAATATTTGCATATTTTATTAATTTATTTTTTTAAATTAAATATATTTATTACACTGTGGCCGTTTTTTTTGCAATTTTTAAAATATTTCAGGAAAAGGACTTCTATAGTTTCCTGAAGCTCTAATAACTTTACTGTAAATTAAGTAGTAATGGTTCTAATAGTTATAACAAAATTTGTAATAATACGGGGCCAAATAAAAATGAAATAATTTTTACAGGAAATCTCAAGACTTTGCTGCACAATCATGCAATTGAACCTTTTACCTGCTGAAGTAAAACGTTAAAATTAAAATTTAAAATCGTATTCATTAATGGAATTTAAAACCGATTTTTTAAAATTATTAGTTTTTTTCAACTTAAAGGTAAATTCTAGATAATGAATATTAAAAATATAAAACTTTTAATGTTTTATGTTGGACTTGATTTATTATAGCAATAATTCTGAATTTACTATAGAATAGCAGTGGTCAAATAATATGTTATTTGGAATTTTAAATCTTAGTTTTAAAACCCGGATAATCTTTAATAAACAACTTTTATCAAATATACGGTTAATAAATATGTTTTTGAATGAACTATCTTAACGAGCAAATTAATGTTTGCTTTGACATTGAATAAAATCTATTTTAAATTTACTTTAATGTCTATTTTTACTCATGACATTAAGCTTAAATTTGATTTGAAATACGTTCAGAGTTTTATGTGTGGTAATTTATTGTTTTACTTTTAATTTAATTAATACTTTTTTATTTATAATACTTACAGCATTACTGGTGTTTATATCAATATTCGATTTCAAGTGTTCAAGAACTTTATCGAGGTGCCCTGCTCGCGCAGCGCGCAGAAACGACGTGTTCCCATCAGACTGAAAAAAATAAAAAATAAATTAATAATAATAATAATCTATTCAATAAATAAATGCATTTATCATTTTAATATGACATATTTCTAAAGTAGTGGAAACCACATTTATATAGCATGTATCATATTATACATATATATTATTCTCATCTATCTTCTGTGTAGGACATTGCGTGATTCTAATCGAAAAAGAATATAGGATTCTATAAAGTCGTTAATGTTTCCGAAATTCAGATTTATTACTTGTCAGCAAAAAAAATTGGTTACTCGTTTCTACCTGTTGGAAAATGATTGTCATCATGCAATCGTAAAACCACTTCTCCTATTTTTACTTTCAACTGAAACTTCACACACATTTGTAAAATCATTTTAAAACTTTTAATTTTTTGTCGTTTTTAAAATAGTCGTTCTAAAATCTTCTTTATTTTGGTTACTAATAACGAATTAAATGAAGGCCTTCATCAATCAAAAAACCAACAACGATGCTAAAATCATTATTAAAATATGCTTTTGACGTTCAATGCATTTCGCAATCAAGTTGCATCACCAGGAACAATTATATATTATATTCATAGGTTTAAAAAGGATGAACCAGAACATTGGTCATATAACAAAAAATTAGAACATGGGGGTGAGTCTTCTTTATGGTCAAAATATAACCCATTTAACCCCTCAGGTAAGTTTAACGTAGAGCTAAAGAATCACCCTGTATATAATGGCCAAAAAATGTCTTAGCCTTGGGTGACTTTGTGCTCTTAATCTAGTTTATCAATCAAAAAGAAATTTGAAATTCTAACAAGAAAAACTTGAGATACAGCTCCAGGGGTAATCGTCGATTTCACTGATTAGCTTATTATTTGCAACGAAGCTCCATAAAAGTGGGATGGATTTTTTATCCTGTCGTAGGATCTACAACGAAAACTTTATCGCGGTCTTCTAGAAAGATGCCCTTTATGCCCTTAATATGGAAAAATATTTAAGCTGTTAAAAAACATTAAAAATATTTATTTAATAAAATAAGGAATGTAACGTACATTGGTAGTTTATTTTGTAACGTTTATTTTCAGCTCAGTAAATTTTATATTTCTTAAAAAATACAAATATTCGAAAACAAAATAAACTTTAAAAGCAAAGCAGTTTCTATATACATATATTTATGTATGTATATGAAAAATTAAATTTCGTTTACATATATGTTTATACTTACTTCTTACTTAGTTATGCCATTATGCATATAATGTAGCAACATTAATGTGTTTTTAGAAACATCTGGCTAATATTTTATTTTGTTTATATTTTGGAGGTTACATTAGTCAATAATAATAATAAAGAAGTTTACTTTTTAAGTTTAAAGAATATTCATAACTAAAAGGTAAAAATACTCATTAATATTTACTACATTTTTTATTTTTAGACTGTTTGAAAGATAAAAATATGTATATTAAAAATTCTATATTATTTCATGTGCCATTTTATGTACGTTTATTTTTACATCTTTGACAATTATTAAGAAAAACTTTTTAACTGGTAGTCAAAAAATTTCTTTTACTGAATCATTCAAAAAAATAGGAAAATTAGCAAAAATTTTATCATATTATTTCAAATGAACCAAACCATACAAAATTTAATGACTATCCTTTAACTCCGGAATGAAGTATATTTTGAAAATTAATAAAGGTAAAAATAATCTTAAACGATTAAGAATATACCTCTTGCAAATGTATTTAAGATGGGGAAATTGTGAGAAAGAGAGAGACATATAGCAACCATGTGCTACTTTTTTTTTGCATAGTAACCATTAACAAAATTAAATCAAATTTACATGATCCTCTTCCTTATAAATAACTCTTTGGGTTTCAGTATATATTTTTTAAATATGTACCCCTGGAAGAAAGTAGAAGTTGAACTAGCACATTTTGTTCACATTTCATCGTATTTCCACTTCTACGCTTTCCCTGAATTTTATTTAGAAGAAAAATTAGGTAAAACTTAAAGAACTACTTATATTTATAAGGGTCAGATCGTTTTTATTTATTATTTTTTATGATTACTATGTTAAATGTTAAAATAACAAACGGTTGCTGTGTTTCTTTCTCTTTTTCACAATTCCCCAGTCTTAAGGTAAAGCTTTTTCCATAAAAAATGACAATTATTTACAAAAGCAATTTAATTTCATTAATTGCAATAACTTAAATGTTAATGCCTATTAACTACAATTTCTGAAGTTCATATTACGAGTATCCATATTAGTCATTAAATTTAATTGGAAATTTTAGTTTAAACTCAGTTTGGTTGCAATTAAATGAAAAACTACAATCGCTTTAATTAAATCGAATAATTTACACTTTCATTCTAATTGCTCGTTAGAACATATTTAATTAGTTCTTTATAATTTTATTTAAATTTTACCAGAATGCTAAAAAAATGTATATTCCTGTGAAAAATTATTTGCAATTACACAATACAAACAATGTAAGGTGAGTTGGTAAATAAAAATGTCTAGTCAAAAGGAGTCATTAACGCACACTTGTACGCTTGGAAAAGTAGCAAGGGTGAAATTCAGCACCCCTCTATTATAACTTATGCACGTGCCAAGCGTGTTCACATTATTTATGTAGAGAATTGTGCAGCTCAAAAAGAACCTTTAAATAAAATGCATTCACGAAGAATATCATTTATAATTACTAAGTATACTTTGGTTAAAATACTATTTAAATAAAATTTAAATAAGTTCAACTTATTATACTTACTTAATTATCATTTAACAAATATTTCAGGGGTTTCAATATACAGGGTGGTGACTATTTCGATGCTCACCATTGTTGTATTTCAAAGTGGAAGAGATACAAGATGGGTTAAATTACAGAAAAATTGCGTTTTTTTTATGACTATTAAAACAAATTTAAGATATTTAAACTGATTGTAAAGTTAAGTTCAAAAAAAGTCGGGGTTAAAGACCAGAGTGAATTTAATCCAGAAAAAAAAACAAAAATAAGTGGGATCTATCTTTTTTAGTTTTGGAGGTACAGCCTTCTGAATTTGCTAATTATATTTTTAACCAAAGTACGAATGCATTTAAAAAATTATTATTAGTAATCAAAAACCATCCTCTTTCAAAAAAAAAATAAAAAAATATTTTTTTTTCAAGATAGAAGTAACTTCAGAAAGCTTTAGTAAGTAAAGGAAAATAAATGTTAACCTTTACCGTACTGAGCTAAGTAAATTACATACTGCGTGGGGTACATTAAACATAACGCATTTATTTTAATTAAAGTAGATAGCTCAAGTCAGGAAAACAAAAATTAAAAAGTAGTACTTCTTTACAAATTTTAAGCTACGTTTTACGTTTTAGAAAATCAAAAAAAAATATATAAATGGGTATTATCTTTTTTATACAAATGTTCAAATTTTACATATTTTCTAAATAAACATATCAATGTTAATTAGTAATCTTAAAATGTATCTTTTATTATCTGATGCATAATAAATCTTTAATAACTGGCCCTTAACCTCAAAAAATAGGTTAAATTGAATTATTCCACTGAATTATGAATTTTTAAAGTTACTTTAGTTGGATTTTGAGCACCTAGTCAAGCTTAAAAGGTAAATTTAAAAATGCCGTAGAATAATGACTTTAATAAATGTCGGTGGTGACAAACATGCTACAAATGCTAAATTTTCCAGCATTTAACATATTAATTTTAATTTAAAACTAATACAAACAGTGCACAATACATATAATAAATAGTATAAAGAACTCGTTTTATAAGGCTTTTTTCTAAGTCGTCGATTACAACGCTCCCCGCTACGCGGCGAACCGTTTTAAATTTCGATTCGTTCATGTGCAGTTCCAAATGTAAACAAAAAAGCAAAGAACTTTTGTCTAAATATTTTTTTCATTTGGCAGATTATAAAATTCCAAAATTTTTATAATTTTTTTTATGATGCTTAAGATTTTTTTATTCATATGTATACGTAGATTTAAAATAATTTTAAATAAAATAATTTCCCAAATTTATATTTCTGCTTGTAGTAATACTATAATTTGTTTATGTAGAAAAATATTTGATCAATTTAATTAATTATTACAATTAAGTTACGATTTATTTTTAGCACCTATAAAGTTCAAGGTCTAATCGAACCAATATTGACTTTTAATAAATTTTAAGTTTTACTACCAACCAACGATTAAACGACCACTTAGCTTTAGGTACTAATGTAAAATGAAAGATGTTATCCGTCTCAATGTCAATGTCAAATTATATAAAGATAAGAAGATATAAACTAATAAAATGGTTTTAATTTTACTTGAAGCTACTGTATGTAATGAAAATACTATATGTTTTTCTTGATAAATTTAATAAACCCATCAACTTAATATTTTTTTCGGAGCAGCTTAGTTTTTTCCACTATACATACCTTTCAAGTTTTTTCAAAATGGTTGTAGTTCTAAAAATATTCAGTTAAACTAAAAAAACTGTTTTTTAAAGTTAATTTAGCCTTTTTTATTTAATAAGATTTTGGTAAAATTATTTTCATCAAGTAACAATAAAGAACAAAACTGGACCTGGAGCTAGAACTGAAAAAAGCAAGCTGGTCCGAAAAATATGATATTTGTCTATAAAATCTGTTCTTTCTACACTAATCGTCTGACTACATATTTTGAAACATGTGTATAGGGATTAAGAGCATTTTCCTAAACGGAAAATATAGTGGTTTAATTGTGAAGTCATAAAAGCTAGTACGAACAACATTTTTTTGTAGATGATTTAGATTTAGAAATCATTCTTTTAATTTTTGCCAGGAAGAAAAAAAATGGAGAATGTACCAGAAAAAATATAATGATCGAAAAGTACCTTAACTTTGGACCTCTCTAATTAATTTTGTGCTAGGTTGAAGAAAGTAACTCTTCGGCAGGATGTAGCCTAATCAATTTAGATTATAAATCTGAAAAACATTGAAAATCTAACGAGGGAAACTTTTTCCCAATTTTTCCTCCCAAACTCGCGCGCCCTTTAGGGATTCGCATTAATTGTCAGTTAATTGGTTATAATTTGCAAAGAAGCTCTAGAAAAGTGGGATGGATTTTCTATTCCTTGTTATTATCTCCAACGGAAAATTTATCGCGGGTGTCTAGGAAGATGTCTTAATAAAACTATAATTTTATTAATATTTAAGTATCCTTCCGCAAATTTGGTGTGTAGACTGGCTGGCTATTATTCATTTACCTCTGGTATAATGCATACGATTACAAATTTCAAGTTTGAATGAAAAACTGTTGGCCATATTCTCCGCTGTCAACTAAATCTACGTTCATATTGTTAAATACGGTCCGCACTCCAATAAAATTTCAAGATTACAATTTTTCCAGTTAACCTTGCTCTCTTCAATCATTTATAAAATATTTTTAAAACGATGCTTGATTTTGTTCAGATTATTTTGCTTCAAATAAAAACTAAGAAAAATAAAATTTATACTTAAAACCCACTTACGAATAAATTATTATGTAATAAATATTATTTAAGAAAATTGCTTCAACTTACCATTCGTGGAAATTTAAAGCACAGAGGCATTATCTATTGTTCATTTTAACACATTTTCTTGTATATTAACTAAAATATTGTAGAGCAATTTTATTTCCGGTTAAAAAACTACGTCTTAAATTTAAATGCCATTGTTTAAGACATATAAGTAGATACCAATACTAATATCCAGTTTACAAAACATCCATCAACAGGTATTATATAATATTTTTGTATGTATAAATATTTTAATAAAATATATTCTTGTGAGTTATTTACCACGTAAAAAGACTCTTAGGAAAAACATGTATAGAAAAATCTTTAAGCACAATCACAAATGAGGCACTGCTACTGGCCCATAAAGGTTTTCGAAAATATGATTAAAACTAAGTCAAAAATGCATTATACGCATAAAACACTTCAAAATTTTAGAGACACCTTCGAATGATTACATTTTGCATTCGTTGTTTTTGGAATGAAATGGTTTAGGGTGCAATCATATTGCAATAACCACGCTTTCTGGCGACGCCTCGTGACGTCGACGCTCAATACCAGGGTCGCGACGGCGCGTCTGGGGTGTCTGCTACCCCCGAGAATCATCTGGGATCTCTCTATTTTAATGCCCACTATCCACCCCCACTTTAATATTGGGGTAACTAGTAAATAGGGGTCAGATTCGATATTACTCATGGGATTATGCAGATAGGGTAACTGTTACGTTCTTGTTGGTTACAGGTGCTCGTTGTAATTACATTAAAAATGCAATGAAAAATTTCACGATAAAGCTAAATAATTTAAAAAAGTTCAAAACATATTTTTGTTTTGTTTTATGAAAATAAAATTATCTACCAACTAGGAACTTTTTCTAACTTTATGCAAACAAAATTAGTTTACGCACCTTAGTTGTGAAGAAACTAAGTAAACACAAAAACATAAGCTTTAGGATGATGCAGGAATATTCATCAGGATAATAGGAATTTTTTCAAGCACATATTAGATATATTAGGAGAACTCATTTGTTTCATTTGATAATTTAAAATTAATTTTGGAAAGAAAATTGTATTTTTTTAAACTATTCACAATTTGAAAAATGAATTGATGAACAACCAGATAAATAAAGATATATAAAATTTTAACATTTACATAAATGTCTTGTAACTAACTGAGTGTGTATGATTACCTAGGGGGAAATGTAACATTCCAGGGTTTAAAGTATACAGGGTGTGTCCTGTAATAACGTCGACAGACGTATTGGAAAGTGTTAATCATCTAAAATTAAGGTGACAAGTTCCTCTAACACTTTTTTAAAAATGCTTCCCTGCAAAGTTATATCGGGGTAAAGTCGACTTATCAAAAATATATATCCACATAACTTTTTTTTCTAGGAACGTAGAATATGGGTCAAATTTTAAGTTCTTTAGAATATGGAGTTGTTAATTTGCCATTCCTTAATCAATTACTACCAGTTTACCTAAACTTAAAATTTAAGTATCAACATATCTTTTTTTGCAGTTATTTTTTTACAATCTGATCCTATTAATTTACTAAAAAATAGGTATAACTGTTAGTAATCGATAAACCGAATAGTTTTTGAGATAATCTTAATTAAAGTTTCGTAATCCTTATTAATATTTTTTTAACCAAGTAGGTTATTCCTCGGGGAATACAAAAATACGACTCTCTTTGGATGAGCAAAACGACAAGCCGATCTTGATTTCCTTAAAATCAATTTTCAAAAATAATTTTTTTAAATGTTTTTTCAAATAAGTTCACTGGTATGCCTATTCTGTAACGACACGAATCGATATTCGCATACGAAAAAAGAGTGGAAAAATGTCAAAAATAAAGTGTAAGATAAAGACAGAACACAATTCTCTCGGTCGAAAAAGTTACAGAATAGTTATTTTTATATTCACTTTTAAAATACAGGGTGATTAATAATGAGGTGTAAAAAAATCATAAACATATTCTACATAACATTTGGAACCATAAAGCGTTAATAGTATATTACGCAACGAGCTAGAAAGTGACGAATTTTGTGCGAGTGTGAAAATAGCCGAACGAGGCGCTAGCCGAGTGAGGATATTACACGAGCAAAATTCACTTTCTGCGAGTTGTGTACGCTATTTTTCCGACGACCACGGAGATTTTGCGACCATTATTAATATTTTGTAGTAACAACATAACATAACCTATGTTAACAGCAGCTGACATTGAAGTTATCGATTATTTTTAGTTAATTGTAAATAATTGTAGGTGGCGCTGTTTTGACGGAAGCAACTTATCGAAACGAATAAAAAATGTTCCTATTTTATTTAAAATTTACAGAAAAGTGAATTATATAATGATTTTAATAATAAAATTAGTAATATTGGCGGGGTTAAATATAAATTTTTATTTGAACTATCCTTTTTTTGCAAGTTCAAAAAAATCCAAGAGAGGGCTTTCGGAATTCCTTCGCAGCGCCTTTATCGAAAATTACAAGAACTATTTGACAGTTACAACATGGAAACTTAAAGTCACTAGTGTTGAAATGAACTATTTTCTAAACTACTAATATGAATGACATATACGATTTTCTCATATGGTCGTCGGAAAAGATTTTTTTTCTATCTTTCTAACAATGTAATTACAGTTCAAAAATAAGAAAAATCGAACTGCTTTCATATTGAAAAGAGAATTTATTATGGTATTTCCATAGAAACAAACATCATACAAAGGTCAAAATCGTCGTTTTTAAAGTTCCTTATCCAGAAATATTTATATAATGAAAGATTTTACACCAAGGAACTTAAAAAACGACCATATTCTCTTTTAAATATGAAAGCAGTACTCATTTTTTTTTTATTTTTGAACTCAATCAACTTTTTTAGGAAGAAAGATAGTGAAAAATTCTTAACATTTATTGTAAATATTATATATTTTCGATATGTCTACTATCTGTTCAATGCAAACATTAATTCTTTTAGAAAGAGTTCTTTGCCTTTTAAATAAGTTAATTAAATTACAATTTTCTCTTTATCTTTCTTGTTGTTCTTCAGTTGAATTTACAGGGTGACAATAAACTCACACTCAAGTCACAAGTCTGGACTACTTAGTGGCCAACGTCTAACGCTTCACGCCTCCAATTCCAATCCAACGATTTGGAAAGTTTCTATTTATATTAGAAACTATTGGACTATTCTGCTTCCATGGCAGGGCATCTGTCATATATATACCACATAATAGGTACGTCGAAAATTCAAAGGAAAATCGTCTAATAATGTTATTAAATGATTTTCCAAATAATCCAAATAACTTTAACCTGTCAGTCGTGGTGAAAGCAAAATAGGTCCATTTAATTTTGAGCCAACAATCCGACATTCAAACATTTACAGAAACTTATCTTTGGTCGTGAGTAGGCACGGTAGGATGCAGATCAACTTGATCCCATTCATGCGCATTTCATAAATTAATTACACCCGTACGTGTGAAGCAGGCTTCATCAGTAAACGTGTTGTAAAGTTGCTCCCAGCTGGAAGTAGCACAAAGAATGCGCGATCGTGATTACTTTTGTCCTACTTCCAGCTGGAACCAACTGTACAAAATCTATTACGAGTTTTCTTCGAGTTCATCGAGTTCATCGAGAAAAATTTAATCGGTTATTAAAGCTGCCTATTTTTTAGGCAAAATACATTTTTATCATTGTCGTTTTTGTTAAATTTTTGATTACAAATGCCCAAAAATAAATTTTTACTAGCGAAAAGTACGCTTTTCCAAGATTTCGCCGACTATCTTCTTAAGTAACATAAATTTAAAATTAATTCACTTATACTTTTATTTAAACATTTTTTTAATTCAATACCTATACCTATTTTTTTTAATTAAAAAAAAAGTTTTAACAAAAGTAGAAATTAATTAATTTTTTATTTATGTTTCTTAAGCTTAAAGTTTTATAAAAAACACGAAGTTTACTCAAATTAATCGTTGAAGCCAAAAATATGAAAATATACAGGGTGTTGTATTAAAAAACGAAAGTTAGGTGCCGTATCACTAAAAAACGAACGTCCTGTATTTTAAAAATATATTTATATGGTAGCTTGTTCAAATTGATTAAACTTTTGTTTAAACTTTTTTTAATTTAATTCGGTTACAAAATTATTTAGGTGTTTCCATTTTTTGGCCGACCCTGTATACTACTATATGTAGATTGGCAACAAAAAATTGGATAAAAATATTTTGGTTTTTCAACTAGTATTGACGGGTAGAATATAGAATATAGAATATACTCCTCAAGTTTGACGCACGCAATAATTTATAGAAAGTAACAAGTAACTCTTGTTAAAATTAGTGCGCATTTATAGTAAACCTGTATTATCAATATCCAATATCCTCCAACTTAGTTCTAACACATAATGGTCATCACAAATCCTGCAGAAAATTTTTTTTTAGATGTGGAAATGCTACTATCGACTTATTAAACGAGTTTTTTTTACTATTTTTTTCTATTTTGCGCCCTTTTATCTATTTAAAATAAAATCTTCTAATCTCAGATTTGAGGCAATATTGATAAAGTGGCAGTAGTATGTAATGTGGCAAGTGACAAGAGGCTTTGATATACCACTACTCATAAGTGATGATTTTTAGGAACAGTATTTTCATTTCAAGTGGAAGTGTTAGAATTTATCAAATGAAATAATCTTCTATTAGATGGATCTATCACATATTAATCTTCTATTAGTCGGTTCATAATAATAATTGATAATAATTGTCATGTTATAAGGTATTCAGAGATTTTGTGAAAGGTGCAATCATTTTATTCTAGAACTGCTAAAACTAAACAAATATTAACTTTTTTCATAATGAATTTTCATTTTAGATACCTTTGTCCAAAACCTCGAAAAAGTTACCCTACTACACCTTGTAAAATATGTCTGATATGCAATACTTCTTTCATACAAGTTTGAGTTTAAGTTCTTTTCGCCAAAACAATTTATACTTTCATAGAAAAACTTTTTCCATTTACGATTGTTACATATTATACCCAATTTTCGATCAATTTTTATTTTATCTACTGCTAACTTAAATGAATTTGTCGTTATTATAATTATAAAAGTAATGTAATAAAATACTTTTAAATTGAGTATACTGTGGTCATGTTTATCTAAAAAATGACAGAATGACACACCTTACACCCTTTATTACCTGCTTAATGGATGAAGAAACTATTATTAGAAATAAATGGTTTTAGAATTTCACACCGTCAAATAAAAGGATTATGACCTAAAACCATATTAATCCAAAACAAACAATTATGGACATTTTGTAAAAAAACTTGAGGCTAAATGTTTACGTGTAGTTAGTTTGGGGGGGGGCTAAATGTGTAGGTCGAAACTAGTGTTTAATATGAGCCCTGAATCATTTTTGATAATACATAATATGTTTTTTTAAACCCAATAAATAAATATTAACAGGTAAATAAATTTTTCAGTTTCTTCGGATGATAATTTTTATTGCTTAAGAAACACTTAAACCAATGCCCATTTGTGGGCAAATATCATCCGAAGAAACTGAAAAATTTATTTACCTTTTATAATTATTACGAAGGAGAAAATTCTTTGCACAGATAAATATTAACAATAATTTTCTATTAGCTATTTTACTAGTTAGTGTTTTTTAATTCGTTTAAAAACCTTCATATTATAAACAACACATTTTTCTTTACATAATAAAGCTTTCTTCAGTGAAACTTCTTAAAAGCAACTTATGTTGAAGGGGAAAATATAGAATAGCATACTTTGGCCTAAAGCAACGAAAGCCTTTACGTTATATAACGTTATATGCATAATAAATCTTTTAGTTAAGCATAAAATAACCATGAGTGATAATATTATCTTTATAAAGAATACTAAAATTCATCATTATATTTCTCAGTATTTGTATCGACCGGGCCAAACTGTATTATAAATTTTAGATGATTTATTTTAATTCTGAAAAAGATTCAATTAGTTAGTAATACATTAATAGTATTCAAATTCAACGAGCGAGTAATGATAGCCATTACTCACGAATGCCAAAATTGCGAATTATCAATTCATTGTTTTATTAACAATATTTATGAAAGAATTCTAAATTCCAAAAAAATTTAAACCTTTATAAGTCAATCAGAAAAAATAGTAAAAAAATACATATTTCATTATTTGCTGAGTAGAAGCTATTTAGGGTTTTATGATTTACTCCTAAAATTTTGCAATATTAAAAATTTACACATACTATGGGATTTTATAAAATACTCTGGTGTACCTAGTACTTAAACCACCCTTGGGATTTTCAAATTTAACATTTATAAATAAAAGTTTAATATAGGTATTGTTCCAAAAACTTAATGGAAAATCATAAAAATTTCTTGATACTAAAGAATTTAATTTGGTCGTTAGAAGGAAAAAACAAACAACTTAAAATTTGTTTTGAACATTCGTAATTTAATCTTAAATATTTTTTGAAAATTAATAAATTATGTATGTAAAAAGTTGGAAAATAATTAATAAGTTAAAGTTATTTGTCAAGTAACTAAGAAATTAAAGTTTAGTTTTTATTAAATATTGATTATTTTTAGCAATCTCATGTAATTTAATTACTCAAGTACTTGGTAAAGTAATAATTAGGTCACATTAAAGTGGGTGATTTGCACCACCCTTAATTTATCTAAAAACTTCCTCTGTTGTTAATTTTTTATGGTAAAATCAATGAGAATATTACGTCATACTTATTTTTATTCCGAAATAAAACGCGAAGGGTATTATTTACAGGGGACAACGTTGCGCCTGTTACGGCATGGAAGTAGTACGAGTGCATTGTTCGTTTTAATATCCAGATAATTTAAATCAAAACATGGTTCGTGTTTATAATAGTATATAATTTATTTTTTGAACATTTTGCCAACTTTACTTTAATATGCCAGATTGGTAAATATTAGCATCAAATGTGTTTTATATGTAAATTAAATTTTCGGCATGAAAACACATTTTTTGGGTTAGGTATCTAAAACTTTTAAAATAAAATTTACACATTATAATAAATAAAAAAATTGCTTGAGTTATATTTGAATAATACATCATTGATTCTAAATAGTATATTATTGAACAAGCGAGTAATGGGATTATTTATTAGTGAGAAATTTTGCACTGTGAGCAAAATATGTATAAACAAATTTAATATAAAATGTAGATTTATTATTTACTTTTCTTCATTTGTCAGCCGCCCTTTGCCCTGCTCTGTTAACGCATTCAAATTACCCATAGTCGATTGCGAATAGGTTGTCGATCCAAACCATTGAGTAATTAAAATGCATATTTGTGATTGGTCCCCACGTGTTGAATAATAGCATAAATTTAGTACTTATTAAATTTCATTACATTTCAAAAACGTAAGAAATTATTTATTCAATATTCGTAGAAAAACACATTATTTAAAAGCATTAATTTAAATCTTTTTTCAAAACATAACGAAGATCATTTTCCTAAATATCAGTCAATATTAGCCTAGTTTTTATTGAAAGAAAAGAAAGCCTTTTAATTACCTTTCAGTAAAAATAACCCAAAACAATTCTAACCTTATTTTCTAGAAATTTTTCTATTAATCTCAGAATTACTTGTTTTAGATTATTTTATATTAAAAGGAAAGTGGTTTGAAGTTAGGAACCCACGATTATTTTCCCCAAAAATCACAGAGAGTAAATATTAAATGCAATTTCAGCACGTTCTGTTAAATTTTATTACTGTCACTAGACGACATGGAATCAATTTATACAGGGTGTCCCATTTGAGGTTGGACTCTATGGGTATCTTTGTTATTATTGGAGATAAAAAGTCGGTAAAATGGACAAAATAGTGCATATTTGTATGCTGAATAATAATTCGTTGACAAAACAGTTGAATTTTGCATCAATTCGGCGTCATCTTGAAAAAACCAAATAGTGCCATTTGGGATAATTAATAAGAAGCATAAAGGATTTCATAGAGTGCTCGAAACTTATTAACATAGCAAAGCACAAAAAATGAACAGTTGTAAACTGTCTTATGTATTTGTGACAATTTACATAATATATTTTATTTTCAAAATTAATAAACTTATACAAATGTCAACAATAACAAAAACAAAGAAGTTAACACCAAGGTATTGACAGTTTACAAGTGTTCATTTTTTATGCTTTGTTATGTTAATAAGTTTCGAGCACTCCATGAAATCCTTTATGCGTCTTATTAATTGTCCCATTTTCCGTAAAATATTTATTAAATGTGGTATATCAAAATTCTCAAAAAAATACTCAGATTCCAAATATTTGTAATTCCAATATAACCGCCATAAGAAAAAAATAAGTTTGGATTATTTCCTGGCAATCCAGTGACTTAAGAAATAATCTGATTAGCTTATTGAATTTAAGATAAAAATCTGCCTCTATGTTCTCAATAAAGTTTTTTGGTATGGCCTACAATAAAGATGTCACAGTCATATTTTGAAAATGTCAATTTTTGGTTTTTTTAAGATGGCGCCCCAACGATGCAAAATTCAACTGTTTTGTTAACGAATTATTATTGGAGATACAAAAATGCACTACTTTGTCCATTTAACCGACTTACTATCTCCAACATTAAGATATTACCCATAGAGTCCAACGTCAAATGGGACACCCTGTATATACATATGTGTTTGATCCTATTATTTGAATAAAAAAACCTGCAGAAGTACACTTTTACATACTTATTTAAATTAAATGATTAAAAATAAAAAAAGTTAATTCATTTGTATGTTTTTTAAATGAATAAAACAAAAAAGTTAGTTAACTATTTCTGCATCCTTAGTCATCTGCGAAATAAGGACAAGTTAATTTAAAGGGTCATTAATCACACCAATACCGGATGTTAGAAAGTACTTTTTTAAGTTTAGTTAAAGTTGCAAGTTTCGTTACAATAAGTTTTACTTTGGAACATTTCCAAGTGTGTCTTTTCCGTTGTGAATTAATAGTCTGTCAACGTTACAAGTACAAATTTCTTTTGATTTTTTTTTTATTAAAAAAAATCCACTTTATTGCCAAAATACGCGTCGGCAATTTTCTGATTGTTAATTCATAAACGTACGCAGGAATTCAGAAATACAAAAACGCCGTAGTTTTATGGATTTTTGTAATAAAACCACAAGAGACTAGTAAGAGCTTTTAAGCTTTTATATTAAGTGCTCTCCGATAGTTTAAAACAAAGTGTCCCCTATTGACCCAGATTTTTAACAACCTATTTCCTGGAAAAGCTAAGCTTTAGAAATAAATAATTTTTTAGAGGCAATTATTAAATCAAAAACACTTGAGTTATAAGTTTTGTAATGCGATTGTACTGAAATTTCCATCCTTACAGCAAAGTTTCTGACGATGCAATGAAACGAAAGGTATTACCCAGAGATTTATTTATTTTATCCAGCATCTAAGCTGTACTTTGCTTACTCGATTGGATTATTGATCCAGTAGGATTTAAGTTTTATCGTGAATGCCAACAAGAGCCGAGCTCCAAATCTGATACGAAAATTGGGTTTGAAATCTGGCAGAAATTTATGTCACAAGATGTCGCAATGTAATAAAATAAAGGCTAATACATTTGAGAAGTTTACTAAGAGAATAGTCGGTGGAATTTTCGAATTAGAAACGTTTACTTTATAGCAATAACTTTTATTTGGTCATTTGCAAAGCAAAATTTAAATAAAAAATCCCGTTATGGCATTAAAATTACATTCATTTTTCGTACAGAATTATATTTCTAACATACTTTTAAAAAAAGAATAAAAGTTTTTCCAAAAGTACGCTCATGTAAAAGGAGATAACACGAAACACAAAAATTGGATATAAAATATAAATTCCGTTTTAAATTATCCGTGTAATTCTTTAAAAAAAAATTTTATTACATATTGCACAATAAACAATTTTTTATTATCATACCTTTTGACAATCCTTTTACTAATTTCATATTTTTAAATAATATTTATTAAATATTATTATTATCATTATGAGACTATTTATTTTGAACATAGATTTTTATTATTTTACTAATTAAATATTTTTAGTATGATTAAAACTGGAAATTAGTTTCATTGTTTCCAAAAGCACTTAATTATGCACCCTTGTCGAGCGTACATTTCCTGATCTAAATGACAAATCAGATATCTGGCGCTAATGGTGTTTTCTGTGGATGGGAGTGTAAATGTCATAGAATGACTCAACATGTTTTCCTGCCAAACTTTTACTATTTTCGGTGCCTTCTATAATAAATTTAACTTTGTCAGCAACTCTACTTCCTAAAAGTAATTAAAATGATATCATTCCTTAATTTTTCAACTTACTGCATATACTGGGTGTAAGCGAATATTCTATAGGGTGTCCCTGAATAACTGTGCCATTTTCTTGGGGTGGTAGACGGAGTGAAACTAAACATTGATTAAATATTTTAAGTATTGTCCGGAAACGCTTCCTTAAAAAGTTATACCACTTTGTAAATTAAAAAAATATTTCAGGAGATAAATTGAAATTTTTCTCGTAAATTTTTCATACACCTTTAAGGGTAATAAAAATTTAAAAATATTTCCACGGGCGGTACAAAACTACTGGAATAATCCTTGATCTATGTTCTACAGAAAGGGTATTCTTATAGTAAGTCGCTTCTGTGCTTCGTTTTGGAGTTTTTTCTAACAAGTTGTACTTCGAGTCGCGTAGGGGGGTGCGTTTAAATTGACGAGTTAGAAAAAAGCCTTATGAAACGAGTTCTTTATACTATGTTTTCTATTTTGCACTTTTTGTATCAATTTAAAATTAAAATTTAAATGTTAATTGTTAGGAAACTTTGGATTAGTTGGTATCACGATTTGCATACTACCAACTTTAAATAAATAAATTTTAATAAATAGTACTACTCAGTACCGCTTTTGGTGCTTTACTGAATATTATAGCACCGCTTGTAGTTCTTTACTAGCCATAGTTACGAACCTAAATACAAAAATAAATATAACAATGAACATTAAAGTTAGCCATTTATTTTAAATTTCTTGTAATAAATCTGTTAACAATTTTATTTGTTATTTGTTATGAGAACATTAAATACATTATTACAATAACTTCCTGAAGTTATGGCTGCGATAATTTTGAGAAGTTCCGTTTCCAATTTTCTTGAAAATTTTTACTTTTTACGGAATCATTTCGGACATTACTTCATATTTCAATAATGCTTAGTTATGCACTCCAAAAAAATTGGCACGACTATTCTGTGACACCCTGTATAATATCCTTTTCACTTCCGGTCTCACCGGTAGTAATCAACTGTAATTTTTTAAATGTAAACCTTCGTTTATTTGTTCATAGTTTAAATAATTTCAGAAAATAGGTATGTTTGTAATAATATTTTGATTTATTTTGAAAATATTATAATATTAATAAAAAAATATCTGAAGTTGATAAAAACTACTAAAACTCATTCTAAATACTCGTTATACATACCTAAACAAAATTGAAATTTGTAAAATAGGTTTTGAGATATTATTTTTTTTATTTTTTGTGGAACATTATTTTAGGAAATAACTATGTATTTTAAATGCAAAACTGCCGGGTCACTCAGATTTTTAATAACAAGATTTTATTTTGGTACCCCATTTTAGGTTCAAATCAATTTTCATATATGTATACCTGTTTTTCATATTTTTTGTACTCAGGATGTATTGTAGTATGTATTGTAGTATTGCATAAACTTACCCAATATAAATTTTAAATTTAAATTTTCATAAATAATGAAATTACCGATGACACATATTTCGTTTACACCATGTATAAGATATTAAAATGATGTCTCAGGTCAACATTTAATGATATTTTATACGGAAATCAAGAGATGAAAGATAATTAAAATAAATTAATTATAAATTTTAATTAACTTCATTTTCCGGATTAATATTGCAGTGTAATTAGTTTTAAGTTTTAATTATATAATTTTCAGAAGGATAGGATAAAATGTCCCTATATTATATAAAATAAATGCAGTTTAGCAAGGCTTAATAATTATACAAAACAAGAAAATAAGCACTTATTATAAAATTAGACGATGTAAACTCTCGACTTCTCAAATCACCGTTCGTGGTCTACAGGAGAAATGTGGGGAGAAAAATTTAGGCCGATACGAAAATTTTGGGCGTCAACTTAGTTTTTATAAGAACAAAATTCACAACTTATGGCATCCTCAATCACCTTTTTTGACCTGTAAACCTGTAAGAAAAACTGAGAGCAAACCTGTTAGAAAAACTACGGATAAGCCTACAGTAAAAACCCAAATCAAACTTGTGGGATAAGCTGAAAACAAACTTACAAAAAACTGAAAGATAACATTACAAACAATGGAAGGAAATCTTGTTGTATCTGGATTATAATATATAAATATAAAGGGTGGCCCAAAAAACAGCAGATAAGTTCTTCAGTATATTGGGCACCCTTCAGAAAAAAGTTAAAAATATTCTTTTGGCTAATTAATCGAGATATGAAGAGACAAATTTGGGAACGCAACTTCTTTATTATCAAGAATTTTGAAGTACCACTTGTTGGGTTTCGTTTTCGTTGTTAATAACTTCCCAATTTAGTTTTTAAAATTAAAAATTATTACAGGTAATTTTCAATTTTTAAAAATAAATTGTAAAGTTATTCAAATACGATTTAAATATATATTATTACTACGAAAAACAAGCCCAACTTTACAGGACAACACTGGTTTATCAAATTTTTTTACTGTTTTTCTGGGGATCCCTTACAACGTACTGGGCAACTTATCCGCCAATAACTATCTGAAAAGTACGAGGAATAAACTAAAAGATCTAGCAGTATTTTTTGCAATTTTTGTCTTTTGGTATAAAGTAGCATAAATTGCGCGCTTTTAATAGTTTTAGGTGTAAAGAAAAAATAAAAAAATATAATATGCTTTTTCGTGTTAAAACAAGAATACATCATTTTCCTTTTTGCCATAAGTACTTTTATTATTTTTTATCGGGTTTTGTCAAGTGTGTACGATACCTATATTTTTTTAAGTTCTTAATACAACAAAAATATATAAAACCAAAAAGGAAATTATGTGTTTTTATTTTAATCCTTTTCTAACAAGAACCACCAGAAAAAATATTTAGGTATCACTTTTTGTATTCTGTTAATTTTTAAAACAGTCAAAAGAACAATTTCTAGAAGATTGATTCTTTGTTTTTCCCTTAAAAATGTTGCAACAAATAATAACCTTTTATAACACCAAAAAAAGTTTTAGAATAAACTGCTTAGATTTAGTAAAATAACTATGAGCCTATTTGTATATTATTTAGTTAATAAACAACGATTAATAATACATAAAAAGTTGTATGAAAAATTTTAAAAGCACACTACAAAGTAAAACTACAGACTAAAAAACTTTGAAGTTGCCTATACACGCTTAAATTGTACAAATTCTTGTATCCTGGTTTTTATCTGATTTCCACTTCTTTTTTTTTCACAAGAAGACTGTTATGAAACTAAAATGATAACATTTCCAACAGTAAGTAATTCTTATTTATTTATCTATCTGTTTAATATTTAAGCAAACTAAATTTTAAATTAAAAAAAAAGTTCATCATAGAAATAAATCTTAGAAGCAAGCAACATGCTAGTTGTTGACATATTTTAAACGATTCTTTGTAATTATACAGATAATTAAAGTGTTCCACCATTGAGCATTATGCAACGCTACAGCTTCCTGTTACAACCCAAAAAACTAGCTAGTTTCGTGGTAACTTGGGTAACTCATTTGTTTTATTAAAGATATCAAGGTCTTTAGATTTAGTTGAATGATAAAAAGTCGATAAGTAAAAGGTCTACTCAAAATGAAGTAAATTTCTAAGATTTTCGTGAGTTGATAACGGAAATTGTGACCTTGAATAAATTTTCTTAGCCTAGATAATTTTACTTTTTCTTTAAAAATAAAACGATTATTTGATCTACCTCATTTTTATATAATTTGTTGTTTCTGTTCCAATTTTCTTTGGGTAAATATAAAATAAGTATAGCATCAGGGTATAAATAGGATTTTATCTGCATATTTGGAAATATCTAATAATATACTTTTATAGGATAATCAATAAAAGCGGTATTATTTTAAAATACCTACTGTAAATACAAACATAACCGGAATAATTTGAAAATTTTTCAAGATAAGCGATCAGTGCACTGAAAGATTAATTTCTAAATTTAGACCTGATTTAAATTTTAGTACATACTTAGTCAAATTTATAATGCATTTTAGTAGATAAGTAAATATTAACGAAATTTTGTTGAAAGATCAAAAATATGTGAATAATTAATTAAAATTTCCAAAAACTATAAAGTGATAATATTGGTTTAATGTTTTGGTCCTTGAACTCACCTGCCCATTTTCAGTAACCATATTTGTTGGTCCCAGGACCCACTAAACTAAGTCGAACGGATATTTTGAGCAAAAGTCAGACACTGGGTAACCGGCATATTCGCCATGAAAAGTGTCGAAGTACTGCCGCTCTGAACCAATGGCACAAAACTACCCCAGTATCGAGCGGAAGGCAGCTTTGATACGATAGGGTAACCTGCTAGACTACGGCAAAATTACCGTATTCGGGATGTTTAGTCCATACTATATTTCCAGCACCTGCTGGATTATTTTCCTGCCCTTACATAACATTTTCCGCAAAATGATATGTCTTTCCAAAAATATTTTGAAAAATATAATAATTCAATAAATATGCAAATTATCCCAAAATATACCATTAACATCTACTAACCGATAATTATTGTAACATTAAAATAATTTTTGTTAATAAGTACAATTTTTAATATAATGAGTGATGTATAATTTGTAATCCTTCAAATAGGTGATTTTGAAATTTTGAATATTAAGTTAGACCGCAGTCGCAACAGCAGGATCAATATGGGCATGAGTTGAGCAGTAAAATTTTGCGCCTGAGTCAATTCAAGGTTAGGTATGGGTTGATGTAAAAGCGACGCTAGCCACGCGGACGCCGGT
This sequence comes from Stenus bimaculatus, assembly GCA_963971135.1. Taxonomy (NCBI): domain Eukaryota; kingdom Metazoa; phylum Arthropoda; class Insecta; order Coleoptera; family Staphylinidae; genus Stenus; species Stenus bimaculatus. Next base: position 30,537,327 of record OZ020180.1, read on the forward strand.
TTATATGCCTACTTTTCCTCAGGGGGTTAATGGCAAAAGCATTTATATTGCAGGTTTTCATGCTAGAACATTTTCCTCGCACTTATTTTCTTTAAGAAATACCTAGTTAAATCTTAAAGGAAAGCCTATATTTCACAAGTTTTCTATTATCACAAGGTATTACTCGTTAAAATCTGATGATTTTTTTATTAAAAATAAATTTATTTTAACGCTTTAATTTCCGGATATTTTATTGGATTATTCAAATTAGGAGCTATTTTTAATTATAATACATATTTCATGTTTCACTTTATTATTATTTCTCTCTATGTCGATTTTAATTAACTTTCGATATTAAATTTATGACTTTATTTAACATTAGAGAATATTTTCCAAACATTGATCTACACAATACAGGTTGTAGCATGCCTGGTAGATAATACTTCGGAATTAGAAAGTAGAAAAAAATGCATCGTCAAAAACTTATTAACTAATGATAGAGGTCCATCATTTATAATTTTGGACTAATATCAAATTGATACTTGACTTCCAAAAAACATTGATGTGCAATAGAGTAGAGTTGCTAGAGACAAACTGGACGTAAGGAAGTTCTATGAGAAACAACAAACTTGCTTACTAATCACTCGTATAGTTATATGACTGATAAGTAATTCATGATCCCTTTTCTTCTCTAAGCAAGTTTGTTGTTTCTCTTGAAAGTGGCTTAACAAGAACGGATTAAATTTATGGCCACATATCAAAAGAAGTTGGGGATGAAACTATGAAACATATACGGTTAGGTTAAAGTTCCGGAAGGTACGAATGTGTAATAATTGTTAGCCTCTGTCAACTGTAAATTTCTTGATTAAAGTTTATGATAATGTAATCAGCGTCAATCCAATAATACTTTATTGAAGAATGATTTTAATAAGGAATGAAGATTTGTGGACGTAGTTTCGATATAAAACCTTTTCGTAACCTTTATCGCTCTGATTCTGAAATGTAGAAAAATGTTAAATCTACTCTGTATGAAGAGTTTCATAGTGTGGATGAAAGTGTTTGCACAATTATAAACAGCTTTGCCATTGATGGAGGCAATTTCCTGCATGTCAGGTCAGGTAGTTTTGTGGAGATGCCGATATTCTTCTTGTACACATATCTATTAAAAATCTGTTCAGTTTCTCTTAAGCATAGTTGCACAATATATAGATATTCTAACAACTCTAGCCCCAGTGAACAGAGAAATATATCCACTTAAACCTAAAATAGGATAAACCAGGCAAAAGGTATTGTCCTCCTTTACTCTTCTGGCACAGTAAAAGGATATGATATATACGCATTCAGTGGAAGTGACTCTGCAAATGTCACATATGTAAAAGCAAAAAACAGGTCCTGCATTACTTGGAACGGAAACACTTTTGAGAGAGCGTGTCTCAACTTTAAACAAACCTGATGCCCAACACGATGAAGTTAAAGTAGCAGGATAATATATGTTCTTTTTCTTTATAAGGTTCAAGAAGCAATGTACTTGATCAGCAACGTTACATTTCATTCCAAGAAACGTTTAAAAAGATAGTAGCAAAATTAGAGTCACTCCCACCGACTTCCGCAAATGTAACACAGTACTCGACAAATAGGTGACTTGAAGCCTTTGAAAACCCCTTTGGAATCTGCTCCTGATGCATTGTGCGGATGATTTCTTGCTTCATCAAAGGCAGTTCATGTGCCCAATATTCTTTGTCAAAAGTGGTGTGAAATGTTCAGCCCATTCCAAATGAACAACTTGTTAAAACACAAAAAGTGAAGTTAAACATTACAGCCATTATATTACATATTTCCCGGACTCTTTAGATTCTTGTAATGATGATAAAAAGAAATTCTAAATGATCTTCCATGAATTTTTTCTCTAAGTCCTTCTTTTGGGCCAATTTTACCTGTATTATATGTAGAAATTTAAAAAATATCACAAGAAAGCTAAAAACACCCTCTTTCAATTAGTAATAACAATACATATAATAAACATAGTTGATAATATGCTAAATAATAAGGTTAAATAAAAGGTCACATTATTATCCATAAAAATCATGTAAGTGTATATGTAGTTATTTTCCATCACTTGGCAAATCATTGTCAAATTTACCCTTTCAACTTGTACATATTTGTAAATTTTATGAAATTTTTCTATAATTTTTGAATGATATTTCAATAGATTTAGGTGAAAATAACTGTATATTATACAGAGTGTAGCAAAATTCGACCGAAAACGATTAACTGGAGATAGTACACCTAATAATATGACCCATATCATTTAAATAAAAAACGCACCCCTGATGATTATAAGCCTCTAAAATTGATTTTTTAAAATAAAATTTATTTTATTGCAAACAGATTTTTTAATGAAATTTTGTATACGTACATTTTAATACTGAACGCTAAATTGGTAAAAATTTGGTTAGTACTTTTGTAAATAGTGTTTGACGGGAGAAGAAGACATATAACATTTATTAAAAATGAATGTAAAGTGGCGAAATTTTTACCAATTGACCATTCATTATTCAAATGTACGTATGGAAAATTTCATTAAAAAATATTTGCTATTTTGGCCGTATTTAACATTTTTTTTGCACGACCACTCCTAAAGTTGTAACTTTACAAATTCTAAACAATGCGAAAAGTTGCTTTTTATAGTGTTTACCTGTCATAGAACTGTCATTGTGCTATGTTGGTAATATATGCAAGTATATAATCATCATGACTGTTCATGTTGGTAATGTGCCATGCGTAAATAACCAACACACAAAAATGCTGTTTTCGTTCATACACTAATTTTTAGCTAATCGCTACTGCTCTTAAATTATCCTAACCTGGCAACACTGTTACCCTCTTCATTTTCATCAATATCCTGCTCCAAATAAACAATAAACAAGCAGTAAATATTGTTAATTATTTAAGATTTAAGATTACTTTTACATTAAATTATTAAATCTGTTTTTGCTTAAAGTTGCGATCGTGCAAAAAATGTTGTATGTACCTCGTGTAAAATGAAATTTTATGTCATTCGGTCGGGTTTAATCGAGATACGCCTTCGGCTCATCTCGATACTTCCGACGTCTTGTCATAAATCTTCATTTTACGCTCTCGTTACATAAATAACTATTTTAATCAACTTTAGAGGCATATAACTCTTCAGGTGTGCATTTTTTATTTAAATTATTTTGGTCATATCGACTTATTTTTAGGTCTACTATCTCCGGGTATCTCCGTTGTCGGTTGAATTTTGCGACATCCTGTATTAAAATAAAGTAAAAATTTAATTAAATAGGTAATGAAAACCGTAAAGGTAAACTATCCTCTTTTTTATATTTTGTACAAATAAAAAGTAAACTGAATCTATTGCAATATCATCCAAAATTAGTAGAAATATTTCATGCAAATTAAAACGTACAAACAGAAGTTGACCCAGCAAATTTGATGATGATTTAGTAAGTGAAGGAAAACAATTGGGAATTCAAATGTTCATAATTTCTAGAGATATTAATGAGGTTTTGGACGACGCGAAAACGTGACTTTTTTATTGAACATTTTGTCAACAATTTCTGTATTCTGTTATTACTAATGCGATGTACTGATATGTGGCAAAAATAGGTGACCTACGATTCAAAACGCTGTAACTATAAAGCTATAAATGATAAACCCCTACTTTTTTATTTTTTGACAATGAAATTTGTCCTACCTTCTAAGTGTGAAATTTTGTCTGTAGATTTTTAAAAAAATCTTTGATAAAGAGTACCTCACTAAAAACTTCAAATGCCAATGTAAACTGTATAAACTGAGGGAACTTTAAATGCTGTATAAGATGTTAAAATCTTTTTACCTATAACCCCCAGCCACCCCAACTTTAAAATTTTAAATGGCTTAATACCCTTTGTGATATATCAAATAGAACCTGCAAAAAATGCAATACAGTGGTAGTAATTAAAAATTAATCGCACTAGTCCTAAAAACATGGGCATTTGAAGTTTTCAAAAAGACACCCTGTACATTAAACTAATTATAAACTACTTTTATAAAAATCCAGGATAAAGCAAAAATAATAACTTTGTTGAAAAAGTTCGAACGTTCAAAAATGCCCGTAAGCCTCATAAGAACTAAAAAACAACCAAACTTTGCAAAAATGTTTTTACTCTACAATTTGTATTACGTAAAGTTTAAAAGAAATTGCTAATCTTTCTCCCTTTATACGTGATATTGAAACGTGTGCCTGGGATGTTTAATCAAGAAACAGTTTAAAAATATAAAAGCAAGCGACATTTGGATCACAATCTTGGGTATTATATTATGAAGATAGTAATATCTCAATCAATACCAAAATATATGTATAATATTATAATACATAATTTAAATATACCAGGTAGAAGCAATTGAAAATTGTATATTGGTTTTTTTTAGTTTCCAAATAATGTAAAATTAACATCTTTATAATTTAAATTAATCCGTACTTGAGCCCTTAGGATTTTAAATAATTATATTTTATTTATTACTGTAATACCCTAGATACATATACAGGGCGGTCCAACGAGAACTTGACAAGCCCGTTTATAGGTATTTAATTTTAGAAAATACGCTTGGATAGGAAGATTTTTGTTTTTGCTGAGAAAATTTGATTACAATTTTAACCAATTTATAAATACAGAGAATTCAAATAAGATTGAAACCATCGACATTGCAAGGTAGGAAACCTAAGTTTCCCACAGTTGGCTACAGTTGGCTACACTGAAATGAATGCGTTGTGCTTGGGTAAAATAACCATCGCGAACGTTTTATCAGCACTAATTGTAGTTTTGAAAAGCACTGTTTTTTTTAATTTTTACAACACACTGAGAAATGTCTTGAAAAAATGCCCGAAGAAAAACTGCTGAGAGACGCTTTGGTTAAAGTGACAGATCAGATTTAAATTTGAATGAAAATTAACAGGTACACCAACTTAGCAAGTCTACAATCACTACAGAATATGTATAGTTGCATAGTTGCGGTTTCAGTCTTTTTTGAGTTCACTATATAACTGAACTTATCATGTCAGTTTTTCAGCATTTTACTTCAATTTTTGGAAAAACGCTTGGATATGTCGCTTTTTATTTTTAGAAGGGTGGATTTTTAAATAAAAACCCCTTATCTGGTATCGACCCTTAATGGGAGGTTGATATCAACTTTATATTTCAAATTGCAATTAGAGTAAAAATTCATAAATATAAAAAGAAGAAAGAAACAGCAGTATCCTTATTTTAAAAATCAGTCAAAAACTTGCTCAGAAAATTAGATTAAAATTATAATTAATGTAAATAAGCGCTAAAAGTCTGGTTTACAGTATGTTACTTCAATATTTGGATAAACCCCTTAAAAGGTCGATTTCAGTTTGCGGAAAACCATTTTTTGAAATTAACATTGGTTAATGTTAGGTATGGACCCTAATGGGGTGGAAGGTCAATATGGTTCATTTACATTAATTAATTTTAATCTAAAAAAGTTTTGGACGGAGTTTTAAATTATAGGCACTGTTGTAAATCTGGTTCTATATTCATTTTATTTTTATGAATTTTAATCCTTATTGCCATTTGAAATTATAAATTTGATATGAACCCCCCGTTAGAGGTTGAAAGCAGGTAAAGGGTAAATATATAAAAATTCATCTTTCTAAAAACAAAAATCGATCTGAGCGAGCATTTTTTAATTAATTTAGAAATTAAATACCGTAAATTGGGATTGTCAAGTTTTCGTTGGACCACCATGTAAGTATAAATATATTTAGATTTACGTCACTACTAATATTTTTCAATTTCATTATAATATGCTTGACATATACGTACCTGTAAAGTTGATTTATTATAATGAAGTGTTTTACGAGCTCCATTCAGTAATTAAAATTAAAGTTCAGGTTAAATATTTGTATCATAATACATATAATGAGTTAGTAAATGCAAAAAAGGTAGTTTTAATAGATAATTTTTTTTTCAATTAAAATTATGAGAAAATTATTTTTTTGTCGTGAAGATGAAGCCTAATGGAATATTATACAGGGTGTCCCAGCGCTGCGAGGAAGTAACATTACTCTAAAATGAAAAAAGATACCGATATGCGGTTTTCGATAGAATGTACAATACTTTTAAGCGCACATTTTCAAAATATTTTAATAATATACCGGGAGTTCATTTCAAGATGGGGGATCAAAGTTTTGTTTTTTTAATGGAACACCCAGTATATTATGACATTTTTCGATTCCTTATCAAAAAATAATTACACTTTGTATAAACTTTTATGGGTCCGTCATTATTCGTTTCGTTGATATTTGCAATTTAAGCCAAAAAGAGATCCATTTTTGAAAAATCCCTGCTCTAGAACAGGTGAACATTTTGGGTTGAAATTTAAGTTTATGATAGTTTTTTATTAGGGTGCCTTATCAAACGCAATTTGAACAATTGATCGAAATTTTCATAGGGAACACCATGTTGATTTTAACATCATTTTAACATGGTCGCATGTCAATGGCATAAGAGATATTAATATTCAAATTGAGAAACAGTGAAAAATAGACAAAATAGCGCTATTGATGAATTTTGTTGAGGATTTTTTATAATTTTAATGTTTTTGCTTTTTTATAACGTTGTTTTATTAGAATAGTAGTTTTTGTTGTTTTACATCAAAAATAAAATCGAAACTTGCTATTATCAATTTTGGTTTTTTAAGGCTCGGTATGCTTTGAAAATTTAGCAACTGATGTTACCAAGGAAACCCTTATTTTGTTGAATTTTTTTTTAGCGCCCTTCTAATACTTTTGATAATAACTAAACCGAAATAGTGAACTCTTCCAAAGAAGAAATGGTAAATATGCTGTAAGCGCTTGGTGAAGCTAAACTTCTGGCGATCAGAAAAGAGCGAAAAAGCGAAATTCAACAAAATTGGTGTTTCCTTGGTAACATCAGTTGTTAAATTTTCAAGATATACTGAGAATTAGAAAACCAAAATTGATAATTGCAAAGTTTCGATTTTAATTGTTTTGTAAAACAACAAAAACTGCTATTGTAATGTAACATCATTCTTAAAAATAGTTTTAGGCAAATTATAATAAAATCACCAAAAAAATCAAGTGTGTGCTATTTTGTCTATTTTTCACTGTTTCTCAGTTTGGATAATAATAGCTCCTAAACCATTGATAAGCGACCATACGAACATGATATCAATAGAAAGCTTGTAAAAAATGCCATCGATTGATGTTAAAATATACAGGGTGTTCCATTTGAAAATTTCGTTTGATTGTTCAATTTGTGTTTCATAAGCCACCCTGATAAAAAATTATCACAAACTTAAATTTGATATGATAGTTGTTGATTAGACGATGTTGAAAAATTTTTGACAAAATTTTAAACCAAAATGTTCGTCTGATTTAGAGCGGTGATTTTTCAAAAATGAATCTTTTTTGGCTTAAATGGCAAATATCAGCAAAACTAGTGATGATAGACCAATAAAAGTTTATATAAAGTATAGTAATTTTTTGATAAGGAATCCAAAAATGTAATAATATACGGTGTTCCGTTTAAAAAAAACATAACTTTGGTCCGCCATCTTGGAAAAATCGAAAACCGCATGTCGATATCTTTTTCATTATAGAGTAATATTACTTCCTCGTAGCGCTGGGACACCGTGTATAATTTTGTATTTGATATCTGTAATAATTTAAATTATAGAACGAGAACAGGTGTCATTTATATCATTTTATAAATTAATAGGTAGTAAATTTTATAAATTACTTATTTATTAGATAAAACATTGACGTTATAACTAAAACAAATATAAAAAACATAAAATATTTTGTTATAGAGTAATTAAAAAAAATTACTAATACTAAACGTCATTCAAACTTTATGAAAATACTAGAAATGTCGAATTAACATCATTTTAATTATAAATGACAGTTAAAATTTTTGATAATATCCGCCGTAAATTTTGCTAAGAAATTAAAAAAAAAAATAATATAAATTAAGAAATCGATAGATTCTTTTACACATAAATTCCTTTTTCTATTATCCACTTTTCATTATTTTTGAATCATCCAACCGCACTCAACACGATTTATTGTATGTATCTACAAGGTTCAACACTAAAGGACTATTTATGCAGACACATTTAACATTTAAAAAATAAAAAGTAGTACGTAACCTAAAAAAATTAAGAAGTTAAAAAGCATGCTTAAAATTGGCCCATTTATGCACCACATATAATATTTAACGTTTAACATTTAGCATTTATGAAATAAGAGTTGATGACTTTTAACTTTATTTCTTTAATGTTAAATTTTACGTGTTTCGGAGTTGACGATATTGTAAACATAAAACATAACCTGTTCATCACCTGGCGTTTATTTCAAACTTTATTTATAAATAATAAAAATTAAAGGTAAAAAGAAAAAAGTTTTTTCAAAAATGGATGATTCTACAGGTATATTACAATTTTCTGACAGCGCGTGACTATGAAACTACCAATAAGAACTCTCACTTCTTAAATCTTTATTTTCTGCATAAATCCTACAGCATTCTTAAATCTTAAATTAAATGTTAAATGTATCTGCATAAATAGACCTTAAGACCCCAGAACTTTTCTTGGATAGGAACATGCATTATTTTATTAGGAGAAAATGTGAGACTTTTTGTGACAAATTGGCAAGTACCAGAAAAAACACTTTAGAACCAAATAAGTACCGTCAACTGCGGTACCTTTTGCGCTTACGGGTAACTTTGGCACAGATCTTGGAAAAGATAGTTTGATCTACTGTAAGTTACCAACTTTCAATTAACACATATTCTAAAATTTATAAGTGTGTTTTTCAGTTAGTATCAGAATACTAACTGGTAAAGCGGGTCGTTTTTAGAATTATGCACCCTAGACCAAACTAAAATTAGGCTCGAGGTCAAATAACATATTTCGGCATGGTACAATCGAACAATGATATTAAAACTCATTTCTTTTCAGTCCATCCAGCTTCTAGCTACCAAATATCAATTTCAGGCAAAATTCGATTTAACATTGTTGATAATTGATGACGATAAAATGTGCTGTTTTTTCTTCAATGTAAAAAGTAATATAAACAGATATAAACATCGTTTTTCATTAACAAGACGAAAAAACTAGGCGAAAACGTAAACCACGTTTTTGTTACGTGTAATAGATTATTCCATTTCGATGAGAATTAAAGAAAAAATAAATTAAAAAAACAGAAAATGAGTTACTATGCATAATTTTTTAACTAAAGAAAGTCAATTGTAAATAACTTATTGATTATGCAAAAACCAAAAAAATCATTCATAATATTATGAATTACATGTGACATGTGACGCTTATCTAGATTGCCCCGAATATCAGGACAGCCTTAATGTAACGCTAAAAACTGGTTTACTTTTAGAGAGGCTTGTTGCTTTACTATTGTAAAATAAAATAAAGAATGCCCAGTGGCAATGTTTGAAAGTAGACCAATAAAATTATTAAAATTCTTTTATTTATTTTAATATTGACACAGGGGGCGTAGCTCAGATGGTAGAGCGCTCGCTTAGCATGCGAGAGGTACCGGGATCGATGCCCGGCGCCTCCAATTTTTGAATTTTTTCAAAATTTAATCCTCTCTTTTAATGAATTTAATATTCACAAACTGACCATGTTTTAACATTTCCACGAAATGAAGGACTTTGGTTTTTAGAACCAAAACATTTGTTTTTTGTAATTCCAGGTTTGGTTGCAAGTTGCAAGAAGGATAAATTTTCCAAGTATGGCCATAATATTTAGATTAAAAGTGTAATGGACAAAGAGATTTTAAGATTATTTGACCATTTCCAGTAAAAAGTTAGGACCTAATAAGATCAGACAAACTCCAAATTGTAATTAAAACTTTCTCAGACGTCATTTTGTAAAAGGGTATTAACTTATTTGATATATTAAATTAATGTAACATGTTTTTAAGTTACAGAAGATATTTTTTCCAAAAGATATCAATTACTAATTAGGCATTAATTCTATGTAAAAGGGATAATATTGGTACCTAGTCAAATAATCCAAATCCGTGACACATTCTATAGTAATTTTACTGTTATGTTTATTGCTTACAATGCCTAAATAAAACTATTGTCTAGCTCGCGACGGAACCCTTACTGACACTAGAATTGAGTCCAGAAAGGGCTACGGGCTATACATTCTCATTTCCTTTATATCTTAACCATTTCCCTAATGTGTGTATGGAGTTTGGAAAATTATGCCGAAAAGTCTAACCTTTGTTTTAAGTTTGAATGAACATAATACTGTATCTCCAAAGATGCCTGATACTGGTGCCTCTCCATGGTAGGAAAGTCTCCCAGAGTTCAGTGGCGATTTTAATAACACTTGAGAAATAATTTGTAGGAAATACCCGTAAAAAGCAGCTGAGAAGCGCTTGGGTAAAATAACAGATAAGATGGATATTTGAATGATAGGTACACCAACCTAGCAAGTCTAAAATCACCATAGTTGCGATATCAATCCTTCTTGAATTAATAATAATTACTATGATAAGTAGTTATCTTCTACCTTTGATGAATTAACAAATAACATATGGAAGACGTTAAGAGTCAAATTTGACTCATCTTCAGTTCCTAAAAATATACACCATAATTTATAAAATAAACACACTGAATAAGGTTAGCTCGAACAGGTCAAATCAGCTTGAATTTGGGCTTGATTTAACCTTTTGCATGTACTTCAAATGGTAGAGGTCAAGCCAAGCCGAATTCAAGCTGGGTTTAGTTGCTCGAGATAAACGCAGTCACTGTAAAAATTAATGTATTATTGATTCTATGGTTTTTGCACAGAAATGCACTCTATAGTTTATTTATTTAGAAAACCACCTTTTTCGCAGGAGAATTCGTCGCACTAAGATGCCAGAGCTTAATAATCATGTGACCTGCCTGTCGATCATGATTGGACGGCTGAGCGGGAGTTTGGTGGGACGCGTATGCTGGAGTAGGAAATCGGGGGACGCGACCGCTGACGAGTTTGACCAAGTTGACCAAATAAATAATAGCTGCTGAAAAGGTGGTTTTCTAAATAAATAAACTATATAATGAAATCATTCTATCCAAAGACGTTTTCTAACGTCTGTATTTCTATACAGACACACAATGACAAAACATTTTTGGTATGCATGTGTGTGTCATGGGTGGACAAGGCGTTCCTTGTCACTTTCTCTCATTTATACATTATACCATATTTGTCATACAATTGGAGTTCGTGTCAAATGGATTGACCCTAGGTTTTGGGTTGTTATTGAAAGCAGTATTTGCGGTGTGTGTCTAGATAATAGGTTTTTAGAGCTGCATTTTTAGACGAAGTTTACTAGTATAAAACTATCTAAAATTTAAAAAAATTATACATATAATATGGATTAAGCCGACCTGTAGAAAATTGAATTTCAAACATGTGTTTGTAATTTCATCGGGATCCATTCTCTATTTATTCTCGGCAATGTATGTGCTTTATCACATGTTGGTTAATAACTTCTCTTAAACAATGAGGGTTCTCGTTAATCCAGTAGTAAATTAACAGTTCCATTGCTCTTGAATAAAACTTAGTTTTTGTTATTTACAAAAATTCAAGCTACTTTGAAAATGTTGTCCTCCAAGTTCCTGTATAGAGATATAGTAAGGATGGAACTTGATTTCAAAATTCACTTTAATATTGCAAGTTTTATAAAAAATCAAACCCTAGTTTATGAGAATAAATGACAAATGGGTATATATTTAAATGATCAAAAGACCTTTCCAATACCAAAATCGGCCTATGTTACCATTTAAAATGTCAAAGTTACTTCCAGTTACAGGTATACCATTATACCAATAGATTTTTTGTATTCACTTCGGTGATAAATGCCAGAAATGTTCGGTTAAGATGATCTGAGACATCCTTTTTATTTAACATAACTATTTTATAAAAGAAGTAAAAAGTCAATGAACCTATGTTAAACCAATGATACAATTTTAAGATAATTTGTTTTAAGAGATACTATTTCTGAAGTCCGTTGTAAAGGAAAGAAAATTCAAATCTCCCAGAGCACCTAATAATGTTTACAAAACTCTGCTCGCGTTGTAAAGCTTGCTGGAAAATTACTTTAAAAGGTGAATATGTCCCCTTTTTCAGAATAACTAATATAATCGTTAGATTCAATTCTGTTTATTAAATTTTCATATGTAATATCATGAGTGGTCAAATTTGAGTCGAATATTTTTCACTGTCATTTCCACGAATGTCATTTGGGGTTAAGTTTTAATTTTTAATGGTAATGTATGAAAAATATTCGACTTATAATTTGAACAAGAGTGCATATTTAGGGGACTATTTAACGAACATTTTCCACTTTTTTGTGCAAAATTTGACAGCCAACTTCAAACTTTTTGAAATTTGACATTGACGTCATAAAATAATCGCTGATATTTTTGACGTTTTACTTGTCACAAAAAATAAAAACTTGTGAGTTAAATAGTCAGATAAATTTTTATAATAAATATTAAAAATGAGTATAAAATTTTTGGTTAAAAGCAACACAGTTTTTTATTAAAAATATTTATTGGCACAAGGAATCAAAAGGTGGCTTTTTTTAAAGGAAGTGTATATGCCCCAGTATAATACAATTCCAAAAATGCTCATCTACAAACAAAATATAACTGTTTGAATAATTGAATTTTTATTAAATTATTTATATTTAGAATTTAGTTTTTCTTGGAATACAAAAAAAACAATTCTATAAATTAAAAAACATAGTATATTGTTTTATTTAGAACAAAAGTAAGACTTTTGTGGTAAGTTTGGTATACAGCATTTGAGGTTACGTATGATGACTCAAAAAAACGTTTACTCTAAAAAACATTAGTGCATAAAAAATGTATTTTCGACTATCAAACATAACCAAATTTAAAATTTTTGATTTTATAAATAAAAATAATAATGAGATTGTTTATACTCGGTATATCTTATTATTATTTAAAATAATACCCCAAAATATGTTTCATTGATTATGTTTTAATTATTATTCGCTGTAAAATTTAGGAGGTCAGGCTAAATAAATCAATGAATAATTATGAGCATTTCAGGACAAAAAATCTATTTCTGTAATATGTTTATTAACCTCGATTGTATAGACAGAATGTAGGCCAGTTTAGTTTATAATAAAAGATTTTGGTGCCATTAAAAGTTATAGGCAAATAAAAATAAATCAAAAATTGGTAACATTTTAGTAATAAAACTAGATATTACTTACAGATTGGCAGATGTTTATTATTATTTTGCATGTTTCGTTTAAAATTCATTCAAATAATATTTTCGTGTCGAGTTATTTAAATTTTTCTAATTTGCAAGTAAAGTACCGATATTAAAATATTTAATATAGCCATTATAAATACTTATTTTAGGTTTAGACATTTAACTTCATTAATTAATTCCATCAACTCTAAAAATCTAGATTTTTAATGAAATTTTAAAACTAAATTATAAATTCAAAAAGTACATGAGAATTTAAATTAGTGCAAAAATAGTAAAAAGTACTGCCTTAAATTAATGATAAAAAATTTACAAAAAACGTTTTTTTCTAATTACGAAACTAAAATATACAGGGTGTCCCAGAGCTGCGAGGAAGTACTTTTACTCTAAAATTACGTTCTTTTTAATGTAACACCCAGTATATTATGCCATTATTGGATTTCTTATCTCAAAACAAACATACTTTGTAATGAGAAATGAGAAGTCATATTGAAAAAACTTTTAGTACCTAAAATGTGTTTTCTTGAATTATACAACATACTCAAATTTCAAATTTTTATTTTCATAAGTAAAGAATTTATAAAGGTGTCCCGTGTTTCGTTTCCACCCGGTATATTTTAACTTCAATCTATGGCTTTTTTGACAAGGTTGATTACATTGATGTTAAAATATACATAGTGTTTCATTTAAAATTTTCGTTTAATTGGTCGATTTGCATTTAAAAAATAAATTAGGTTACTAAAAAATATTTATAAATGTCACTCGTATTTAAGTTTTCTATATGTAAAGTTTAACAACATGTAAAATTAAATACGAGTAATTTATTTATTTTAGAACACTTACCTCTACAAATAACAATTCCAACGATCCATTTTCTAATACTGAATTCATTTTAATAATACTTTATTTACTATTACAATCACAATTATTTTAAACTAATTTATCTAAAACACTTAAATTTTAATTGGAGTTTTATACCTTATGTCAAGAAAAAGTAATATGTTTCAGCTGGTAACCTCTTTTCATAAAAAAGTGAGTGGGACTATGGCGGCTAATCAAAATATAAAAATCTTTGAAACTTTTCCATTTAACTTGTATCGAAAAATGAACCTTTTTGAAATATCAATAAAGTTCATGTTTTAGTTATATTATTGTCTTTTGTACCTCCCACGATCGTTGAAGGAAATTATACTTGTAATCAAATTTGATATTTCTTGCAGAATAAAAGTTAAATCATGTACGTAATGATATTCATGACTACATTTTTGAAATAATCCAACATGCTCGGATAGTGTGCGGACTAATAATCACAAAGGTGCAATAGCCAACCTATTGAGTAATGAACAATGGATTATGGGTAATAGCATTAATCACTGAACAACCTATTGGGTAATGGGCATAGGTTTATGGGTAATTTTAACGACAGAATAAAATTTACATAGAAGAAATCAAGAAATGTTAAAAATACGAAAAAATAACCTCAAAAAATTTGCATAAAAGCGCCGTGAATTAAAAATAAGTCGTGGAAAAAATATAGTATTGTACTCGCGAGAAACGGCTTTCATTTCTCGCTCGGTGAATAATATACTATTATCATGTAGTAAAATAAAAATATAAACTTATATGCAAAGATATATCCAATTTATTATATAAGTATACTGAATATTTTTAGTTAAAATTTAAATTTTGTGAATTTTCTTTATGCTTTAACATGTAATATATTTTCCTATTGATCGATGAAGCACAATAGCACTTTAAAGGGATTACTTGGCGTACAACCTATTCTTTGTGGCCGCTTTTCCAATTGATTTAACATCGCACAATGACCTCTAATATCCCTTAAAACAACATAAAAATGCTATACCTAATTCTACAAGTAATCAATACTTGATGATTACTTTGAATATTTGTAGTAAATAGTTCAGATTTGAAGATTATAATAAACAAGATTAATGTGGGATAGGAAACCTTTTATAAATTTTGTTTAAAGATTAATGTGAATGAGGAACTGAAATATGATATATTTTACACAAATATTGTTTTTCTATGTAAGTATCTGAAGCATGAATGCAATATTACCAAGTGATCCAATAATAGAAATGTAATACTACATTTATACGTTATGAGATTATTAACTAGTTAATACTGCACATTGCATGTATTACTCAATATTTGCGTATAAATGAATGAACAATTATAACTTTATTAAATAACATTTCTGGAATATTATTTTAATAAATTCTTCATACAATAACGATCACTTAAATCTGTGGGAGTCCTTTTCTATTTTTAATCTGATTAGTCAAATTTATTTAAAATTTTAAAGATGATATACATATGTATTGTCAAAAAAATCTTTTACATTAAAATTTAAAATAGACTTTTTTGTCAATGTTTTTGGATATATGAATTATCAAAATTAATTTTTAATCACCTAAAGTATTTATTTAAAATAAAAAAAATATTCTATAACATTAGAGTCTCGTTTTAAAAACAGTGTAGGTATTGCAATATCTAATACTTTTACTAACCTCTATAACTCGTCGAATATTATATTTCTTATAGTAACAAAGGTACCACTTTATTTTTCTTGTCATAGTTACACTTTTTTAATATCCATCTCGAAATAATAGTGTCCATTGGATAAATAGCTTGATATAATGTGAGTAATTTTGGGGAGAGGAATTTACAGAACTTGTATAGCAATTTATACAGTTGGTATGTGCACGATTATTTAATTACTTAATTATGATGTCATCTAGCTTGCACATAGTTATTTAAAACTTGCGAATTAGAAATTTTAATTAAAAAAATAAAAGTATTATGCATTTAAAATTCTATGTTGAATTCATAAATTACTGATTTTTTTTAAATTTAATTAATAAAAATTGTAGGTTTTATAAATAGAGGGTGTCCGAAATATGGCGGGTAAGCTTTCCACTACGTTGTTGGAGATCCTTTAGGGATTCCCAGAAAAATATTTATTAATGAAAAATCCATTGTATACAGGATGGCCCAGATTTGACTTCCCAGGAAATATCTCAGTTATTTGAAGAGATCAAAATATAAATCAAAAAGTGCTTTGAACGGCAGTACTTATCTTGGTATTTATCAATCGTAATCCTTTTTTTTTCTTTAATGGGACACGCTATTTTTTATAATTTATATTGCATCTACAACTTATTCTAGAAACAGTGATATGCACTTAGTATTTTAACTACATTTTGTGTATAAAAAAATTAAAATATTGATCGAAGTATGTATTATGCAAAATTATTTATTTAGTTTTTTTAACAAAATTAGTAATTTACAGTTAAGTTCAGTTAGATTAGGGTAAGTTAACTTAGTTTAGATTTAAAAAATTTTCTTAAAAAAACTAAATAAATAATTTTGCATACTACTTCGATTAGTATTTTAATTTTTTTATACACAAAATATACTTAAAATACTAAGTGTAGCATATCACTGTTTCTAGAATATATTGTAGATGCAATATCAATTATAAAAAATCGGGTGTCCGATTAAAGAAAAAAAAATGATTATGGCGTCTTAGGAGTGGTAAATACCAATATTTTTTTGAATGAAATTATCATATTAATTTGGGGTGAGAAACCCGTTCTAGTATGCCTGTCTACGTTATTACTAGACACCCTGTATAGGATGATCAATATTTATGTTTCAATAATTCTAGTGGTGATTCGTTGGATCAAAATAAAAAGAAAAGTTGCTATAAACATGTGTCCGACTTCGCTTTATAAGAGGCTGCAGTTTTTTGAAAGGTGTTGGAAGAAATGAAGTTTCTGGTTATTTATTCTTTAAATTTTTAAAATGTTCTAATCTTTAAGATGTTCTGCTCTAGCTTTAGTGTTCTCCAAAGCCGAATATGCTGCTCCAGTATGGGAACGTTCAAATCATACCAAATACCTAGATCCAATACTTAATCAGACATGTCGTATTATAACTGGTTGTCTTAAACCCACTCCTATTGATTTCCTCAATATTTTAAGTGGAATTTCTCCCTCGAATATTAGGCGTTCTGTTGCAAGTATGAGGGAAAGGAAGAAACAACTCACTGATTATAGACATCCTTTATATGGTATTATTCCAACAAGATCTAGACTAAAATCAAGGAAAAGTTTTCTTTTATGTGTTAAACCTTTGGAAAATTCAATATTAGATACAAGAAAATTATTGTGGTGTAATTCTCTATCTGATTTAGATAAGGAGTTAAAAATTTCTCCAAAAGAAGAACTTGCGCCAGGCTTTGATGTAAAATGGGTAACTTGGAAATCTCTAAATAGATTACGATCTAAAACAGGTAGATGTAAAACAAATTTGGTAAAATGGGGCTTTAGAGTTGAAGATGAACTTTGTTTATGTGGAAATTTACAAACTATGAATCATTTACTAATATGCGATAAACTAAATCAACCTTGTTCATACTTGGATCTTGCACAAGCCTCACCTGCTGCAATTGAATGTGCTAATTTTTGGTCATCTATTTTATAATATTATGTGTTAGTATTATTTTATGTATTATTAGAATGGACACGAAATAAATAAAAATTTTGTACATCACCAAACTTTGACTTTACTTCCAACCATGATTTTTTTGGTTGTAAGTGGTAGGAAGCGGAATTGGAATCATGTTTATAGGAACTTTTTCTCTTATCCTTATGCAAAGAATAACTACCAGAAATATTGAAACATAATTATAAAACACCCTGTGTAAGAGTTCATTTTTCAAGAACAATTTACTTTAATTGAGATAACAAACCAATTGAATTTAAAAGCGCCTACTTAACTTTGAGTATATAAAAAACAGTAATAATTACGCTTTATAATTGATTTAAAATAATTCTCGTTATATAAAAAAATACCTTTTACTACAAAGAAACAATAATTTCAATTTAAACAATTTCGTTAAATTGTTTGTAGTGCCGTTTAAGTGACAAGAATGTCAATAAAAAATGAGTAAAAAAGTAGAAACTTTCATTACAAAAAAATCGATGACGTCATTGCAAAATCATGATTGACGTCATCAATACTTTTATACCATAAGATGGCATATGTCTGTCTGTGCAATTTTTTCAAAAAAATTAATTACAGTTATGAATTTTGTTACGAACTTTATCATCACCCTGTATAAAAATTCGTTACCATTTGAAAGATTTATCAAGCAATACAAAACTCGACCTATGTTGGCATTTGAAAAATCAAAATTACCTACTTTAGGTTCTAGCTCCTCGTTCACTTTAGTAAAACCTATTTTTTTATTTCAGTCATCTACGATAACGTGTTCTCGAAATAAATGGGTTGGGCAGGTGGATTGAATCGCCCTGTATATGTTTTTTTTAATATCATCAAATGATGTGAATCCTAATATAAAAACTATTTTTTCTAAATTTTAGTTTAACCTATTTACAGAGCTACTTCAATTTGTTTTTAAAATAACATTGAAAACAAAAAATTGAAAAGTAAAGTTATTGTTTGTATTTGGAAAAAACCTAAATTTAATATTTTTGTACTCTATTGTGATATTTTTAAAGGGCAAAACCCAATTTAAAAATTCAAATGATTTCATATTGATAAAAGTCTACTTAAAATTATTTGCCTGTTTTAGTTATAAAAGGATACCTACTTAGTTCCTTTATAATTTCTGACTACCGAAAATTCTCAAATTTAAACTTTTATTTGTCATAACTAGTTCATATTCAAAATTCAACACATTATTTTTCAAACTTCTTTTTGACTTATTTAGTTTTTAAAGACCTAAAGAATTGTGTAATTAAAGGGACTTTCTTGTAGCTAAAGCATTCTTTTTAAAACTTAAAATTGTTGAGTTAATAACGGGAACCTCTTTCTACTACTAAGTAGATGCAATAAAGTAAACACATGTCATAATACAGGTGTTCTATTTATACTTACGTCTTTAAAAAAAACATAAGTAATAAAATTTTAATTGAATTTAATTGACTTACATAATTAAAAGGTAAATCCATTAATTTAATATGACCTAAATTTTCGCGCTAATTACAATCATGACATCATTTATAATATAGGTTAGCCTGCTGAAACATATTCTCGCTGAAAATCTTCACTGATTTATTTATAAATATGAAATGGAATAGGATATCACCTTAAATAAATTAATAATATTTGCACTTTATTATTAATACAATAATTTAATTACATGTTTCATTATCCAGCCGATTTTTTAAAACCAACCGTGTCTCGTCGCGGATCGAAAAGAAACTGGCAAAATACACAATTATTTTTAGCACCGTCTTATTGGCTATTTCTATTCCACTTAAGATGAAAACCTTACACATTACATATATGTTTTTTACTCCATTGCACTTTAATAATTAAACTTAAGGTCAGTTTTTAATTAAACTTTATAATTACAAACGTTTTGTTCATAAATTGTAACGCTTTAAGTTCATTAAAGGAACTGTTTGGTAATTAGAAATTCATAGCGTTTTACTAGTAAGAAAATAGAAACATAGATTTTAGAAACCTGTAATTTAATAATCCATCATAATAAATTGTGTTTCATTTAACGTCTATTATTTCCAATTGATATTTAATATCTTTGGAAATAAATTCATTAATATTGGTTTACATAACGTTCCAGAAATTAGATATTTCTTTATTCTAAAGTGCGTATATTAATTTCGCGGTAATTCATATTTATTTAGAATGTTGTATACTGGATGTTTCATCAAAAATTTTGCTATAAATATGAAAACTATTGAGTATATTTGTCTACACCTTTTCCAATTGTATCTCAGAAAAAATCAATTGAATTTCATAAATCATCAATTGTAATTCAGAATAGTCAATTGTATTTCAGAAAAGGTCAATTTTATTTCTGAAACCATAAATTATATTAAAGAAAAATTAATTTAATCTTCGAAATGACCAATTGTTAAATATTGAGGAATCCAAGAGTTTTTGTCGGTGAGAATTCCTAAGTTGTCTTTTAACAATACTGCCTTAATCTTCGAACATATAATTTCCCTAAGCCTAATCTCGTTTCTGGTGTAATATTAAATTGCCAAAGGACATTTTTATAAATCCTCCTCTCAATTTTTTACAATTGAGCCGTTCTAAAATTAAATTTGATTTTTCCGAAATATAATTGTGATGCTTTCTGAAATTCAATTGATATTTTCTGCAATACAATATACAATTGACTATTCTGAAATACAATTGACTATTCTGAAATACAATTGATACTTTCTGAAATTGAATTGACTTTTCTGAAATACAATTTATATTTTCTGAAATACAATTAACTATTCTGAAATAGAATTCATCTATTCTGAAATATATTTAGAAAAGGTGTAGACATGATATAAGTACCTAATTGCTAGTATAGAATTTAAAAAGTGATTTCTTTAACGAATCCAAATTAAGAAAATAAATGTTTGTGTTAAAAAATTTAATGTTTGGGTAAAAATTAAGAAATCTAATATTTAGTACATTTGAGGAGCGCTGGAAGAAAACGTTCAAAGTCATAGTAATGGTTTTGTCTTAATCTAACATTAACTTGATAAAATTTTAAATAATTATTATATTCAAAGAAGTGTATAAGGATAACAAAGGTGTTAAGATTGTATATTGGAATTTGAACAGTTTCTTTTTCCTCTGATATGTTGGTTGAAGATGAGATCTTGGATTGTCTGTATTCCTAATTTTATTTCCTACTTGCTAATTTCTTTGTCCAAACTGAATTCTTACCTTTTTAACTAAATTGTAAGGTTCTTTTATCACCATATTCTTTTTGTATATTTCTTAATTTGCTTAATTCTTTGTTTGAATTTTGTGTAATTACTGGGTGAAAAATTTTATTTGAAATCGAAATATGTGTTCTAGTAGCCTTGAAAATAATAATTTAGTAAAGCAAGTTGATAGCTAGTACTATCCTTACCACATGGTCGTAAAATAGTTTTAACTATGTGTACACCAGGTTCAGCAAACCCATTTCCTTAAGATTGGTATGAACTAGAAGTTTCATGATTAAAAACACATGTATCTGCAAAAGAACGAATATCTCGGGAAATTTATTCAGTTCCATTATCAGTTACAACAATTTCAGGAACTCGAATTTAAATTCTTCCATAATTTATAATCAACATATCCTGAGTAATTATCAGAAATATCCAAGTATTCTTTGCCATAATAATTAAAAATATCACTTGCTAGAAACTGCCATAGTAAATCTGCAATACGTTTAATTGGAATAGGTAATTTTAAATTTGAGTTTTGAGTTTTTCTTGCAAACATTACATTTTTGAACAAAATTAATAATGTCTTGTGCTGACCTTTCCAATATAAAATTGACGACTACTCTTTAAACAACTTTAAATTACAAATTCGTGAATTTTTGTAACATTTTTGGAACTAATTTTCTCCATTAAATACAATGCCTCCATAAACATGAAACTTTTCTCTAATTCCAATTTTTGATTTTTCCTGATAATTCTTTTGTATTTTCGGGAAAACCCTTTAGTTTAATTTTAATTAATAATTAATTATTGTAGCTTTATAAATTTACATAAAAGTACTGTTTGTTTCATAAATTTTAAATGCTGTCTCTCTTTAAGTGTACCCTATATTACAATTTTTTATAGCTATCAATTTCTAGTTTTAATTTTAGTCTTAGTATTAGATTTTATGTTTTACCTATTGACCGGAATTTCATGTACACTTCTGTATCCAAAAATTCTAATAAATTGATTTGATATTAGCAATTAAAGTACTAAATGTAATTTGTAGCTTCTTCTAATTCGTTTCTTGCTTTTTTGTTATAGATAGAATAATTGAACTTCCAATTCTTCTTTTTCAGGATTTATAATTCCCTTTGTGTTGCTATATTATCTGCTTAAAATATCTGTAATTAGAACTTGTGTAACTTTTATATAAATTACATTTACTGAATACTGCAAAACATCTTACAAAATCTTTGTAATATCGCTGCAGATCTAAAGATTGTTTTTTTTTAAATTATTTCTAATGGTTTATGATGTACTTCAACGGTTATTATTTTTCCATAAATATAATCATGAAATTTATTGCAAGCATATTTTATCGCTAATGCATATTTTTCGATTTGTGGATAATTGTACAGAACTTGCATCAACAGATAAAATGACATCTTCATTTGAATCATAATATTTCAAAACTGGAGGTTTCGTTAAAACTTCTAATCTGTTCTCGGGTATTTTTAAATTTTTAATTGTCAAAATTTCTTGTTCAAAAATTTTCAAACCACATTCTGATAAAACATGTCCTAGAAATTTTACTGGATTTACTCGGAATCTGCATTTTTTTTTAAATTTTAATCCAACATTTCATATTATTCGTAAGACTTCTTTTGTTTGTTTTCTAAAGCTTCTAAAGTTGGTGCATAAATTAAAATATCATCCACTAAACATGCTTTTACAATATTTTAGTAAATTACTCATAATTTCTGGTAAATTCTCTGATGCTGAGCATAAACCAAATGGAAGTCACGCAAAAATATACCTTCCCCATGGCAAAAGCCAAATATTTTTAAGATCGTTCGCTAAGTTTTGTTTACCAAAACCATTTTTACAATCCGTTATTGTAAAACATTTTGAACCATTTGTTTTTGTTACAATTTCTTTAATTGTCTTTAAAGGATCTAAAGTGTTAGTCTTTATTGAGATTGTAATAACAACAATGATTGATAATTTCTTATAATTCATAACTCACTAGATAAATGATTTACAATACAGTTATAAATCTTTGAGTATGAGTGCCTCTTTTATAAAAAAAATAAGAAAATAATCTAATTTTAAAGTGAAAAATTGACTATTATGTCCATACAAGAGCTTCTATATTTTAAATGATGATTGTATTTTTAAGTCTTCGTTATAGTTACCCCACAGTGATTTTTAGAACACGCAGTTTTGTTTTGATAATATATACTTTATAAAAAGTCTTTTATTAGGAAGTTGTAACGGCAATTAACGATAAAATAAAGTTTTACCTAAATAAGGAGTTCGTTAATTGCCGTTACCACTTCCTAATAACAACCAACAAACGATTCACAATTGTATTCAAAAAGTCTATTAAAAAAATTATCTCAAAATAATAAAAAAAAACTAATAGTAGTATATGTGATAAATTGCTTCATGAATCATCCCAGCTACGTTATGACATCAACCTATTATATTATTTATCTGGCCTAAAATTACTGATTAGTGTACCATTTTTAGGCAACCTACATCAACGCATTTAAATTGTTATAATAATCTATAAAAGGATATTTCAATGTTACTAATCACTAATAAGAGTCATTAGAAATAGTTATTCATCGACTCATCAGCATTAAAAATAATTTATAAAAAATTAAATTGAACTTATATAAAAGCACGTTTAAGTATCTATTTTATTAGAGCTAATTATTTAAACGAGTTTATTTTATAGATTATTACAAAATTTTCCATATTAATATAAAAAAAAATAATAGTCTGTCAATTGTTGAATAAAGTAATCAATTAAATATTTATAAGATTTAAAGCATTCACTTATAATAAGTACAAAATCAATAATTTAATGTATTTACAAGTTATTATTTTAGGTATTAACCTAGTTACTGCTGATAATATTTGGTACAGTGATAAAAACTGTTATGGAGGGAAAATTTGAAACACTGGAAAATTTTAGGATTATACCCAGAATTTGTTATAGGCCGCATTGCACCCAAGTTTTATGGAACGCGGAGACCAAAAGGAAAATCTCTTGATTGGCCCGCTTAAACAAACACACCCACATCTCAAGGATATAGATGCGTCACTTTACTAACCTGAATAAATTTATACATTTTCCAGAAAATAAAACAATAAGTGCTAACTCAACCCTGGGGAACTAAACTACAGGTAATAATTCATTGTGGATGGAGAAAATTTAAATTTTTCGTAATATACTATCCTAGGTTTTCTTTTATCCATCATGTATATAAAGAAAATAAAACAAATAAAAATAAAAGACATACTAACTTGAGTTTAGGACACTTTCATGTCAGTGTAATAAGTTTTAATGTAAACGCAAAGAATACTGAAAATTGCTGTATAGTAGAAATATGAAATGTTTTTTTTAATAAAAACAAATACTTTTTTACACATGATGTATTATTTACAAATATTTGCTTAAAACAGTAAATTAAACAAAAAAATAAATAACTTTTAGGATACAGGTTATTTTTCAGTTATTGTACAATGACGCTTTATGGTATCGAGAACACAAAGAAATATTCTGAGCTAACAGCAATCACTTTTTTATGTCCATAATTGTCTTGAATGTAAGGGGTGATTTTTATAGATTTTGGGCAATTATTACTGGACAAATAAAGAAAAACTTCTATCACGTACAGTTTTCCCACTTCCCACCAAAACATACTCAAATTTTACGAATTTAATAAATAGGACAGTACAATATAAGTATTTATATGGTTATACATAAGTTTTTACATTTACACAATAAGGAAATTCAATAATCTGAAGTTTTGACACAACGGTAAAAATTACACCTACGCCTCTGCTTTTGTGAATTCTAGTTACTTTGTTTTGATTTTGACATGATTTTGTGTTACTATGAACTTGAAGCAAACAAATTCCCCTGATTTTTAGGCGGGAAATTTGAATTGACCACAATCATTTTAGCTCAGCCTGAACTTTCATGCATTTTCTTAGCCAGATGTTCATAATAGTCTTTCCATAGCAATTTGGGGAACACGTTGCTGCATGGAAATATTGTCCGATGAATTTCGACCCAGCGGTATTTAATTTCATTAATATATTGTAATGACATCAGTAAAAAATCAAATATTTCTAATTTCCATTAGCTTCAAATTGGGGTACTAGTCGATGCCATTTATTTACGTTGTCATCCCTGATAGCACCTCCTATCGTGGAAAAGCTTTTTTACACAATATTCAATGATTTTCTTTGCAAAATATCAATGGTAACTAGATTTTCTTCCACACTGTTTTGATAACTTTAATCCTTAATAACTTTTAACAAGTCGACAAAATGGCACCTGGTTTGCAGGAATGTGTTTCTTTTTGGTTGGGTAGTTTTCCCCACGTGACCCCCCCCACCTAAAGATGGGGAAGTTTTAAACCATCTCAGAATGTAGTTTTTATGATACTGTATAAATATGCAAATTTTTGAAATCACGCAATCCAAAAATACAGCGCTGCCCCGGGACTTTTGGCGGGCCCTGTATATTATGCCTTATATTGGAAATAATTAGATATGTAAGAGGCAACAAAATAGGATCCATAATATATTAAATTATTTCGGTAGTCATGTCTAATATGCGTATTAATCGCAAGATTATTACGTTAATCTTTCACATGTCTAATATGTCAAAAAAGTTAAAGTAACCTTCTTCAGGTTTACACGGTGTATTGTTAAGTATCGCAATTGGATTGATAGTAGGTAGTAGTTGGCAATGTTCATTTCAATTTAAGAGGTATTTATGAAAAATGTTTATTAAAATTATTCACGGTGATTCCATTGATTTTTTCCTGCTTTTGAGAGTATCGACTCAGCACCTGTTGTCTTAAAATTAATTTTATTATTTGCGTTGTTGATAAAACCATTGTTTGAGATAATTTTAGCTTCCAGGAGCCTTCCTATAATTTACCCCATACTTATTTCAATTTTAGTTAATTTTTTGTAGCAATTTAGATATTTGCACATATCTGTTAAAAGGTAGTTTAAAAGAAAGTTTCATGCATGTTTTTTATGTTTTGCGTGTACAACGATTTAAAAGTTGTAGCATTCTTTCGGTGAATTGTATACTAAATTGTCATAATTAGATTTCCTTTACAATTTCTTTCATTTAAATTTACCGAATAGTTTATGAACTATAAAATAATTTTATATTTTCTGTGGGAGTAAAACGTAATGGCCCGACAAATAACTGGGCTGTTTCAAATTTCTAAAAACTACGATAATAATCTAGAGACATGAAAATTAATTAGAGATATGAAATAATAATTTTTTAACGAAATTATTCATTATATAGATTTTATTTTTATGTGATATATTTATACATAAGTACTTTTAACTATAATTTTCTAAGATCCTTATTTATGAAGGAGCTTCGCGGTGATCAATATATCTCAAGAAGCACTGAACCGATGTTGATTAAATTTGGTACATATTTTCTCCATATACATGACTTGTCTTTGAACGAAGGAATTTTGATTTCACAGAGAACTTTATTCAATATTTTTACCAAAAATATTAAACGCAGTAACATTTTTTCGATTTTTCAAAAAGATTATGAGTCTAAGTAGAACCGCTTTCCTATAATAGTAAACGCATATTTTGAGCTTTTTCTTGAATTTCAGGAAGAAATCTTCACCTACAGTACACCCCACACATTTAGAGTAAAAGTACCTCTAAAAATCTTCAGTCCTGTTATATTTAACAATTTCTATAGCCTAGACTACGACGATATTAACTGTTTTTACAATTAAAATGCGCGTTCAATATTTACGAAATATGCCATGCATTATAATACTATTAAACTACACCCATATTTTGTAAATAACATTCAGTTTTATAATTGCATAGTTTAAATAACATTCAAGGCTAGACTTCTATGAGACGATGTTTTCAAAGAATTAAAATATTTAGCCCAAAAAATTAGTATAAAATAGGCTATATTTTACGTATATTTAACAATTTCTTGGCCATTTTGGAAATATAAAATATTTAAAAGCTGTCCTTTACAAGTCTTAGGCCCACCATACACCAAGATATTTTTTGAGCGATTTATTGCACATTTTCAACTCAGTAGGAACTGTACATTGTACAATTGTACAATAAATATCTAGGTGTATGGTGGGTCTTAAGCAGAGTTTCTACTTTTATATGATATTTTTATTTTGTATATAGCTCATATTCTTAAGGAAGCCTATTTTTCTACTAGTCTACGTTGCGTTTCCTCATGGCAATTAACTAAAAATAAATCCTTTAAATGTATTCCTCAAAAGCACAATTAGAGTCCATAAATTCATAGTTTGATTCCTCGCAACACAAATATCGAGTTAGTAATAAGGATATGCCTAATTTATACCTGCTAAGTCCTTGCGAGGAAAATATTCAAGGGATTATAGTAATTATAATATAATCACGACCGGGGTTGTAAATTTTGAGGAATCGACAACCAGCCTTCGGCATGAATGGGCATAATCCCTTAAAAAAGATAAAGATTTTTAGATATTTTTTATGGCATTTCATGTGGGTTTAAAAATCCAGCAAAAAACTTTTGTTTCCAATTTTTTTCCAAATAATTATTTAAATAAATGTATAAATTCTAATTTTAGTACACCTATTCTTAGGCTATGATATAACACACTTTTATTTCAAAATTACAAATAAAATAAATATGCTTGACCCCATTATTTTGCTTCGCTTTGTACTTCTTGTGATTAATCATTGGATTATTTTAAATTAAATACAGTGTTAATTAATATCTAGTTATGAGCACGTTATCTCTAACTAATTTATTAATGGAAGCAAAGAAAAATTAATTATTTCTAATTTATAAGAGGAAAATATTTATAAAGGCAGACTTTTTGTAGAAAAAATGTTTTCTTTTAATTTAAAAATAAAAAAACCTTAAGACGTAATAAAAACAACTTTAAATTCTTTTAGAATACTTACTTCCTTCTTATAAAATTTGTAGGTATACGAAAAGCTTATTCTAAATAATTTATACGCGTATTGATCTTTCTGGGTTCCCGAAACATTTATAGATTTTAACATTAAGTGGTCTGCACGAAAATGTAATCTTTCACGTAGTATCAAACTGTTTTATAATATAAATCGGATACAATAAACTTTACTAAACAGTTTGATATACAATTTTTATTTTTCAGTAAAACATTACACCGAAATTGTTTATCCTGTTATGCAACGAAACATAAATAAAACCAAACTATGTAGTTGTAAGATTCAATTTTTATCTTTTTTTTTAAATTTGATTATGATTTTATGTAGGGTGTTACAAGGGCGTAAAAGCTTTTCGGTGCGATACTAAAGACCCATTTGGAATTTTTAGTAGTTTTTATGGTGATATAATCTGATTTTCAAAAAGGTTCGTGTTCCGGTATCTTTGCATTAAAAAAGTAAATTATGTGCAAAATTCCTCTTTAAAAAACTTTAATATCTCAATAACTGCCTTAATAATTTTATAAATTACAATTTTATTTGAGTTTTTTATTATTTAGAATCAGTTTTGGTAACTTTTATCAATTTAAGAGTCGTATTTTTTAATGTCTTAAACTATGTAAAAAAATGGGAGGTATAGCATTTAAGTTGATTTTCATTCTTGCAAAATCGGAAGTGATTTTTTGTAACATATAAAAAATATGGGGAAGACACAACCCATATTTCTGCCGAATATCACATGGCCTTCAATTATTCACTTTTCTGGAGGAAAATAAATAATTTAAATAGCCATCAACTCTCCTAGAAAGAGTCCTAAAAATTTGGGGGCCCGAATTCGAAATTATTTTTTTTTCAATAAATTATTCTTATTTTAAAGCTTTCTTAAAAGTACCTGTTTTTTATATTATAAAACTTTGTATATCAAATAAAATTAAAAAGTTAAAACTTCTTTAAAAGTTATAATTTCGTATCCTATTATAAATACGACGAAAGAATGACGCATGAGTCGCCAAACCTAAGCCCAATTTATTGGGTAAAACGGGTATTTGTCTGTGGGGACCAAAAAAGCAAAAACCACCTTCTCAAGATAAATTTTTGGGCAAGATTTTTGGGGTTTCTTCTAGAATCTAGAAAAGCAATTGTTTCTAAAATGTTAAGCAAACATATAATTTGTAGAATTTTGTATAATCTCTAAAGAAAACTTTCTTTTCTAACAGAAATTGAAATATTTTTTTAAATTTTTTGAGTAATAATTATTTTGTAAGTTTAAAATTTATCAAGGATAAAAAGAACAATGACCTTCAAGGTTTCAAAAATGCTCCCATGTGGCCCATATTTTAGTTGATACAGATGAGGAGTTGCAATATATGTTTACTTAAAATTAAAAGATTTGAAGGAAAGACACCAAATAAGAAATCTGTAATAGAAAATAAAATTAATTATTTGATCATTTTTTAAAGAGCCCTTGAAATCATAAATTCCCAAAAAGATCTTAACGCATCCATGATCAGAAGCTTTTTAATTTTTACTGGAATTTAGGTGGAAGAGTTTTTAGATGGATTCCCAAATCCGTTTAAGGAAATTATAAATTAAGACTTCAAACATATCAAAAGAGATTAAAAGAATTGTTGAAATAGTTTAATGATTAGATTTTATTACTGTGATATAACATGTACGGTATGTACCTATTATCCTACATAGTAATTAACAAGATTGTAAATAATTTTAAAAAATGATGTAATACGCCATGAATTTTAAACGTAGGATAAAAATGTTCTTCTAATTAGTGGAGGAGTAAATTAACCCACAACCTTTATTAAATTCACCGATTATTTTTAGGACCCCATAATTTTTTTGTTAAATTCAAGACAAAATGTTCCGATTTTTATTAATCAATGAAGTATTTTTTTTTATTTCATAACTTAAATAAACTGAAGATGGCGTGGTATATTATTGTAGCTAATTATACTGTTAATAACAATGGGGTCCCATTTTAATTGATCCAGCTGAATATCTTGAAAACTAACTAAATTTTTTTAAAATGTTTCAGACAATAATTGTAGCGTTTCGATAAGGACATTTAATAATGGTATGGGTTTTAAATTTTTATAGGGTTTTTTTTTGGGGGGGGGGGGTTTATAAGGCAACCATTTTTATCAAATGGTACCTAACATATAATTTATATGGTAAAATCCTAATCTATTAAAAATAATAAGCAACTTTTGTTTATCATATGTAATATCACGAGTGGTGAAATTTAAGTCGAATATTTTTCACTGTCATTACCACGAATGTTATTTGGGGTTAAGTTTTAGCAGGAGAGAATTTTTAAACCCAAATGATATGAGTGGTAATGTATGAAAAATATTCGACTTATAATTTGAACAAGAGTGCATATTTAACTAACATTTTTCACTTTTTTGTGCAAAATTTGATAGCCTACTTCAAACTTAATGAAGTTTGACATTAACGTTTGACGTTTTACTTGTCACAAAAAATAATCACTTGTGAGTTGAATAGTCACTGATATTTTTGACGTTTTACTTGTCACAAAAAATAATCATTTGTGAGTTGAATAGTCAGTAAAGTTTTACTAGAAAAATTCTTATTATTTTTTTATTTTATTTTTTCGATAAAAAGTATTAATTTTTAAAAAAATGTTAAATTAGTCTTTTTAACATTAAAATTAAAGATAAGGACAAAAGTTACTTTTTGCCTCTTGCTATTTTTATAAAAAAAAATGCATTTCTAACAATACTTATTGTTTAACACGTTAATAGAAAACTACTACGTAATTTTTTTAAACCCCCCTGCCAAGTTATCGTCTCTATTTCTTCGTATTATTAAATGCATTAAAATGGAATCAAATCTAAACAACATTATCTAAATAAATAGCTGGAATAAATATTTAATTTTAGTTGTATTTTGAAACTTTTCAGCCAAATATTTCCTTAAGAGTCATTTTTTAATAAGCAAAAATAGCATTTTACGGCTGCCGCTAGATATCCTAGTACAATCACTATTATTATCTGTTTTATTTGAGGTTTTAAATTCATTCTACTAAACTTGGACATCTAGAAAAAAGATTCGAGAATCATTAAAAATATAATTACCCAAATGTACCTAACTTTGGTCTCTTATAATTAATTCTGCATAAAATTGTAACACAAAAGCAGTAGACCAGTTTTAGTTTAATTAACCTACTTCACAAATTAGAAAGAAATTTGAAAATCTGTCCAAAAAACTTGAGATACAGTGGCAGACATAATGCTTGAATCATGATTTTTCACAATTTTTTAAACGCTGCAACAAAAAAAAACTCATAAACATAAATAATATGTACAATAGTTTTCAATTATCATGCAAATCTGTGTTATTAGTATTTATTTAAATTGGGTATTTAAAATTTATAGCGGTGGGAAGCATGAGTAACATAAATGACCTTTAAAAATAAATTAAAAAATTAAATAAACGCTCTATTTTTTAGAAAATAATTTTATGATTCCAAGACATTTTTTGCACTTAAAAAATAAGGAAGATATTTTGGCAAGACGATTCGACTGTAAATTATTCAAATTAGGCAGAGAAGGGTAAGCAAAATACAAAAATATTTATAATATCTGCAATAGTTTTTAATAAGTAGCCAAAAATTTACCATCATTGCCATTTTAGTGTTTAACTGTTAAAATCAGCAGAATAAAATTGCTTTTTTCTAAAAAAAAAAGTTAATTACTCATTATATTTTATAAATTACGAATATGCAATAAATATTATTGGTTACCATTTGAAAAGAAGGGTTTTTTTTAAGTCGCATAAAAATTAAGAAGTTATAAGTATCCAGTTTGAAACACTGCTACTTTTATCTTTTTTTAGAAAATTACAAGAAAATTTCAAGATATTCAGCTGAATTATGGACACCCTGTACAAGATTACAAATATTAGTACTATACTAATTATTAAAACATACAAAGTCTTCCATTAATATCTTAAATAACTATTTAAAGCAGTTCCTCAAAAAACAAACAAAATATAAAATTGTATAATTAAAAGTTAACATTAAGATTAAAAAATTAACTGCCGAAAATGTTTACCCAAGTTTTAAGAAGTTAATGAAGGGACTTTTGGATATAGGTAAAATTGGTTAAATCGTTCCATTTTGGTCTCAGGAATTTGTACAGACCTTTTAGCGAAAAATTTAAATATTTTTCCAAAGTTAGGTTATGTACCACATGGAAATAATTTTTTTCTGCCTAAAATAAAGGAGATAGAAAAATTTTGTAAGAGACTAGAAAAGTTTATAATTCCACTGTATAACTACAAGTAAAGTTTTAGGAATTTTTATTCGGCCATTAAAAAGTTATTAGAAATTTTGCATGTAGATGACTTATTTTTGACCACTTACATAACGTGAAAAAGTAAAAATAAATTGTCTAGAAATACTTTTTTCCATAACATAGCCACATACCAAATTATGTTATGATCGTATCAGCCAATTTTTAGTAATTTAAAAAATACAAAATAGTTTTGAGAACTTTAATGGTCTGTAGAAGTACTTTTGGATAGAGATAAGATTGGTTAAATCGTCTATTTTTGTCTCAGGATTATATGGTATCGTTTTTACAGACCTTTTAGGGACACCCTGTATAATAATTAGGTGCAATTTTAAAAAATCAAAAATTTTAAGTAACTTGGAGTAATATTTTTAAAACACATCAGTCATTTTTACCAATATTATTTTATTATAATCTAAATCTAATAATTCATAAGATTATGCAAAGAAATTGCTAAGTACGAAAAATTAGGCGCTTTAGTACAGAAGAATAATAATAGAGGAATATTAATTAGAAATTTAGAAATGAAAAAGAATTATGATTATCGGATTATCGGTAATAAAATAAATTTGAAATAAACCGTATATGTTTCCATTCCAAAGATAACATTCTGTTTTTTTTATTATTTTTCTATATGTTTGGGATGTGAATCCGAAAATATATTTTGTAGCTTTATTTTTATTTACTGCGGATTATTGGACATAACACCTTTTTATTGATTTTTCGTAATAATATACCCTGCAGCGCCCCGTTTTGGCTTCCTGTAGAACTAAAATGAAATATTTTCCTGCAATCTGTCTTTAGCGTGGAAATTCAATAAAGTAATTTGAGTGCCAAAAGGTTCCACCAGATGGCACTATGATGTTACGTTATATCAAGGTTTTACGCATACGTAGAAAAAGTTGTCTAACATATTGGAGAGCTTTTATAATGGTGATTTATTTGTTGACTGAGTTATTTGTAAACTCAAACCAAAAACAATCTTGCCGATTTATATTTTCTTAATATTTATAGTAATATTAATAACCATGAAAATCTAAAAACTTTATTTCTATTACTTGAAAATTTAGGTTTAGACAAAATACAATCTAAACTTATTGCAATTTTCTTGAAGAATATACGATTGTTTAAATTAGATCAGACTTTATTATTTTAAAAAATTTTAGGAGAAAAATGATAAATTGAAAATCATAAAAGTAAATTCCTTAAATTACATTGTGCGCTTTATAGTTGTGAAATAAATTTAGAAAATAAGGAAGGCAACTTAAAAATATTAAATGGACCAAAAGACAAGCTTGTTTTTTTCTAAAATCAATAACGTATCTCAATTGAAGAGAGAGACAGAATTATTATAAGTTTGCATTATTACGGTGTCTATGCAAGATTAGATAATAATACATAATTTGTTTTTAATTTAATATTTTTGTTTCAAGTATACTTTTATTTAAACACGTGATAGAATTTTAAATTATTTTCATCAATCTATAAAAATTCAAAATATCAATATGACAAAATGACAAAATGACAACGCCCAAAATTTGTGAGAACTGCTTATTAAAATTTGTCAGGAACCAGATGAAGAAAATTATTATAAAAAAATAATAAATTAGTTATTTATTATTGATTTTTGATTTTTGTAATCCTAGTTTTGCCTTTAACGGGTTTGATACCTATTACCGATTACCTTTTAAAATCTTGTAATGAACTGTAGGTTTCTAAATAATAACTACAAGAAATACATTCTCCTAAAAACAAAAATATACGTGTTCAAAACAAAATCAAGTACTATAGTACTATAGTACTATAGTAATAATTATTTCCAATTATGTCCATAAAACTTTAACCTCATTATTTTCTGGTGTACTATCACTAGTAAAGCGGTCCAAGTCTTCATCAGAGCTTGTATTTTTCTCCTAAATTGTTCAACGTCTTGATAAAAATATAATTAAAATCATAGTTGGATGGCCTATGATTTTAATTATATTTTTATCAAGACGTTGAACAATTTACGAGAAAAATACTAGCTCTGATGAAGACTTGGACCGCTTTACTAGTGATAGTACACCAGAAAATAATTCGATTTGGCCTTATTTATCTATATCCAAAAATACACTCCTAAGAAGTTTTAAGCCTTGGTTAAGTTGGTTAAAAAAATATTTTTTTTCATATTGCGACCAAACCAGTAAATATTTTCTAATGAAATTTTGTATGCATGCTTTTTTATAAGAAACCCCAATTTGGTAAAAAAATTTCCAAACCTCGATTACAAAAAATGGTGTTAAATGGTATGAGAGAATACTTATAAAACATTTAAGAACTTTTTAGGTATTGGAAATTTCATTTTAAAACTTATTTTCTTTTTTAATAAATGAGCGTTTCTAATACAGGGTGTCCCAATTAAATTGTTACGCATTTTTATATCAAAAACTTAGCCTTCTAAAGTTTTTTGGTAAATAAAAGTTGTTTGGTTTGACGGGGGTAACATAATACAAATTTTTATTTGTTATTTGTTATTTTAAGTATGTTTTTCTATTTGGGTCCGTTATCATTTCGGTGCAAAAAATTTTTTTGAAGTTGGCAGTACTACACAAATGTCAATCAAAAATAACAAGTAAAATGCATAATAAATCTTTGATAACTGTCTCTGAACCTCAATAAATATGTTAAATTGAATTATTCTCTCAAATTGTGAATTACTAACTGAAAAGGTAAATTTAAAAATGTAATAGAATAATCGAATAATAATATTAATAAATGTCAGTGATGACAAACGTTTTACCAGCAACTTCAAAATTGTTGATTTAAATTTAAAATTGATACAGGGTGAGGTAAAATGATTGTGGTTTGATATGCAGGCAACCAAATATGCAGGTTGGTACAACTACAAATTTAAAAAGAAAACCCCCTAGTCCCTAGTAAACCAATGGCGTAGCAAATATTTTTTTCAAAATGAATATAATAATCATAACAAGTCAAGAATTCGAAACAAATACAAAAATTTCAAATTTAAATTATTTATTAAGATTTTGTGTTTTTGAAAATAAAAAACGTAGAATTGGCTCTCGAATTTTACAACAAATGTCAAATATTGAAAATTGTGACTTTCCTTTTCGAGGCAGATGCTAACACAATACAAAGATTTACGCAAATTAGTCTTAATAAAAACTGTTGCTAATGAAACGGAAGGTACAATAACTAAATACAAAAATCCGAAATATTGACACAACGGTAAAAATTCGACCTAGCCTCTGCTTTTGTGTCTAGTCTAGTTACTTTGTTATAATTTTGAGATGATTTTGTGTTACTATGAACTTGAAACAAACAAATTCCCCAGATTTTTAGGCGGGAAATTTGAATTGACGACAATCCACCACAATCACAGGGCCGAACCGATACATGAGGCCCAGAGGCCTCTGCCTTAGGCGCCAAATTAATTAGGCGCTAAAATCGACAAATCTAAATTACTTTATAAAAATAAAAAAATGCAAAAGTTTATGTAAATTTAAAAGGTAAATCTATTATAATGGCTAGTGTTACTTTTTACTAATCTTCAAGACCGGGTGGTGTTTTTAACAAATTAGAACTAAATAAAAAATTCAAAATTATCAGAATAACAGAAGAAGACAGTGGGGGGTCGAATTTTAGAGTACTTTCTGTTTCAATAAATTATTATATTTTTAAAATTTACTTAAAAGAAACTGTTTATTATGCAATAAAAAGTTTGTACTTATATTAGTAAAACAGTATTTCGATTAAATGGCGAAACTAAACTAAACTAGGGTAAATTAAGTACTTGTATGGCTACCAAAAAAATTAGAAGAACCTAAACAAGATTAATTTTTAGGTTACATTTTTTTTAGATATTCAATAAGTAGGAAACCCCAGGGCTGAGTTTCCCATTTTGCAAAGGCCTAGGACCCAAAAATTTGGGGGCCCCAATTCGAGAGTAATTTTTTTAATAATTTATTTATTTAAATACTTACAAAAACCATTTTTTCTAGAATAAAAGTTTTTGTATATCAAATAAAATTAAAAAGGTAAAAGTTCTTTATCAGTTGCTGATATTTTTTCCGATTTTTTGTTTGTCCTACTAGAAATAGGCTAAAAACAGTATTTCGATTAAATGGCGAATGAGTCGCTAAAACTAAGCCAAATTTTGGTAGAAATTAGGTACTTGTCTGGTGACCATAAAAATTAGGGGTCCCTAAAAAAGATTAAATTTTGGATTACATTTTTTTAGATATTCAATAAAAATAATGAATTTAATAATAAGACATTCATATCCAGCATTCAGCGCTGAATTTATTCTCATCGCCCAATTTAGGTACCTTTTATCGCTTGTGGTTTTTGGGTTTTTAGAATCTAGAAAATCGTTTCTTTTGAAATTTTTGAGAAATTTTGTGGAATTTTTAAAGGAAAATATTACTATTGTAACAGAATTTTAAATAAGTATTTTTTATTTTTAATTAGTAAAAAATATATGTACTTTAAGGTTAATATTTAAAAACCCAATGACCTTGAAGATTTCAAAAATTTTCGTCTGCGACACTTCTTAATGCGGAGGAAGAAGAGTATTAAAAACATTGGTGTTTATTTAAAATTAAGTATGTGGAAAAACATAAATATTACCTATTGTATTTAAATTTTGGGAATCTATTTCTTGTCTTGTTAATTAGATTTTTTTTATAAAATTATTTTTTTTTTAATTTGAGGTTTTAAAGTTTTGCCTCAGGCGTAAAAATGTATCGGTTCGGCCCTGCACAATCATTTTAACCCACCCTGTATAAATAGTGCAAAACAGAAAAAATAATATAATGAACTCGTTTCATAAGGTTTTTTTCTAACCCGTTGGTTAAAACTATCCCTGCCTTATGAAACTCATTCTTTAATTTACTATTTGAAGGTCACTTCAAACACTACTTTGTTTTTTAAATACAAACCTATATTGTTTAATAAAAAGTAATCTTATTCTGCGCTGAAAAAGAAATACATTTTGGTGAGAACGTTTTTAATAAAATAAATTTATTTCTATTCCCGATTTTAGGAAAGAGCTTTCCCTCTGTCGGCGAATTTGTGAAACTGTCACGTTAGAATAAAACGTCGGTAGTAACTTTGCCGATTTTGAATAAAAATTGATTTTAAATAAAAATTAGAAGAATATTTATTGAAAACTTCGTAAAAAAACACTAGGGAACAACAACGCCATCTAATGGTAGTTAAAATTCCCAATTGTAAAAAATTATTACATGATTTTTATGACATAATAAATTATTTGAGACAATATTATGACTAATAGGGTAATTCTGAACTCGCTCTGATGTCAAAAAAAAACGCTATAATTTAACGGCGATGTAAAACAACATTTTCGGTGTTAAAATTTAAAATGCATACATCTAATATAATTATTTTGATCGATGTTATTTTAACAAGGAAAATTTTATTTTATATCGCAGGTAAGTTACATTAAAGTTTACAGATTAACGCCTTTTTTGATATCAGGGTGACTGTCAATTTTAACAGCGTTGTTACGGCTAACATTTTTGTTCAGAATTACTTCATAAGTAATTAAATACTACTTTTTAAGTTAATTATTTGTTAAATTAAAAACAATGCACAAAAAAGGAAATGTTTCACTAGATAATATTACTATGTAATTAGGTTCTCAAAGTGATGAGACTAAACTTCCAAAAGATATTGGAATTTTTTTGTAAAAGCCCTCTCGCGTCTTGCAAATTGGATAACATTTGAGGAGTAATTTTTGCACATGCTTGACGGACTCTAATCTTCTCTGGTTGTTTTTGTTGTTTTCATTACATGTTCTTTAATTATTCCCCGGAGGAAAAATCCAAAGACGTATGGTGTGGCGTAAGAACTAGCCAATTAAGTGGTCCTCCTTGACCTATCCACCTTTCAGGAAACACTTCGTTCATTCCTTGTCATACTTCCATTGCAAAGTTCGGAGGTGTATCATCTTGCTGCATTCATATATTTATTACAAAATTTAATGGAACTATTCTTCTAGTAACTTTCTAAAATCATTTCGCAAAAAGTGAGCGTATATGCGACCAAATAAATAGGAAGCAATAACGTGATTATCAACAATTCCGCAGCAAACATTTATTGTCCATGGATGTTGATAAGCAGTTCTCATCCAGTGTGGGTTTGTTTCAGGCCTCAGACCAGTAGTGTTACGCCTGTTGACTTCTCCCGTGTTTGAAAAACTAGCTTCATCAGAAAACATATCATATGCGAAGTAACTTTAATGGATTCAAAAATTTACACTATGTGGAAAGAATGCTACGTGTTTTTTACAGAACTTTGAAATTGATGTCCTATTTGTACGCCACTTTCTCTTAAACTTTGTCGAATGCTACGTTGTGGTTTATCTCTAACAAAAGCTAAAACATATGTGTTTCTTCATTAATTATTCCTGCAGTCTTATTTTTTTTTTAAACGCATCCATTTCGCAAAAATCTATTCTTTAAACGTAGGTCTACATTCACCCCATGTTAAACAATTTCTCAAAGATATTTATCTTATAAAACTATTTCTGTTTAATAAAATTAAGAAACAGCTGATCGAAAGATATAAAAAAAATCCTATTTTATGTATATTTTAAACAAAAGCCCATTATTTAATTATTTTAGCTCATAAATCACATTAAACAGATAATATTCGCCTTTTATCACCGCGAGTACGTAATTTGAACGTATTTTTTTGTACATTTACTCCTTTCGTGTAGTTCATAAAAATCCACCAGAGGGCGTTTAGAATCTAAAAATCGCCAATAGAAATTCGTAACACAGCCGCAGTAATAGAAAATAATTTATTTTAAACCAACTTTAGGGGCTTGTAACTTCTTAGGGTTATATTTTTGGATATAGTTAAACTTATTTTCATGTCTACTAAACCGTTGCCGGTGTAGTTATGGGACACCCTGTACAATAAAGGGCAGTTATTGCTGAGATTTAGAATATGTAGTTATATTTGTTTAAGCTCTGAGAAGATAGGTGAGAAGAGGTGAGCAATTTAGCAAATAGTTATTTTTGAATTTAATTGGTTTGGCACCATAATTATAAATAGACTAAGGTTACAATGATATTTGCATGCGTATAATATTATACAATAAATATATTATTTTTGGCCGTAATTTTTAAATTTGTGCTTTTTCTGTTCAACTTTCCGTAATATTTTTATTTTAAATTAAATATATTACGTTAATTTTAATTTTTGTCAAATCCAGGCATAGTAATTATCGACAAAAAATGTTTTATTTTTAGGTATTTGATGCAGGAATAAAAAAACTTCATAAGGTTAAGTACTACTTGACACAAGCATACATATATGTGGTTTACAAGTGTTGAACAACTTGCTTTTAGTAGAACCTTAAATTACTTAAATAAATTAAAGGTTATTTTTATTTTTATTGCGTAAATAGCAGTAAATTTTCATCATTTCTTTCAATCCCAGTGATATTTTTAAGTTATGATTTTATGCTTATGAAAATTTGAATTTTAATATTTTAAATTTACAGTTATGACAGGTGTACACGAAATTTTCTTGAAATTAACAAAATCCCTAGTAGCTTGGTTCTTCATATTCAATTGATGAAGGAAAAAGGTAAAATCTTAATTACAAACCAAACAAATGTTTTCTTTATTTGTATGATATATGATATGATACAACATCATTAAAAACTCAAAGCGCTTCCTCGATTTTGTTTCAAAATTTATGTCAAAATGGCGCCAGTTATACGTAATTAAAGTTTCCAATATGGTAACAGCGTGTCTGTAAAAGGTCTTTATAACACCTTACCACATATTCCTTATTAGACCAAAATATACAGTTGCTTAGTTTGGGCGCTATATGTGTTTGAAGTTACAATGTTGAAATTGTTTTTCTGTTAAAAATTTAAAACGGCCTATGCGATTTTGTTCAAATTTGGTCGTTTGGTATAATTTTAGGAGAAAAAATACCCTTATAAAAATTTTGATTAAAATCCAGGGGCTTAGAACTTGTTTTTTAAATAAATAAATGTTTCAAATTTCTACGCCAATGGAAGAAAAGGGGTTTAAGTATGGTTTTTAGATTAAATAACTTATTTACTTAACAAAAGGTACTCTTGATAAGACTCGATTACTCTTTTTACAAAAAAAAAATATTTACCAAAACACAATACTAAAAATAAAAAAAATCATAAAAACTGTTCAAAATGTCAACCATTTGCACGAATACAATAATTTACAAAGCCAAATGTCCAAATATGTCTCAACCTATTGAAGAGTTTTTAAGTTTAAATGAGTATTATAGACACTTTTAAAATGGCCACCAGTGATACCATAAGTATACGTGATACACAAAAATTTACAGGTGTCCAGGGTATGTACAGCCTTTGAGTGAGACACCTTGGAAAAAAAAGCGATTCACTGTTAAACAAATTATTATTTTTTAAATGTTTGTAATATATTTTATTTCTTTTAAATCAATAAACTATGTTATTTTTTGTTACATCTCAATACAACAAAAATAGAAACATCTCATTTTAAAATTTGGAAGGTCTAAAAAAAGGTCTTTTCAGATATTTAAACGTCATAAAAATCCTAAAACGTCTAAGCACTTACAAGGTCCTGCTCGGTGATCACTAAACTGTCACTATTCTGTAAACGCTAATACAAAGAAATAAGGAATTTCATTTAAGAACTTTATTTCTCATATTACAAGCGCATAGTTACACTAATAAGAAAAATTATACATATGAAAATAAAATTCTAATTGAATGATCTTTTTTCCACTTTTTATTTTCTAATTTCAAGCACTCTAAAAAATAATGAAAAACGTAGCTACGCTCTTTTAGGATTTACGCGAAACATACATACATATAAGCTTTTCATTAAGGGTCATTTATGTTACCCAATTTAAATAAATAATAACAACAATATACACAGTTTTACATAATAATTGAAAACTATTGTACATATTATTTATGTTTATGAGTTTTTTTTGTTGCGGCGTTTAAATTGGGCAACTTTTGTTCAAAAACAACGTTTCGTACCCCACGAATAACTAATCAAAGAAATTTTTCTTTGACTTATTTATGGTACCAATCGATTCATATTTTATGGCTTAACAAATTCTGACGAGTTTAACATCGGGCGTTGATTGGTTTTTGAGTAATTTTACTGTAAAGTAGGACTACTTTAAGGGCCTTAAAAATACACTTACTGTTAATATTTTTTAATTCTTTTGTCCGATTTTGTTCATTATAAATATTTTTAATGCTACCAAAATTTGGTACAAAAAAATTTTTAAACGAAAATTTGTTTATAACAATTTTTTTATATCATCGTTTAAGTGACATAAATGTCTATCAAAAACCAGTGAAAAAAGTGGAGCTTTCCATTTGAAAAATTCGATGATGACGTCATTGCTAAATCATCAGTAACGTCATTAATATTCAGGTTCCAAACTTTATCATCACCCTGTATATACTTTTATATAATTTAATTATATATTTAAATTAATAAGATTAATTATGGAAATTAACTAATTAATTCTTGATCGGAAATAATCCCAAAGGTTGCTATTATTGTGATTGAAAAAAAGTAAATTAGAGAATCGCGTGTAATTTTGAATAATTAAAGTGTTTGTATTTATGAAAAAGGCTAGACCTATATAATTTCATAATAATCAAGTATGTTCAAGAATTAAATCCTAATATTGTTACAAATTTCTACATTAGTTTGAATAAATCCAAATAATAAAATATTAAAATTTTCATTATTTGAAATAAAGTGGTTAAAAACAATCATCTGGTGGCAAAAATATGAAATTTTATATTCGGTAGATTTAAATCATAAATCGATTTGTGTTTTCTTGAATCAGTAATTATAAGCGGTACAAGAATGCATTTTAAACACCATTTTTGATATCTGACCGAATATCCTTCATTTATATCGCCCTCTACATATATAAATAAATATATGGTGTTTGATTTAAAATAAGAAAGTTGATGTAATTTCCAGGGAAAACCAGAAGTGGTATTAAAATTCTTTTAGTTCAATAAATGCGTTTTCTTAAGACATAACATAGTAAAATTTCAAATTTTTATTTTCATACATTTTCATAAATAAAACAATGATAGACGTGTGGCCATAGTTTCGTGTACACCCGGTATAAAAAACATCA
Source organism: Stenus bimaculatus (assembly GCA_963971135.1). NCBI lineage: Eukaryota > Metazoa > Arthropoda > Insecta > Coleoptera > Staphylinidae > Stenus > Stenus bimaculatus. Next base: position 30,579,868 of record OZ020180.1, read on the forward strand.
AATCTTTATTTTCTTTCCTTGAGCCTGCTAGAGTTACCGCAGTCTTGTAAACCTGCGCCCTGTACTAGTTCATAGAGTCGTAGTAAAATATTTAATAGTTTTTTTTGGAAAATATGTTCATTAAAAATGGATTAGCTGATTTTCTAAAAAAAATTGTGTTTGTAGATAATTTATTATTTCGCACAAAAATTTCGCAAATTTTTCCTAAATTTAGAATATGATTAAAGTATGAAAGTTCAAAAATTGGTATTTTATAAATAATCGGTAAGAAGGTTGTTGTAAATATCAGCCTGCGTCCAGTTCAAAACAATCCTTTCAATTAGCCTTTAGCTTTTTAATGAAAATCAATACCCAAATGGCAAACTGACAGATACTGTGAAAAAACTTGTTTACTCTGTGACCCAATTTATTAGTTTTCAATATTATAACCCATTACATAATATTTTATGAAATAGTTGAACCACCATTTTAATTGTATGGAATTTTTATTAAGTTAAGAGAAATGGGAAACCCTAAAACTGTCTAGTTTTGCTCGAAAATGTATATTCCAAACGAAACTGAGCTTAAATGAAAAGGGTGGAAATGCCGGGTTTCTAGACTTATGGAGCCAGACTGTCGGGCTCGGAGTGAAATGACCTTCTTCCGCGTCTGATGAATATATAGGAATATATGCTGAAAGTCTTGGTAGATAAACAAGTTTCATCTCCATCTAGGGGAAACTTACAATGAAATATTTACTACCCTGCCATTTTATTTATTAATCATTTTGTGAATATTTTATGACCATAAGTTACAAAATCAAAATAAAAGACCAGATTAAATAAACAAGCTAATAAAGTTAATATTCTTCGCTTAACGTAAATACTTTTTTTCAAAATTATTCTTTAGGGTTTTTTTGTACAGGGTGATGATAAAGTTTGGAACAAAATTCGTAACTGCCGTATTTAATTTTTTTGAGAAAATCGCTCGGACATTTCGATTTTAGTTTAAATGAAAACCCCCTGTTTTTTTACTCGTTTTTAATTGATATTCATGGCACTTAAACGATGATATAAAAAAAGATTACAATTGTAAACAATTTTTTTAATACAATATTTTTAATGTCAACTTAAAATTAATTTGTACTATCAAATTTGAAAGATTTGAATGTTTTATAAGATTTATTTTGAATGATTTCAATAAATGGTAAATAGTTTAAAATGTTATTCTTTGTAAAATTTCTTACATTTAAATAGATTTAAAGAATTTGCTTGTTTATTGATGTAAAAAGATTTTTTTTTCAAAAATTTGTTTATAAATGTAATCATTTTTTCATATCATCGATTAAGTCACATGAATCTCTACCAAAATCGAGAGAAATAAGCGGGGTTTTCATTTAAAAAATTTGATGATGACGTCATTGCTAAATCACCAGTGAAGTCAATAATATTTTTTTATATCAAGAGATAGCATTTTAAAACTAGAATTGACCTTTCCTATTTTCTAAAAAAATTAAATTGGGCAGTTACGTATTTTTTTTTCAAACTTTATCATCACCCTGTATATTCGTTTATAAAATTGATAAATTGTAATTTTGTAGTAGGTATGTAATAATAATTCGTTTTATATTATTAAGTGTAAATACAAATTATATTCCTTTTGTGGCTCTCAAGCATTTGATGAAAAATCCTGCCGTATCTATATTTCCTATTATTGTAAGAAAGTTTAACTCCGCAATATATTCATGTTTGTTTAAAAGTTTGCTGTTCTAATAATAGCATTGCTTTCTAAACAAATTAAATGATGGTGCATAAAATGTGGGCGTACTCTATCCAAAGTTTTAACATTTTATCAAACCCAAATAATCCCATTAATGCAACAAACACCTAACTATAATTGATTTCTAAGCATCATGAAACTTACCAATTTATTTTCACCATACACAGGTTGAATTTCAATGTATTTGGGCGGCGTGGGTTTCTCCTTTCGGTCCTCTTTTTTCTGATGTTTTTCTGGTGGATCTTCAACCCGATAAAATTCATCATATCCTTGTCCGTGGTAATCCCTATGAATCCCTTGTGCATCAATAAAATGCATATGATATTCGTGTGAAAATCCATGCGAATCTAAATAATGCCCTCTTTCCTTATCCTGACTATGTCGTTTTCCATTATGTTGGGATTCACCTTTCTTATCATGTACTCCATGGTGTTCGTTAAAATGAGAGAGAGATTGTTGGGAAGGCAATACTGGAAAATCTTTATAATGACCACCATGAGATTGGCCTTCTTTATGGTGTCCATCGCTATCTTTGTGGTGATGATCTTTTCCGTGGTGATCTTTACTGTGATGGTCTTTATGGTGATGATGATCCTTATGCGGATGACCGTAATGGCCGGGCAAGTGATGATGAGATGCCTCAACGAGAGTTGGTTGAATATGAGTAACAAATTGCGCCATTGTTTAAAACTTAAGCACTAACACGATTACATTTTAATTGTCACTAGAAAATAAAAGTAAAAAAAGCACGGAAAAAAGTTGTAATAGCACAGTTAATTATTGCTTAATTTATTATAGATTATTCACGAATAAGACTTTAAGGAAGACAGAGTTTTAAGAGTGAATAGCATTCTGCTGCGGACCGGCGTCTGTGCCTCCTATTCCTTGGTTAGAATGCAGTGTAATATTCTTGGGAATTTCCTTTGGCCGCTTTCCCGCGCTCATTCAATCGATTTGAGCCTTGGATATTCAAAACTGTTAGAAGAAAGGTTTGAGCTCAACCACTGTGTAGCGTGGGTTTTCCACATTGGAACCAGACTATGTTTCCTTCCACACCCTTTGCGATATCTGGGATTTCGCATGCGTAGAAAACTGTTTTTAAAACATTCTACACACCTACTTTTATCATAACAATAAATTACCCGGCTTGTTTCCGGCTAAACTAATAAATTTTATTAATGTGAGATTTAAGGTAACTACTAAGTACCAAATCTGTAAAATTAAGGATAATGTTAGTATGAAAATATGCTCTTTATTAAATAATTAAATAGTTTAGAATTGCAGATATTTTTGAACCAAACACCTAAACATGTTTATCTATAAAAATCACCCTGGTTTTCTATTTTTCTATGATTAAACCAAGTGTTTCTCATTTGGAAGATATAACTTTAAATTGGATGTAAAAATACTGTTTTAATAACAATTATAAAATATTATTTTATACGCTATATTATGACCTATTTGTTACTAATTTAAAAACTAAATGATGGTCAGATAAAGGAAACGGTTGAGGTGGAAGTCACGAAGTCCTAGAAGTGCACGCTACATAATTGTAGCATAATAATCTGAATAAAGGATTTTATTTAAAGTGGATTGTATTAAGTTTAATGCAAAAAATTATATAGGGTGGTTGAAAAGTTTAAAATGTTTGAAGTGTTTCTAAAATGGATTCTCTTTCAATTGTTACAGTTTTATTATATAAAAATCCTAATAATGATTTATCAATTAAACGGCAATTTAAAATAACCACCATACTTAATTAGTACAATTAAAATTATTTTTTTATTCAAATATTCTATAAAATGAAATCTATCCTAATAAAGAAGTTTAGCTGGGAAAACACCGTCTGAAAACTGGGGTATTAAGATTATTGATGACTTCTATCTGATAGTAAAATATGAATTTATTGTTCTAACAAGCTATTATCTTTTATTTTGTACATTAATCCTTACCTAAGACTATAAATTTAACGATCCATTTAATTAGGTAAGGATTGAACTGAACCATTATTGGGATATATATATTGGGATAAACTTGTAACCTGTGTTAAGGCAGGAGGGTTTCAAAGGTGTTAAACTTTAAGCATTTTGGAAATTCAAAGAGCTTTAGACCATAAAAAACCAAATTAAGCCTAATTTCTTCATGTTACAAGATTTTTTACAAACTCTAGTGAATCGGACCAAAGAATCAATTGATGTACTTTTTAATTTCCGGACTACTCGGAACTTCGAAATTTGAAATGGCAGCAGCATAGGTCGAGTGTGGCATTGTTTGATAAATATTTTTAAAATAAACTGTTATTAAAATATCTTTTTTTATTATTTTGCGTAGTTACACCTTGTTATGTTTTCACTGTGGGAAAGTCGATAAAATTAGCTTCAAGAAAATCCATTTAGTTAATCTAAAATCTAAGTTATTAGGTCAGTTACCTCAAAGCAATAAAGTGTTTTGTATAATAATTCAACTAAATGCTTGAAGTCCTTGTTTCTTAAATTAATGGTAGATTTATTTAGCTAAATAACAGAAGGTTTTTAATTCATAATTGGCCTATCACCATTATCTACCATTAATTTGTATAATAATATTTCTAAATTTAATTTAATTATAGTTGATTCACATTAATTCTATTACCTGTTCTAGCGTCTAATTATTATACCACTTTTTTTACTAAAAGTTGGCTTTCTGAAGTGCAATACATACTACCTTTTTTCCATATTCTACAATTTGGCCAGACTTAAATCCATTCTTCGGGTTTTCTTTGGTAATAAAAATGTTTACCCTAGCAACGTTGCTATTACGCATTCTCCAAATGTAAGGTTTAAATCACAAATATATTCAAAACTTTTTTAAGAAACCAGCAATAGTTGTATTATTCAAAATTTATTTTTTTTGAATTAAAAGAAAGTAATGACTAATAGAATACAGTATAAAAAAACACAAGGTTTCCAAGAATCTGAATACTACCTACTTAAATTTAATAGAAATTTGGAAAATTTTAATTTTTGTTTGATTATTAAAACTTCAAGTTATAAACAAAAATATTTTTACAGATAAGTAGTTAATAATGTATTGGAGTAGCAATTATGCATTTACGGAAAAGAAAATGATTCTTAACCCCAACTGTATATTTTTTCATAAATTATAGTGAAATTGTTAAAATTGTAAAGTCGTCCTGATTATTTTTATTGCATTATTTATTCGTTTTTGTAATAACGATGGGAGGATGTAATAAGTAAACTGTTAAAGACATTTTATTTCGAAACTGTTTAAAAAATCATAATTAATTTATTTTAAAGGCGTAGTAAGAAAAATGAATGAGAGAGAAAAAAAATCCATATTTTTGTGTATACTTACATATTATACTTAAAATTTGTCAAATTTTATTTATTTATTTTAGCTATAAGATTAATGAACATTTTATTCATATTATTATAAACAAAAAGTTTCTGGTAAAAAATTTTTTGGCGATAAAAAATGGGCCATTATCAAATAATAGAATTTCTAAAAGAGGACACTTCAATTTTTATTCATTTTTAGGAGATGAACTTTTTATTACCTTCTAGTAAAGTATTCCGCATTGATTCTAGGAAAGTTTTCTTATATGAATAACTCTCTCAGTAGTAGTAACCTTCCAGTAAATTGAGGTTGCCGAATACTTTAATTTACTGATCAGGTTTACCTCCTAGTAAGAAGATAATGACAAGAGGATAATCATCGAAGAAATGAATTACAAACTTGGTAATAACATTTATTGCCGTTGGAAATTCTGCATAACCATGTCCTGTTTCGAACTGCTTAGACTTTCCTTTATTTTAATTCCATCATATTTAACTTTTAGTATCACAAGTTTTTCGTTCCACTAGTACGGGTTTTAAATTTTTATTATACAGGGTGTCCCTAAAAGGTCTGTACAAAACGATACCACATACTCCTGAGACCAAAATAAGACGATTTAACCAAACTTATCTGTATCCAAAAGTGCTTCGTTAAGGTGCTGCAGACCATTAAAGTTCTTAAAAGTACTTTGTATTTTTTGAATTACTAAAAATTGGCTCATACGAACCAAACATAATTGGGTATGTGGCTATGTAATGGAGTAAAGTATTTATAGACAATTTGTTTATACTTTTTCACGTTATGTAAGTGGTCAAAAATAGGTCATAGACATGCAAAATTTCTTATAACTTTTTAATGGCCGAATAAAAAATCATAAAACTCTACTTGTAGCGAAACAGTGTAATTATAAACTTTTTTTGTCTCTTAAAAAAATTTCTATCTCCTTTATTTTAGGCAGAAAAAAATTATTTCCATGTGGTACATAACCTAACTTTGAAAAAATATTTCATTTTTTCGCTAAAATGTCTGTACAAATTAACACAGTACATTCTTGAGACCAAAATGGAACGATTTAAACAATTTTATCTTTGTCCGAAAGTGCTTCCTTAAGCCTCTATTGACCATAAAAGTTATTTAAAAAGATAAGATATTTCAAGTCATTTCAAACTCGATGACCTATGTTGCTATTTAAAAAATCAAAGTAATCTCCGGTTCCGGATATTTCCGGGTTGTTCCGGAAAAAAATAAGTTCACTAATGGATTATTTTTGTTCACTTTGGTAATTAAGATTTTTATTTCAGTCATACGCGTTCTGGAGATAAATGGGTGGCAGGGGTGGTCTGATACAGCATGAATAATAATATTGCCTGTTTTTTACTATTGTAATAATTAAAAAAGAACAAAAAGAGTATTGTTCTTATGTTAGTTTTTAATCATTAATTTAGCAAAAAACGCGAAATATTTACGAATAACTTTTTTGATTTCTCCCATATAATTGTTTGGTTTACCCTTAACAAAAAATTCACAGCCACAAGACCAAAAAAAGAAATTTCAAAAAAGCTTGGTAGAAACATTTTAATGATTAAAAACGGAAATATCAACCTAATTATACCAGGCGTACACAAAACTAAGGCCACCACTGTCATTTCTTTATTTATGAAAATATAAATTTTAGTATGTTATATTTTGTTTCTTTTTCACCGGAAATTACATCTTCTTTATTATAAATGTAACACCTCAGTTTTTATACATATTATTGAACATTGGAAGCATTAAAATATGTTGCTAACAATTATCTCTTCCAAACTTTAAGAAAAAATTTTGGATTTTTTTTGGTAAAATAATTTAGTAAACTTGAGTTTTATATCTTGCTGTTGGGTATTATAGTCATTGAAAAAAATAGTCTGATTAAGGAATGATCTCACTATCATGCAGTTGAAAAAAATTAAGATTTGCAAAAAACGTTCATCGAAAATTATAAAAGTTAATATGTCAAAAACGGCCAAATGAATTTCATAAGTTATAATTTATTTTATGTATCTGAATTATTTAGAAATGGTTTAAGCAGAAAAAAAGTTCTGTGACAGACATACTTTAAATTTAATTATTATACTATGTAAAAAAATAACATTTAAAACAGGAAAGTTGGTATAATTTACGGTGAAAGCGGGAGAGATATTGCAGTTTTTTTTACTTCAATAAATGCTTACACTGTTTACCTACAAGTAAACTTTTATGAATTTTTATTCAGTATTAAGAAATTTTGCATGTCGAAGACCTATTTTTAAATCGTTTTATTTTGGACCCAGGAGTACGTCGCATCGTTTTGTACATACATTTTAGGTACACCCTGTATAAGACTATACAGGGTGTTCATTTTAAAAGGAGCCACCCTAAATAACTCTCGAAAAAATAATTTGCTGTAAAAATGCCAGACAGGTCGATTTTTACTTTCAGGGGGACATCTTTTTCCAATAAAATAAGAGTTGTCATTGCAACCCCCTTCCCTACGGAGCCACCCTTTCAATTTTTTTAAATGGGAATAGGGGTCGAGTGATACATCATTTGAAAGCATTTTTTGATTCCTAACCTACCTAAAAATTAAAAAAAGTACTTAAATAATGGTATTATTTATGTACTTTTAAATCACATTTGGATAAATTTTTAAGTTTTGATCATGAAACAAGTCCTTTAACTTAACAAAAGCTAATTATTTATAATTATTGAAAAACAAATCAGTTAACATATTTTTTTATAATTTTTTTTGTTATAAATTACTTTTTCCTTTTCTCTTTTATCGTATCCTGTAAATGACTTAATTAAAATAAGGCCAAAACAAACCATATTTTTATTTTCAGGATAAAAATACCTTTAAAATGATGCGTCACTTGACCCCCATTTAAAATAATCAAAGGGGTGGTCCTGTGCGATAGGGGGATGCAAAGACAACTTTAATGTCATTGTAAATAGATGTCCCCCTAAAAATAAAAATTGACCTATCACAGCATTTTTAAATTAAATTATTTTTTCGAGTGTTATTTAGGGTGGCTCCTTTTAAAATGAACACCCTGTAAGTATAAAATATTAAAATTTTAAGTTTTTATTTTCATTAATAAATCATGTAAACCCGAAAATCAAATAAGTAACAGATACTTTAGTTTTAGTGTATAGGCGAATGAATTGAGGCTTTTAGTAATAATTTTTTTTCTTCAAACTTCAAACGTCTATAAACATTCTACGATGATTTATATGCAAAAATATATCCATTTATTAGGAGAAAGAGAAGTAGGTACTTTTTGTGGCGGGACGAGCTGTAATAGGACCACGGACACATAAGAACCACAAATAGTTCTTTTGGTCGGAATAAAACATGTTATCCTTTCTTCAACGCCGAAATTCAAGAAAGGTTATTTGTGCTTAGGCCATAGGTGGCAGAAGTTTACTTTGAACGCCTTTTCGGCGTTTGAAGAAAAAATTGCATGTTTTATTTGGAGCAAAAGTGTTTTTATGTGTCTCATAGACAGTTGTAGGACTCAACACTACGCAGGCTCATTCTGAAATCTTTCCAATTCGCCCAAAAGTCTTGTTTTGTTCCTATTAAGACATTGGACGATTAATACAATATCCAAAAAAATACTATTATGAATTTTGTAAAGAGTAAAATAGACCATAGACCGGAAATACATTAGCAGGTTAGGGGAACGTTAACAGCAATTGATGTATTTATACGAATCCGGTAAAATTAACTTTTTAAGAGACTAATGTATTTTTTATAAACCTCAAGTTGAGTCCTTTTTGCTTGATACAATATAGATGTTTCAGCAAGTAAGCTAGTACGTTTTTGCTGGCGGAAAGTCAATAAAACTTAAAAATCCATTTAGTTAAACGTTTCCAGGTTAGTTACCTCAAAGCTTTTTTGTAATATTTCCAAATTTAATTTTATATTAAAGTTGATACACCTTATTATTATTTTTATTACTGTTTGTCCTACAGTCTAATTATACCAGTTACTTTACTAAAATACAAAACCTTAATAAATAACTTAAATTTGAATATTTATTTAGAATTCTTGATTTGTTATGATTATTGTGCAACGTCGGATTTTATTAAAATTAATTTACGTAAATCTTTGTTTAGTGTTAGCATCTGCCTCAAAAATGAAGAAAAACGTTTTCAGTACTTGACATTTGCTGTGAAATTTGAGATTTTAGAAAAAAAATTTGGTACGCCATTGGATTACTAGGGGATTTTGAAAATTTGTATATGTACCAACCTACATATTTGGTTGCCTACATATAAAACCACAATCATTTTAGCTCACCCTGTATAAACTAATTAGAAAATGTACTAGATACTAGATACTAGAGGTTGTTCTAATACCCTAGTTTCATCCTGGCTTATTGTGTTATGCTTTGGGTGATTAATGAATTAAGGCTTTAATAAATAATAGTACTGCCATCAAGCTAAGTTTAATAACTATTTTGAAGTTTCTTCAAATTTTCAATTATTAATATTTTTGGCTACTCCTTAAGATCCTGACTTTATTAACAGTTTTTAGCTATAAACATGCAAAAGAAGTATCTTGAATAACTTGTACGTATACTTTTAGAATATGTGACACTATTTCCTGTTTCCTGTATCATAGTAACTAGTGGCAAGATTTAATTTTAATAGGTAAATTCGTAATGAGCACCATAAAGGATACAAAAATGATGTGGCTACTGATCCACTGAGCACTGGCTTAGCTTAGTGAAATTTTGAATAAGGAATTAGCTACCAGTTACTTAAGTAAAGTAAAGTAAAGTAAAAATAACTTCAAACATTATGTAAGAAATCAGTAGTAGATTTTCCAATTAGCCTAAAGATGTATGGGCCTATTGTAATAAGCTTAAAATAAACTAGGCTCATTAAAAAGTGCTAGATTATCTTCCAACGCTCTTTGCAATAAGCATGATTATTCAAATAGCCTGCGACATATATACCGCTTTTTATACTAGCTCAACCAGGCAACGACTCGGACTATGAGACTCACATCCTTGATTCCAAATTGGCCTGGGAATGTCGACAATCCCTGAAGCAACTGGCAAAAGGAAGCAAACTTATCCTAATGTGGATGCCAGAGCTTCAGGGAATAGAAGGCAACGAAATTGCTGACGAGTTGGCAAGATTGGCCTCAAATCTTACACCAAGTGGTCCAAGACCGTTCTGTGGGGTAAACAAGACACATTTACGGGAGCAAATAATGCGGTGAGAAAGATATAGTATGTCCCACTGAAGTCATACTCCGGGTTCAAGACAGGCGAAGAAATTTATTGAGTACTCGCCCAAGAAAGCCACAAAGCTTCTCGATCTAATCAGGAACGAAATGAGGCTCATCACAGGGCTTTTAACTGGACACTACCCATTAAGGTATCATCTCAACAAAATGGGAAAGTCAGAAATAAAACTGGCAGATTCTGTGGCCTAGAAGATGAAACTTCGGAACACGTCATTTGCGAATGCGACGCAATAGGTCGTATCAGATTTGATCACTTTGGGTGGATGACACTAATTTCAGACGAAGTCAAGGCTGTGTCTCCTAAGGATCTAATTAGCTTAGTAAGCGTTTACACATCCCAAGACTTCACGAGAGTAAGGGTTTAACAAAAGATCAAACTGATCACAGTTCGGTAAGGTTCAATTGTAGCCAATCGCCCTCCTATCTAATCTATACTAGCTGAATATTTTGAGAGGTAGATATTTTTTCTTTAAGCTGAGAATGCAAACCTGCTGCTTTATAAGTTTTTAAAACTACAATATCATTTTCATAATTTTTCAATTTTCAAATTATTCTTCATTTTTATCTTGTCCATAAACTGGATTTTCTGCCTAGTGTCTAGTTCAACTATAGTTAAAAATATTGCTGCACTTTTTGATTGCTTGTACGTTGTGTTGAAACGTTCAGCATGCAAATTTGTCTTTTATTCTTTGCAGAGCAGAGTCTCTACACTTTTTGGTTCAAAGGCCACAGGACGTGGATTCCTGAAATCTCACACAGTGAATGTTAAATTCACCTTCCTGGAGCGTTTGTGCAAACTTTCACTCGTGACTCGTGAATCTTGATTCGCCTGGTTCAGACTAAGTGAATTTGGATTCGCTGATGAGATTTTGTTGCATGCGCTTCGAGGAAGGTGAATTTAACATTCACCGTGTGAGATTTCAGGAATCCAGCCCCAGGCCACATTAACTAATCCACAACGTCGAGCGGACCAAGACCGGGTTAACATAATAGTAACTTTTTTTATTGGGTACGCCAAATACACCAAAATCCAATTTTTGGTTTAAATTTTTGTAAATGTTAAAAACCACAATGAAAGCGGTTCGGTCTTAGCCCGATGTATACAGAGTATAGACGCCATATTCTTGAAACGGTCCACACGATATCGCACACTACTTTCATCATTCTGTCATTGTCTGTTTCATGAAAAAATAAGAGTCTGTCCTTGTAATGTGGTATGCGACATCGTGTCGACTGATTCAAGAATACGCCTGCAGAGCTACAGCAATTAACTACTAAATACTTGTGGGCGAGACTAAGGGATATTTAAGTCCCACGAAAGCTTCTTATTGGCGCTAACATTTCTTTTGTGTACCAGATTAACGTGAAGCAGCCTGTACAATCAGGCGTAAAGATAGAGAAGAAATATTCTGACCCAATAGCAAGGGTTCGCAGACACGAGATCACACGAAATATGAAAGAAATTAATACGACTTAAGTTGCGGACGGGATCCTTTCAAATTTCATGTGATCTCGTGTTTGCGATGGCTTGCTATTGGCTCAGAATATTTCTTTTGTGTCCTCGATATCTTTACGCGCATTTATTACCGTAAAGCTTAATTTAATATATGGATCTTTAACCTTCGAATGTTTAAGTTTGTTAAACAACTCGACTAATATCTCCCATCTTTGTGACTTTTATTTTTAATTAGACAGATGTTGTTATAATTGATGTGTGTATGTACGTACACAATAATCTATAATTAATCCAATCTGTTACCGAACAACAAATATTTTAAAAAATGTACCCACTTGACCCCGCTATAGTTAATGCTTTAAATACGTCTAGTAAATTAAATCAATTATAATATAAAACACCTGCGCACGAATAAAATTTTTATCACCAAGTATACGAAATGAGTGATATGTCAGCAGGTGCTTTATCTTATCAGATTAGAGTTCGAGGTTGTTGAAGTTACTTCATATTTTAAGCGGGAATAAGTTAAACCACGTAAATGCAATAAAACATATTTCATTAAAAACAATAATAATGCAGTTTACCAACCAAAACCAATAAACTAGTTTGTGATAAGAATACAAACGTTTTGCCATGTATTGTATTTTTATTATCCGTACATAACAAACACTTTTTTAACGTAGCCATAGTTATGGGTGTGATAGTGCAGTTCGTATTTTAAAAAATATTTAGTAAAATAGTGCGTAATAAATGGCAAACAATAATGAAATTCTGACTCTTTCCAAATATGTTGAAGAGAAATCGGTCAAAGAAAAACGACAAAGTCTGCCAGAAACTGTGAACAAGAAACAAATAACACTAAGACATACTCAATCCCAAAATTATGGACATCAAAAACCCACTAGTGTGCCGCCTACAATCCCAGAGGTGGAAGTTACTTTGGAAGACGAAGGGACGGGTGAAATGCGTTCAAGAAGTTCAAGCATGAAATCTCATTCTAGTAGAAAGAGCTATCATCTTAGCCCAAACAACGGATATAAAAAGGACCCACTCATAATTAACAATGGTTATGAAAATTCAACATATGATGGCCCGCTACCCGCTTTATATAATGGATTTGACAATAAAAGCAATTTATCTAGTAAACATCCTAGCCTACAGAGTTTAGAGTAAGTACAAACTCTTTAAGATTCCTTAATTTTTCTATTTGAACCCATTAAAGCATAAAGTTTAATAAAAACATGTTCGTATCCAAAATTAAATAAATATAAATAACGTAAAAAAAACAATATCTTTCAAAAAAATTAAATAGGGTGGTAAATCCACCCTCTAGCCACTTCCAGTAGTTGGTAATTTTTACAACAAATACATATTACACTAATTAAAAACATTAGTTGTAGTTTAGTCGTCTACGTTTTTTTTGCGTTTTTTCTTATGTTTTAAAGACAATCTTGAAAAAAATGATTAAATTTTAAATTTCTGGTCAGAAACATTTAAGGTAACCGTGGAAATTACAACCCATGAAACAAATTTAAATGATTTGACCATAATTTGGACATTAATGTTTAAAAAATTTAATTGTATTATATTGTAGGGTTCAAAAGGAACAATATTGCTGTGCATCTAAATGGTCACCATGTGAACGAAAATTAGTGGCTACCGTAGCAGTTTTGGCTACAATCATTGTGATACTAGTAATTGTTGTAGGCTATATGGCTAAAAGTGATGGTGTTGACAAAAAATTTATGTGGACATTTTAAAAAAATAATATTAAGTAGAATTACTATTATTGCTTAAAGTATAAATCAAATTATTGGGTATTTTGTTTCTAAGAAATAATAAACTATTCTTGCAAGTATTTTTTACATATATTTTAGTTTTAAAACTTTTCTTGCATTGAGAAGTACAAGATAATATCCAAACTAAATAGTAATAACATTTTTTATTGGGTAACCTTGCTTATCTCTGAAACTTTAAAAGGAAACTAAAAGCATTACCATATTGTTGTTTATCATAAATTGTGAAATTTTAGTGAATTATCATAAATATATTTTAAATTGTATTAATTTTTATACAATAATGTTTTATATCTAGTGATTTAGAACATCGCAATTTTGTTAGTTTTAAAAATTTTGATATTAAAATTATAAACAAAAACCTCAAAAAATAAAATTAAATCAGTTTTTAAGTAAAGATACATAATTATCAAATTTTTATTTTTATAAATACATTAAGATAAATTTTAGGTCATGACCTTTTGTATTATTTTTTAAGCCTTTAAAACATAAAAACTGTTAAATTTCTTTATTGAAATGCCTTCAAAGCGGTATTATTATACCTAAAACCTAAAAATATTTCAATTTATTCCAATACTATTTTCAGATTAAAATAATTTACGTCATATACATAAAAATACACAGGAGTCTTTAGTAAACAATTATATGAGTCAATTTTTTTTTGAAATTGCGATAAAACCATATTTTTAAATATGAGTTATTGTTAAGTCTTATTACAAATTGAGATTTATTTCATGTTTTAATCATTTACAATAAAAATCAACTCAATATCAGTACAAATTTGTTACTGTTGTTTTATATTGCAAACTATCTAGAAATGAGCCGTTCATTTTGAAAGTGAGACAAGTCCACTTTTCGATATTAAAATATTAATATTTTTTATAGTTAAGTCGTGATTTAAAATTATATTTTAATATTTTTATTAATTTAATCAAATTAAATATTACTTAAAATGTTTTAACTGATTTAAATTTAAATTTAAAAACACAGAATTTTAATGTGTATTTAGTTTGAACAGTTAACTTTTTAATTTCTAATTACCCACTAAATATTTATTCAATTTTCCAAACGAACAAACAACCTTTTTGACATTATCGTAATTTAATCTAATTTATTGTTAAGTTTTTTGTACATTTTACAAATTAGTTTTTTGTCTTTTGTAAAAGAATATTAGATAAAAATAATATTATATCATTTAAAATTACGGATACTTTTTAATACTGTCTAATAGAGGGTGAAAGCAAGTGTACAAAAATCAGGAGACGATTAATCTAAGATTAGATTTAGCCAAGCAATTATATGTATAATATGCATACATTTGCTTACACCCTGGATATAAGGTGTTACATATATTAAACTCGAAAACCATTATTTGCGACGGTTTTTCTCGAGCACCCTTCATACAGGAGCATCTTCCTAGACACCCGCAATAAATTTTCCGTTGGAGATAATAACAAGGAATAGAAAATCCATCCCACTTTTCTGGAGCTTCTTTGCAAATTATGACCAAATA
Source organism: Stenus bimaculatus (assembly GCA_963971135.1). Classification (NCBI taxonomy): domain Eukaryota; kingdom Metazoa; phylum Arthropoda; class Insecta; order Coleoptera; family Staphylinidae; genus Stenus; species Stenus bimaculatus. Next base: position 30,595,005 of record OZ020180.1, read on the forward strand.
ACTGATAATTAATGCGAATCCCTAGAGGGCGCGCGAGTTTGGGAGGAAAAATTGGGAAAAATCATGAAATCGAGCATTAGATCTGCAGGTCATTTCATGGTCTACTTTTTTTTTTAAATACCTTTATTTTTTAATAAATAATCTTATTCTACGCTGAAAAAGAAACACATTTTGGTTGAAACGTTTTTTTATTGTCCTTGAAGTTATAAAGAAATTTAATAAAAAAATAACAAATTAAGAAAACGAGGACGGCAGGAATAATTAATGAAGAAAACACCACAAATATTTTAGCGTTTGTTAGAGTTAATCTACATACTAGCATTCGACAAATTTCAAGAGAAAGTAATGTAAGTAAGACATAAAGTTTGGAACCAAGGTCATAACTTCCGTAAAAAAATTTTTTGTAAAAATCGCTCGGACAGGTCAATTTTTGTTTTAAAAATGCCATCTTTTGGAATGAAAAAAATATTCATGACGTCACTGATAACTTCACTATGACGTCATCATCAATTTTTTTAAATGGAAACCCCTACTTTTTTTACACATTTTTCATAGACCTTTTTATCATATTAATTATCACATAAAAATATTTAAAAAAATTTTAACCATTTTTGAAAAAAAAATAAATTTACTCAAAAAAAAAAATTATTAATTCTCAATGAAAATATTACAAAAAAAAAGTAAATTTTTAATTTACAAGTAACAAATTTTAACGAAAATGTTCAAATGGTTCCCCATTGACCATTTGGCATTGTCCCATTCGAGTCTAGACACTCTGAATACTATAGTTAATAGCTTCTTTGTCAATTTGTTGCAATTCCGTCCTAATTCTAAGCTCCAATTCTTGTAAATTATTAGGTCTATTGAAATAAACTTTTGATTTTAAATGTCCCCACAAAAAAAATCTAAGGGCGTTAGGTCGGGAGATCGCGGAGGCCACTCAATTGGTCCCCTCCGACATATCCATTTGTTGGGAAACGCGGTGTTAAGGAATTCTCGCACCGCCCTGCCAAAGTGTGGAGGAGCCCCATCTTGTTGAAACCATATGTTTTGGTTAGGAATGTTGCGATTTTCATAATTGGGGAAAATACGAAGTAAAACTGGTAGCAAATCAGTCCGCAAAAAATTCAAGTATCTTTCGGCAGTAAGGTTTTCATTAAAAAAGTAAGGTCCTATAAAACGTCTGCCAATCATTCCCACCCATACATTTAACTTTCCCTGTCTTTGACTATGGGATTCTACGGCCCAATGAGGATTTTCCTGTGACCAATACCTACAATTATGTCGATTCACTGATCCATTCAATTGAAAGGTAGCTTCATCGGAGAAAATTATACTGCTTAAAAAATTTGGATTTTGATCACATCGCGCCATCATTTCTTCACAAAGTTGCAGTCGGCGATCGGGATCATCTTCATTTAACTCTTGTATGAGTTTTATTTTGTATGGGTGATACTTTTCCTTTTTTAATAATTTTGCGACATAGGAATGATCCACATTATTATTTCTTGAAATATCTCTTGTTGAAATATTGGGATTTTCTTCAATCGCAAGTAATAAATTTAATTTGGTTTCTTCATTCACTTGAGGCCGTCCTTGTCTAGGCAAATCTCCTACAGATCCTGTTTCTGCAAATTTGGTAACTAACTTACTTACTGTAGATCTTGAGATTTGCGGTCTATTTGGATATTGCTCATTAAACAAAGCACAAGCTTCCCCATGGGTTCTTTTGCTATCGCCGTATCCTACCATAATTAAAATTTCGATTCTTTCGCGTTCGCTTAAACGAGGCATTTTTAATTTCGCAAAACTTAATAATTGTTGATTATTATTAAACAAACGAAGTAAGCTATTCAAGCATTGGTAAATGGATTTAAAATTTTATTTGCCATACAAAATAATGTCAACTAAAGCACTTTTATAAAGGCAATTTTTATTTCAATAAATTTTGAATATCAAAAGCTTTTTCAAATTTATAATAAATTACAATTTTATTTAAAGTTTACTCCAACATTTTATTTTAATTACCTTTTTCATTAAAAGTTATTTAAAATTAGTTTTAAGAAAATTCCAATTGTGTAAAGAAGAACAATTCGAATATTTTCAATAATAATTTGTTATTTTTAAACTAAAAATTAGTTTAATTTATTTTTCTTGCCATATTTTCATTGAGAATTAATAATTTTTTTTTTGAGTAAATTTATTTTTTTTTTCAAAAATGGTTGAAATTTTTTTAAATATTTTTATGTGATCATTAATATGATAAAAAGGTCTATGAAAAATGTGTAAAAAAAGTAGGGGTTTCTATTTAAAAAAAATTGATGATGACGTCATAGTAAAGTTATCAGTGACGTCATGAATATTTTTTTCATTCCAAAAGATGGCATTTTTAAAACAAAAATTGACCTGTCCGAGCGATTTTTACAAAAAAAATTTTTACGGAAGTTATGACCTTGGTTCAAAACTTTAACACCACCCTGTATATTTCAAAAATATTTCGAAAAAGCAAATACCTTCCTTTCCACATGTCTCTTCATCAACATTTATATCGTAACGAATTTCTTAATAGTGAAAGTTTTGTAATTGGATTTGTCTACAAATTACCTTTTCTGATGATGCTAGTTTTTCAAACACTGGAGAAGTCAATAGACTTAACATGCATTACTGGTCTGATACAAACACGCACTGGATGAGAACTGTTTCTTATCAACATTCATGGACAATAAATGTTTGGTGCGGAATTATTCATAATTACATTATTAATACCTATTTTTTAGGTCATTTAACTGATCGCATATGCGCACACTTCTTAAAAAATGATTTTAGAGAATTACTAGAAAAAGTTCCATTGAATGTTAGAAGCAATGTGTCGTTGTACCAAGATGGTGCACCTCCGCACTTTGCAGTGGAAGCATGACAGGCAATGAACGAAATGTTTCCTGAAAGGTGGACAGGTCGAGGAGTACCAGTTAATTGGCCAGCTCCAGGCCCGGATACGACCGTCGGGACACCGTAAAAAATCCCGGTGGGCCGCCACTGCACCGGCCCTGATGCAGCGGCGGCCGCAGTTTACATTTTTTTTCTGCTTTCCGGCCAAGAAAGGGCCGGTAGGATGGCATTTTTCCCGGGCCGGTGTCATACCTCGTATCCGGTCCTGGCCAGCTCGTTCGCCAGACCTTGCATCTTTTAACTTTTTCCTCAGGGAATTTATTAAAGCACGTGTAAATAGTTCTTTTACTCCGAATAAAACATGCGATTTTTCTTCAAACGTCGAAATTTTTAAAATAGTAATATAAAAACTTGGGTTACATAAAATGCATTTCTACTCCGCCTTTCTAATCTTTTTCAATGCAAAGTATACCCGATTGTAACCGATTTACTTCGGAAATGCACGAACATGACCATAATAGAATCAAGGAACATAAAAATGACTTGTTAAACCCCGTCAAGCGTCAAATAAGGCTGTACTTTAATGACGATTAAAAAAAATCGTTTTCACCAAAACGTGTTGCTTTTTCAGCGTAGAATAAGATTTGTATTTAAGAAAACAAAGTAGACCTTGAAGTGACCTTCAAAACATATTAAAATAACAAATACAAATTTATATTATGTTACTTCCTTCAAACCAAACAACTTTTATTAACAAAAAAACCCTATTGCCCGTTTTCACCAAGGATTCCTAAAATTTATGCATTGCTTCTTGCGCTAGTTGCTTGGTATTTTTACGCCCGGTTTCTCCAACATGTCTTTAGACGCAACTTCACCAAGCTCAGCCTCAAAACAGATGCTACGCTCCCAGTCCTCTTCTAATTGGCTGTTTCTAAAACAACGTGGGTCTTGATACGCAGCTTAGATTTAGTTTGGTCTCAAGATACGGTGGAGAAACCGGGCGTTAGTAATTTAAGCAATGCCCAAATTTTAGGAATCGTTGGTGAAAACTGGCATAAGAGGCTTAGTTTTCGAGATAAAAATTCGAAGCACTTTAAGTGGGACACCCTGTATACAGGGTGTATCATAATATGTGGGACAAAATTTACTAGGCAAAATAACAACATAATGAAAAAAGTTCCTATAAACATATATCTGATTCCGTTTCCTAAGGGGGCGGCAGTTCTTCAAGGGTGTTGACAAAAATTAGATTTTTGGTTATTTATTTCAGAAGAGCATCTAAATTTTGTACAGAAGTTAATTGTTATTAACTCACTTCCATGATTTTTTTCCTGACTTTTTGCTTCCTTATAATTTGTACTTTAAGAGATCTTTAGTGTTAAAAACAATAGAAAAATATTGAGCAATAAGATTTATAAAGTATTTTCAAAAATAGTATTCTTTAATCTTTACAGTAAAAAGTTGCTCTTATAAAAATCCGATAGAATGCGCCATTTAAGGGAAAAATGAATTTAAAGACAGGCAGTTGTCATGGTATAACCATAGTAAGATTTCTTGTAGAGCCTATTATTATACCAAAATGACCGTAAAAATTTTAAACAAACATATAGACTATATTCAGCGAACGTGGTGAAAATTTTAGGGACGTTAAAGATGTTTTTATAAAAATATTTCCTACGAAGAAATATGTTTTAATGACGCGTTTAACGTTAACGACGTCGCTATATTTTTATCACAGTCGCTGAATACAGGCTATTGTGTTTAATTTTTTGTTAAATGTTAAATTCACTATTGAGTTGTTAGTCATGGAATGGAGCATTCCTATTTTTATGAAAAGCGAGACCTGGGGGGGGGGACAACCTGATATTTGCCTACAGGCCCAAAAATCGTAGCTACGCCACTGGCGTTAGAGCTTTTTTGTAAATTATTTGCTAATATAAAAATTATAAAGAAAAGACCGGTTTTTTTACATCAGAGAAACGCATTTGGTATTGAAGCGTCTTAAATATAATAGCATGTATTCCGCGACCGTGATGAAAATATTAGACTCGTCAAAGTTAATCACGTCTTTAAGAAAATATTTCTTATGTAGAAATATTTTTTAATCACGTGATTAACGATAATGACGTCTCTAAATTTTTCATCACGGTCGCTGAATACACGCTATCATGTTGGAAATAAATTTAGTAGATCACATTCTTTAGTAATTTTTTATCCTTTTTTACCTATTTCACATCTCTCTTTAGTTTATAACTATAGATTTGAGTAGGTTTGAGAAATCTGATTGAATTTTTATCGGAATAAACACTTCGTCGTTTTCGATTGGGGAGTACTGGATCGTGGATCGACCAAATCTCTTTAACTATCGCGGGATAAACGTATTCATTAGGAATAATAATTTAAATTTTTATTAAGAAACTGAAGATTCTTAAAAATTTTAAATTTAAAACTAAAAACTTGATTTTTAAATAATATTTACACATTTCTTTTATTTTAATACAAACTTAAAGTGTAGATTAAGGGAAATTTATAAGAAACCCCTAAAATTTTCGTGTATTATGAAATCGTCACAGACAATGCATAAATTGTGAAGAAACTTATGACCCTAAAGGGTTTAACTTTAAAAAACTTTTAATTAAATGCTTCTAAAAATAATATTTTACGCCACTGCCACTGGAATATTAAATTAAAAGTTATAAAGTTTTAATATCCACTGCAGTAAAAGAAAAAAAAATATTTTAAAAATGGGTGTTCCTAAAAGGTCTGTACAAAACGATACCACACACTCCTGAGACCAAAATAAGACGATTTAACCAAAGTTAAGTCTATCCAAAAAGTGCTTCCTTGAGGTGCTACAGACCATAAAAGTTCTTAAAAATATGTTAATTTTATTAAATTATTAAAAATTGACTAATACGTTCATAATCAAATTTGGTATGTTGCTATGTAATGAAAAAAGGTATTTCTAAATAATATGTTTTTACTTTTTCGCGTTATTTAAGTGGTCAAAAATAGGTCATCAAAATTTCTTATAACTTTTTAATGGCCGAATAAAATTTCATAAAACTTTACTTGTAGCTAAACAATGTAATTATAAACTTTTTTGTCTGTTACAAATTTTTTCTATCTCCTTTATTTTAGGCAGAAAAAATTATTTTCATAACCTAACTTTGGAAACATTTAAATTTTTCCCTAAAAAGTCTACAAATTAGTACCACATGGGGAATTTTTTTTCTGCCTAAACTAAAGAAGTTAGAAAAATTGTATAGAAGACAAAAAAAGTTTATAATTACACTGTTTAGCTACAAGTAAAGTTTTATGAATTTTTATTCAGCCATTAAAAATATATACAAAAATTTGCATGTCGATGACCTTTTTTTGACCACTTACATAACGTAAAAAAGTAAAAACAAATTGTCTAGAAATTCCTTTTTCCATACATAGCCATATACCAAATTTTGTTATGATCGTATGAGCCAATTTTTAGTAATTTAAACAAAACAAAATAGTTTTAAGAACTTTAATGGTCTGTAGCATTTTTAGATAGAGACAAGTTTGGTTAAATCCTCTTATTTTGGTCTCAGGAGTATGTAGTATAGATTTGTACAGACCTTTCAAGGACATCACCCTGTATGTATAACGAGGTAAAAACAGAATAGACAACTTTTACTGTTATATGTTTACAATTATTATTTTTGGCCCATTGGCAATAAAGTATAGTAATACAATCTCACAATTTGGAATGTTCAGCTAAAAAATTTCATATAAAATACATAATAATAATTCGATACATTATTTTTTTTCTAAAACTCATACTAATAATTTCTTTGTAAATTTTTAATTTACTGGTGAATAATTATTGGCAAGTGCATGAATTAATGTTATTTTTTCCTGTGGTATTCCTCGTTTTATAACATGGGGTATAACTTTAGGAACCATACTGAAAAATACAAAAAATAAGAATAAAAAATATAAAATATATGTTAGACTTACCTAATGCAATCTATGATGGGACACACTGATAAACACATATTGCATCCTGTACAATCGTCAGTAACTTTTGGTATATGTGTTTCCGCATCAAATTGAATTGCTTGATATCCTGAATCATTACAAGCCATGTAGCATTTACCACAGTTTATGCATAGATCCTAAAAAATAATTTATTTATCATTAAAAATTAATGATTTTTTAGGTTTTACTTACATCGTCGATTAAAGCAACAACCTGTCTCTTATTATCTAAAGATTTGTAAGCACCGACATGTCTTAAAGCCCTACCAATTACATCTTTAATCTTAGGTACATTATTATTTTCTCTCAAAGGTTCAGGGTCTTTAATACCACTTTCATTAACAAACACAATTTCCCCGTAAGCGTTAACTTTAACCTTGTTCAATTGTTTTTCTCTTTCCTCGCGATAATGTCCAAAATGAGGTAATTTCTAAAAAAAAATAATAATTTTGAATTTACATCAAAACGATTCATGAAGAATTTACCTTTCCATTTTCGTCATATAAACTTTTTACTGGCTTCCCCAATTGGTGCTTGAAAGTAGGTGGACTCTGACCATCCCAGTCAAGTAAACGATTTTCAAGGTATAATAGTGCTTTTAATCCAGTACAGTAATCTTCAATCACTGTAAAATCTTGATTTTGTATTGAACTGCAAATTTGTAGGACTGTGGATCCCGCTTGTAAAAATTGCAGTGCTACTTCAGCAGCATCGATACCTCCAATACCTTTATGAATACAAAAAAAAATCAGTTTTATTTATAAAGTGATAACACATAACGTGACATCAAAGTATGTTCTTACAATATTCACCTCTTGACGATAATAAATTAAATATAGCAAATTTTAAGTTAACATTTTAAGAAAAAAATTGGTATGCACATACTTGAAGAATAAATTACCTAAAATGGGAAAACCTGGTAGAGCTTTGGCAATGGCAGTTATAGCTCTTAAAGCCATGGGTCGGGTTGAATTTCCACTTACACCACCATAGGTTGTTCTTTTATCAATTCCAACTGCAGGCCATGGTGCTCCATCAGCCTTTAAACTCATTAATCCAGAAACAGTATTGATAGCTGAAACACCATCAGCACCTCCTTCTTGAGCAGCTCGAGCGATGGTCACAATATCGGTAATGTTCGGGGTCAATTTAATAAAGAATGGTATTTTAATTGCAGCACGAACCCATTCAGAAATACCTTTGACCAATTCCGGTTTCTAAAAAAATGTTAACAAAATAATTTAATATTTGCTTTTTTAATCATGAATTTGACACCTACCTGTCCACATGCGAGACCCATTCCAGATTCTCCCATACCGTGAGGGCAAGAAAGATTTAATTCTAAAGCATCCGCTCCAGATTTTTCGGCCATTGTTGCTAGTTCTTCCCAATCTTCTTTGTTATAAGAACACATAATACTTGCAATAATTACCTAAACAATTTAAAAACTTTTACGATATTGAAAAAATAAATATTCTTGAATTACTATTAATTTGTCCACATCTAATTATCTACCTTTCATATTGTATACAAAAAACTGTTGAATAACTTTCAATTAATGTATATACGTTTGATTTCCTTATAAAATTCTAGAAAACTTGGTTAAAATCCAGACAACTACTAAACTATGAAAAATAAGAATCTACAGATATACAGTTTAAAAACGTTCCCTTCAACATCCTACATCATAAATTGATGTGCACAAACACGCTCTTAAATGTTTGATTAGATCAATACAAAGATTGGCTCACCTTGCTGGGAAAATCTTTTTTTAATTCAGTAACACTTTGACACCAATAAGCAGCACATTTTTCCGAAATTAACTCAATATTCAAAAAGCTCCCTTGTTGAGGACCAAAATTGTGTCCAGAAGTTACTCCTCTTACTATACGAGGAGACACGTTGGTAACTATATCCTAAAAAATATCAAAATCAATTTTGGTTATACGGAAACGTAAGGTCAAGAATAGTTTACTTTATTAAGGGAAAATGTTTTTGTAACTGCATATCCCCATCCTTGTTCGAATGCTCTTCTAATCATTGCAGTGCTTGTGGCTGGAGGTGCTGATGCTAATCCAAATGGATTTTCAAATTTAATTCCGCACATATCTACTGATAAATCGACTTCATCGATATCTGTATGGAAAAGTGGCAATTGCGGTGGTGAATTTTTAGGTAATCCCTAAAAACCAGCATTTTTAAATACTATATCAAAAACAAAAATGATAAATGAACCTGTAAGTAACAATGGATATTCCAAGCAGCATTTTTACCATCATTTACAGCTTCAACCGTAGTTTCAGCAAAACCAGCCAAGTCTCCTCCACAATAAACACCCTTTTCTGAAGTTTCCATCGTCAGTGGATCAATTACAGGTAAATTATTATCCAATAATTTTAATGGTTTCAACGCATCAATCACTAAAAATCAAAATTTATTACGCGGAAAAATCAAGAAGCAATAACAATTACTATCTTTATCAACCAACGATGATCCAAAAGCCGAAATTAAAAAGTCTGCTTTTAAAGTAGTTAACTGGCTTTCATCTGCCACCCATTTTCCATTATCTTCTTCAACCATTCTCTTAAAAATAACAGAAGATATTCTTCCACCTTTAGTTTCAATCTTATGCGGGGACAAAAATCCAATTAATTCACATTTTTCTTCAATGGCTAAAGATACCTAAAAGCAAATAATTAAGTAATTTAATAAAGCAATATTCTAAAGTTATAACTTCTTCGGGTACAGCCCTGATATTGCTAAAACCTCTTCTAAATACCAAAAATACTTTTTTCGCCCCACACCTTAACGCAGAAGTTGCACAATCGAAAGCGGTATCTCCGGCACCAAGTACAATTACAGTTCCATGCATTTTTGGCATTGCAGAGGCCATAGCTTTACAGGCACACATTCCTGGTTTGCTAGCTTTAGCTACCAATGGAAGAAAATCTTTCGAAGTGTAGAAACCCATTTCTTTAGTAAGGTTTTGGAAAAGTGGATTTGGATTAGCTTGAGGTAACCCGATACCAATAAAGATTGCCTGAGCACCGGAGTTTTGAATGTTCTTTACAGTCAAGTCTTTACATGAAAGAGCGCGACCTTTTTCAATTTTTACACCAAGATCTTCCACGAGACGGATTTCAAAATTCACCATTGACATAGGAAGACGGTATTGAGGAATTTCTGAAGCACTAAAAATTATTATTGTATAAAACTACGTATGTATACAAACAAATTTAGATATTACCTTAGACCACCAAGGTAAGTTTGTTTTTCATAAATTGTAATATTGTTATATCCCAATCTTCCTAAAAAAGTAGCGCAAGATAAAGAAGCAGGACCTGCTCCTAAAAGGACGATTTTCTTATCTGCTGAATTTGGTATTGGCATTTTTGGGTCTCTTGTTTGTTTAACTCCCATCTTACTAAAAATTTCCGTGGCAAATTGTTGCAAACCTCCGATGTTTATTGGCCCCTCTTCTGATGCTTGAAGATTACATCCACCAACACATAAATCACTTGTTGGACATACCATACCGCAAGTGATTCCCAATGGGTTATCCGAAAAAATAGCTTTCGCTGCTCCGTAATAATTCTAAAATTTTTGTAGCAGAAAATTTTTAATTTATTTAATTAATGCTTACTCTATTGGCAATGCTTGTGATGAAAGCTTTGATGTCGATTTGTGTAGGGCAGGATTTTTGGCAAGGAGCGTCTGCGCATTTTAGGCATCTAGCTGCTTCTTTAAGAGCTCCTCTTTCGCTAAGGGTGGTTGGTTTTATATCTGAGAAATCATTTTCTAAACTTGTACAAGACTACAAAATGAAATAGTGATAATTTAATACTTTCTAAATATAATTCTAATTACCCCGCATTTTTTATCCGCATTTCTTTTCCAATGTTGTTTGTTCTTCTTAGTTACACTGGTGGGGACTAATGAGGAATGTGTACGTACTCTTGGATTGAGAGATAAAAGATTCTAAAATAAACAAAAAGTAATGTGTTGTTTTATAAAAAATATGATACTTAGAATTTTTATGAATTTTTCCAACAAATTAATGTTTTACAATTCCAATTTTACGGAAATTTTGTGCCTTTTTTATATTTTTCTTTTATGCCCAGAAAAGCACGAACAAAAGCACATCTTAACTAAAAATTATTTTGATAAATTAAGGCTCAATAAATTGGATTATTTATTTCTTCAAATTATCTTGACTTCGTTTTTGCAGTAGTTTTTTAGTTATTAAATATAGCGCAATAAGTGGAATTTTCTCAAAAAAAAAATCAACTACAGAGCTCTTTTCTTCCGAATTCTCAATGAACTTCTCGTAAAGTCATGGGATTGCGTCTGAATAAAAGTTGATTTACTCATCTTTCCTTAGAAATCCGCCGGTGCTTTTAAAAATTGACGTACCTAACCGACGATTGGGAATAAAATAAAAATATTGTTTTCTATGATCAAGTAAGGTCAAAAAGTTCCACATTTAATTGTCTAACACAACATACTAAAATGTAGTAGAAAATAAAGGATAAAGAAGAAATAGTCATCACTCAGTCATTATTAAAATTTGTAAACACTTATTACAGCTGGCGTTTAAATCGGCGCCAGCAAAGCAATTAATTTTAAGAAAGAACTTATCAACCTAGCTCGTATTTTGCTTTCTGCAGGAGCTACAGTTCAATAAAGAGGTTTTAGCTCGTTAATTTGAGGATGGTTTATGACAGAGATTTTTAATTTGATATGAATTTTCATACAGGGTGTAGCAAAAGTAATGAATAATAGCTTTAACTTACATGAAGTTACAAAACAAAAGTGAAGACTAAAAGTTTTCAGTGCATATTTTAACATTTTTAGTTTTTTATGACTTTCTCTATTGTTTTTTAAATAGCATTGTACCTATGTTTTCTTCGCACATATTAAAAAAGTTAATTTTTCGTATTCGGCAATCGGCAATGCTATTTTATGATAAATAAAAAACAGGGCTGCGATACCCACTAGGCAAAGTAATCACCTACTTGCTAGGTCCCGAATTGAAATAACTATATTTTTTATCAAATTATTTTAATTTTAAAGCTTCCTTAAAAGTAACTATTTATGCTTAAAGGTTAGGTTAGTGTTCAAGTAGCTTTTCCTGTTCCAAATGGGAGCAAAAAATAGTATTTCGATTAAACTAAGCAGAAGCCTAGCCCAGCGATCAGAGAATTTAGGGGTCCCTTAAGTTTAATATTTATTAAGGGTGAAAAAAACAATGACATTGAAAATTTTAATAATAAAGACAGAAAAATGTTAACAACGTAAATGTGTTTATTGAAAATTAAAAGTTTTGTGGAAATAAAGGCATCAAAAACATATACAAATAATACAAATAGATATTTTTAAAGGGTTCTTGAAATCAGAATTTCCTAGTGCCCAAAACGGCCATGATAAAAAAAATTTGAGGAAAAAGTAAGGTTGAAAATGAGGCTTAACTCATTAAATTAAATTTTTTTGTTTATTAAGTGCTGCCAACATAAGATAAGTAAATATCAGTTCCTGATCTACATAATCGATCCTTTTTTATTTATAATACCTAGCAACTAGCGTTATAAGCCATGCCTAAATTTTAGGAATGGTTGGCGAAAACGGGGATTAGTATAATTAATAACACAGGTCCAGGACCGTAGCCAGCTATGGGCCAGGGCAGGCAATGCCGGCTCTGGAAAAAGAAATGCCCGCCCTGAAAAATTTTCGACTGTCGAAAGTTTTTGAGGTACCGACAACTGCGATATTTTGAAAACCTAACGCTGTATTTATGTACGTATACCTATATTATATTAAATTTTAGGTGAAAAAAATCAAAAAGAAATCCTAACAGACTAACTATTCGCGATTTCAGAATTCTAGATGCCCTCTGGAGGATTTTTTGAACTACGCGAAACAGCTAAAAGTGAAAATTAAAAAAATGGTTTGAGTTTAAGGTATTAGCAATAACAGTAATATGTTTGGTGTCCAAAGAATTAAAGATTCAATATAAAAAATTGGATGAAAATCTATAATAGAAAAGTTTGGTTTTAAAAACTTAAAAAATAATTGAAATTCAATTTGGTACTTGAAAATACAAAATACTTTTTAGGAAAGTGTTTCAAATACAAAATACTAAAAGTATTTCAAATACTCTATTTCAATTAATTTTATTTCAAGTACTACCCACCTCTGTGAATTAAAAACATTAAATAGGATACTTTTGTTCCAATTATAATTATATTGTGAACAATTTTCGATTTTTACCTGTTTTCGATCAGCTGTTTCTTTCAAAACAGCGCCCTCTACAGGTAGTTAAAATTCCCAATGGTTGAGATACTTTTGCTAATATTTCAAATATAAGATGTTTTAAACATAATTGAAATATCGGACTATTATAAATTATAGTTGTGTGAAATTTTTTTTTCCAATTTTAAAGTTATATTTTATTTTGTTTTATATTTTAAGATTTTTTTTTTATACTTCGAAGTTATATTTTGGAGTAATTTTTTAAAATATAAAAAATGTTTGTCCGCCCAAAAATTCTTCATGCCTGTCCTAACATTTGATTCTGGCTACGGCCCTGCACAGGTCAACGATGAAAAAAATGTCTTGGATTTAATAGGTGATGTTTTATAGTTTTTTGGGCGCTCATTACTGGAAAAATAATGAAAGCTTCTATTACGTACAGTTTTCCCACAAAAACCTATATAATTTTTATGAATTTAATAAATGGGATAGTACGTTATAAGTATTTATATGGAATATGGATTAACAATAATGTTGTACATTTTGAATACTTATTTGGTATATTTAAATACTTTAGAAACAAGCACAAATCAAAATTAAAAACATTTTCTTAAAATCAAATATTATCAGATTGGTCAAAACATAGTAAACTAGTAAAAATCAGTTTAGACCATTATCTTAGATGCATCTTGCTACTTTCCATATCCCCGTACCCACATTATTTTTATTTTCAAATTTATCTTATTATTCTATAAGTTGGGTTATAAAATAAATATAGCGTTATAATAAAATCGATTTTTTCGTCAATTTTGATCAAAACATAACCATAACTTTTTTTGTAAAGTAATCTTACGTGATTGAAAAAAATGGTTATCATTTTTATCAAGTATTTTTTTGCAGACCTGTGTAATTATTTCATAAATTTATAATAGGTTTAGAAGGTTGGATGTAACTGGCGCAAATAATTTATGCATAACAAAAATATAAGTACAATACATAAGGACTTCATGATTTTGTTATGCATAAATTATTTGCGCCAGTTACATCCAACCGTTTAGAAATGTAGGAAAAATTTTGTATGCAACACGTGCGAAAATGTATCAGATTAGGCATTCGTTAATATATTATAAATAATTATTTTAAAATAATTCATATTAAGTTTGAAATGGCGACTTTAACCTACAAAACTAGGCAAAGCATTTCAAACTTGTTTATTTTTATTGGCCTTATCTTAGTACGACTGGAATCCAAGAAAAAGACGTCCTTCGTCAACGCTTTTTATTTAAAAAAATATGATATCACGCGCACGTGATTCGATGACGTCTTATAACTTTTAAATTGCGCAAATAAATCTTTTTTCAAACTCGACTTTTTCGAACTAGAAGTTTTTTCAATCCCTAACTTTTTCAGAACCCAAACTTTTTCGAACCAGAGGTGGAATCTGTAACCCCAACGAGTTGACCTCGGTTGGGAGTTGACTCGTTAGGTATTTTATGTCCCTCTCTTACACGTAAAGGCGTTCATTACGTGGAAACGAGATAAAAATTGTAACTATAGTAATATGGTAAACAGGCGTTACAGACTTCCACCTCATCCGAGGTGGAAGTTTGTAACTCTAACGAGTTGATCTCGGTAAACTCGATATTTTATGTCTCTGCTCTTTTACGCACAAAAACGTTCATAATGTGCAAACGGCACATGTAACCATAGTAATGCAGTAAACAATCCACCGTTCTCGGCACGTTAGGAGCATAGATAAAAGTTAGGAGTTATAAACTTCCACCTCAGAACTTTTTGCGAACTCGAACTTTTTCCGAACTTCTGCTACTTGATGTTTGATATTCGAACTTTTTCTTTAAAATAGTTCGAACATTTGAATGGCAAGTTCGAACTTACAAATACTTGAAATTCGTACAGCACTTCTGTGGGGGGCGGAATTTTGTAATTTTACACCCCGGCGCATCTTATGTATGTATATAAGATATGAAAGGTTTGGAAGAAAATTCGTAACTGCTGTATTAATTTTTTTAGAAAATCCCTCGGACAGGTCAATTTTTGTTTCTAAAATGCCATCTTTTGGTATAAGAAATTTTAATGACTTCACTGGTGATTTAGCAATGACGTCACACATCATTTTTTTTAATGAAAACCCACAATATTTTATTCGTTTTTGATAGATATTTTGTTATTATTAACTTAGATTTATTATTTGAATTTGAACATTAGCAATTTAATTTTGAAATTCATTTTAAATTATTTTTATAAAATCATTTTCGTTGAAAGTAAAATTTTCGTTTTTTGAAGTAAAAATATTTTTTTCTCAAAAATTTTTTTACAATTATAATATTTTTTTTTCTTCAAACGTCATTAAAGTACAGTCTTCTGTGACGTTTGACAGGATTTAAAATGTCACTTTTTATGTTCGTTGATTCTATGGTCACTTTGTTCTGCCTAGGAGTAGAAATTAAATTTCTACTCCGCTTATTCCGCAACCCAATATACATGTCGTATTGAAATTAAACAATGTTAATTATAATTAACATTAAATTATCATTTAAAAAAAGTAGAAATGAATTTTGGGCAACCCAATATACACTAACATTGTATTGTGTGTTGTATGTAAATTAAATGTCAAATTTTAAAATTATTTATTATTGTATGTATTACTACTTTAAAAATTTGGACGTTTGAAGAAAAAAATAGCATGTTTTATTCGGAGTAGAAAAACTTTTTGTGGCTCGCATGTATCCGCAAACTTACATGCTGGCCACAAAAAGTACTTCTTTTACTCCTAATAAAACAATATACTATTATTTCATCGTTTAAGTGACATGAATGTCTATCAAAATCGAGTTAAAAAATCGATGAGGACGTCATTGCTAAATCACCAGAAACGTCATTAATATTTTTTTATACCAAATAAATATGGCATTTTAAAAACTAAAATTGACCTGTCCTAGCGATTTTCACAAAAAAATCAAAAAAGGCAGTTAAGAATTTTTTTCTAAACTTTATCATCACCCTGTAGATACAACATTTTAATTTAAAGAGTTACATAAAAAAAGTTAAACAAAAAAGTTTTTCGGTTAATTTTGAACATATTTTGGCATTTTTTAGTTTTTAGCAAACAAAGTTTGCAACCGATGATGTAGATCTGTGATTTAAAAAAAATAAGCAACTGAGTACTTAGTACTAAGTGGAATGGTGTGGCTGGTGCTTTATAAGCTACATCCAAGGTGTAGCAAGCAGCAATGCAGTCCTCCTCATTGCACCTCAAGGCCCTTTTAGACGGGCACAATTTGTTACCAAAATTTTGTTCCCAAATCGACCAACTGCGTAATGTGCAGTTCCATCTGAGTCGAACAAATATTTATTCCCAAATCTACTCATTACGAAGGGGATGTGATGGTCAATGAAGGGAGAAATAAAAGTCTTCACAACCAATCAAATGTTACAAATTTATTATATCCAAATCTAATGCATTTCGAGGGTACTAGGACACCTCATCTTCAGAGACATTAGTCAATATAATGAACTATAAGAACAAAAAACACAATTACAACCAGCGCAAAGGTACCAACAACAACCACTTACTTGAACTTAATTAGACCAGCATCATGGTAAGGAAGCAGAACTCAAGCAAACGCATAAACGACCTATGCATATGCAAGATGAAAAGTAGCAGGCGACAAGACTAGATTTATCACAGTTGTTACGATCAAATATCACAGTAGTATAGTCTTGTCGCCTGCTACTTTTCATCTTGCATATGCATAGGTCGTTTATGCGTTTGCTTGAGTTCTGCTTCCTTACCATGATGCTGGTCTAATTAAGTTCAAGTAAGTGGTTGTTGTTGGTACCTTTGCGCTGGTTGTAATTGTGTTTTTTGTTCTTATAGTTCATTATATTGACTAATGTCTCTGAAGATGAGGTGTCCTAGTACCCTCGAAATGCATTAGATTTGGATATAATAAATTTGTAACATTTGATTGGTTGTGAAGACTTTTATTTCTCCCTTCATTGATATGGATCACCAATCGTTGAGGAATTTTCGTTTGGAAATGGGATGTGATGTTGATGAGTGCTAATAAGCACGAAACGCAGCGTCCATCACTCTGCAAACTTGTATAATTGCTGCTTGCTACACCTTGCCACTAATAAAGGTAGATCAAAGAAATTATTCTTCAGTTGATTATTTTGTTTTAATTTTTAATTTTGTAGTTTTGGTATAACTTAGAGCATCCAACAATTGTTTTTTAAATAGCATAAGCAAGTATGCTTTCTTTGTACTGTAAAAGATCTCATTTTTAAGTGTTTGGCAATACTATTTTATAATAATAAGAAAATAAGAAAAAAATAAATGTATAAAGGAAGAAAAAGTTTCCTATAGACCTTTACATTTTTTTTAATTCCTTAAAAAGTAACAACTATTTGAAAGTTTTGTTAATTTTTACGTCATATTGCCATAACTTCATACTCCATAAGGAGTCAAAAAAATACTAGTTCATAAGAAGTTATTTGTTCAAAATGATATTTACAATCCAAATAAAATTTTTCAGGTTTATAAATGGCACACCCTTAATTTTTCTTCAAAATTTTAGTTTTTTTTATTTATCATAAAATAGCATTGCCGAAAACAGAAAAATGCGATCTTTTAACTTTTGCAAAGAATACAAACTAATGCCATTAAAAAACAATAGTTGATTGCTCTAGAAACAAAAAGGAGAAAGATGTAGAAAAACTAAAAATCCCAAGATGTGTACAGAAATTAACTGAAAAACTTTCTTCTTCAAACGTCAGTAAAGTACAGCCTTATGTTCCTTGACTTTAAGGTCATATTCGTGCATGTCCGATGTAAATCGACTACAACCGGGTCTACTTTGCATTACCAAAGGATTAAACAGGCGGAGTAGAAAAGCATTTAGGCAACCCAATATGTACATATATACACTAACATTGTATTTTGTGTTGCATGTAAATTAAATGTCAAATTTTAAAATTACTTAGTATACAGGGTGATTCAGACCACCCGTGCCACCCATTTATCTCGAAAATGCGTTATCGTACATGTCTGAAATAAAAAAATTTATTACCAAAGTGATCCTAAAGAATCCATTTGTGAACTTATTATTTTCCGGAACAACCCGGAAGTATCCGGAAGCGGAGGTAACTTTGATTTTTTAAATGGCAACATAGGTCGAGTGTAGTATTGTTTGATAGATCTTTTAAAAGTAAATAACTTTTACTAAAATATTTTTTCAATAATTTGCATATTTACAATTTTATATGAGAAAAAAAAACAAAAACTGTTAAAATTAAAATTTTGTTAACCCATTGAGACAGTATTTTTTTATAATGTGCTTGGACCAAAACGCAGTATTTATTTTTCATTGGATAAGAAAAAAAAATATATTTCAAAATTTATTAACCAAAATACATAAAATACGAAAATATACAAAAAGTACTTTTGAAATAAAAATGTTGAAATGTAAGAAAATAATAAATTTAATGTTAGACCATTTTAAACCCAAAATTTACCAAATGAAAAACAACCAAAAATTAAATAAGTTATCACGTCTGAGACTCGTTATTTCTACGTTTGACAAAAGTTACATACCACTAGTCTGGCTCGTTATTCTGTCCCAATGGGTTAAATAATCGAAATGCGAAATAAAGTATGATACTTGAACTAATTAAATAATATTTAATTAGTTATTTTCTTGGAATAATTTAGATATTTGCAGTCTTACTCGTATGTCATACACGAATATATCCGCTTTATTATTTTCGGGAACAACCCGGAACTACCCGGAACCAAAAGTAACTTTGGTTTTTTGAATGGCAACATGTGGGTCGAGTTTGGTATTGATTGTTAGATATTTTAAAAAGAAATAACTTTTACTTAAATATTTTTTTAATAATTTGAATATTTACATATTTATAAGAAAAAAATACAAAAATAAAAAATGTTAAAATTAAAATTGTTAAATAATCAAAATACGTGTAAGACATAAGAAGGCAAATATCTAAATAATATTAGAAGAAAATAACGAATTAAACATTATTTAATTACTTCAAGTATCATAATACTTTATTTCGTATTTCGATTATTTAACAAAATTTTAATTTTAACAGTTTTTGGTTTTTTTCTCATATAAAATTGTAAACATGCAAATTATTGAAAAAATATTTATATAAAAATTATTTATTTTTAAAAGATCTATCAAACAATACCAAACTCAACCTATGTTGCCATTTAAAAAATCAAAGTGGTGGCACGGGTGGTCTGAATCACCCTGTATTACTATTTTAAAAAATTCGACGTTTGAAGAAAAAATAGCATGTTTTATTCGGAGTAAAAGAACTGGCGGAGCTCGTTCCGCAAACCTACATGCTCGCCACAAAAAGTTATTCTTTTACTCCTAATAAAACAATATATGTACTATTGCATTTAACTTGTTTAAGTAACTCTAAATTAAAAAGTTACAGCTATTATGCGTTACAACCTGTATAAAAGCACACATGGCATTTTGTTTACTATCGCTATATCATATCTCTATTGATAATTAATATAAAGTCAAGGTTTATACATTTAATGTGGAGCGAATAATGATGATTCTAATCCCAACTATTACCATACGAAGAAATAAAAGACAGTAGTGCTACTATAGTTTCGCTTTTATTAGGGCATCATCAGGCACTTCAAAATTTGTTTTTTTTTGTCTTGTGTCTAAACAAATTTTGAAGTGCCTGATGGTGCCCTAATAAAGGCGAAACTAGTAGCACTACTGTCTTTAATTTCTTCGTATGGTAATAGTTGGGATTAGAATCATCATTATTCGCTCCACATTAAACAATATCCCAAATCATCGTCAATTTTCATTATTATTGTGTTTATACATTTATTTATTTAATATAACTGTTTTCTGTAAAAAGTAGATAGTTGCAATGATCTATTTTTTATTGTTTATTATTGACCCAAAATACTTTAGGTTTTATATCCTGTTCCCACTCATTTATTTATCAAAAGACGTATTATTTTTTTTCAATTATTCCAATATTTTTTACCCAACACATGTAACATCCAATTTCAGGGAAAATATTGATATAAAAAATTCTATTAATCTGAAAATAGACGTATTATTTCAAACCCGTTTCAATTATATAAAAGTTAAATAAAGTTTTAATAAAGTAAAAGATTAATAAAAAATATTTCATAATTGTTTGCTTAATAATTATAATCAAAACCCATTAGATTATTTGAACTTTTGATCTTAATATCTTCTGAAGAAATGTGTTAGATAAAAATTATTTGAAATATGTTCAAAATATAAATCCATAAGTAAATCAATAAATATTATTTTACAGGTGGTATTTGATAAGAAATACTTAATTAAAAATAAATATTACAAGTATTGACCTTGGCAATAACTAAAATTTAAGATTTCGTATGGCTAATATTATTATAAGTATTACAAATATACAACCACACTAAAAATTAAAAAAAAAAATATTTCTAAATTTAATTAAAACTTTCAAAAAAATATTTTTTAATTACCTAAAAGATTTTTAATTAAATAAACATTTCATGTATGTATATTAATTTAAAAATTAAAATTGTATAACCAGTTTTTAATGAATTGAATAATTAAGTAAGTTAAATGTTTTATCACTACGTAAATAAAGAAATAACATTTAATTTCATGTAATTGGTCATTCAACTGCATTACTTACCTCAATATCTGGAATATCAACGCTTATTTTTGACATGGTGAAACACACTGGTTGTCGACCAATTTAATAAATTTGTTCTAAGCACTTAAAATAAAATAAACAATACGTGCGCGTGCTTCGCTACTCAAATTTAGACTTCCAACATATTAACAAACATCAAAAGCAGAAATCCACGAGGTCAAATTTCCGCTTATCACGGACAGATGCTTATCATTGCTAACATGGATTAAATCTTTAATGCAAGTTATTGCAATTCGTTTTGGTGTATTTATCACGAATGTGTAATTATTACAAAATTAGTTTTGAACTGTCATTAAGTGATTATGTAATACACTGGTAATACTTAATATATGGGTATACGTGTACTAGTTTATAAAATTACCAATTTTAACATTTACATGAAATAGGTGTATAAAATTAAAATGGTCTATAATTAATATTAAATTTATCGCATTATTTTATGCTACAATTCACATCTTCATCAAGTAGGAAAAAAATAAAAAGTCTCTATTTTAAAACTTACGAAAATATATTTAGAAATAACAAAAAAAATTTAAAATATAACGCAAATATACATTTTAAGTAATTACATAAATAAAGAAACCAAGTTCATCCATATTATCGCAAAATTTTCTAATCTCCAGATTCCAATATCGTCCACAAACATTTCTTTGATTTGAAATTTCTTCAGTAGTTCTTTTTTCAAAATTTGCATGGTGGATCCTTATATTTATAATATTTTGACTCGAAAATTTAATGTTGTTATTATGGATCAACGATCAACATTAAATTTACTTAAATAATAAAATATCGTCTCAAATTTCGAGTAACGCTAGAGTGTGAGAACTTTTCGCCGATGATTATCCCACAACATACGCATTCTGATTATTTTACTTCTTTGCAGTTTTATCAAATTTATGGCGATATTTTCTACTTCAGTTTGGAACATGTATTTGTTTTTTATCGCTTGAAAAAAGTGAGTCACAACTTTGTTAACCTTTTAAAAAAAATTACTTAGCCAAAAGTAAAAAAAAAATATTTTAGTTTTAACTGAAGTTAAAAACAAAAAATAGTAATTTTCAATAGGAGATTCTCTTATTATAAAAACAAATCTTGACATGTCCAATTTTTTTGGATTTGATCAAAAGTTTTGCAAAGCTCTTTTTATCATTCCGCTGAATTGTTTCAATTGCTGTTTTCAGCTGTTCTAGAAATTTATTCAAGATCCTGGAAGAGAATTTGAAGCTCGAATCCATAATCTTACAGTTGCTGTTGCAGGTAGGGTAAAACCATTTTTACTTAAAAATTTGTAACCGGAAAATGAATTTCTATAAAGACTAATAGCAAATTCGCGTTCATCGTCACTCCAATATGTGTTTTTCCTATGAAATAGTTGCATCTTAACAAACGCTTTTGTGAATTTCGACGGGAAATTAATTTTATCTAAAACTGTTTCTATGTTGTGTTTACTTTTGTAAGTTTTAATTTTTCTTTTTAGTCGTGATATAGTTGCGTTTTGATATTTAATGCGTTTGTTTTTGATTTGCATAATTTTTTTCAATTCTACTTCTCGGGGATTTTCAGGGTCTATATTTATTCTTCGTCTAGTGTTCGCTAAAACATGTTTAGACTTCTTGGATTCGTCCAATTTTTTAATCGTTAAATCATGAACTTCTTTTGCGGAAAGTATTCTTATTTTTGACGGTTGAAATGGTAATGTCGATGATTGAAAAGTTGATGTCGGTGGTTGAAAAGTTGATATCGGTTGTTGAAATGTTGATATCGGTACTTGATGCGTTGATATAGGTGGTTGAAAAGTTAATGTCGGTGATTGAAAAATTGTCGTCGGTGGTTGGAAAGTCGATGTCGCCGATTGAAAGGTAGACGTTTGGTTTTCCTCAGCTTTTTTACTAGTAGAATAAGTTTTTGTTGGTTTCATAAACTCTAAGAAAGTTTCAAAATTTTCTGGAACTGCATTCGGAATAAGTCTTTTTGGAACTTCATTCGGAATAAGTCTTTTTGGAACTTCGTTTGGAAAAATTCTTTTTGGAACTGCATTCGGAAGAAGTCCCTTCAGATTTAATGGCCTGCATGAAGCTTTGTTCAAAACAATAAAACGTTTTTTGCTTAACATTTTTGGAGAGAATTTAAGCATATCATCATTACCTGCAATTAAAGAAATAATAGAAGTATTAGTTAAGCAAGCCAAGGATTTAAAATACAACAATGTGGATAAAACTCATTAAACATTTTGCATTTTTATGTAAATCTGAATATTAAAACTATTTTTCTATCATTACTAACTTCGATTAAGGGTTATTCATTTTACCAACTAAAAACTAATTCTTATCATTAGACAACTAATAGACTAATTTACAGGGTATTATTAAAGTACTGGAAACAAACAAAAACAATTATATGGGTTTTTACCTGTTTTTATTTGACAAACTACGCGAATATGTATGAGCTATACAGAGTGTTTCGTTCGTAGTTCCCCAAACGTTTTAACATTTAATTGAGAAAAAAATAAAAAAACAGTTGGGTACATCTTTTTAGTTTTAGAGCTACAGCGTTTTGAATTTCACCTCATCGATTTTTCTCAAAAATCACAAAAACGCTAATAATATTTTAACCAGTGTGTAGGGATTTAAAAATATTACCATTAGTAAGTTAAAACCATCCTATTTTATCTATGCTTGCTACACCCTGGATGCCGCATAGCTTATAAAGCACAATTATATGGGTTTTTACCTATTTTTATTTGTTTCGTTCGTAGTTCACCAAATGTCGGGGTTAGAAATTAGGGCAAATTTAACCGAAAAAAAAAATAAAAAAGTAGGGTACATCTTTTATAGTTTTAGAGCTACCGCGTTTTGAATTTTAGAACACCGATTTTTATCGAAAAAGTTCTTAAACTAAAAAAGGTAGACCTCCACTTTTTTTGTTATTTCTCGGTTAAATTTACTCTAGTTTCCAACCCCGGCGTTTTGTGTAAAAAATAAGAATACCATATAAAAGTAGAACCTCGACTTAAGACTTATAAAAAATAGTTTTTTAATATTTTATATCCAAAATGGCCAAAAAAGTTATTAAAAATACGTAAAATATGACCTATTTTATAGTTATTTTTTGGACTTAATAATTTAATTTTTGAGAAAATCACCCTTTAGAAGTCTAGCCTTGAATGTTATTTAAACTATGCAATTATTAAACTGAATGGTATTTACAAAATATGGATGTAGTTTGTAAAAAATGCAAGGCATTATCATCGTAGTCAAGTCGACAAATTTTAAAATATAATTTCAACCCTATAATGCGGGGTTTACTGTGTTTTTTATTCCTTCCCCAAATTCAAGAAGAATCTCAAAATATAAGATTACTGTTGGAGCGTGGTCTACTTAAACTTAAGTTAAAAAACAATCAGATTTATTTGGTGCAAGAAATAAATAGTTCCCATAATAAATAGGAAATATAGGAAAATTGGGGATCTATTTATTTCTTGCACCAAACGAACCAGATTGATTTTTCAGTTAAGGTGATAGCGAGTCAAATGTTGAAAAACCGATGTTTTTATCTTTCCTGAATTTTTGTAAAGTGTTTCAAATTGGAAACTAAAAAAAATAATTAAATACCGAACTTAAGTAAGAATTGCACTTTTATATGCAATTTTTATTTTTCATTTATCAAGATTTATACGAGCATAGTTTTGCAAAAAATAAAATATAAATATAGAAGTTTTTCTTGCAAAATTACACAAATGTAATTGTAGATACATAAATAACAAAAATTATAAATGAAAGTAAAATTCTTAATTTAGTTTGGTATTTTCTTATTTTTTTGACTTTCCAATTCGAAAAACTTTTAAAAAATGAAAGGTAAAAACGTCGGTTTTTCAACATTTGACTCCCTATCACCTTAAGTAAAAGTATTAACTCAAAAATTAACTAAAACCTGCCACTTTTTTGCAGAAATGTCCTCAATTCTTATTTAGGTTTTATATGAATTTATTTTTTGTATTTTCCAATTCAAAATTTTTAAAATAAATCGTGAAAAATAAGGCGGTGCACTAAAACGCCTAAAGTATTGTAGCATAACGTATTTGCGCCTAAAGCAAAACTGTATAACAGCTAAACGGTCGAATTTAAAAAAGCACAAACCATATTTGCGCCTAAAGTAAAACCACGAAACAGCTACATAATTTAATTTAATAAGCACAAAATAAGTAAATAAATATACGGGGTTCCAGTTTTTCGAGGTTATACAGCGTGGTCACTCTTACGGTGCACACCATTGGGATCTTGGGAACCTAAAGAGTTACAAAGTTGCTTAAATTAGAAAAAAGTTGCCCCTTTTCAAACTCCTTTAGAATCTATTTAGAAATCCAAGATATCTTGGTCTACTCCTGAAATATCATGAAAAATATGAAATTTCGCCTTTTTTTTTCCTTTCATATTTTTGTAATCGTTTTAATTTTTCGATTGCAATTTGGCAGTTTTACATAATTTGACATTCTCTGTCGATTGGCCTTAAGAGGATAGCCGGTGTAATTTGGGTATAGGCGATTTCAATGTATATTTTTGTCGATTTCAAAGACAAAGTACGGCCATACCAATCAAAAAAAGCAAAATCGGTTTTCACATATCTTTTCCAGACATTTAAGAGAATGTCGAGATTCCCTTTTTTTCGTAAATTTTTGTTTTGTCTTTATTTAGGGTGATTTTCAAAGGTGCATAAAAATTTCTAAATTTCAAAAGCCTATAACGTTGTTATAATGCAATATTTATGTTTTAAATTTAATACAAAACATGCCTTGGGGTATCCTTTTCTAAATTAACTTTGAAAAAATGGAAAATAAGCTGTAGTTTTTCAGGGGTTTGTTTTTAAAGAAAATAGCAAAATACGCACAATTTTTACAAAAAATTATAGCCTGAAGATTCTACGTTGCACCCCAAAAAGAAAATTTAAAAAATCTTTTGAAGAAAACTTTTTATGATCAAAAACACAAGACCCTACCGAATACACCGGCTATCCTCTTAAGAAGAAAATTTTAGGTTAACTAGATTTCATAAAGACATAATTTCAGATCCCAATGGTGTGCACCGTAAGAGTGAGCATAGATATGCGAGGCAGGTTAAGTTAGGACCTTAGCTGCAGTAGTGTAGTCCTAAAGAAAAAAGTACCGGAATGCTACCGTAGGAAACTTTTTTACATTTCCCGACAATCCGACACCTGAGGTGGAAGTCTGTAAGCTATACGATTTTTTTCGTACAACGAAAAAATCGTATGTTAAATATATGTTGCTATTGTGACGGACTTTATATTTTTTCAACAAATACAAAACATGCGTATGAAAGACAGATAGAAAATTTGTTACCAGCAACTTATTCAACAAAACGATTTTTTCGTTGTACGAAAACTATCGTATAGTACAGACTTCCACCTCTGACGCGGGAGCGGTTTTCTTGATACAAACTAGAATTATAGAATCTGAGAGAATTTTTGCTAACAATATGTATAATATTTGCAAATCCGCACTACTTTTAAAAATATTTTTTAGAATTCAAATGAAAAAAAAGCATTCGGTTTGTGGAACCTAATGCAGGCAAACTACCAAATTGTTCATGTAGCACATCAGTGAATTGGTGACCCTCGTTGGGTCGAATTTCGCATCATCGAACCATTGCCCGGTTACTGGATCAAAAAGTCGCTGCATCTAAAATTTCTTGACCGAAAATCGTTTGGTCGAAATTTTAATGGATCGAATCGCGCTGCATCGAAAGGTTGTCCGTTCGAAACGTTGCTGTCCCCGTACTCTGATAAATAGAAATCACGAATTGAATCGAATCGAAATGATGCTATCGCTCTCATACATTCATCTTTTTTTAACGTATCGAAGCGATTCGATGCCAACGTATCTATTTATTAGAGTCCGGGGGGTGGTTCGAAATATTGCTGCATCGAAAAATCGCTGGACCGAAACATTACTAGATCGAAAATCACTGCATCGAAAGAGGGGTGGGGGTACGCATTAAATTTTAACAGAAACACGATACAAAGGTTGACTCGTGGAGCAGCTCGGCTTTACCCTCTCCATTTTTCGATGCAACGATATTCGACCCAGCAATGTTTCGGCGCAGCGATGTTTCGATCCAGCGATATTTCAACGCGCAAAATTTCGAACCAGCAAAGTTTCGAACGGGCAACACTTCGACCCAGTAATATTACGACCCAACAATTTTCGATCCAACGATATTCGAACCAGCAATTTTCGGTGCAGCAACTTTTCGATCCAGTAATATTTCAATCGACTATTAGTTATTTCGATGCAGCAATGTGTTCCTCAGTGAATAAGTACAATAGTATAATAAGGTGACTCGATAATTACTAAATGTAAAATAGTATGAATAGTATACTATAGGTATAATATTACGCAACGAGCTAGAAAGTGACGAATTTTGTGAGTGTGAAAATAGCCGAACGAAGCGCTAGCAGAGTGAGGATATTACACGAGCACAAAATTCACTTTCTTGCCAATTCCGTACGATATTTTTCCGACGACCACGAAGATTTTAGGACCATTATTAATATTTTGTAGTAACATCTCAAAAGTCATAACATACCTTTGATGACATCAATTGACATTAAAGGTACTAGAATATTTTTAGTTAAATGTAAATGGCGCTGAATTGACGGAAGCAACTGATCGAAGCGAATAGATATTTTTCCTATTTAATTTAAAATTTACACAAAAGTTAATTATACAGTAAATCCCCCCCCCCCCCCTGCTAACTTTTGAACGGTTATGTTTTTGATTCTGAAAATTTGTCTACTGAGGAATCTTATTGCGAACTTTCTAATAAAGGTATTTATGATTTTGTGGAACTTCCGGTTATACCAAAAGTGGATGGCAACTTTCTTATTTTAAATGGAACACCCAGTATATTTTTGCATTTTCGTGTTCTCCATAAAAATACCATTCTACGATTAATACTTTCGGAATTACGCCCATTTGAAAATCGAATTTTTATGCAACTTCATTTACACCAGAAGTTGGATCCACAACATCAAAAATACCTTTATTAGAAAGTTCGCAATTAGATTCCTAGGTAGACAAATTTTCAGAATCAAAAACATAACCGTTGAGCAGGGGGGGGGGGGATTTACTTTATGTCCGCACTGTATAATGATTTTAATAATAAAACAAGTAATATCAGCGGGGTTAAATACACTTTTTTGTTTGATCTGTCCTTATTTTGCAAGTTCAAAAAAATCCGTGAGATGGCTGATGGCTTTAGGAATTCCTTTGCAGCGCCTCTATAGAAAATTACAAGAAGTTTTTCAGAGTTACAAAACAGAATCCCAAAGTCACTATTGTATAGTGTTGCATTGATAGATTTTCTAAACCACTAATATGAATGACATACACGATTTTCTCATATGGCCGTCGGAAAAGATATTAATAAAACAAAAATTTTGGAAAAAAGTACCGGAACGCGTTCCTGAGGTGGAAGTTTGTAACTCTAACGAGTTGATCTCGGTTCACTCGATTCTTTATGTCTCTCTCTTACGCACAAAAACGTTCATAATGTGGAAACGAGACAGAAACTGTAACCTTAGTAATGCAGTCAACAATCCACCGTTCTCGGTACGTTAGGAGTTACAAACTTCCACCTCTGCTTTCCTAAAAAGTACCAGGAGACCTATTCTCGAAATGACACGCTATCAAAGCGTACACGCTTTGGGCGATATTTCGTATGACTTTCACAGGTTTTTAAAAATGAATATTCTCGAGCAGTGAAAAGAAGGCGTGCACGCAAAATTTTACCCGCTTTGCAGCGTGTGGGTCTAGACCACACGCTTTTGAATTTCGTGTACACGCCTAAGCGCAAAAACGTATGTCACTTTATTTAAATATTAATAAACGTCGTGATAGACCGGGAGCTCGCGACAGTTTTTGGTCTCCCATTTCATACAGCATGCCTTTTGGAGGAGAGAATATTTATCCTATAAGAACAAAGAAAAGCGGGTACTAAACCCCTGCACGCTTTCCAATCATGTGGAAAATTGCATTTCCATTTTCACAAAAATTTGCTGTTTTTCTCTGATTTATTATTGCATGCCCTTTTAGCAAAAGATAGTTAAAATAAATTTAAGTCTTAAAAATTATAGGCATGCGATTCTCACGGTCCCAAAGACCTCAAATGGTCATGTGATCTTGTAATAAAAAAAATATGATTTTCCGCGTTTTCATAATGCATGCTAATGAAAAGAATTAAAGTTTGTGTCATAAAACCCCCATGAAAAAATTGACATGCAATTTTCCATATGATCTGAAAGCGTGCAGGGGTTTAGTACCTGCTTTTCTTTGTTCTTATAGGGTACATATTCCCTCCTCCAAAAGGCATACTGTATGAAATCGGAGACCAAAAACTGTCGCGAGCTCCCGGTCTATGACGTGAAGTTGGTTTTTAAAAAAATGAACGATTTAATAAATTACCCGGTATAGACCTACTAGAAGAGGTGGAAATCGATGCTCAGCCCAAAGAATATTCCATCATTTTGATGATACTTTCGAAATATTAAGTGAGGTACAATTTAATTTTTTAATCAAAATGTTGTGTGTGGTGCGCTTTAGTTTAAATAAAACAATTAATTAAAACATCAGTAACTGAAAAATATATTAACAAAATATTATGTCAATTCCATAAATAATCATAATTAAAAAAATACAAAAATAAAACAATTCATAAAAGCATAGTAACTGAAAAACCTACCAACAAAATATGCATTAATATATCACTTTTTACAATTATGTACATACAACATTTTTATAAAAATTATAATCAAATTTCAAGTAGCGATTTATGTAGATGTTTTTTTACAATATTTGAAAAATAACTTTCCAAGTTGTCATTTAATTTTTCTAATAATGAGACAGTTTGTTCTTGCGAAAATGCATGTCGTTCCTGGATGTTAACCTGTCTTTCGAGAGTTCCAACTTCTTCTTGTAATAACTCTCTTTCATCTTTATTTTGCGCTCTGTTAGATTTGCTAAGTTGTTTGTCGCAGATATCGTATTTTCTTATCTTCTGGCTTTTACAAAAGATTTTTTTACTGATTTTGAGTTTTCCTTCCGCCGAGGAGTAACAGTTTCTTTGCAATGCAAAACTTCAACCAAATTTTGCGGCTATTGTTTCACTAGTGGCTTTTGTTCGTCTTGTCGCAGTTGCTCGATTTGTGGGTGTTGTTGGTGTTATCCGCTTTGTGGCTGTCGTACTTGTACTTGAAAAGGTGCTGGTTCTAAATTTGAAAAATCAAAGATGACATGAGGTTTAATTAAACTTTCATGTCCGGATAATGGAAGCAGTTGGAATGGTTTCCAAAATTTCCTTCTCCAAAGGATTTAATTCAATATTAATTGGTGGCCCACCTCCTGTTCCTTGCCCATGCCGATTTATAGGGGCATTTTTTGCCTTTGTTTTGGTTAGAGTATCTTGCCAAGCCTAAGAAATTAAAATATTGATAATATACCAAATACCTATACACTCGCAGAAATGTTTTCGTTTAATACAGACTTAAAATGATACTTACTCTGCGCCATTGCTTCCAATTTTTTTTTGCACCAACAATTTCATTCAGAGTCTGTGAAATTTCCACCCACAAGTTTTGAGCCTTTTTAAACGCAAAATCGTTTGAAAACTTTCCACATCTCAACTGTGTTAGTCATAATCTCGGTCAGTTTCTGTTTTTGAGCAATACTCATTTTAGAACGTCGTTTTTCTTGATTCATTATTTTAAAAGAATACACACAACCACATATAATGTTTAACTGTTGCTTACAGTTATCAGTTGCGTCAGCTCTCGAAATATAAACGTAAATACTGATAAATGTAAATGTGGTCAAACTATATCACACGCCTTGAAAATGGCGTGTATAATTAACAGCGTATGGCGTTAGAGAATACAAATATGAAAGCGAACACGCTCTTTTCACACGCCGTTAAGCGTATACGCCATACGCCATGATAGCGTGCGTGATTTCGAGAATAGGTCTCCGGAACGCCGATCCGGCCCCACTACAACACTGCTTGGCTGTTATTCGCTTTTACTTTATGCGCAAATACGGTTTTGTGCATTTTTAAATTAGGCCATTAGCTGTTATACACTTTTTCTTTAAGGTCTTTTTGGAAGAGCACATAAATGTTGTACAAGATCGACTTAGATTTCACTCCGCAGTAACTTCTGAGTCGATTTTAGAAAAAAAAAGGTGCTCCTCTAAAAGGGTCTTTAGGCATAAATACGTTAGGCTACAAAACTTTAGGCTAGTATACAGGGTGGCCCAACGAAAACGAAAAGGTTGAGTTTTGAAATAGTAAATAAAAAATATTGCAAAAACAGACCGGTGAACTTTGGTTTCCAGGGGGGCATATTTAAAAATAGAGCTGATGTAAAAATCCATTCATCCCTGTGCGGTATGGACACAACCCCTAAAATTATAATAGGCATGGTGGGGTAAATAATCTCTGTTAGAAAGATCTTTTTACCTCGAGTAACATACGAAAAACAAGTTAAATCGATCAATTCGTTTTATAGATATTTGAAATTAAAAATCCACAAATAACAACTCATATTCTGGCGGACAAAATTAGGATCTAGTGACGACACGAATGACGTCATGACCTTAACTACAGTTACAGAATTCATAAGCACTGCATATGTTAGGGATAGTGCTTGTTTATGCTTACTTTAGACTGCTTCTCTAAGGTGTCGTTTTTGAAATAGCCCACTTTTACGGTTCGTTTTTCGGGATTATTTTATTTTTACTCAAAATTGGGATTAACACCAGACCTACACAATAACGAAGCATACTTATTGCTTCTAAATTTTTGGGAATGTGAAATTTAAAATAAAATGCAATTAATTAACGTTTTTTTTTTATTATTTATATTTAGAATGAAATAACAAACTTTTGAGACATTTTATTTTAAATGGTGATAAATATTGATAAAGTTAATTTATTAAAAATAAAGTATAGAGGAGAATATCATCCACTAGCATCTAAAAAATGTCATCATTTATTTGGGATTTGGCAAAAACAGATTGACTTTGTCAGTTGCAGACCGATTACACCTTTCCCAACACTGTCCTCCATTTCTATCATCAAAAACTAACCACGGTGTTTCTCGCGATTTCAAAAGTAGTATCTTCAATGACTAATTACTAACTACAGCTTACTACAGTAGTAACGAGTGGTTAGTCGCGAAAATACGCCTTTAACTTTTGTTTTTCATATGTTACTCGAGGTAAAAAGATCTTTCCAACGAGGTATTACTTACCCTATCATGCCTATTATAATTTTAGGGGTTGTGTCCATACCGCATCGGGATGAATGGATTTTTGCATCATCTCTATTCCAAAATATGTTCCCCTCGAAACCAAAGTTGACCTGTCCGAGCGTTTTTGCATTTTTTTATTTACTATTTTAAAACTCAACTTTTTCGTTTTCGTAAGACCACCCTGTATAGGACACCACATAATATGACTCCCTATCCTCTTAACACCATGTTAGGGACACCTAGAATTATAAAAGAAGTCTTACTTATTTCAATTTCCACTTCGTTTTCTGGAAGAAATACTTGATCTGGAACTGGGCCTGTAAAAAAACAAATATTTAATATTAAATTACTTCCGTGCGATAATAGTATATTAAAAAACGAGTTTCATAAGTCGCATATTGTAGCACGCGTAGCGACGAGTATTTTAATGAACAAGTGCTACTATCGACTTATGAAACGAGTTTTTTATACTATTTTTTCTATTTTGCGCCTTTTTATCTATTTAAAATAAAATATTATAGTTTTCAGTTTTAGTAACTTTTCTGGTAGTTGGCAACTCTAATGTCAGGTTTGTCAAATCATCAAATAACCTGTAAATCGCTTGGCAACTGCCACATTAAAATCAATAAACTTCAGTGCTACCAACTTCGAAAAATAAAATTTACTACTCAGTAACGCACCGATAGCAGTGCGGTACTGGCTAGTAACGCACTGCTGTCAGTGTGTTACTAGCGACTAGTAACGCACCAAAATAGAAAAAGAATTTTATTTCGTTATTATTTTATGGGGATACCTGATTTTGGCTTAAATTTCAAGAGCTGCTAGTAAAGAAATTCGCTGTGATCGCCACAATTCAAAAATCGCTGTCCTAGATAGATATTGAAAGAAGCCGACGGGGTCGGATAATCTGACTAATAACGTTTTCGGATTAACTGCACAGAGTGCACTTTTGTACTGTCAGTTCCTTTCCATCTAATTTTTTGGATAATTTCAGCGCAATCCTTGAAATTAACCATTGCTGCCAAAAGAGAAAAACCGAACAGGTTAGACAAATTTAATTTCTACACTAAGTTAAAATTTGAAATTGATACTTAAAATTGCACCATTGCAAGTAATCAGAAACGTTATAAGGCTCCTTACACATTGGGCGATTACTGACGAGCGCGTTTGCAGCAAAAAGACGCGGGTTGTCGCCGGTTTGCCGCCAGCTTGACGCTTCAATGTAAATCATATGGGACTACGCTACACCTTTACACACTGGGCGTTTTCTCGACGTATGCTGCGCGGAAACGCCGAAGTGCAGTCGATCCCTGCAAGCGGCAGCGATTTTCCTTTACACACTACGCGAAGCAGACGCGACGCGTTATCCATGAATAGAAACGCATGTGTAGGGAGCCTTAGGGTGCCCACATGCCCATTATGCATAAAGCAGAGCCTTAAAGCAAAGCATTAAAGTAGAGCACTCATGAATAAGCTAATAGTGAGGCAAGGTACACATGCCCAGCATGCATGAAGTAAAGCAAGAAGTACAATCGTACGAAAAAAACCTTCCGTTTCAAGCAATGATCTGAACTGCCTATTTCAAGTGCCGACAATCGGAATAAAATTGATCGTTTTTGAGAATGATTTTTCAGAGCGTTAGCGTGATTTGAAAACATTAAAACTAATACCCCTCTTAGAATGAACATCCCCCTTTATGACGGAACTCGAATTTTTAAAATCGAGTGAAAAAACACCTTTTTCGTGAAGAATACAAGGGCCAAATATCGTCGCTTGTCAAAGTGACGCCGCCGGCCGGCAAAAATTCGACAATTTTCGGCATCTTTCTTCAAAGTGTTACCAAACTTCGAAAAATTTATAATTCGTACAGCTTTTAGAATAAACATTCCCCTTTGCTATACCCCTTGAATTTTTACAGTCGGACGAAAAAAACCACCCGTTTCGTATCTCCGCGCAAAAAACGTCCGAATTCCGAGTAAAAATTACAAAAGGGGTTGTATCTAACTTAACAGATAGGTCCAGCCGGTTTCTTGAAGCCCGCGACAGCAGCAACGCTGACCTGGCTTATCGCAGCGCCGACGTCAAACACGCGATACGTATTTCTAGTCATATAAAATACGCATCGCGTATGTACAAAATAAAAATAATAGGGTTTCTACTTCCTGCATCATTTTTTAGAGCAATGAGCAGAACTTGCATATTACTCGAATCACTAAAAAGTGCAAATATAGTGGGGCGGTCGGATGAAGTATTCAAATTGGTAGGAATGGCCTCTACACGGTCCGACGGGGTCGGAAGGTGCCGACCAACCGACTTGGCAATTTGGTTGACAATATGCCTCCAATTTAGCTTCCGACCTAACCAAGGTAACTTCCGACAGCCCGATCGTGTCGGACCGTGTGTAAGCGCTTTAAAACTAAATGCATTTGAATGTAACTTATTAAAGGTGGTAAAAATTAAAATATGTAGGTAATTTACCTGAAATAA
The DNA here is from genome assembly GCA_963971135.1 of Stenus bimaculatus. Classification (NCBI taxonomy): domain Eukaryota; kingdom Metazoa; phylum Arthropoda; class Insecta; order Coleoptera; family Staphylinidae; genus Stenus; species Stenus bimaculatus. Next base: position 30,629,713 of record OZ020180.1, read on the forward strand.
TGTTCAACGGGGGAGTTGAAACAGTAACTTTATGCACTTCATTTTTTATCACAGAGGATTCTAAAAGAATAAATTAATTGTAGAACGATCCAGTCAGATTAACAAATTTATGGTGCAATTCTGGGCAAATCTGTAAGTCCTTACAGGAAAAATCTGTAAGGTTTGTAGTATGTTGTATGGGTTGTAATGGACGGTTTTCTTGGTTACTTTACAGATATTTCCTGTAAGGGCTTACAGATTTGCTCAGAATTGCACCATTAGTCAGTAATTATGTATACTTGTTGTAAATATAAAAGAACACAAATAAATAAAATTTTATTGCCATAATGTACTTTTAATAATAATTTCACAGCTTTTATATTCGTCGGTCTTAGGACCAAAACGACGAATGCGCAAATTTCTTAGTTTAAAAAAACGAAGTTTGAAGTTGCGAATTGCCTTGGTTTACATTCACGGTATTTCAGAAATGCAAACCCGTAAATGACCCAGATGAGAGGTTCATGGATCTTTTTGACATTCGTGGTTTTATTGGAAACTTATCACAAAAATAAATTTAACCATGCACATAAGTAAATTTGACTTTTTTCACATTCCTGGTTTTGACTTTGTTACTTTGTACTGACGCCGACGATATCATAAAGGTGGATTTATAACTATACATAAACACAAGGACTTAAAGATACCTAAAATTTCAACTAGACAATTTTTAATGCTACCATTTATAACATATGCCTAAGAACCGCAACATAAGAAATAAATTCATTTCATTTCTTATGCGCATGCGCCCCGAACAGACTTGAAGTTAGGAAGTACTTCATTTCACTACAACAATTGAACTATTTGAGATCATATTTGTGTTGTGTTTCCAATTGTTAATAAAGCTGGAACAATTTAAACTCGAAGTAAAATTGCTTGAAGTTGTTCAGCAATACAATTACATCTAATTATTTTTTTACGTCTTCATGTAGCAAAGCAACTGCTCCCAAAACTACTGATAAATTTTTTAAATATGGATTCATTTCACATTTTAATTTAACTCTACCTAATACCAATGAAAATAGGTTAGATTCTTGTGTCAAGTTATAAATAGGGCAAATTCTTATGCTTATGTTTGGATTTTACGTATCTTCGTCCTTATGTTTATGTATAGTTATAAATCCACCTTAAGTGGTTAAAATTTGTCAGTAAAATATACTAAGTGTTCCAATTTGCACATAAAAATGTGCAATAAAGTTCGAGCTGAATCCAATTAATACTATTTAAAAAATATTTTAAATTTGGTGAAAAGTAATTAATTATGATTGATTATATTATAATAATAGAAAAGCCGACTGCACTAAAGTCTCCCTGATATAACATAGATACGTTTTTTATTAAATCGGTAGTTTTTTTATGATTTTTTTAAACTTTTATCAATTTTTGAAAAAAGTACCTTATATTAGCGATTCAAATCAATTTTCCCTGCAAACAAAAATAGGCAATCACTTTTAGGATGACGTCAGTAAAAGTAGTTGCCTATTTTTGAAAATGATTTCCACTTCTGGGTTGCTGCCTCGGTTCCTGTTTTATCAATTTGCTTAACACTCTTCATCGACTGGCACAAATGTGGAGTTATGTTGTATAACGAACGAACGGTTTAAAAAGAGATACCGGAAGTACTCATCTATTAATATTTCCGTCAAGTTGAAACTTGAAGCACATAAAAAAATTCTCAAATACATAAAAATCTACCGATTCAACAAAAAACGTATCTATGTTCTATCAGGGAGACTTTAGTGCAGTCGGCTCCTGGACTATAATGAAAAGACAATTGAATATGATTTCAAATTTGAAGGTGGCATTCCTAATAATGCTATAAAATATAGAAAAATTTGCCGAATACTACGTATTTTGTTATTTATACAGTTAAAATATTGTACCTGGAATAATGTACGAATTAAGTATTGTATCCATTTGAGTTTGATCTACTGGAAATCTTTCCATTTCACTGCTTTCTAAAGGCGAGTCTAAAAAATATTATTCAGATTTTTATTAAAAAATTAAAGACGCCCATTAGTTCTTCCAATTAAAAAATAAAAATTTATTAACACCTAAAATAAAAGTACATTTGAAAATTGTTTTTAATTTTACCTTGAATGTTATTTCGAATGAAATTTTTAATGGAAATTCTGTCTTCTTCAAGATTAATTGGAGACCAGACTGAAAATAAGAAAAATGTGAAAAAATAAAACTATTTAGGTACTTAAGACATTGCTTTATTTCCATTACAACCTAGAATTTCAGAAAGCATCAATTGCATTTCAATATAATTATCAATTGTTTTTCAGAAAAGAACAATTGTACAATATTTCATAAAGCGTACATTGTATTTCAGAATTAAATGTTTCTCAGATTTCAGGACTGATAACAAAACTAGGCAATCAAATATACTTTCTAGATATTTTTAGGGATTTTAATGTTACTAGATTTGCATACCTGCTTACATCTAACTAAACTTGATTTCTGATTTTTTACTTTAACCAAAGAACCCCTCAGCAGCTTTAGTTTTGGGAATTAATCAAATAATAAAAAAGAAAAACTGATATTAAAATTATTCTCATTTTATTTTTCTTAAATATCACTGATGAAGTATTTCTCATTTCACTGTAGCCAACTGCGACAAATTATGTATCCTAGCAAGTAAATCACAAGTATAATCCTTTTTTGAAGACGCAGTAGAATATTTTTGAAAGAAAATAAAAAAATTTTATTCGCGATTTCGCAGATCAGATGTGGTCATTTGAAATGTTGGAAGGAGAGTAATAAATAAAAACCTATTTATGTAAACCGTAAGGAACGGGGATAGTATATTGTTTTATTAGGAGTAAAAGAAGTACTTTTTGTGGCGAGCATGTAGGCTTGCTGGACGAGCTTTGCGTGTCCCGCGGATACATGCGAGCCACAAAAAGTTCTTTTACTCCGAATAAAACTTGCTATTTTTTTTTCAAACGTCGAAATTTTCAAAATAGTAATATAATAAATAATTTTCAAATTTGACATTTAATTTACATACAAAACACAATGTATATTGGGTTGCCTAAAATTCATTTTTACTCCGCCCTTTTATTCCTTGGCAATGCAAAGTAGTAATTTCTAGTCCTAGGCAGTTCAAAGTGACCATAGAATCAATGAAATTTTAAGAACAAAGTGTAAATGTCGCTTTTCGAACGGACTGCCCTGAAAGAAGTTATTCCACCCGAACGAAAAATCGAATTCATCTCCCAAGTGTCCGAAATTCACCCCGAATTGCAGAAAATTTTGAACCGCCCGAACCTATCTATTAAGGGAGCGGAGATACAACCCCTTTTGTATTTTTGCCTCATAATACGACGTTTTTTGCGTGAACTCACGAAAAGGGCAGTTTTTTTCGTCCGATTTAAAAAAATTCGATTGAACCGTTAAGGGGAACGTTTATTCTAAGCGGGGTGGGAATATTAAATTTTGACCGAACACTTTAAAAAAAAATCCCGAAAACGGTTGATTTTTCTCGCATTTATGCCCATCATCGACGGCGCTAACTTTGAATAATCGTAGCTCCTTCAGGTTTTAATGGGAAGCAACGAAATTTTGCACCTTTATGCTCACATCTTGAGGGTAATTCGGTACAATTTTTAAGTCTCCAGGCGCAAAGGTGTGGCGTCAGGGCGCGGCGACACGAAGTTTACAGTTTTAACGTTTTTTCGGCCGACAAAAGTACCAAAACGGTATCTCTTTTTTCTCAAATTCGGCCCACGGAAAAAAATCGGGTTTTCTTGATTCTCAATCGGTTCGGTTCGATTTTCGTGCTTTTTCGAGGCCGACTCTGAAAATTCGTAACTGTTGGTGGGGGTTGGCCATTACGGTGCGATTTTGTTTATTTTGCTTAATACATTAATATTTATGAGCAAAAAAATAAACACTTCAAAATTTTCGCCCTTTGCTTTAGAAGAAAATCAAAAGTAAAATTTTCGTTTCATTTCCCTTAAAAAGAGTAATTTCTACAGTGTAAAGGCTATTTTTTGTTTTTATACTCGAAAGGATTGTGAAAAAACAAAGCAGAATTTTTGAAATTAGGGGTGGGCGGCTTCTGTCCGGCCATTTTTTTACGGATTTTCATTTTTAAAAACTCTGCCGAATCTACTGTTAGAACCGAAATTGCTCACGCATAGGGTTTTTTGAATTTTGAAAAAACAATAAAAAAATGCCACCAATTGCACCTACGCACCGCCACCTTCCCCACCAAATTCCGTAGAAATTATAATTTTCAGTTAAGAATTGCGCAGTCCAGGGCCGTATTTGTGGACCAAAATTTTGCCAAAACTTGCTAATTTTTTCCAAAAAAACTACCTGACCAATTTTAACCAAATATTTTTTAAAACGGTATTTACCTTTGGTAAAAATTTGAAACCGGTAACTTTTATAGTTTTCGAGAAAAAAATAAAAACGATTTCCATGAAAAACTTCAAGCCAGTAGCCTAAAAAATATTTTTTCGAATTTTTTCAAATTCGACCCCGTAAATGAAAGATAATAGAAAATTGATGACATGTAGGGGATCACTTGCCCTCTACACCCCCAAAAAAAATTTTACACCCCAAAAACTAATTCTTTTTTAGGTAATGTACCATGTGTACCTTAAAAAATAATTAAATCAGTGATTATAAATCGTACCAAACTCGACCTATGTTACCATTTAAAAAATCAAAGTTATCTCCGGCTCCGGATAGTTCCGGGTTGTTCCGGAAAAAAATAAGTTAACCTATGGATTCTTTAGGTTCACTTTGGTAATAAATTTTTTTATTTTGAACAAAAAGTCGTAGAGCTTAAATTTTTTTTATCGTTTTCTTATTTCTAATTTATACTACAACCCAAAATTATTAACTTTCAAATTATTAATTTGAAACGCTACACACTTGTGCAGTTACCAAAACCAATAATCTTTACTCGCCTTCCTTCATTTCTTAAAAGTTTATGTCAAAATAGCGCCATCTATGCGTAGTCGAAATTCCCAATTCATAGAAAATACGACATAGGAGGTATCTTTGGATTCAGACATCTATTTAGATTCCAAATGATAAAAGTCACGTGATGTAGAAAATCAAAGTCACAGATAAATGTCAACATTTATATGAAACATTTTTTGAACAATCGCATATGATAAGATTTCCAACTATTATGCAGGACTATTTCCACACCCTGTACTTTTGTTTTGTAATTTTGTGGGGAAAAGAATGAAATTTTTTATATTTTACTACCTTCCTAGATTTTGGAAATATTTTCTTTATTTTACGTTTTTCCATAAATACAAAATACTGCCTTTAACCATGGTTTTATTAAATAAATATCTGCAGGGATGGATTTAATCCTTAGGGGACCCTGGGCAAAAAATGCTATTGGTGCCCCTAGGTACTACAAAACTGGTCTCATGCCGAAATATTATTAGCACTTGATTAAAATCGTAAATCCACTAATGATCAGTATGTGGTTTAATTGAAGAGGAATTTGAATCTAGATAACTAAATTTTCCCCTTTTCTCTAAATTGTAATTTTCATGGAAATAAGGCATTGTCCAAAGAAGTACAAGGACGATAAAATTTGATTTACTCATTATTATAAATAATCACTTATTTTAGTGTAAATTTTACTTACCTTTGGGATAAGTAATTTCTTCCGAGAGTATAACATTATTCCTTGCATTTTCTTTATCAACATTTCCTAAACTTATGCCGGAAGAATCACAATTTGGATATACCCATTTCCATGGTACCTTTATTGGTGCTGATTTAAAAAATATGTTAGATAGGTACATATTAAAAGTTATGAAAACAATTCTACCATCTCAACTTAAAAGTCAGTTAATGTATTTTGTTCAATTTGGAGTTTATCTGCTTCTTTGCTTTATTTTGAGCTTACCAAACGCCTTACATCACTAGAAAGACCAAGTGGCTTGGCATAAAACAGTGGCGTAGCTTCAAATTTGACGCCCTGGAGCAATTCATCGGTGTGCGCCTACCCCCACAAAACTAAAACCGGGTGTTCACGAAACTAGGGCCACCCCTGTAATTTCTATATTTATGAAAATACAAATTTGAAATTTTAGTATGTTGTATAGCATAGGAAAATGTATGTTAGTGATAAAACAAAATGTTTTTTCTGACATTCAAAAAAAATTTTGAATTTTTTTGGTTGTTTTTTTAATAAAATCTACTCTTAAATTATTTAAATAGGTAAAATAAAGTGTAAATCATGAAATTCAATCGGCCGTTTTTGAGAAACTAATTTTTAAAATGAGTTTTTTGCAAATATTTTTATTTTTTCAAATGGTATGATTGTGGGACCACCCCCTATTTCGATAGAGGATTATTTTTCGAGAACAGTGATATCTAACATGTAGGTATAGAAGTGTACTTACCAATTTTTTTTTAATCTTTTTAATTTATCAATAGCTATAAAATGTAAGTTCTTGGGCTGAGAAATTTTTTCAACATTTAAATTTATACAACCTCAAGTGAAATTGAAATTTTTTTTAGTTCAATAAATGCGTTTTCTTATGTCATACAACATACTAAAATTTCAAATTTGTATTTTCATAAATAAAGAAATTACAGGGGTGGTCCTAGTTTCGTGGACACCCGGTATATTTGAAAAACTAAAATTTGTTTCAAAACCCAAAAACAAACAAAGATACCAGCGAAAAAAGTTGGAGCAGTCTGCTCCAACTGCTCCACAGTAGCTACGCCACTGGCATAAAATAATTTCTACAATTAGCAGTATGTGTACCTTATATCATCAAATGTGCATTTTCTCGAAACTAACAAATTATAGTTACTGCCTTTTAAGTTAGAACGCCAGAATTAACTTACCAGGTAAATTAAGAGTCGGCACAAAATGTTTCGGTAAATTAGAATGACTTGGTAAATTTGCCTCAAAATGACCTGAACAAACTGATTTTAGTTTAATAAGTTCGTCAGGTGCATACTCCAACAGTTTTAAATTGCCTGTTAATTCAACCCATCTAATAAATCTGTCAGTATCTCTTGAATAACTTGGAAATCTTCGTAACCGATTTCTCCCTTTACAATTCAATACGCAACAAACTTGAGGCATTGTAGATATGTACCTATAGATAAAAATAAAAAGCTATTAAGTACCTGATAGTCCGGGAGCCAACAATAGAAAAAAAATGTATTAAATAGTACCAGTACAAACCCACAAAATCTTAATTAATAGCACATGCCGATCGTAAAAATTTATTCGCCATACAAATTCGATGGATAGTGCTTTTAATATTTCCCAAAGAAAATGCTTGGAAAATATGCAATTTTCAAATAATTCTACACCGTCTGGCATTTGTTTTAGTTTACTTAAATAAAGAAAAAGTCCAACGGAAAATAGTCGCCATACATTTTGGGTGGGTACCGAGGACTTTTGGACTGTTTATTGACCACTTTTAGAATTTCGTTACTGTATTATAGTACACTGTATGGCCTTGAATTTAAACGTTTTGTATAATACACTAATTGTAGTTGTACATATACCAGAGAAGTTCTATGGATATTACTGTCAGCAACTTCAAAATACTAATAATAATGTAATTAAAATAAAATAAAAATGAAAAATGAAGTTGGGCATGAGATAGATCAATTCTATATTATACCTTTTATTGCCTATTAAAATAAATATCAATTATTTAACACGACTACTTTCCTATCTTGAATTTAAAATCGAATTGTTTGAAAATAATCGCCTAGAAATCGTTATTTTTATTTGTCCTAAAATATTTTGTTACAATTAAACAAAATTATACCATACAAAATTATGCAAACGCCAAAGATTTTTGTGGGGGCGGAGAGGATCCCTAACTATCATAATTTTGGAGATAAAAAGAACTACAGTTGAACTTCCCTACAACGAACTTCCATATAACGAATTTCTCTATATAACGAATTTTTTTTGAGAATCTTCACCTTGAAGGCGTTTACAATGTATTTTTTACTCCTTATAACGAATTAAAGTTTCCGTATAACGAATTTTTTCTACGTAAATATTAGAATCTTTCATAAATTTTAGTCGATGTGTGGCTAATTTTAAAAATTTCGGAGAATTTTATATTAGATTAGTGTAAAGAATAATAGAAAATCAGGTAGGTAATTAGAATTTTTAGAAATGAACGTAAATTCCGAGATTTGTCGAGTCTTTTTATAAGGTTATACCTCCGACTTGGAGCAAATTTAGTTCTTGTAAAACATGCGCATTAAAATAACGCCTTTTCATATTTTTAGTTAAAATGAAGAGCTATAAAGTAAATAACAAATTTTTTATATCAAAATTACGAATTTCTATATAGCGAATTTTCTATATAACGAATTTTTTTAAGGTTCCCGTGATGAAACGTTATGCAGGGTGTCCCACGATTTAGTTTACAGGCCATATCTCCGTTATTTGAAAAGATACAAAATCCAACCAACATAATCTTTTAATGGCATCAAATTGGCCTTCCATTTTTATTCTTAAAATTTTATTGGCTTTGACCACCCTTAAGAAGGCATCATCAACTTTTTTTTTCAAATGGCAGCTCCTACTTTTTTTAACAAAAATTGAATCTCAACTTTATACTGAATACGACAGTATCTCATCCTTACGATTTGTAATACATACATAGAATGTGATTGTGTATTTTTAATATTTTTCTTTGTATTGTATTTTTTTTGTATTTCTTTGTATTTATTTGTATTGTCAATAAAGATATTTCATCAAAGTTGGCTTTGGTCATATGTATAAATAAATGAATAAAATAGCATTACGATTTGTCGTGTCATTTTAAAGTTTAAGACGTAAGCTAATAACTAATAACTTCGTAATAAAATGTCATTTACTCCAGACGAGTATGTTGATATGTTAATTATTTATGGGGAGTGCAAAAAAAACTCCCGTGAAGCAGCTCAAGTGTACCAAGAACGCTTCCCTGAACGTCATCGACCATCACACATGACATTTATTAAAACTGAACGAAAAATGCGCACTGGTAATTTCCCCAATAGAAAACATATCCAAAATCACCAGCCAGTTCTAACCGAAGAAAATTTCATAAATGTGTTAGCCTATGTTGGAATCAACCCACATATTTCTGTTAGGACTATTGCTGAGGAAGTTGGTTTCAGTAAAAGCAGTGTTCATAGGATATTAAAAGAACATAGGTACCACCCTTTTAAAATTCATTTAATCCATGGATTGCGACCCACTGATTTTGACCGCAGACTGCATTTTATTGCTCTAATCCATGTTATGATTGAAGATAATCCGGATCTTTTAAACCAAATTTGTTGGACTGATGAAAGCCGCTTTCATAATAATGGAGTAGTGAATATGCACAATGCTCATTATTGGTCCGTGGATAATCCACATTGGGTTAAGCAAACCCGATTTCAAACAATTTGGGGTACAAATGTATGGTGTGGGTTATTTAATGGTCATCTGATCGGTCCACACTTTTACGAAGGAACGTTAACCGGTCAGATACCTAGATTTTATGGAAAATACATTGCCTGAACTACTGCCAGGTATTCCCGAGGAAGAACAGAATTTAATGATCTGGCAACAAGATGGTGCTCCTCCACATAACACACGAATCATTACTGAACATTTAAATAATTTATTTCCAACTTGGATCGGTAATGTGGGTCTGATTTCTTGGCCAGCTAGATCTCCAGATATTACACATCTAGACTTTTTCTTGTGGGGTTATCTAAAAGATTTGGTGTATCAAACCCAATCTTTAAATTTGGATGACCTAAAAGATCGTATTCGTGATGCTTGTCATAGTATTACACGAGCCATGATTCGAGCTGCCTGTACAAGGGAAGTTTTGTGACGTTTTGAAGCTTGTGTACAATGTGCAGGAGCCAATTTTGAACATTTATTATAATTAATTTTAGTTCCTCTCTTACTATAAAATAAAAAATAAAATTAATTTTATACAATTTTTTTAAGTGAGTAACATACTGTCGTATTCAGTATAAAGTTGAGATTCAATTTTTGTTAAAAAAAGTAGGAGCTGCCATTTGAAAAAAAAAAGTTGATGATGGCTTCTTAAGGGTGGTCAAAGCCAATAAAATTTTAAGAATAAAAATGGAAGGCCAATTTGATGCCATTAAAAGATTATGTTGGTTGGATTTTGTATCTTTTCAAATAACAGAGATATGGTCTGTAAACTAAATCGTGGGACACCCTGTATAGAAGTTCGACTGTATTTATCAGCAATAGGTTCATACATTATCAAAATCTAATTTGTAGAATATGTACATCGCAAAAAATGATTCGCCAGACAAATTCGCTGGGTAATGGTTATATAATCTTCCAAAGAAATTGTTTGGAAAATCTACAATTTTAAATCATCTTGCACCATCTGGTATTTGGTTTAAATTACATAAACGAAAAAAATATACAACCGAAAATAGACACCATACATATTGGCTGGGTACAAATGACTCTAGAGTTGTTCGAATTTGAAAATGACATATGTATTATACAAAAGTACCGATATTTCGGACTAAAACTCACAGTTTTTTAACCAACTAAATTGTATGACGATCACATTATTATTATGAAATTATCAAATTGCCACATGACCTAACAAAATTATAAAAATGGCCAAAAAAAGCGGCAACACAACCATAAAAAATGAACTTTAGACTAATCTGTAATGACTATATCCGCCCAAAATGTATGGCGAATAGTTTCCATTGGCCTTTTTTCTGTTCAAGTGATGTTAAATCAAATGCCAGATGGCGCAAGATGATTTAAAATTGTAGATTTTCAAAACAATTTCTTCCGGAAATATTAAAATCGCTAGCCAGGAAATTTGTCTGGCGAATCAATTTTTGGCATGTAGATGTTCTACAAATTAAGATTTTGGGGATTTTTTAATGGTTCTGTTTAATACACTTTTTTCTATTATTGACTTCCGGTCTATTATCCATTGTTTGGGACATCGTTTAAGACGTATACACCACCTTTTAATATTTGCAAATATGAGAAAATGTTTTTAAAATCATGTTTAAGTAAATAATCTTATTTTTATAATAAATAACATTATCTACAATAATGTTTTTTGTTACATTTTAATTAAAATCCATCCTCAGAATCATCGATTTCTGAAGCCTACGACGATCTTTGGTGACGTTGATCATATTTTTATTAAAATAAAAAACAACCAACGATGTGTACGATTATACAAAGAAAATAATACCTAAACTTAAAATCCAAAATAATAATAAAATATATGTTTAGTATTCTTCAAAAAACAGATATGTACCCACTTTTTATTTTTAATACTTTACTGTCTACTTCATGATTAAATATTTGCCATTAAATAGTTGCCATATGGTGCGAAATCATTTTTAGATATTAAAGAAAAGGTGTCATATTACTACCTTTCTAATAACATTAGTATCCATCCTACACATATGACTATCATTGATACATGATTTATGTAGTAAAGATAATATATTATTAAAAAATTAGGCGGTACGATATTATACAAAAGTACCGATCTTTCAAATTAAAACGCGAAGAGAGGGAGTGTTTTCTAGCCAATAAAAATGTATGACTCTTATATAATCTCGGTTTTTGGATGTAAATCTATGAAACTATCAAATTGCCAGACGATGTAACAAAATTCAAAAAGTGGTCAATAACAAGACATAATCGAACAGTCCAAGAGTCCTCGGTACCCACCCAAAATGTATGGCGACCATTTCCGTTGGACTTTTTCAGTATTTAAGTAAACTAAAGCAAATGCCAGATGGTGTAGAATGATTTGAAAATTGTATATTTTGCAAGCATTTTCTTTGGAAATATTAAAACCACTAGCCATCGAATTTGTATGGCGAATAAATTTTTACTATCGAGATGTGCTATTAATTAAGAAATTGTGGGTTTGTACTGGTACTATTTAATACATTTTTTTTTCTATTGTTGGCTCCCGGACTATGAAAGTATAACAATAAAATAAAAAGCTAAAAAACTAAGATGAACCTAACCTAACAATACAAAATAAAACCATATTTTAATTTAATTAATTAAAAAATAACTAACATTAAACATTATGTATCTTTCTACTTTATGTAATTTAGTAGCTTGGTTATTTACCTATTAAATCCAAGTAAACAAAATGTGTAGAAAAACAAATAAAATTCCTGTATATTATTTTTATTTATTACAGAGCTCTGTAATCATGATCATATGATGGCATTTAAATTTTAGAATTCAGAATAAATGCATCAACAGAGGGCGCTTCTAACTAACGAATCAATTATTAACTAGTCATTAATAGAAGTAATTAATGAATTATTTTGTTTACATTATACTTTTTAGGAAAGGATTACCGAAAAAAGTTGTTTATCTTTACTTAAATTATTTATTATTTCTGGATATTACAGATTGATAAATGATAAACACAGCCAGCCATGTTCAATAAAAATTCAAACATGCTAATTAAAAACCTAGCTTGTATCTTTCTTATCTTCACCTTCTAAAAATTGATCCCACTTATCAATCCTCTGAGATATTTCAGAGTCCGTTTCAGCAATTTTAAACTTCGTCTTGCCATCCCAAGTCTCGGCAACTAATTGTCTTTTACCAAACCATCTCCCATTTAGTAATTTCACACATGCATCTGCATCCTCGGCTTCCTTCATATTAATTTGTGCAACACCTTCAGGATGACGATCATAGATAATAACTTTCCGGACCTCCCCACATTTTGAACATTCCTCCCGTAAATCTTCCTGCAGTTCCAAAATTAAACCAACATCTTCATCGAACATTTTTGGCTCGAAAACATTTTTTACAACGACAATACGTTCATGCTTCGCTCGTTCTCCAATGATTTTTTCTGGTTTCCAATTGAATAATTTTTCTTGCATTCGTTTTAGCTTATCTTTTTCTTTCCTTTTTTTAGTTTTAGGTTTTAATTTAGGATCGTAAGTTCCTTTCAACTGAAATTTAGCACGCTCTACACTTATCTTTTTACCATTAAAAATGTATCCATCGAGTAACTTTAAAGCAAGTTCCACAGATTCAACTTTAATATAAGTACAAAGTGCATCCCCCTTGATTTCTTTAGAACCAGGTTCGGTGTAGAGTTTAATTTTGAGGTTTCCTGATGAGGGATCTCTCATTATAATTCCGCATTTCTGCATTAACTCAGCAAATGCATCTTCTGTTGTATCTAATGGTAAATTGCTAACATAAACTTTTGTTGTTTGTGATTCGTCCATTTCAAACCAGGAAGGTTCTGATGGCTTTCTTTTTACGCCTTGCTCAACAGGAGGTTTAACTTCCTTCTTTTTAACTGGCGGTGCAGGTTTTGGTTCAATATTAGTATTATCTACGAAACCATAATTAAGTTGATATTGGGCCATGAATTCGTCATCAATTTTAGGAAACCATGCTTTTTTGTCTTTATCCCAAAATAATTTTACCCCATCACTATCAGTGTAAGTGTGAGTATCATCTTCAAAACCGTAAGCTGATTCCGAAAAATGTTCCCACTCATTCTTGTCTTGGTTCCATTTGTATTTGTAGCCAGAAGCTGGGTCGGTGTAAATGGCGACATCACCTTCGTAGTGAACATTTTGAGGGTCATATTCTAAAGGTTTTGCATCAGTATCGGTTTTCTCTTGAGAAGGATCTTCATCATTTATTGGAACTACTACTTCCTTAGAAATATCGGGATTTTCTCTTTCGTTTTTGGTCTTTTCTGTAGTTTCACTCTTTGTGTCACTTTCTTCATCCTGTTTGTTGTCGTCTGTAGTTTCGATTGGTTTTATATCATTTACCTCTGTACCTTCAATAATGTTTCCAACACTTTCGGAATTTTCCAAATTTTCTGTGACATTATTATCTTCAATTGGATTATCTGAGTCTTTACTTTCCATGTTTAACAGGGTAAGAGATTAACCTACATTTGTATGTACTTGGAATTTATTTGGTTTGTGATTGCCTTTTCACATAAATGTTTCATACAGTTTCATAAACATAACAGAAATAAGAGAAACATAACCTTCAAAACCCTTCAAAATATTAACTATGTGTATATTCACCCGGGCGCCCGGCCGATTATCCACGCTACTATTTGACGGGGAGTCGTAAACTGCGCAGAAGGGATGATTAGTTTGTAAATAAATCAAACTCATCAGATGATTTACTAATTTTCTCGCCAAAAATAAGCTAAAGGTAGTTTTTTAGACTAATTTGTTGAATACCTCTTAATTGACCACCGTCAACGAAATATGAAATATTTTATTTAGTAAATAAAGAAGAGAGTTGTACTTATTTCTTTCAATAATATTATTAAAAAAACCTGAAAAAAATAAAAAATAATTTTGTAATTGTATGTGTAAATAAAATTTTTTAATATCGAATTATTATATGTATTACAGAGGGGCGGACAAAAACGGCCAACGATGTACCTTCGTCATTACTTATCCGATAGTATAGGTTAGAAATCTTTGGATTTTAGTAAGTGATATGTCAAATTAAATGGTTTGAAGAATACTACTATCAGATAATAAGAGATTAATTTTATTTTTGACAACATCAGAGGAGGAGGAGGAGGCAACTTTTTTTTCTAATGGCAAAACTTACTTTTTTCACTCCCAATATTGTAAATATAGTATAATATACTATTTATCGATTAAAAAAAATCATTAACAAAAATAATCTAAACCAATTTTTTTAGATTTGTTTTTAATTATTTTTATTATTATCATTTTTTTTTAATTTAATTTAATTCAATTGTTTTTCTTGTTTTTGAGTTTTCAGTTTTTTTATTTATTTAAGTTTTTTTTTAAATTTATTATTAATAAATTAAAAAATATTTTAAATTAATTTTTTTAGAATTTTTTAAAATTTTTTTTTATTATCATTTTTTTAAATTTAATTCAAGAGTTTTTTTTTGTTTTAAAAAAACAAAACTTAAATAAATAAAAAACTCAAAACTCAAAAACAAAAAATAACAATTGAATTAAATTTAAAAAAAATTGAAAAAAATAATAAATTTTGTTTTTAAATTAATTTAAAAATTAATTTATCAAATTTTAATGATTGAAGAAAAAGATTTTGAATTTTATATTAACAAATAAGTACAACTCTCTTCTTTATTTACTAAATAAGTTATTTCATATTTCTTTGATGGTGGTCAAATAATAGGTATTCAATAAATTAGTCTAAAAAAACCACCTTTAGTTTATTTTTGGTGAGTAAATCATGATGGATTATAATTTATTTCCGTGCAAATCATTAATAATCAGCGCTTCTGCGCAGTTTACGACTCCCCGTCAAATAGTACCGAGGATAATCGGCCGGACGCCCGGGTGAATATACACATCGAAATATTAAAGGTTAAGTATTAAAAATATCTACCAATTTAATTTAATAAATTAAAATTAAATATTGCTATTACCTATGGTAATAATTTGTAAAATTGACTTGTCCAGTTTTTATTGAATTAAATCGAATATAAAATATTTGACTACCCATTTACCACTTTACTGTACATAAAATTGCCGACTTCAATTATTAATATTAACTAAAAATAAATATTTATTTCGTTGTAAATCGTAAATGTAAGGCGCAAACATACGTAAATATATACAGTAGTGGAAAAAAGTAGAACAACTTTTAATTTTATTTAAATCTAAATAAGTAAGTAAACCTAGAACAAAATCCATTGGCTTGAATTAAAGACTCTAAAAACTATTATTTATGTTACTCGCGCCGCGCACCGATATAAACATTAAATACCCAGTTTAAATAAATACTAGCAACAATATACACAGTTTTGCATGATAATTGAAAACTATTGTACATATTATTTATGTTTATGAGTTTTTTTTTTGTTGCTGCGTTTAAAAAATTGTGAGAAACCATGAAATCGAACATTACTGGCAACAGCATATCTCTAGTTTCTTTTGACAGATTTTCAAATTTTTTTCTGATTTGTAAACTAGATTAATTTAACTAAAACTGGACAACTGCTTTTGTGTTGCAATTTTATCCAAAATAAATTATAAGCGAGCAAAGTTAAGGTAATTTTGGGTAATTATATTTTTTTTTATAGATTCTCCAATTTTTTTTCCTTCTGTCCATATTTAGTTGAATGACTCTAAAATCTAAAATAAAAAAAAAGTATACAAAAATATTGTTTGCCCTAGCATATCTAGTGTTGCCCGTAAACTGCTATTTTTGCCTATTAGAAAATGACTCTTAACTATTAAATGCTATTACCAATTTATTTCGACATTGTAATATGCATCAAGGTTTTATAAACAAAATGTGATATGTGTTGGAAAAAAGTAGAGCAACTTTATTATTTATTAATACAGTACATCTTAATAATATTATTTAATTAGGTACTCCTAATATTTTGTAAAGTATCCCTTATTTTTAATTACTTAATTAAATTTGGTTTGGTGTTAACCATTTTCTAAAGCACTAAAGAGATCTGCAATATTTTTATACGATTTGTGCCGTCAAGACTATCCCATAGATTCTCAATTGGGTTTAGGTCGGGAGATTGAGATGGCCAGGGTAGTAAGCGTATCTTTCCATCACTGAACCACTGACACACCAACTTGGATTTAAGTTTGGGGTTGTTATCCTGTTGAAAAAAGTGCTGTAGAGGCATTTTTTCATCTGCATAGGGCACCATAATATTTGACATAATGTCCCTGTACACAAATCTATCCATTTTCCATCTATGCGATGAAGTGGACCCATCCCAAATCCTGAAAAGCAGCCCCATACCATCACGGATCCTCCACCATGCTTGACAGTTGGTCTTGTATACTTTGGGTTGAGTCTCTTGCCTATTGGACGACGCACATACTTAATTCCATCACTATTAAATAAATTAAACTTTGATCCATCATTAAAAATTACTTTTTTCCAGTGTTTTATAAACCAGTTCAAATGCTCTCTTGCAAATGCGAGTCGGGCTTTGCGATTTTTGTTTGAAAGAAGTGGCTTTTTGGCAGGTCTTCTTCCAAACAATTCACCTTCAACCAGACGATTTCTTATTGTGCGGGAAGTTACAGAAATTCCCATAGTTTCCTCAATTTGTGCCCTAATACGACCAGAAGACAAGAAAGGGTCGTTTTTGGCGATATTTAATATTGCGCGATCCAAACGTGGGGTAGTTTTTTGGCAGGTCTTCTTCCAAACAATTCACCTTCAACCAGACGATTTCTTATTGTGCGGGAAGTTACAGAAATTCCCATAAATTCCTCAATTTTTGCCCTAATACGACCAGAAGTCAAGAAAGGGTCGTTTTTGGCGATATTTAAAATTGCGCGATCCAAACGTGGGGTAGTTTTTTTTGGCTGTCCAGACTTCTTAATAGGCTGAAGATGATCCCTTTCTCTAAAACTTTTAATTACACGCGATACAACAGATTAGTTTAGCGAATATTTTGTTGCTATAACTGATTGTTTTACACCATTCTGGATCTGGATTCAGGTTGAGGGTGTGGTTAAGTTCCACGGGCAATTAGGCCGCCACAATTGGGCCCATTTTACCAACTCCCCTCCGTTCAGTGAGTCTCCTTCCCGACCATCTACTCCAGCCATCCGATTGTCTCGGCTAGCCTGAGAAGATCTCCAAGTGGAATCTCATTGATGTCGGCCATACTTGGCCAGCAGTCCCCAAGCATGGATCCTCTGGTTGATGATAGTGCAGGGCAATAGCAGAGCAAGTGCTCTACTGTCTCATCTTCTCTTTCACATCTACGACAGCTGGGATCTTTGGCCATTCCCAGCTGATGTAGGTGTTTATTTACGTAGCAGTGCCCAGTCCATATTCTTATGAGCTTTCTGAGTTTATCCCTCGTTAGCTGTAGGCAGTAGTGCGCTGTTTTCAGGTTATGTGCTTGTATGAGCATCTTACTCTGTCTGCAGCCTTCTGTATTTAGCCATCTGTTGGCATGTTGTCGCAGCGAGTTCTTTTTTATCAAGGCGTTGATGGTGGACTTCGCTAAGGGCATTGAAGGCTGCGGCCCGACAAATTGCTGGGTGGCACTCCTTCGAGCCAGCTCGTCCGCCTTCTCATTGCCTTGGTTTCCTGAATGTCCTTTAATCCAGACGATTTCTACTGTGTTGTTTATCGCTAGGGTCTCCTGCATTTGGTGGCATTCTGTTACCAGCCAAGAGGTTATATATTATAATTAGTATTAATTAATTAATAATTCAGGGTGCGGCAAGATAATTTCCTTATTTGAAATGAACACTCTGAAGGTGGTGAGAGTCCCAGGCGAGTTTTCGTGGTCTACTTCGAGAGAGGCGATCTTAAAGTTTTGTTATCTTGTGTTTCAGTCTAATGACTTAACTTAATGATAATTCATTCATTAGCGTAACGAGCAGCGCGCGTTTCCCTTAAAGGCCTATTTTCCAACGGCCGTTCGGTGGTTAAAAGTTTTAAGTTTGAAGCGATTTCAGAAGGGTTTTAACTTAAAACAAAACCCTTCTAAAATCGCTTCAATATTGTGACATATTGGGCCCTGTCCAGGAACGGAAATCAATTCTTTTGAGGTCCACAACGTTCAATGAAACTGGTACGGTGCAGAAAAGGAGAACTAGAGACACACGACCCATGGTTTTTCGAGGAGCAGATTGTCACAGTCAATTCAGACCGTTATGTGAACGTGCTCGAGGAGTTTGTTTTTTGCGAGGACTTGATGTAGATGTAATGGACTTTGGGGACATATGGTTTCGACAAGACTGAGTAATGGTCCATACTTCAAGGGCATCGATGGCTGTGTATTGCAAGAGCACTTCCCTGGGCGCCTCATCTCACTGAGAGGAGATTTTGAGTGTGCGGCACGCTCACCCCATTTGACCCCTTGTGACTTTTTTTGTGGGGGTAGTTGAAATCCCGTGTCCATACCAGACTCTGGGCAACCTGGAAAGAAACATTCAGGAAGAAACGGCCTACATACCCATCAATTTGCTGGAGAGAATGATGAGAAACAGCAGAATTCGGTTAAACCAGTGTATCGACAATGGGGGGCGCAACTTACCCGTCATGATTTTTAAAAACATGTAAACTTTAAGTGTTGAACCTTTTAATTAAAATAAAAATTGAAAATATATCTTTACTAATTTTTATTTTATTTCATTATGAAATAAGGATATTATCTTGCCGCACCCTGTATTTGTTAATACCAAAACTATAGAACTATGAACGATCGCTGATCACTGACTAGAAACAACGCTACGTTTTCCGCTTAGTGAGTTGTAAAGCTGCTGAGAATAAGCATACGCTCAGCGCAAGCGTTCAGCGAATCGCTTGGGCAGTATCAAATTCCGCCACGTAATCCCTAACAACGGGACGTCCAAGAACCGAAATTTTAATCCTGTAGGCAAATTCGGCCAGGCCCGTTCCAGGTAATCGAAGGGAACTAAATTTTTTTAACAGTATAACCTCACCAAATTACAATGTATATTCTAAAAATCTTTTCCGCATCAAAACGTATCAAACTCTACCCAAACCTAACCTAACCCGACCACCACAGAGTGTATTTTAAAAAACAATAACCTAACCGAATAAGTCATAAAGTTAGCTGTGTACTATTAAGATTATTATATATGTTACATTTTCCTACAAAAATTAAATTTAGTAAATAAATAAAAATTTATTTTCTCAAATATGGATCATTATTTTCATCCCTTCAGGTAGTAGTGTGGCGTACTTTTCCTTACCCCTTTGCGGTCATAATTTTATGTCTGGCGGATTTTACCGCATCGTTAATCTCTTTACCTGATTATTGGCGAAGTTTGGAATCGCCCAATCGCTTATGGCAACTCTCTCAACAGTTGCGTTATTAGCTGAACCGCCCCATTGAAATCTTGTAAATAGTTAATCTTTTGTAATATATTTTAAACGTTTCTAAATAAAATTAATGTAATGTTTTTTGTGGTATGTAAAAATGTTTTGCAAACTACATTTTTTAAATTTTGCCAACCAAAATAGGGGCGCGGTAGGCACGTTATAGTTAGGGTACCCACATGCCAATCTAGCCTTAAAGCAAAGCAACTAGTAGTAGAGCACTCATGAAGTAAAGCAAGAGCAATGATGAACAGCCTATTTCAAGTGCCAATAAAAAAATTTAAATCGGGCGAAAAAAAAAACACCCGTTTCAAGCAAAAGCAATGATCAACTGCCTATTTCAAGTGCCGACAATCGGAATAAAATTGACCGTTTTTAAGAATGATTTTTCAGAGCATTATCATACTTTGAAAAATTTACAACTCATACGCCTCTTAGAATGAACATCCCCTTTTATGACGGTACTCGAATTTTTAAAATCGAATGAAAGAAACACCTTTTTCGTGAAGGCCAAATTTCATCGCTTTTCAAAGTGTTACCAAACTCAGCGTACATCACTCTGCAAACTTGTGTAATTGCTGCATGCTATACTTTGGCACTAAAAAGGTAGATCGAAGGAATTATCCTTTCATTTGATTATTTCCTAAATAGTGACGAGTTCTTTAAATTTGCGAATGTTTTCCGCCATATAATTACGCATGAAACAGTAAAGTGGTGCAACTGTTGCATATATTACCACATTTTATTTATTACATTACATAATTGAAAAGTGAGAGATACAATTCTTAATTTAAAATGGTATATTATTTTATTTTATAGAGAACATTTAAAAAACAGAATAATTTACAAATATTTTTAAAGAATTAAAAATCAACGCTTTTATTAGTTGTCACCCTGATAACACACAATTCGACACATTGTCATGGATATAGTAGTTGCAAGCAATTGTTTTGTTAAATGGCTCACTCTTGCATCTCTACCACCTTCCAAAGTAATTTCCTTTTTGTGCGAAACACTCTTGATGTAAACTCTAAACAAATTTCAGTATTATTTATACACTAATACATAATATGAAAATATATGTTGCTTTATTAGTACATTAATTGAACTGCTGATGCATTAACACTTTTATTTACAAGCACATCAACTTAAATTACGACTAACAATTATTAAACTAAAATTATTAGTAAAATCAGTCTTCAACATAAATTTAAAAAAGCTTCAAAGTACTCCAATAAGAAGAGAAAACAATTAAAGTGTTTTTTGGATTATAATTTTTATATTTTACTGGTAGAAGAAATATATTCCGTATTTGTTTGGCTGAATTGGAATTGGTTTGCATTTGAAGATAATGCCCGTGCTTTTTGTGGCTTTCCCATTAAAATATAGTACCTAGAACAACGATTTATTGTTAGTTGTTAGTTTATTAATGTTTTATAATATTATTGTGTTACCTCTTTTTCATCATTATCCAAATTTTTCGTTTACAAACAAATAAATAAAATATAAAAACTCCATACAAGGCATTGCACATATCCGTTACGTACCATAATTGTGGAATTTTATTATCTCCCATTAACCAATCTACCAGCCATGATATAAATTCTAATGTCCAGTTAATTCCCATTACCACTATCAGTTTAATGTAAATGTTAAACCTGAAAACATAAATATTTAAGTATTGTTCATTCAAAAATTTTTTTCTATCCATCAGATATTGAAATATTTTAATTTAATTGGAACTCTTCCCCCTTTGATTAGTGAGGAATTTAAGTAATTTGTGCATATTTTGTTTCAAATACACTGACACAGTGTCTTTCAGTCTTTCCCAATAGTCGCGAAACAACCAATATCTAATTGGCATCAACAAAATTTTGGATATTCAAAATTTTCCAAAATATGAAATCAATTGAACACACATTACCTTTGTTTGTTTGATTCGTAATGCTTTTTGCTTTCGTCATTTCGTAACATTGCAGTATCCTTATTTATTTGTCTTATTTTGAAGGCAGTTAAAAGAAATAGAATTATATTTGCTACTAAAAGAACTCCCATAGGTCCGTAAAAGTAGAGCATTAATGGATATCCACCTGTAATTTATTTTATAATTTAAATAACTTTAGCAAAAAAAACAATTTTTTTATAATTTATTAACTTTTTATTTATGTTTTATTAAAATACGTACGTCTCAACCAACATTGCCCCATGCCGAAATTGGGATGAAACCAAGCTCCTTCATGTTTATCAGCATTTAAGCCCAAAATGATGGCGACTATTAGAAGCGGAACACCATATGTATATAAACAATATGTCAAGAAACGACGCATTTGAGTCGATCTATTACTATAACCAAATCCTCTTTGTCCGCTAAAAAATTAAGATACTCATATTAATTATGAAACATTATGTATACAACATGTCTAAAATGTTTATGCTACCATTAGTTCACTGATGAGAAGTAACAGGCGTAAGTTTTTATTTATAACGGAAATAAATAAACTTTATTCGGGATTTTTATAATTTACACAAAAAAAACTGGTAAGCATTTTTTCGATCGAATAGTTACCTGAACGTTCTAAATATGTCAACACATGAGATGTTCATCCAGCAAAATGAAGTCATAAATGAATAATGACAAAGTAAGCCTGAAAAAAACCTTAGTTAAGTTTATAATACTTAAAACGTTAAATCATTAATGAATCATCTTTAAATGCTTTTTCGAACGAATGCAAAATAATTTGTAAAAAAAATTAAGTTAGACTTTTATCATAAATTTCATGCATTCCTTAAAACTAATTATTGTTATAATTAACAAATAAAATTGATGTCTTCGAAGTTTTAACACTATCCAATATAAGTGGCTATTTTAATATATGGTGGTTAAAGATGTATTTCAAAACATACTCGTATTTCCGGCCTCGATACCAGTTTTGTTTTAACGTATTTTAAAACGTATTATAATTCGAAACGGTAATACTTAAGGTTTTTCATTATTATTATTATGTATTATGTTGTTTTGACTGATTCGTCGAAAGACTTTATTTTTGCTTTCTGCTACAATTTATTGAAGGTTCTTTCCTTTTTCCAAGAATAACTGACAAAATTGAGATTAAATTACTGGTATCTTTATTATTTTACCCTTGATAAATAATTTTCTCAAATAAAATTGCCTTATGTTATTTTACTCGAATTTTCATAAAATTAAATTAAATTAATCATATTTAAAACAAAAACTAAAAGAATATTTCACTCTAAAATTATTAATTTTGTAAGTTTAATCAATTTTAACCGGGCTAATGTTATATTTAAATGCATTTATTTTTACATTCATATTCTTTTATTAAGAAACAAAAAAATGTAAGGGCTTATTTTTTTTATATTTTGTTACACGTACAGTTCTTAGTAAAACTGCATAAAAAGTTTTTTTTTAAATCAGACCACGAGTCAAAAAAATTAAAAAAAGATTGAAAATAATCAGTTACTTTTTCAGATTTTATTTTTTTAATCGAAATAAAAAAAATGTAAGGGCTCTATGTTTTTATATTTTGTTACACATACAGTCCTTAGTAAAACCGCATAAAAAGTTTTTTCAAAATCAGACCAGGAGTCAAAAAACTTAAAAAAGAATGAAAATAATCAGTCACTTTTTCAGATTTTATTTTTTTAATCGAAAACAAAAAAATGTACGGGCTCAATGTTTCATATTTTGATACACATACAGTCCCTAGTACAACTGCATAAAAAGTTTTTTCAAAATCAGACCACGAGTCAAAAAATTTAAAAAAATATGAAAATAATCAGTCACTTTTTCAGATTTTATTTTATTAATCGAAACCAAAAAAATGTAAGTGCTTAGTGTTTTTATATTTTGTTACACATACAGTCCTTAGTAAAACTGCATAATTTTTTTTCTCAAAATCAGACCAGGAGTCAAAAAATTTCAAAAAGAATGAAAATAATCAGTCACTTTTTCAGATTTTATTTATTTAATCGATAACAAAAAATGTTTGTGCTCATTTTTTTATATTTTATTAGACATACAGTTCTTAGTACAACTGTTTTTTTCAAATTTGACCTGAATCGCAAAAATCCTCTTTAAGGGACTCCTATTTACATGACAACCAATTACAAAAAATATTTTTAACAGGTTATTTTTAGGGAATTCATAGTATTAGAATTCATAAATCATAAAATGATTATTTTTGTAAAACTGAAAATTTAACAATAGTTTACCTTTTTTAGTTCTATAATTTCTTCTTTGTGTATTTTTTTATATTGATCATTTTAAAGGTGTAATTTTATCAAATGTCATAGGTATTTTTGAAATACTAGTATTAGTATATTTTAACGTCTTTCTGGTTTTTGCACTGCATTATGTTTCTCAAAAATATTACAACATTTTTAGATTTTTGGTCAAGACCAACTTGCATCCAACTTAATTGTAAAGTTAATAATTTGTTTAAAAAAGTGCCACTAAGAATGATTTCCTTGCAATGCATTTTTAAATGTTTTTTATCATTCTACTAAACTTTGAATTCTGTAAAAAAATCACATTGCACGAAAAAAATATAATGACCCATGCATAACTTATACTTAACTTTGGGCCCTTCTAATTATTTCTGCATAAAGTTGCAAAACATAAAAATCTGTTAAATGGTAGCCTAATTAATTTAGCTTATAAATCAGAAAATACAACTAATATGTATTAGAGGAAACCAGTGATATCATGGTGCCCGTAAT
Organism: Stenus bimaculatus; assembly: GCA_963971135.1. Taxonomy (NCBI): domain Eukaryota; kingdom Metazoa; phylum Arthropoda; class Insecta; order Coleoptera; family Staphylinidae; genus Stenus; species Stenus bimaculatus. Next base: position 30,654,353 of record OZ020180.1, read on the forward strand.
GTTCGATTTCATGATTTATCATGATTTTTCCTCCAAAATTCGCGCGCCCTCTGCATTACTTATACAGGGTGTCCCAGCGCTGCGAGGAAGTAACTTTACTCAAAATGAAAAAAGATATCGGCATGCGGTTTTCCATAGAATATACAACACCTTTAAGAGCACATTTTAAAAATATTTTAGTAATATACCGGGTGTCCATTGCAAGATGGCGGACCAAAGCTATGTTTTTTTAAATGGAACACCCAGTATATTATGACATTTTTGGATTCCTTATAAAAAAATAATTATAGTTTGAATAAACATTCATGGGTCTATCATCACTCGTTTTGCTGATATTTGCCATTTAAGCCAAAAAAGATCCATTTTTGAAAAATCACTGCTCTAAAACAGATGAACATTTTGGGTTGAAATTTTCTCAAAAATGTTTCAACATCGTCTAGTCTTCAACTGTCATATCAAATTTAAGTTTGTGATCATTTTTTATCCGGTTGCCTTATGAAACGCAAATTTAACAATTAAACGAAATTTTCAAATGGAACACCCTGTATATTTTAACATCATTCGATGGAATTTTTAACAAGCTTTCTACTGATATAATGCTTGTACGATCGAATGTCTATAGTTTAGGAGATATTAATATCCAAACTGAGAAACATTGAAAAATACACAAAATATGAATGATGAATTTTGTTGAGAATTTTTTTGTTAATTTGCCTAATATTTATTTCTGTCTTTCTCTATTTCCTTTTTTATAATGTTGTTTTATTATAATAGTAGTTTTTCTTCTTTTACAACAAAAATAAAATCGAAACTTGCTATTATCAATTTTGGTTTTCTAAGTCTCGGCATGCTTTAAAAATTTAGCAAATGATGTTACCAAGGAAACCCTTATTTTGTGGAATTTTGTTTTAACGCCATTTTCTGTACTTTTGATAATAACTAAACTCTTCTAAATAAGAAATGGAAAACATGCTGTAAGCGCTTGGTGAAGCTGAAAGAAATCCGCTTCTGGTTATCAGAAAAGATATTCAACAAAATAAGGGATTCCTTGGTAATATTAATTGTTAAAATTTCAAAATATACTGAGATTTAGAAAACTAAAATTGATAATTGCAAGTTTAGATTTTATTTGTGTTTTAAAACAACAAAAACTGTTACTATAATATAAAAACATTATTAAAAAAGCAAAATAGAGAAAGACACAAATAAGTATTAGGCAAATTAAAAAAAAACCTTTAAAAAATTCATGAAGAGTGCTATTTTGTGGATTTTTCACTGTTTCTCAGTTTGCATATTAATATCTCCCAAACCATTGATAAGTGACCATACAAAAATTATATCAATAGAAAGCTTGTAAAAAATGATATCGATTGATGTTAAAATATACAGGGTGGTCCATTTGAAAATTTCGTTTAATTGTCCAATTTGCGTTTCATAAGGCACTTTGATGAAAAATTACCACAAACTTAAATTTGACATGATAGTTCTAGACTACCCGATGTTGAAAAATTTTTGAGAAAATTTCAACCCAAAATATTCATCTGTTTTAGAGCAGTGATCTTTCAAAAATGGATCTTTTTATCGCTTAAATAGCAAATATCAGCAAAACGAGTGATGATAGACCCATACAAGTTTATACAAAGTATAATTCTTTTTTTATAAGGAATCTAAAAATGTCATAATATACTAAGTGTTCCATTTAAAAAAACATAACTTTGGACCGCCATCTTGGAATGGACACCCAACATATTACTATAATATTTTTAAAATGTGCGCTTAAAGGTATTGTATATTCTATCGAAAACCGCATGCCGATATCTTTTTTCATTTTAGAGTAATGTTACTTCCTCGCAGCGCTGGGACAACCGGTATGTGATTTGCTGATAATTTGCCAAGAAGCTCCAGAGAAATGGTATGGATTTTCAAATTCCCTGTTATAATTCCGGTGGCAAATTTATCGCGGGCGACTAAGAAATCATTCTTAATGTACCATATTTTCGTTTGTTTGCAACAATATTTATTTTGTATATCAAGAATTGTTGAGTTTTTGTAAAAAAATATATAAAAGTATAAAATTGTTACTGTTATGTCTGAAATGGAGCAATAATTTAAAGTTAGTCATAACAATTCTTAATTCTTGGAATGTCTATTTCTGTTTTAGTGTTTATGTAAAAGTTAATAAGGTAGGAGGGTGGATTATAAGAGTTTACATGGGCATACTTAAAAACATAATAATAAACCTATATTACTAAAAATACCTATCGTGGTGCAGAGTGCTCCATCCAAATTCCCTGCTAGCTGGATAGTCACCAAAAGGCAGTAGGCACAAAGTAGAGAAAATACGTAGCACATTTGACATCGTGTGTTAATATTTGTCTTCTCAGGAAGAAGGGCATAAATAACTAAAGTTGCTATTAAAAATGGTATCGAGATAATTATTCCTGAAACAAAATAAATACAAAATTAAAACCAGAACGAAAAACGATACATCACTTTTTTTAAGTTTTTTAGAATTTTAATTCACCTTGAATTAATTTAGCCGATACTTTATTTACATTTTTCAGTCTTAATTTTTCAACTTTCCTTTGCAAATGAAACTTTAATTCGGCCTGTAAATAGTTACAAGATAATTTTTGAAAATATAAAACGAAATATTTTTTGGGTCATGTAAAATTAGAAATAGGTAAGTACATAATTTTCACCTTTCTTCCTAACTTTGGGACTAGTCGGAAAATTATGTTAATTTACCACTTTTATTTTGTAATGCCACAATTAAATAATGCTAATTTTCCGCTCGTGATAAAAACTTAAAAAAGGTTTTATTTATCTAAATACTATCGCAGTAAATCGACATTTTATTATTTAAACGTAAAACGATTTTGTAATGAGTCACGAACGAAAAATACTTCTAATTCATCTTGCATTCTGCTGATTATTCGAGAATTAAAAAGTCATTTGTGTAATTCCGATGTAGTTCGGTTATACTTTTTAATACCTAGGTGAAAAAGAACGCAATTTTTCGTCGCCCCAATTTTAATGAACTTTAGAACTTTTCATAAAATTGAAGAAAAAATAGCGTATTTTATTCGTAGTAAAAGACATTTTAGTACCTTTTTTATTTCCAATAAAATATACTATTTTTTAATCTGTTCAATTAAAGGTAATTATTATTGTAACAAAAAATAATGATTTGATATACACTATTAAATAATATTTAGCGTACATACTGCGTAATTACTAAATACTTAGTTAAATGAGTAGATAAATATTAGAGTACACATTTAATAATTTTATGAGTTATAATTAAATTAAAATTATCCATGATTATGCTATTAGGGGCGATAAAAGCAGTTGACAGCGGTTTCAGTTTCCTCTAATTAATCATAATTATATCCCACGTGACATACGATTCATTCGCGATTCCTGCTATTTGATAAGCGTATCGTGCAAAAAGAGCTTCAAAAACAAAAACCAATTTTCCAAATGAAGGTACATTTAATTAAGGTTTTATCATAAAAGGCGCGCCTTGTTCATTTCTAGCAAACAAGTATGCCCATGTCACATTGTTTACCAATTGTCGTCAAATATTTGTAGACGTGTTGCTGATTAATTTTTATTGAAAAACCATGTAATAAATAATACCAATCCCAATTATTTATTTATTGGTTGTTTACATCAGAAAGTTTGATATAATGGAACTTTTAAATATGTGCCAAGTTATTTTAGATATTTGGATGAAACTTTCAATAACTCACTGATTTATTTTTGAGAGCAAATATATAAATTATTCGAAATAAACGATTTATTAAGTGCATCTTGAGACGAGGTTAATAATAATAACGAAAGATATTATGAGGTGGATTGAAGAATAATTACTTTTTTAACTTCATAATACATACTTATCTAATACAAACCGTCAAAAAACTGAAAAAAATATTTAAAAATAATATTTTATAATTTACGCCTATAATATTATTTCGAAACCGCTAGCGGTGTCGAAATGGGTCACAGCGCGCTCATTTCAGCACCCGCTTACGAAGTTGGTAGCATTGATGTGTCAAATTTGATTATCGTAAATAAATTTCAAGATTTAAGTACTTGCTATGTATTTTGTCTTTCCTAATTTTTTCGTAGAATAGAGAATAATTCCTCACTCGTTTTAAATTACTAATTTCCAACAAAAAAATAAATTTAAGTTTAAATGTCAATTCGCAAAAGTCAAATATGTAGTATTAATTTTTTGGAAGATATTTTAAGATTTAACAAAAATTAAGGGCTAAATTAAATTTAATAAATGCTAGCAACAATATACACAGTTTTGCATAATAATTGAAAACTATTATACATATTATTTATGTTTATGAGTTTTTTTTTTGTTGCTGCGTTTAAAAAATTGTGAAAAATGATGAAATTGAGCATTGCGGCTGTCACTGTATCTCAAGTTTTTCTGAACAGATTTTCAAATTTGTTTCTGATTTGTAAACTAGACTTTGTGTTGTAATTTTATGCAAAATTAATTATAAGCGACCAAAGCTAAGGTACTTTTGGGTAATTATATTTTTTATACAGGGTGTTCCATTCGTGGTTCACCAAACTAGAGCAACTTTAATCGAGAAAAAACAAAAAAAAAGTGGCTCTATTTTTTAGTTTTAGAGCTACACCGTTTTGAATTTTGTCAGAAATCACAAAAACGATAATAACAATTTAACCAAACTCCGTAGGGATTTAAAAAAAATATTATTAGTTAGCTAAAATCGTCCTCTTTCAATTGGTAACAATAGTAATACAAAAATAATTATTAAAATGTTGAAAAAAAAATCGCAAAGAAAAAAAAATATTTTTTTCGGTTTTTGAATTTTTTTTCCAAAATAAGACCCATTAAGGTTGAATTTTTTTAAGTTTTACTCCTACAAGAAACTTTTTGAGGTTAGTCTGATAACATCGAAGGGTGGATAGATGTGAAATTATTATAAAACACTTGGAATTCCATCAGATGTCACTTTTATCAAACCGTACAGCCTATTTAACCAACTCTGCTCGGTACTACTTTTCATAGAAGTAACTTTAGAAGGCTTTAGTAAGTAAAGAAAAAGAGGTACAGTTTGAAAATTTTACCTGGTTTGGTAAGAATATGAATAAGTTTCAGAAAATTAAAAAAAGATAACCGTACGGGTGTTGTCTTGGATAAAAATTTAAAAAACTGAAAAAAAAAATATTTTTTTTAATTATTTTTACTTTGCGATTATTTTTTCAACATTTTAAGACTACTTTTGTATTAGTATTGTTACCAATTGAAAAAGGATGGTTTTAGCTTGCTAATGATAATTTTTTTAAATACCCACGCAGTTTGGTTAAAACGTTATTAGCGTTTTTGTTATTTTTGACAAAAATCGGTGACCTAAAATTCAAAACGCTATAGCTCCTAAACTAAAAAAGATAGACCTTCACTTTTTGTATTTTCTCGATTAATGTAACAAACTGTACCTCGAAATAGAGAAATGTATGTTATTTTTTGTTTATATTTATTAATTTATCAAAAAATACAGACTTAAAAACATCTAGTTAAAATTACTGAATATTTTACATAAATATTTGATAAATATAAACTAATAAATACCATACCTTTGTGTATTTCTTGGCAAATACATATAAAATATGACGACAGCCTTCAAAAGAGGTTTAAATTTTAGAAATAATTTGCATATTCTTAAAATTTCTAATATTATAAGAAGATGTGGAAAACGTTTAAGAATTAAAAGAGATGTTTTTAATAATTTAAAAAAAGATGTTGGATTGCTAAATATTAATTTCTCATAGACTATGATTTATTTTTTTGTTTTTGTTGCTGAGGATACTTTGCCGTTTAGTTTGGTCGATTTTCAAAAAATGTAGATGCTTCTTCTTTGTTAATTAATTTATCAAAAGTCAAAACGGGTCAATGTAGTAATTAACAAAAATAATATAAAAACGAAAATAAACTTATGTATGCATAAAGAAAAACAATGTTCCTTAGTTTTAAGAAGATTTTTCGCCCAATTGTTTTTACTTTTTGTGAGTGCACGCGCCCTATTTGATAAAAAAACTGATGATTCAGAACTTTATCTTTAGTGACGTCACACTAAATACCTCAACTTATGGTAACCTTGTGAACATCGGCTTATTAGATTAAATTTCATGGAATTCCTTTTATTATGATATTTTATGTTTTTTATTTTAATCAAAATAATTCTCAAATTTAAATATTTAAAATATTTTTATAAATATTTTCAGTCAATATAATTATCAAAAATGCTGAAGATTATTTTAGTTAAATCATGCCTTATTATAAACTCGTAATGGATGTAGAGAAATTTTTGGAAACAATGTTCAATTTTTTTCCAGTAGAGCTTTTTTTTAAAAGAAAATTTTGATACAAAGAAGATTTTTCTTGCTCCCAATGTTTTAATTTCTGGTTTTTGTAAATCAAACCAATAAGTCATATGGCAGGAGTAAAACGGACTGTATAAAAAATATATAATACAGATAAAAAACTAATTAAAACAATATTCTTTTTCCAACGCTATCAAAAAGTTAAGATATAAACGAAGAGTTCACTTTTCGTTTTTTTGTTTTAAGTTTATTTCTAAATTTTTACGTCGCTCGAAAAATTATGCAAAATTTAAAAAATTTTTAAAACCTTTTTAAAAATTTACTTAAAACAAAAAAACGAAAAAGTTCGTTTATACCTTAACTTTTGGCTAGCGTTGTAAGTAGAATATTATTTCAATTAGTTTTTTTCTGTATTTTAAAAGCCGCTAAGCGAACGTTTTTTGTAAAGAGTCCGTTTTACTGCAACCGTATGACTATTTGGTTTGACGTACAAAAACAATAAATGAAAAAATTAGTAGCAACAAGACTCTTCTGTGTACCAGAAAAAAGAAATTTTAAAAAAGCTCCACTGGAAAAAGAGTTTCGACCAAAACCGTAAATATTAAGCGAATTGCAAAATCATGCGCTCAAATTTTGCCGACTATCCTCTTAAATTAGAATCCTAAGTATAAAAATAACTTGTACTCTCTTAAATAAACGAAATTTTGAAACAATTTCCAGACTCTCTAACCCCATAAACTTAAAAGTCTAAACAAATTAGTATTTTTTTACTTTCATTTAAGACCTATCCGTCTTTCGTGATAGAAAACGCAAATACCAAGAACCGATTATTTGAATTCAAATTTTAATCTGCTATCTGCTGTAAGTAAAAATCATTCATGTGAGTTTGGGATTTTACCAGGGACTAATAGACAAAGATTCCTTCAAAAAGTCTCCTGTAACTTTGTTATTACTAATCAATAAAATTCCGAACGGTCAGACAACTTTTTTGAAATTTTGACTTTTAGTGTTTCAGTTTACACTATAATTATGTAATATATAATTATATAATTAACACTTTTCGATGAAAATATTAATTTTATTTTAAATGAAGTCTGTCAGTTCGAAATACCAATAAAAATATACTTTATTATAAAGGAACCAAAAAAATATTAAAAAAATAACTCTCCCAGGGCTACTCTGACAAACGTCTAAAAATGCATCCGAATGATTGGTCTTAAGATATCACACGAAGCACTTTCGTTTTTCAGATTATTTAGGGGATTGAAAGTATAAATTGGAAACTGTCATAAAATTACACAGAGGATAAGTTTCAGTTCTGACACAAAGCTTTACCATATGATGTAACATCAAGAATATCATCATGTAGTTTTTTGAATATAAAACCTATCTTCCACAAATTTAAACGGTTTTAGTAAAATCTCTTGACACGTATTTTTGCCAGGTAGCATAAAAAAATCACTGACATTAGCAATTAACCTCACGATATTATAATTCCATCAGAGACCTGATAAACATCTAATTTAAATTTTCTATCATAATCCTGGCACACATTATCAACCCTTGCCTGTTCATCAAAACAACACTTTCGTATGCAAGTTTTCACATCAAAAATACATTCATAGACCTTCCCATGAGTAATATAATATTTATTATTTATTAAAAAAAAGTTAATTAAAAGGCTTCCCATGTTGATGATAACAATCGCGTGTACATTTATAAACTGTTATGGGATTGCGATTCGTTTTTCGCGACAAGAATCACAGCATATAAATCACAAGCGAGACTATGGCCTTATCTAACTAACTTTTATAATAAAAAATACTTTATAAGTTTGTTTTCTAGTTTAAGTTACTTAAAAGTAACTTAATATGGGTAGTAAAAACAATTAAATTTATGTTGCAACAAGTCAACAAGTTCCAATTAGTTTTATCCCTATTTTATTGAGTATATTAAGAAAGTTAAAACATATTGTGTAACTTTTTATTTATATAGTGCATCCTACTTTTTTTCTAAATAAAAGTTAAGAAATTGGAACATGTCAGTCAAAATAAGATTGGAACGAAAAAGGCATTTTAGTACTATGAAAAGTCTTAAAAAGTACGTAACCAAATCTGCACTTAATCCAGGAGCTAATTAAAGTAATAACATTTCAAGTTGAAAGTTAACTACTGTTTGGTGATCCATAATCAAAAGGAAAAGATTAAAACGACCTAGTTCCAAACCAACCTTACAAACTTTATTTGTCTTAACACTTATGCATTTCGGGAAAATCCCATCATCAGAGTAAAGATTAAAGTAATAACATTTTATATTAAAAAAATTAAAAATACGAAGATATAAGCATTTTTTAATTGATAAGGCCCAGTTGCACAGGTTCCACCAAAGCTTCAAGTGGCACTTTAAGCAAAAAAAATGATAGAAATACAATGGAAAATCCTATACAACTGGTCTTAAAAGACTAAATATTTAACGATATTGCGAAAAATGATTCAAATCCCAAGTTATACCATAAATAAAACAAGATTAAACGACTAGTTTCGCCTTTATTAGGGCATCACCAGGCTTTAAAACGAGGTTTTACAGTAAGATCTAATATGTAATAGTAATGTGAGATGTTGAAAACACTTATTTGTTCGAGATGTTTAATTGAAATCTGTGATAGTGTGTTTCGAAAAGCACATGTTTTATACATTTTTTTAAATAACATAAATCCGAGCATAAATCTGTACAATAAACTGTTAGATAGTTAAAACATGGTTAAAATACGAAGATTAAAACAATAAAATACTGTTATTATCACAGATGGTTGTAAAAATCACAGATTGAATTCTTTGGTTAAAGACTAGAATACATCTAGAACATCTGTAACAATCGTGTAAAATTTGAGCGGTCCGCGCATGAAAAATAAAAGAAAATTTATCTGATATACGAGGTTTCCCGTTCGTGGTAGATAAAACTTCAGAGTTAGAAGGTAGAACAAATTTTATTATCCGATTGTCCTCTTTCAATTAGAAATAACAAAACATTAGAAATCGTTGACAAATGTTAAATAAAAAATTTAGAAAGGAAAAAAAAAATGAAATCTAATTTTTGTTTTTCAGTTTTCTGACAAACATCATCTAAAATTAATAGAAAAATTACTTAAAATTTAGAAACATCTACTTACAAGTTGAAAGGGTAATTTGACAATGAATTGGTAAGTAAAGAAAAATAACTGGGAACCCAAAACTGTTATGATTTGTAATGATAATAATCTAGTTACAGAAGACAAGAAAAAAACCAGCCCTTAATTGGATTTATTTTCAGAAATTACCAGAAAATTGAAAAAATAAATGTTTTTTTTTATTTGTGATCTTTTTATTTAATATATTTTATTGTTGTTTTGTTATCACCAATTCAAAGAGGGTGGTTTTATTTTAGCTTTCTAGTGATAATTTTCTTTAATCTCTACACAACTTGGTTAAATTGTTATTAACGATGTGCTGATGTGTAAAACTCAGTGACCAAAAATATACAAAACGCTGAACTCCAAAACTACAAATGATATGGACCATTTGTTTTTTTTTTTGCGATAAAAATTATTTTACAATCTAACCCTTAATTTTTATCTACCACGACGACCATAGGGAGTATTTTGTATTTACAGATTGAAATATTTGTAAAGTTTCTTATATGGGTTGTAATGGATAATTTTCTAACAAATATTCCCTGCAAGGGCGTACAGGTTTGCACAGAATCGACATATAAGTTTCAAAACGTCATTAAAACTGATGAAATATTTCTATAAAATGGTTTACACTAAGAAAGAAATAACTTTATTCTCGTCAAAAAACATTATTTAAATTTTGAAATCCAAAACGTCCCCAAGTAAAATTGGATGATAAAAATACGCGATTTTCTAAATAAAACTCTACGTTTTCAACCGAACCAGAAATACGTAATAGAACTATTACCAATTTTATTATTATTTTATATGATAAGAGACAGAGTGAAAAAATACTGAACCAAGCGAAGCAAATTGAAATTCTAGGGCATTTTGCAATAGATCGTAAATCCTAATAATTCTATTCGAAAAGTATCAAAGACAGTACATTTTTCATATGACAGAGTTCAAAAAGTACTAAAAATAAATAAATTTCATGCCTATAAGATTATTTCGTTACAAGGATTTTTGTGAACGAATGATAGAAATAATTTCCCAAAATCCGATATTTGTTCCCAATATTTGCTTTAGTGATGAATATATATCTTATTTAAACGGTTTTGTCAACAAACATTCGTTATTGGGATAATGGAATTCCTCATCTAACTACTAAAATTCACAGGCAGTTTTCTCAAAAAATCAATGTTTGGGCTAAAATTTTAGGAGATGCTATAATTGGACCAATATTTATGGTAGAAAATTTAAATGAAGAACACATATTTAGACACCCTTGAGAATCCACAAATTAAGAGGCGATTCTATAATTGATTTTAAGAAAAAAACTTCATATAAACATATGTCCGATTTTGCTTCCTAAGGTGTAGCTCCCTTAAAATAGTGTCAGTAAAATAGGTCGATTAACCCTATATTTTAAAGAAACTATTCAAACTTATAAAACAGATACTTTTCATTAAGTAAATAATAATAAAAGTCGAGTATTGGAGAACAAAAGTAGCAAAATTATTGTATTGTAAAATAGTAAAATATGATTAGAACTCTGCATGTGAATGGTTGAGTGTATTTTTCTCGAAAAGGGTGCATTCTACATTCTACCGAGTTGGGACAAGCGTACCATTTTTGTCTAAAATTAAATTCTTCGCCATTAGATTTCATTCTTTGGGGACACTTTAAAACAATTGTATTCAAAACACCACCTGAAAGTATTCAAGACATGAGAAATAGGGTAAATGATGGTTGTAGCTACACTTCTCGAAAAACATTTGCAAAAGTTGGAGTTTTAAAATAGACTGTATTATTGTATTCAAAGAACCGGTGCACATTTTGAATTAATATAATTAATATTCAAATTATTTTCTCGGTATTAAAAAAAATACTTTTAGAAAGTAGATTTTATTTTTTAATAATTTCTAATTTTTTATATTGTCTCTTTTTATTTTACTACGTTTAATAATATAGCTAGCTTACTGAGTCAATGTTTTTAAGTTTAATTGTTTTAATTACAAAATTGAATTTTTATTGTCCTCTTTTAAAAGATTAGAAGTTAAAATTTTATCATTATAATTAATATTAATAATTGGCACCTCCAATATCCAACTTTTGGTTATAAGTTATCATCAAGTGATCATATATTAAAATTGGGCAAAAGGCATAAATGACATGTGGAGCAAACTTTTGTACCACATTAAAATTCCCCCTCCTAAAAAAAGTAAACTATTTTACTGAATTTTTTACATCTCATCAAACTGAAGTTATTTAGGGCGGATCCTTTTCAAATGCTCACCCTGTATATTTAATAGTTGTTTAAAAAATCGTTGTTTTTCTACTTCAATGTGGATGGAGCAGCATTGGCATAACCTTTTTTCTCTAATATAATGAAGTAGCTTGATAATCAATATTTTATAAAAATTTTGTAAGATTTATAAATAATACTTAGAAAAGTTCTTCTTCTTTTAAGAATTTGTAATATAATACCCATAAAACATTAAAATGTAATATACTTATTTATGTTTTTAATATTTTAAAATTTATCTACCTATCTAACGAAATGAGAACACACAAAAGAGTTTTCAATAGATGCCCACAGTAAAATTTGTATTCAAATTCGATTTTTTTGTAAAAATTAACCTGTTTAATTTCAACACTATCAGGTTTCGGGTAATTTATTAAAAACCGTGGAATTGATTTTTATAGGTCTACAAATTTAAATAAAATATTATTTCAGCATAAATAAATTTTTATGTTTAAGCAAATTGATGCGTGGGAAGTACTGAATCATTCATTAAACTAATGAGAATTGGAAAAAATGGGCATGGCAAAGCAAATAATAATATAAAAGTCTCATCTTTCCAATAACCATTACGTGTACAAGTAGACATATTCAATTTTGGCCTTGTTAAAAGCAATCAATTTCTTGCGTTTCGTTACTTTACTGTCATATAAAAAAATTACCATATGATTTTATCTCAAGTATATCATCTTCGGGCTCAGAACTATCAATACATATATGTGCCACTAACTCATCTACATCTTTATTAAAATGCGATAAGCAGTAATCGTCATTATCATAGTATCCATCGTCAGGGAGGAATAACCTTCCATCTTCTTGAATATAAAACCTATCTTCCTCATTTTCATGGGGCTTCAGTAAAATCCCTGAACAAATTTTAGTTCTAACTACTGTAAAATAATCACTATCATTGGCAATTAACTTCTCATTATTATAAACATCCAATTTAAATATTTTATCATGATTCTGGCAGATGCCATCAATTTTTGCCTGTCCGTCAGGACAACACTTTCGTACACAAATTTTCACATCACAAATACATCCGTAGACTTCCCCAACATTAATAAAATATTTATGATAACGAATACCATTATGTTCATAAGTTTTATCTTCTTCATTATATGTTCCATTGGTCACATCAATTGATATATTTTTCGAACAGTCATTCGCACTAGTGGCAAGCACGAAAAATAGGTTAATTAAAAGGTTTTTCATGATGGTGCTAACAATCGCGTGTACTTTTATAGACTGTTAAGGGAAGGCAATTTATCTCGTATATAAGCAATACAGGAAGTAAAATCGCGAACAAGAAACTGCGCGTTTATTAAAGCTCCTTTAACTGCAAGCTTCGTGTTTTTATAATAAACAAATGGCTAATTTTAAATGTTTGTTTTCTAGTCTGCACTACTTAAGAATAACTCCAAATTATAGCCGGTACTTAAAAATAATTAAATTTAGCTTACAAAAATGAGAAATCATTATATATTTTGAACATATTACATCCGTTGTCCTTATGAAATTTTTAGTATATAGTGTGTCCCACTTTTTCTCCAGAAAGTTACAGCAAATTTAAAATTAGTAAATTTTCATGTGTAATTTTCTTTAGTATTATTATACAGGGTGTTTCATTGAAAACTTCAAATGTCGTTTATTTCATAACCAATTTTTTTTCAAAAAATTAACCGAACACGCCGATATTTGTTTTGAGGGGGACGCATTATAAGACCGATTTAAGCACTCTCACGTCACTCTCTTAAGCGGAGGGCGTTAACCCCCTAATTTTTTAAGTGGCAACAGGGATTGAGTAATGTATCATTTGAAAGCTGCTTTTCAATTAGAATTCAACGGTATAAATTAAATTAAAATTGATCGATTCGTTTTAAAGAAAATAAAATAAAAACCTATTGTAATACTCAAATTTAAAGTTTGCAATAATTTTTTTTAGTTATAAAATAATTTTATTATTAAATAGACAATTAAAGTAAATGTTCGAAATGTTTTCCAGAATTTTCCAAGCAGAAATAGAGACGGTCTTCAAGCTCTGCGCGAACATTTTGTAGCATTACTGGTGTAATATTTCCACATTCGTTTATGATTCTTTGACGAAGGTCTGCTAAAGTATCAGGTTGGTTCCAGAAGACCTTATTTTTTAAATAGCCCCAAACGAAAAAACCCAGCGGTGTGAGGTCAGGTGAGCGTGCTGGCCATTCAATAGTACCTCAACGGCCAATCCAACTAGGAAAGGTTCTGTTGAAATATTGACGAACTTGTAACGTATAATGTGGCGGAGCACCATCCTGTTGAAAATTTATCAAATTTTCGTCCAGCATATTATCATTTTCTAAGACATGTGTTATTGTAGGTTCGATAATATTTTGCAGCATATCTAAATATTTTTCGCCTGTTAAGTTGCCATCAATAAATATTGGGCCTATAATGTGGTCCCCATAAATGGCAAGCCAAACATTTAATTTTTCTGGATACTGACAGTGCTCTTCTCGCATCCAATGTGGATTTTCTGTACTCCAATAACGACAGTTATGTTTATTAACTTCACCCCTCAAATTAAATGTTGCTTCATCACTAAAGCAGATGTTTTGTAATTGGTTTGGAGTATTTGATAGTTGATAGTCTATTAGACATAACTTCACAAAACTCTGTTCGGCGATCAAAATCATCTTCACTTAATACTTGATGACAAGAAAATTTTTTAAAATTCTCCAAACCTCGATACTTTGAAGTCCTGTTAAGTTTCTTATGGAAGTTTGCGGATTTAGAGATGTTTCGCCTACTACAGTAAACGTTTCTACTTCATTTGGTGGGCCGCCAGTTCTTTTTTTATTTCCTACTGAACCCGTTTCACGAAATTTATTGAACAAATCTAAAACATATCTTGCAGATACATTTTGATCTGGATAAAGATTATTAAAACGAATAGCTGCTCGAAGGGCACATCTTCTTTCTTCGCCGTATAGCATAATAATCTCAACTCGATCATCCTTAGAATAAACCATTTTGAATGGTTAGGAGGTAATAAAGTTAGTGTAATCTATTTAATTCGAAAACTTGTAATACACTAAATTAAATTATTTCAATTTTTAAATCACATTTTATTTAGATTTAAACACCTATCAAATCATGTAGATAACATAAGAAAGATATTTATTTATTGTTCTTTTGTGTTTAAATTTTAAATTAAATTATTCATTAGAACCATACGGGACATCTTACCTTCAATTTTTTATTCACTATTTAATAATTTGCTAATTGAAAACAAAATTTTTGGGTTAATTTAACATTTTTTAAATTTATTTATTGCAATGAGTTTTTAATTTTTTTCTTTAAAACGAATCGATCAATTTTAATTTAATTTAAACCGTTGAATTCTAATTAAAAGCAGCTTTCAAATGATATATTACTCAACCCCTGTTGCCATTTAAGAAATTAGGGGGTTAACGCCCCCCGCTTAAGGGAGTGACGTGAGAGTCCTTAAATCGGTCTTATAATGCGTTTCCCTCAAAACAAAAATCGGCGTGTTCGGTTAATTTTTTGAAAAAAAATTTGGTTATGAAATAAACGACATTTGAAATTTTCAATGAAACACCCTGTATTTTTAGTAGGTACTATATAGTATATTATTTAACGTGTGAGAAATGATACCCATTATTCACGAAGACCGAAATTACACGAGGCGGCAGGCGAGTGTCGTAATAGGTCTGATTGTGAGAGTATTTTCTATACTCTTTCCACGATATTTTTTATTTTACGGCGCTTTTATGAAAATTTTTCGTGTATTTTACATTTCTTGATTTCTTCGAAGTAAATTTTATTCTGCGCTTAAAATTATCCTTGATCCATTGCTCATTACCCAATAGGTTGTCCAGTGATTAATGAAATTACCCATAATCCATTATTAATTACCCAATGGGTTCGAAATACTGCATCTTTTTGGTAGGTCCATTCGTCCGCACACGGTCCGAGCATGTTGAATAATGTCAAAAATTTAGTAACGAATTTCATTATTTATTAAAAACTTAAATGTAATGAATCGTTTATTCAATAGTTGTGGAAAAAATCAATTATGGTTTAAAAGTCTACGTCGAAATATTTTTTGAACATTATTGGCTGTTTTTAAATTAAGTGGGCCACGAGGTGGACCATTTTATTATTTTTTATTTATTAAAGAAATGATTTGGTAATAAAAAAACCATAGAGGTTATGTAGCATGTAGCTACCAGCTATTACAATATTTGGCCTAATAGTGAACCACTTTTTATTAAAAAAATATTTAATTGTACGATTTTGATCTTTTTGTAGCCTATCCAAATCTGTTAAATTCCCTTGACCCCAAAAAGACGCCATGTACATCTGTAGATGACTTGAGGTACTTTACACGTTTGATTTCTACATTATTTATTTTAATTGTCACATTAGCATTAATGGTTAATATGAAAATTAGCTATTATAATGTATTCACATTTCTTTTCGAAGTTTCGTTTAGTCCAATTTTCTTTTTTTTTAATGTCTTAATTTATTTGATGTAGTTTCGGTTCAGAGGTTCCACTACAAAATAAAGGCACAAGTTTACATACATGGCGAGTTGACCTGGAAGTCCAATTTCCGATAGGTCGTTCATCTGAAGAAGAATAGAAGGGGCCCAAGAATGGATCCTTGAGTGACATCAGAACTCATTTCCAATTGCAAACTTTTTACATTTCCAATTTTTACGAACTTCTTTCTATTTTTCATATAGTTAGAGTGTATATTGTACAGATTTCCTTTGATACATATTAATCTTTATTTACTTAGCAATATATCATGCCTTATGGCATGAAAAGCTTTGCTGAAGTCCAAGAAAAGTGCAATAATTGCTCTTATCTACATTTGTATTTATATGTTCTCTCAGGATTGGTAATACCGATGTTGTGCTTTTACATGTTCTAAACCCATGCTGATTTGATAAGTGTTTATGAGTTAGTGTTGCGCTGGCTATTTTTAGTTCACTGAGGAAACTACCTTTGAGGTGGTGATTAATTATATATTTTATATAAGGGATTAATATGTTTATAAATTTCTGTATTACCTTAGGTTTGTTTCTATCATAACCTGCTGTTTTCAAATATTTGATGATTTTCTTAATGTTGCCTTCTGTTATTGGTTTAATTTCTGTCTTATTTATAATGTGATTGATATTTTCTACCTGTACCTAATTAACACTTAATTTTCAACTTAAATGATTTGGCAAGAATCTGGGAATTTATCTTGTTTTTCTTTGTTTGCATTTGTAATATTTTTTATTGTATTCCATATATTTTTGGTAGAATTTATGTTTTTTTTTCAAATAGGTACTAAAAGTGCTGTGTTTTATTTATTTTTATATTGTTGCGTATGTCTGCTTGGATAATTTAAATTTTTTTGTAAGTATTCGTTTTCTGGATATTTTCTTTTTAATTTGTATATTTGATTTTGTTCTTTGATTTTTTTAAGTTTATATAATTTCATACTACAATTTCAAAATTGCTGTAGCTTTTTAAGGAGTGTAAGATCCATATTAGTACCTTGAAAAATTTAGTTCAGAATGGCATTTACCATTTACTATTTTAAAAAAATGCTGGAAAAAAAGTGAGCACCCTCTATACATGCCGCCTCATTAAACAAAAAATTCAAAATATCATAATTTCATTGTCTGTACATCCGTTCGTTTCGATTTACCTTTTATTGTTGTGTTTATTTTATTGCTATTTTTTTATAATAAATATCATTTTAAAAAAATCAGAGATCTTAGCTGAAAAAAGTCGAATACTCTGATGTAAAAAATAAACATATCCCATATTGATCGTTTTTCTATAAGTTGAATAGTTTGTTTGCCTTGAAATCTTGAAATTTGATTGGACTGCGCACCGCAATTTAGCAAAGAAACGAGAATTGTACGTTTAATATTTATTGGAGCGGCTAATTAGGCAATGCCACCCCCCCCCCCCCCGCTGGGATACTTGAGAAATTCAATAATTTTTTTCATTTTTGCACCAAAAATTAATTCATATACAAATAAAATGAAATAAATCACAATATTTAAAATGAAAAAAATTCTAGGAAGAGTCACTTTTAAGCTAGTTTAAGCAGTTGTTCATGAAGCCCATATAATTTTATTAATAAATAAGCAAAATAATTTGATGATTCGTATGCTCCAACTTTATTATAGGACTAAATCCCAACAGGCTTACGAACCTTTAAAACGCTACAGGTTTCGATGCCAAATGCATTATCATCAGGCGAATATATTAAAAAGCTCACAGCAACGAATTTATATTAATAGCTTATATTTATTAAGTCTTCGCCGAAAACTACCCCCGCACTCTGATAAATAAAAATGGAAAATTGAATAAAATTGATATGATGCTGTCGCTCTCGTACATTTTACATTAAATCTCCTTATCCTGTTTTAACGTTTCGGAGCGATTCGATACAGGCTTTTCCATTTATCAGAGTTCGTAGGCAGGTAGCAGATGATTTCACAGAAGAGTTCCTCTTTGAACTTTCAAAATATCAAAGATATTTATTCCTTGAATTTAGAACATTTTTTAACTAATTGTTTTAAAGAACATTTTTTTTTAGATTTTATGGTTGCATTGTGGAATTATAATTATGTGTATTTTTTAGCAAGAGTATTATATTATATATTATATATTATATGTTATAATTTATACATTTTTTCAGCACAATTTTTTATTAGATTGAAAATGTCAATCTGAAGTAAAAAATTCCTATGAACAAATACTTTTTTTCGACTCCTTAAAAAGTTACGACGATTTAAAATATTCAAGATTATATTGATTTTTGTCGGGGGTAATTAAACAAGAGATTCTGTTTTTTCATTATAATAAAATCATAAAATGAATATTGTTCTGGTTGTGCAAGTTTTTGTTGTAAAAATCAGTACAATTTTGACATTTAAATTTTTTTAACATTTTTAACCAGTCCAAAAAAATACTAGTTCATAGGAAGGTTATTGTTCAGAATGATATTTACTAGGTATTTACCTTATAAACATACTGAACAACAAGTGGGACACCCTGTATGTATACAATTTATGATAAAGAATTTTTATTTTCTATTTTCATATTTAAATAAAAAGATAACTAACTATTTAAAAAATATTAAATTATTTTGCCCCGTCCTCGGAAAAAATGTATATGAACGGTTTCTTAAATCCAACTTAATTTATAATTAGTCAAATCTTGGCTATGAAAAGTAAAAATTACCGTATGAAAAAATGGCGAGGAGTTCTATTGTAGATTCTTGTTCTTGTGTAATGCAAATATGTGCCAACAAATCATCGACATCCTCATAAAAGTAAGATAAACAATAACTATCAATATCATAATATTCGTCCGGTATGAATAATCTTCCATCCTTTTGAATGTAAAAAGCATCATCGGGACTTTCGTGAGGTTCCAATAAAATTCCTTCGCAATGTCCTTCCCGCACAACCGCATAATAATCACTACCACTATCAATCAATTTATTCTTATCATAAAGATTCAATTTTAATTTTCTGTGATGATCTTGGCACGTTCCATTAATTTTTGCTTGTCCTGGTGGACAACAAATTTTGATACAAGTTTTAACTTCACAAATACATCCGTAAATTTTTCCATTTTCTTTATAAAATTTATTGAATTCGATACCCTCGTGCTCGTATATTTTTCTCGCCGAATCGTATTCACCGGAAGATATATCAATAGTAATATCTTGTAAACATTTTAGTTCACTTGTTGATGTTAATACAAGCAAAATTGTTATAACTGCAAAATATGTCATGTTAAGGAATCGCCCAGTTAAAAAGCGTGTCGAGGCAAATTAAATAATTACTAATCTAATCTTTTGCGCGAGATATGTGACAGCATTCACAGAGCTCGTTCTTAAATAAATAAAAATGATGATTTAATTTACGAGATATGAAGCTATGCCATTTAAGGATAAGAGATTTTAAAACATTTTTATTCATAAAGCAAATACAGAGTGTCCTGTAACTACACCGACAACGCTTAACTGGTGATAGTAGACGTGAAAATAAGTCGATTTGACCCTATTTATCTATCCAAAAATGCACCCCTAAGAAGTTATAAGCTTCTGAAATTCATTTAAAAAAAATATTTTTTTTAATTGCTACCAAATTAATAAAAATTTTATGATGAAATTTTGTATGCATGCATTTTTATAAAAATCGCTCATTTGGTAAAAATTTTACCAATCCTTGATTACCGGAAATGGTCTTAGATGGTACGAGAGGAGATAAAACACTTAAAAGCTTTTTTGGTATTTAAAATTTTCTACTATCACCAGTTAAGCGTTGTCGGTGTAGTTACAGGACACCCTGTATATTTTACATAGTGATTTCCTAAAAGGCAAATAAAGTACTACCACCAGCGGTGGGTACTACTATTGCAAACAATAATTTAAAATATTATCATAGGATATTTCAAGGTTATTCTATTTAGTTCTGACAAGATAAAAAAATCACAATGCATGAAAAAAAAAATATAATTACGTAAAAATTACCCAAAACTTAGCAAACTCGAGATATCGAATAGTGCCCGTAATGTTCGATTATTACGATTTTTCTTCCCAAACTCAAACGACCTTTACGAGTCGGCAGTAATTATCATCAATGATTCGTTGAATATTTGCTACAAAGCTTCACAAAAGTGGGATAATTTTTTAACCAGCGAGAAGATTGTCATACAATTTCCAGTATTTTTTCATAAGAGGAAAAACCATTATAACCTTTTTATTTTACATTGTATAACAAAACTAATTATATCCCTGGAAAGCTCAAAGAATTATCGACATAACACTATTAAATGTTTTATTTTAGTTATAAGTTGTATTTAAATAAAAGTTACATGCATTTAATTGTTTTTGATATTTTGTGATAACCATCTGATTAATTGCAAATTGCGGATTTATTATTAAGAGACATTGACAGTAGTACTGTAATTTAGATATTTCTTTGAGCTTTCTAGTGGTATAATTAGTTTGGTTGTTGGTTGTACAATGTAAAATAAAAATGTGTAATGTTTTTCTTCTTATGGAGAAATACATGTAAAAACCTGTGGCTGGAAATTTTATGGCTAATTTCTCGAAGGTGTTAGTTCTAAAATAAAATTCAATTTATTTATCAATTTATTCACGGGAGTAAATTTGGTTGCCAAAGACTTAAAGAACAACTTCTCTTTTTTTAATTTATACAGGGTCCGCTAAAAAATGGAAACACCTAAATATTTTTTGAACCATATTGAATTTAAAAAACAGTTTAAACAAAAGTTTATTCAATTTAAACAAACTACCATTTAAACATGTTTTCAATATACAGGGTGTTCCTTTTTTTAGTGATACGGCACCTAACTGCAGTTTTTTTAAATGCAACCCCATGTATATTTTTATATTTTTTGATTATAAGTTTAATTTGAGTAAACTTTTGGACAAATATTTTTTTCATAAGACTCATTGGTATCGAGTTACAAGCAATTCTTTAATGTTAAGTTCGGCTATAAAAATAAGGTATTATTAACTATTTGTAAATATTTCTAACAAAAGCCAATAAATTTTTTAAGTTTAAGTAACATGCGTTTAAAATTAATTCACCTATACTTGTGTTTAAACTTTTTTTTATTAAAAAAAAAATAGGTTGGGTTAGGTTAGTTTATTGAATTTAAAAAAACATTGAGGTGTTTCCGTTTTTCTTGGCGGACCCTGTATAATATGACATTTTTTTATATGAAAATCATGTAAAGGATGTAGCAAAAATTTTTATTTTAAAAGGTACAAAAAAGTCAATAACTAAAATTATTTCAATTACTTGCAACGCAAAATTTTTTTGATACTTTTTGGTTTCAAAAAGCCCTCAGGTCGTCTTTTGTTTTTAAGCGATCCAATCCAATTTATAAAAAGGCTGTCTGCTATAAAAAAAGTAAGATGTGATGTTTACTACTTTGCTCAATAAATTGTTGTGTGCCCACCCTGATTTCGGGTATATTATTGTATTTTTTTGTATATTATCATATTTTCAGTTATCATAGTAACAAAATATTTTTTACCTTTGAAAGCTTATATTTTAAATGAAACGTGCTTAGAAATTATATATTTTAAGATTGTTCTTGAAACTGCGAATTGTGAATTTAATAATTTTTTGCTGATTTTGTTGTTTGGAAAGGAAATAAGTTTAGCTTTATGTCTTTGTTAATTTCTAGTTTTGTAATCATTTTAAAAAGCTAAACTTCTTTCCTTGTCGCGGCTCCTGGTAGCCATAGCTAAGTTAAGTTAGTTCTACGTGAGTTTTCCACTTTGGAAACACATCTGCACAGTTAATCCGTATCCAGCTAAAAATTGTTTATGTTAAACTCTTTTATCGGAATAAACGCAAGAACCCTAAAATAACTTTTCATTTTGGACCTTTCCTTAATTTAAAGGAACGCAACAAAATGTATTATTACAATTTCACTAGTTGGGTAACTCTAATACTAGCTTCTATCCTGTACTGTTCTAATGGAGTAGAAAGAGGTCGATGTTTGCTGTTTGAGGTTTTTATTCATTTATCAGCTATCCCTAATATAAAACACAAAAGCATGTATTCAGCGACCGTTATGAAAATTTTAGAGACGTCGTTAAAGTTAATCACGTTTTTAAGAAAATATTTCTTAAATATTTTTAAATCACGTGATTTTCATCATGGTCGCTGAATACACGATAAAGTATTATTATATGAAAATGCAAATTAGAAGAAAAATTTGTCCTTCCTCCTTTCTGATACTAACAACGAAGAAAACAAATTTAGTTCTAGTGTTGATGGTTTAGGACGATGTTGAGACTACAAAAAACTACATAAGCAATTATACAAGTGGAATACCGAGCGACGCAAAAATAGTTTATGCACTGTAAAATTTGTGGATTCCTAACAATTCTCCCAAATATCCAACTTATCACTCTCATGAAAAGAATCTGGCTACACCTCTGATATAGCTAGTATGTATTAAGTTTTAATTTGCATTTATAAAAAGAACCAAGTTTTGTAAATCACATATTACTAAAACTTAAAAGTGGCTAAATAATACCACTTCTTTTTAAGAAAAAAACTTGACGATGATGGGTTGTATCCGATTTGCACGCCAAATTTGTGCAAAAATGAAACCAAAACCATTTTATGTTTAAAGCACAAATGGGATAAAAGGGGGTTGTAAATGCAAAAATCTTTTGTTCATTTTTGAAACAATTGCATTTACTAGTATTGATCATCTATTTAAACCAATATGTGTTAAGCAAGTTATGGATTCAAAAATTTTAAACAGTGCTGGGTTCCACTAATAGTTGACCAATTCAAATTAAGAAAAACTAAACAATAATTGAAATCAGGTGAAGCGAATTGCCATTGCACTAAGCAATCTACAGGAATTTATTTTCTGATTGAACCAACAAATGAAGTGACCATAGGTGGAACTCTGTAAGCTATACGATACTTTTCGTACAACGAAAAAATCGTTTGTTTACTAAGTTGCTTGGTGACAGATTTTCTATCACCCTTCCTTATGCACGTTTTGTATTTGTTGAAAGAAGACAAAATGCGTCACTATAGCAACATATACAACAAACGATTTTTTCGTTGTACGAAAATAATCGTATAGCTGACAGACTTCCACCTCATGTCCGATAGTCATGCAAATCTACATGTCGCTTGTGAAAGAAAATTTGGCCGTCACGCAAATCTTACGAAGGCTGGCAGGCGATTGTAGTAACAGGCGTGAGTGAGTAATGGGTATTTACTCACGAGTAGAATACTATAGTTTTTCTATTACTATTTGGTAAACGCAAAAATATTTTTCTGAAAAATTAGATTATTTGACGAATCAACGTCAGCATACATTAAATAAAAAAGCTTGTATCAAATTTGAGTCCTCAATTGACTAATACGTCTACTGAAGGTCACGGATTCGAACCCCGATTATTGTCATATTTATTTTAACAAGATGTTTGAATTTGGTAACAGCAACATTTGGTTAGCTGTTAGTGGTAGACTTCATTGCTTATCTAGAAAAGCGTTCATAAAGTATGCATTATACAATAAACAATAGTTATAATAAACGATTCATTACGTTTGAATTTTTTGATAAGTAAAGAAATTCATTACAAAATTTTTGAAAAATTTCCTTGGCCAGGATTCGAATCAGAGGTGGAAGTCTGTAAAGCTGTACGATAGTTTGAAGTACAACGAAAAAACCGTTTGTTGACTAAATTGCTTGGTAACAGATTCTATATCTCTTTCTTATGCACGTTTTGTATTTATTGAAAGAAGATAAAATCCGTCACAATTAGAACATATTCATCAATACGATATTTTCGCTTTACGAATACAATCGTATAGTAACGAGAACGGCCGATTGTTTACTGCATTACTATGGTTATGAATTTTGTCTCATTTCCTCATTATGGACCTTTTTGTGTGTAAAAGAGAGACATAAAATGTCTAACGGGTCAACTTAGGGTTACAGACTTCCACCTCTGGGACCTCCAAATCTCATGTCTGGTGTGAGGTGTGATAACCACTACACTACCTAGGACCTAGTTTCGAATATGTTCAGTTCTGTCTTAATTAATTAATTCATTTTCCGAAAGCTATTTAGTCTTTATATTTACAAATTTTTTGACATTATTCAACATGCTCAGACCGTGTGCGAACAATCACAAATCTGCAATTGCCAACCAGTTGGGTAATGAGCATTGTATTATGGGTGATTCCATAATTGGGATGTGGGAAATCTAAACCACAGAATAAATTTCACATAGAAGAAATCAAGAAATGTCAAAAATACGAAAAATTACCTCAAGAAATTTGCATAAAAATAGGTAATCAACCGTGTTTATGCCACAATCCTAGGAAACATTATACACCTTATACCAATCAGAAAGCTGTATTTATTATTATCATGTAATTTTTAGAGTTCAGCCTCCAATAAAGAGGTAGAGCTCTACCTAGCCGCGTTCGTTTAATATATAAATTTCTTATAATTATAAAATAAATAACGAAAATGAATTTTGAAATCAAATTGTCTAGGAAAAAACGTCCTCTCAAGTCTCAAGACCTATGCTAAATGAAAAATGTCTATTATCTCTAAAAATATTACATGTAGTACACCAAAGTAAAACACTTATTTCAAATACGTGTAAATCCAACATAACAAAAAATTTAGTTGGGTTTATTTACGGTCAATAATGTCATAAAACATGTTAGGTCCGACCCAAAATAAAGAAGTTATAGCCATATTTTGAAAGTCATATTTGTCGAAAAAATAGTGTTTTTTGAAAACTGCTCAATTAATTAGCCCGGACAAGCAAAGTGACCAATACCATCCTTATCCAAATTAAAAATGCTGTCTCTGGACGTATAAGTCGTTTCTCTGAGTTAATTATTAAATAGTATATTGTTTTATTAGGAGTAAAAGAAGTACTTTTTGTGGCGAGGATGTAGGTTTGCAGGACGAGCTTTGCGAGCCCCGCGGATACATGCGAGCCAAAAAAAGTTCTTTTACTCCGAATAAAACATGCTATTTATTCTTCAAACGTCGAAATTTTTAAAATGGTAATATAATAAATAATTTTAAAATTTGACATTTAATTTACATACAACACCCAATACAATGTTAGTGTATATTGGGTTGCCTAAAATTCATTTCTACTTTTTTAAATTATAATCTAATGTTAATTATAATTAACATTGTTTAATTTCAATACGACATGTATACTGGGTTGCGGAATAAGCGGAGTAGAAATTTAATTTCTACTCCTAGGCAGTACAAAGTGACCATAGAATCAACGAACATAAAAAGTGACATTTTAAAGCCTGTCAAACGTCACAGAAGACTGTACTTTAATGACGTTAGAAGAAAAAAGTGTTTTCTTTGATTGACTTTCGCCGCATATTTGTTTGGAATTTGGCGTTCTAAAAGTTATGGCTGGCTAATAGCGAAATAATTATAGACGGACAAGCAAAGTGTGACATACCATCGTAATCACAATTAAATTTATGATCTTTTGGTATAATTAGCTTTTTTATGCAACAATACTGCATTAATAAACTGGCGTTTAAACTTCATAAATGTCGAAAAAATAGTGTTTTTTGTTAATTACTCAATTAATTGGCCCGGACAAGCAAAGTGACCAATACCATCGTTACCAAAATTAAAAATCCTGTCTCTGGACATTTAACTTGTTTCTTTGAGTTAATTATAAGACCATTTTTTTTTGGCATTATTAATTATAAAACATTGTTTTCTTTGATTGACTTTCGCCGCATATTTATTTGGAATTTGGCGTTCTAAAAGTTATTGATGGTTAATAGGGAATTAATTATAGACGAATTAGCAAACTATGACATACCACCGTAATCACAATTAAATTTCTGATTTTTGGTGTAATTTACTTTTTTATGCAACAATACTGCGTTAATAAACTAGCGTTTGAACTTCATAAATGTCGAAAAAATTATGTTTTTTGTTACTTACTTGATTGGCCTCGCAAGCAAAGTGGCCAATATCATCGTCATCTACATGAAAAATGCTATCCATAGACATATCATTTGTCTTTGTAGGTTAATATTTAAAAATTTGAAAATACGTGGTAGAGGTTTGATTGGGGTGCTATAAAACACTTAATCGGGACAGACAAGCAAAGTGGGTACCACCACTCTCTAGGGATTTAATTGTGTTGTAATTTGGTGTATTTATTTCTTTTGTGAATTGATAAGGAAGGAAGTTATTTAGAAAAAACCTCTTATGGAGAATTACATGTAAAATACTTATTGCTGGAAAACTTATTGCTAACATCTCGTAAAAAAACTAGCGTATAGTTCAGCTATAGGATTGATTTATAGCAGAACTACATGCTAGTTTTCTATCCCGTGTGTAAGTAGCTTTAGGAAAGATTTACTATAGTATATTACAGGGTGTTCATATTAAAAGGTGCCACACTAAATAACTCTCGCAAAAATAATTTGATATAAAAATGCCGAGACAAGTCGGTTTTTATTTTCAGGAGGACATCTATTTTCAATGAAATTAAAGTTGTCTTTGCAACCTCTACCCCACAGGACCCCCCTTTGATTATTTTAAACGGGTCGAGTGACGCATCATTTTTAAGGCCTGTTTATCCTGAAAATAAAAATCTGACTTGATTTGGCCTTATTTTAATTTAGTTTAATGGTCAAAACTTAACAATTTATCCAAAAGTGATTTAAAAGTACATAAATAATACCATTATTAAGTACTTTTTTTTAATTTTTAGGTAGGTTAGAAATCAAAAAGTTTCCAAAAAAATTATGACTACCATTATCAGGGTAAAAAATGCTTTCAAATGATGTATCACTCGACCCCTATTCCCATTTAAAAAAATTGAAAGGGTGGCTCCGTAGGGATGGGGGTTGCAATTACCATTCTTATTTTGTCATAAAAAGATGTCCCCCTGAAGGTAAAAATCGACCTGTTATGGCTATTTTACAATTAGTTATTTTTTGAAAAGATATTTAGGGTGGCTCGTTTTAAAATTTATTATAGAATAATAAAGATTCATTTGTTGTTCCTAGGATTCCTAATTTAGTCACGATAAATTGTGCCTTACGAATAATAATTATGACGAGTGATGAGTTTTAAAGCCGGTTTTATTTCTCAAGTGAATTTCTTCGCCTCACCAAACATGTTTTCTTTGTTTCAGTAATGTTTTGGTGAAGAGAACAATGAAAACATAGTATTTAGGTCAAAAAAATTTAGCTGAGAAAAAAAAAATGCCGCCTATAGACTTTATTAAACCGTTTACTGAACCATATTGCAAAAATTGTTGAAATTATGATAATTTTTTTATTTATTTATTTATTTAACAAAGATATGCAGTTATTTTTGGAGAGGGTGTAATTGAAATCACAGCACTTTCTTAATAATAATATAATACAATAATAACAAAGGGAACTCCTATAAATTATTAAAGTCAACTGATATAATACATATACATATGTATACTTGATTTTTAGTATTATCAATTACTTCCATAAAATAACTTTTATATGTGCAATCTTTAAGTTACTAAAGATCTGAATTCAAAAAACAAATTTTTGGGCAGAATGATTTTTATAATTAAGTACTATACACGGTGGTGATTATCACCATTGATATCTTTTAAAGTAAAAGAATACCATTGGACACTAAAAGTCTAAAAGAAAATTAAAAATATTTAAATTTATTGCCGACTTATAGCAGACTTATAGCAGACTTATAGCAAAAAAACTAAATCTTTCATTTTTGAAAATAATTTATATTTTTCAAACCATTACTACTACACCAATGAAATTTGGTACGTTTAAGGTTTTGACAATTTTGAGTAAAATGATAAAAAAATACCTTTTCAGTTTGCTAACAATTAATTACCTATAGATTTAAAAAACTGTTGACCATCCACCTTGTGTTGTTTAAGCTGAAAATCCTGATCAGGAAAACAAACAAAGGCTACGAAATTTCCACTAGGAATTTTATCCAAACAATAATGCCAAGGATTAATCCAGTCACCAGAGGAAGGAACCCACAAAACACCGTTATTTTGAACATAGAAGTCATCACCATCTTCAGGATCCAAGAGGTATTTTCCATCAGCACAAGACATAAGCCCTGTTGTAAATGTAAAGCTCTTATAATCTTGTGCAGCTTTTCTAGCATATGTCTTAACTCTAAAGTCATCATCATTGGTGGCTATGCAGTTATTTTTGGAGAGGGTGTAATTGAAATCACAGCACTTTCTTAAGCAGGGGTTTCTGCAAGTCGCATTGTCCACTCTGGAGTCAATGGTGTAATTTGTAGAGATTTCAAGAGTGATGTCGATGATTGATAGCAAGAGCAGCGCGAACAAGAAAAGATACATAATTGTTCTCGCGCCAGGTATGTCATGATCGTGTCGGATAATTGACTGATTTACTTTTTTATTTGATCGCGGAATAAAGTTTGAAGGACGTCATTGCGATAGTGTGCAATCAATGAACGGAACTGAGGGGTTTGTTGCGCTTTAGTTTTGTTTCGTTGGCGCGACAAGAAAACGCGCACAATTCTGCAAAACGCGATAGAATGAACAGAACTCGAAATGCGAGATATTTATGAGGAGGAGTATTTGCGGAATAACGAATAGAAGCAAATGCATTTGCGATTTCAATGCCAATAACTTGAAATAATTAATATTCACAGCTGAACACCAGCCTTGAGGACTTCTTAAAATATGCGTGTTTTATTTGTAACAATTTGTTTTAGGCCAATTATCAAAACAATAAATTACACTTATAATTGTATGAATTAGTTAATAGTTCCAACAAATTAATTTTTTACATTGTTAGTAACTTAAACTTTAATCTTATCAAATTGCAAAATTTAAGTATAAAAATTGATTGCTCATATTCTTGAAATCATTATTATGGAATGAGTAAATACCTACCAATATTTACATAAGTTTGTTTAAAAAATACAATTACGATTATGTACATGATTCGATAAATTAAACAATATATTTATATTTGATTTGTGATGTTTTCTGAGGTTCGATGCTCGCGTATATTTTTATACAACCCTTGACTGTTGATAAAAAGCTGATAATTTAATTTAAATAAACGAATAACAAATTTTGTTTTATTTCTGGATTAAAATTCTTAAATATTTGATTTTAAGTTACTTCTCATCTGAAAAAATGTGCTTCTTTTTTCTTCAAACTTTAAAAATAGATTTAAGAGTATTTCAGTAAAAATATCAGGTGAAGTATTAAAACCAACATGTTTCTAAGACGTTTGAGTTGCCTACATGTATTTATAATTCTTAGGCCACACGGAGCTACTCAAAAGAAACTAAACGGGTTTGTGATTCAAATTACTAACTTATTACTGATGCGGTACCGCACACACAAGCTACTCAAAAGTGATACAAATCTATATTTCTTCTGTGTGATCATATAGAGTGGAACCTTATCGAAATCGTCGGTGGCTATTATAGATTCGAATAATGATTTCATTGATGATGATATGATACTAAAATACTACACTACATTCTAGAAGAAAGAGAATAAGAAAAATATTTTGGATTCAGCCAGACCCAGAAAACTTGTCAACCAGCGATTATTCCTTGCTGCAAAAAAACTCCAAGTTTCAGGTGCTGAATTTGTTTGCTTCTATCATATGTCTAAAGAAAGTTATAATCAGTTACAATATGATTGACACGAGAAACTGGTAACTGAACCCAAAAGTGACTCGGCAGTTGAGTCGCTTGAAACTGATTACTAACGCGTTACTAACTAGTTACTAACAAGTAGCTCCGTCTGCAGTGTCTCATTTAAATACACATGCCGCGGACTGATTTGTGATTTGAGTCAGTGATTAGTTTCTTTTGAGTAGCTCCGTGTGCGCTCTGCCTTAAAGTTCGAAAAATATTTTTAACCAGTTTTGTCGACCAGTTGAAGGTGAATTTGTTTATAAAAAATAACTATACGAGTTTTCACTTTTAATTTCAATAAAAAATATGCATTTTTATCACCCAACTTGGTAAATGTTAACAATTGTAGATACATATTTTTTTATCCAAAAGTTACAGCATTTTAAAATTTTCAAACTCGAAAACGAAAAAAAGAAATTTGAAAACTAAGTAAATAAAAACATATGATATAAGAGTGATTTTGAATAAATATTTCAAATTTGATTGTGTTGTATGGTTCAAGAAAACACATTTTATGCACTATTATTTTAATATCACTTTCGGTTTTACAGGAAATAACATCAACTTTATTTTTTTTTAATGCAACACCCCATTTAGGATGAAGGAAAAAATATTAAACATTTTTTAACTTCAAAAAAAATTAAAAAAATCACAAAAATGGTTATTTTCTTAGATTGTTTTAAACTATGAAGAAAAAAATGGGGTATTGTATTTAAAAAAACAAAGTTGATGTTATTTCCGGTAAAACCGGAAGTTATATGAAGGAAAAATGTAATGCATAAAATGTGTTTTCTTAAACCATATGACATAGTCAAATTTCAAATTTATATTCTCATAAATAAAGAAGTTATAGAGGTGACCCATGTTTCGTTTACACCCGGTATAGCATTAAAACGGTATTGTAAAATTCATTATGTTTATTCAGTTATTACAACATTGCTATTATTTGAAAATTTGGTAATTTAAATAGTTTTTTTTTTATTCTAAGAATTTTATTTTCTGTTTTAAAAAAGATTAAAAATTGCTGTAACTTTTGATTAGAAAAAGATAGACCTACAACTTTTGTGTTTTTTAGTTTTAGAATTGAACCTACATTACGCTCATAATTTTTGTGTCTAACGTTACGGAACACCTTGTAGAGGGTGTTCTAAACGAGTGTCAGTAACTTCGAGAATTGATTTTTTAACCAATTTTAAGGTTAAAAATAAGAATACACTTTTCATCAAAAAGCTCCATTTTTGAAACACAGTGTTAAAATTAACTTATTTTTTCAATTTTTCAACATAAAATTTTTAATGATAATTTGCTCAAATTTTCAGAAGACCTTACTAATGGCAGTCGCTATTAGGTAAAATTGTCAATAAGTATTAAAAATAAATTTCAAAACAATGTTTTTTTCAGGGTATTTATCCTATTTACACTACTATTTTTTTGTACGATAATAAATTAAAATGTTTACTTCCTGGCACATTCTTAAAATATTTTGCTACCTTGATTTTTTTGGTATATTAGCTTTAAAAGTTGGATCACAAAATGTACACCATTGTGCAGGAGTGGACTGACACTTTTTATCGGCCCGGGAAAAAATTTTACCTCCGGCCTCCAATTTTTTTGGGGTGGGGCGGGGGTGGCTTGTACGTTGGTTGTCGAAAATTTTTACAAAAAAAAACTAATGATACATATTTTCAAAATATGTTTTGTTTTAATCGCTTTGACGTTAATTTTTCTTCGGTTAAGTTAATTGTTTCCACTTCTTTAGGAATCTCAGGCTCGGAAAACAGTTTTTTTGTAGATGAGAATTCGTTGATGCCAATCCCGCTGCTAGGCTGATTCAAAGATTGACTAATATCATTGTTTTTACAAACATTTGGCATTTGGGTGGCATTCGTCATTTTTTTGCGGAATATCAGAATTTTTGCATCTCCCAAAGAAGAATCCACTATGGAAGTTGAAGGATCAAATTTATCAGTCAATTTATGGGATTTGGCGGCCGCAAAACCGACACTTTTTTGCCTTTTTTTGCTCTTTATTTCTCTGGCCGTCTCTTAAATTTTCTTTTTGGTTTTTTCATTTTAACTATAGGAACACCAAAAATCATTAATATTGAATGTTAAGGGACAGGAGACGGCCACAACACTGATTATAAAAATGATATTAAAAGGATATTTTTTGCTGAACGTGTTTCACGCTTGTGAAAATTAAATTATTAAAATATTTTCATATAAAAAATGTTTCAATTTCATTCTAACCCCAACTCAGTTTTTCATTTCATTTAAACTAAACACTAAAAAGAAAAATGCTTTAGAGAAAAATTATTGTTTCATTTTTTTTTAAACATGGATTTCCATTTAAAAAAAACTGAGTTGGGGGTAGAATAACCGTGAAGAAGTCCTCCAGATGAAAAATAACTATACCCATTCTATGACTCCTTACCTCTTTATAACAAAACAATTTTTATTTGAAATTTTTTTTTTCTAAAACTCTAACATTTGGAGATACATATATTCCAATTTTTAGGTTAGGTGGACAATCCTGTATACGTATCTTTTTCACATATTTTTTACAAATGCAATCAAATTAATTTTTACTGATGTAAATAACGTTCCGGAATTTTCGCCTACTCTCTCTTATTTTTGGATAGTTGTATGTATAATTTAAAAAATCTTTATAGAGGGCGCTATAAATGGAGGATATTCAGTACTTGTCAGTGTCAAAAATTGTGTTTAAAATGCATTCTTGTACGTCATAACTACGTATTCATTAAAACACAAATAGATTTATTATTTAAAACTTAAGTAAAGCTCAAAAAACATGTACCAATCCGTTAAATCAAAAAAGCAAGTACCGAATATAGTTCATAGTTTTGCCACCAGAGGGCGAGGGGAATCTAAAAATTTCCAATAGAAACAAAAGGCTGAAGTATGCGCATTTTGTGGCATTCGCGATTTATTTCATAGTGCTGTCGCTATAGCAAAAATAGGCCTATACTAGTATAGACGGAGGACGACAATCGACAAGTGCGGCCAAATTTTTCATTTCCATGTACAACATTAAAAAAATATACCAAATACAAATTTTTTTTACAAACATACCTGCCTCTAAAAGCACCGGCCTCTCGGGAAAATTCCCGAACTCCCGGTACTCCTATCCGCGCCTGACATTGTGTAATTGTTCAAATATGAATAAAATAGACCTGACAAATAATGATTTATTAAAAATATGATATTATTATTATTATTTTTAGTTATTTATCAAGTAATAAGTGCATTTTCATCTTTTGTTATAATAAAAAAATTACAAAAAATCAACACCCTGTATACGGAAAATAAACTCCCTGTATAATATAATTCAACATTATTCTTGTAAAAATCAGAAATACAAAATATAAAGTTCATTTCACACTTGGACAGGACGCAGCCGATATTCAATAGAATAACTAGTTAAAGTATAAAATAACAAAACAGTTTTTCATGAAATAACTAGTTATTATTATTTTTGTTATTAGTTGCGTTACATTTGTAATTACTTAGTGTATGTAATTACTAAGTGTTAAATATCAATTTTAATTAAATTAGTTATAATGATGTCATGTTTTTTTAATACATTAACCTGTGCCTGTAATCAGGTACTGTGATGAAAATTGTAGAGACGTCTTTAAGGGTAATCACGTCTTCATAAGAAATATTTACGTCTATAAAGTTAAAAAACGTCTCTAAATATTTTTACCATGGTCCCTCATTACAGGCTACTATACAGGGTGATTTTCAAGTTGCTACGTTTTTTGAACAGGATGTAAAACTGAATAAAATAAGTCATTTGCTAAATATTTTGTACATAAAAGTCTTCATAGAAAAAAATACACTGTAGGTGTGAATCTTACCTAAAATGCTCAAAATATTCAAATATGGCAAAATTTACAGTTTTTTTTTTTATTTTTTTGTTATTTTTTTTTTACTTAATTTATTGTGCTATTTGTGATATTTTAAACTCTAAAACAGATAATAAAATTTTTAGAATAAATGAAACATTTCAGCATCCTCTTTTGACGACACCTGCTGAAATTGTTTGCTGCGCATAACTGATAACTCAAATGGTTCTATTTTAAGATTGTTTACAATGAAGAAGTACAACACTTGTTTTAGACACATATGATTTGTAATAATCATTTTTGTATTTGTGCTGTACTCTTCTACACCTTATATTATGTTAACCTCTTTTCTCTTTGCCCGTTGATATACTATAAACATTGATTCACCCGCTATTAGAACAGTAACAAAAGTAAGATAATCGGAAATACTGTTTGTTTATTGTTTATTATTATTATTGATTTAATTTTTTATCAAAGATTTTTCTGAATAGCTATAAGCTATAAGGATTTTGTCCAAAACTCAATTGCTACCGAGATTCAGGGTTTGAAATTTCTTTTTAGTTTTACTTTTTATTTATTTCGTCTGTATCGGCTGAGGCTGAATGAAAATTAATAAAATTTTAGGGGTGATTACTTCTCATGGATAGTCTTTAGTCAACAATTTAACAATCTATTGGCGTAGAATCTGGTCAGGGAGCCCCAATTTTTTGAATATAATTGATACGCCACTTCAAAATTTTACGATTTTGTTTGGATTTTTAAAATCTTCATTCAATTTACCTTAAAAAAGTGCACCTTTGATAGGATTAGTGGTATTTCTGAAATTTCCAATTTTATGGTCCAGTGAACTTGCTAAAATCAAACTAATTTTCAAAATTTTAAACAAATGTAAATTAAACAAACAAAATTTAAATTGATAACTGCTAGTAAGACTCTTAGTTGGTGTTTTAAATAAATTAACAAGCTAGAAACACTATTTTAAATTTTATAAAAGAAAATGAATAAGGGTGCCATTTTTATACAATTTAAAATTACGTGTTTCTGACATGGTTTTTATTTAAAATACCGAGAAAATGTTATACTAACAGTTTTAAATTTAAATTTTCCTTATTTGAAATTAAATTGTTTCAAATTTTGAAAATTAGTTTGATATTAACGGGTACTGGATTATAAAATGCAAGATTACTGAAATATCACTAATCGTATCAAAATTTAATAGGTAAAGTTCTTTTTGGTAAATTAAATGAAGATTTTAAAAATTCTAACAAAACTGTAAAATTTGCAGTGGCGTACCTAATAAAATCAAAAAAGAGGACACTATGACCCGTTTCTACGCCACTGGATTGTTAAATTAAGACAAAAATAATAGCCAAGGGTGGCTAGCCATGAGAAGAACTAAGCCCTAAAATTTTATTAATTTTAATTTAGTCGAGAGAAAAGAAATAAAAAGAAATTTCAATACCTTAGTATCTCGGTAACAGTTGAATTTGGACAAATGTTTAAATGCTTTTTTGCACTTTCTATATATAATGAGCTAGTTTAGTCCTTATTGATAGAGACTAAAACGTCACATTTCTTGTCTCTTGTCAAATTATACTTTACTCCCTGTCTTGTCATTACTTTACTCCCGCCCACGTCATTTGTCATCACTTTACTCCCGCTCACGTAACTTGTCATTAAAAATTAAAATTAGTCATAATCTTGTAATTTGTCTGAATTTGTCGTGAAATCATAATCGTTGCAAACTTCAGTCTTAAATTTTAAATTTAAAGGTGTTTTAAGTGTACACAGAATCGATTCAATCAATTAGTTAGATCTGTAAATGTGGCAAAATCTTTTAAACTTGGTAAACTTTATTCCTGCATCAAAACTTACCTACTTTATTTATTGTGAAGTTAATTAATATTTTTTTAAATTTATAAAATCAATTACAATAATTATAATATTAATTTACAATGATCTATATTTTATGAAAGTTGCTGTATAAATCATTATGACGGGCGAATAAAAATACCCGTCGCCGTCCGATGACAACCGATATTAGTCACAGCGATAGCCATATAATTAAATTGTTGTGGAAACTTTTACCTATTAAAAAAGTGCAAAAAATTCTATATGCACCGAGGTAGTAAAGTGAATTTAATCCCTCCTCTGATTGTTTCCCTCGGCTTTGCCTCGGGAAACAAAACATCGTCGGGATTAAAATCAGTCACTTTACTACCTAGGTGCATAAATAACTATTTCTTGACTTATTTTTAATTTAGTATAAGCACACGAAGCCGCGCCACCATTTTAGAAATAACCTGTGTGTATACGGGGTGTAAGGTGTAACAAAAATAACGCATAATATTATACTTTTTAATTTAACGAGTGTCATAAAAAACGTTATTGGGAATTTCGATTACCAAGAGATGGCACTGTTTAGCCCTCTATGCCATTTTTTGAACTAAAAGATACAGTAATTGTCAAATTTTATCAGTTATTATTTAATATTAAAATAAAAAAACTCACTCTTTTTAAAGCTATTTAATGAGCCAGAACGTTTCGTCAACCAATGTTGACATTATCAATGGCATTAAATTATAATATTATTTAATATTATTTTAATATTAAATACTAATTAATTAATTTTAGATGGATCTATCACATATTAAATTTTATCAGGTTTGATTGGTTAGTATTACTGTATCTTTTTATCTTTTAGTTCAGAAATTCGTACCAGAGGGCGTATCTGATCTTAGAAATCGCCAATATACAATAGTTTTTTTGCACTTCCAAACAATAATGAGCCATTTTACTCTCTTAATGGCAGAAGTAAAAGTAACACATTTACTACCAAGTATTCATTTAATCTCTAGGGATTAAAAGTCCCATAAGGGTTCATTTAATTCCTAGGTATTAAAAAATTTCCGTAGTTAGATATTACAAACACAGATGGCGCGCAAGTTTTTAAAAATAAATATTTCTGAATTCTGAATTATATTTGATAATTTAATAGGTAAGTATATTTCTAATAATACTACAATAATTATTAGAGTTTTTTTATTTAGGAAAGGAATCTATTATAGTTTTTTGTCTTAAATTCGAAAAATTTTATTGACAAGAAATTCTAACCTCTAAATTGCCTTGTATTATTTATTAAGATATCTAATGGTTTTATCTAATGTAGTATGCTAAATGCTTATATTTATACAATTCAAAAGATTTTTGTTAATTGTTTAAGTTTCTAGGAGATAAACGATAAAATGTTTCATCATCACTCGGAAGTTCACGCAGAATGATCCGTACCGAATCATGGTATAGGTACTTAAATTTTTAATAATATTTAATTTATCATAAATTAACCGATCAATTGATTTTAGGTTTCCGATGTGCTTCCAAATTATACAAGATTGGAGAAAACAACACAAATTTATTAATAGATATGTACATTTACAAATTAGTAAATATAAATATACCAAATAAGGGAGGTACAACTTGTTCAATTATTTTTTTAAATAAGATGACGGTTATATCTGGCTCAGTAGAGTTGTTGCATTCGAAATAACGATTGTCCCAAAATTGAAAACGTTTGTTCAAATAATTAATTGGAAGTGCAAAAAATTTAATATGCACCGCTGGAGCAAAGTGCATTTAATCCTTCGTGTGGTTGTTGCCCTCGACTACGTCTCGGGCAACAATTTCCACACTCAGGATTAAATTACTCACTTTGTTCCCTTGGTGCATAAATAACTATTTCATGCTTTCCTTTATTTTGTTGCTATAGCAATCACTATTGTTTAAATAGCAGTATGTTCCGTGTATGTTCGCTTTGGTCTATTTAAAAGAAGTAATTTTTGTGTATTTGGCAATACAATTCTTTATCAAGTGTCCTATTTTATAACCCGTCTTGTAACCCCATTCATAATGTATCATGTATGCTGTATGCTATTCGTATAAGTTATTTCGGTCGTGCCGAAACTCTCGCTTTATGTTTATATTAGTTTCATCTGGTCATAAAACTCTATTAAAATTATTTTTTTCTTTTGTGATATAGTAAAACCATATCAAGTTTGTTAGTAGAAATAAGGTTGCTGGTATTGAATGAAATATTCCAGAAAATTTTGGCATTTTCATTAGATGCCATTGCCCTTAAATTTCATTTCTCCAGGTGTATACGGACATCGTTTGACTTTATCATTCCATATTAAAATCGTACGTGTTAAGGTGGTAATAAACAGATTGTGGCAGCGTTATGCCATTTGATATAAACTTTTGGGACTAATTTGCTGCAACTGGATAGGATGTGCATATTATTATTATTATTAAAATCTTTAATTGCAGACCAGTAATATTATACTTAATATAATTTTATGAAAAGTG
This sequence comes from Stenus bimaculatus, assembly GCA_963971135.1. Lineage (NCBI taxonomy): Eukaryota > Metazoa > Arthropoda > Insecta > Coleoptera > Staphylinidae > Stenus > Stenus bimaculatus. The sequence continues at coordinate 30,692,683 of OZ020180.1, forward strand.
ACTTTTCAGAAGCTACTCCAACTTTATTATTTATTGATTAGTAGGTCATTACCAAAAGTTTTTAAAAATGTTAAAGTCACACATGACATGATGCATGATGCTCTGTTTAAAGGTACACTTTAAAAATCCAATTAAAAATGAAAATAACCAAAATAACTAGAGATAAAATTATTTCATTATGTTGCGCTTTGAAGATTAAACTGTTTACAAACTTTATTTATAAATGAAATTCTCATAAATCTTATAATGTCAAAATTTTTACAGGTTTTTTGTTTTTTTATTTACTAATTACTTAAGAATTTGGTGTTTTGTTTATAGAATACACAGGGTGTAACAAAAGTAAAGCATAATAGCAGTAACTTTTTAATTTAAAGAGTTACATAAAAAAGATAAATACAAAAGTTTTTCAGTACAGATCTTAGCATTTTTAGTTTTTCTACTTTTTTCTCCATTTTGTTGCTGGAGCAACCAACTATTGGTTTTTAAATAGCATTAGTGTCAGGGTAGGATATCTCTCATATAAAAAACGTCGTCCATATGTCCATAGGATTTTTAATATCTGTCGCTGCTGTATTAGTTTTTTTAGGCAACTTTTTTTACAAAATACTTCCCCTCTATGATTCCCCTTAATAAAAAAATAGTAATTTTCAAGTTAACTTTGATATTTGTTCATAGTTACTTGTCACAAATTACGAAATTAAAATTGATTAAAATATTTCCTTTGCCTAGAAGGTGTTGTTTTAATAATTGTAACAATACAAATCATCTAAAGAAATATCCCAATTACGAGACTGAAACTGCAAAAGTTTGGTAAGTTGGTTGAGTGCCCGCGAAATGAAAATTTGCTGTTAACGACTCCAAAAGATGTTTTTATGTACAAAAGCGACTGAGGTTGCCCTTTTCAAGGAAATCTACCCAAGGGAACCCACATACCGAAGGAATTAGTGCCGAAAATAAATTTACCTAGTAAGTAGTATTAAGTTAATATTATTATCGGTTTTAATAATATTTTTAATCAGATCCAATAAAAATTACATGTTCGTGGCATTCTCCAGAGGTGGAATTCACTTTATTTCCGAACAATGATTAAGAAACTGGACCATCTTTATTAAAAATTGAAGACTTTTTTGGTAATTTTAAATTTAGCTTTGAATTTGTTTAACACTATAGCTTGTATTACTCCACTAAGGCTGAAAGCGGATCTTATTGAATATTTATTTTGCAGTAATCTATCAATTTCCAAATAATTATGCCTAAAATTATTTGATAATATAGAATTGTCTTCAAAAAATTATGCACAAATTTTGAAAGGCTGAACTGTAGGGTGTACTACCTGTGAACTTAATATTTAATAGCCATGTTTTTTATTATACTATCAAAACATTTCTTCACTCCAAAGGAATATTTACTTACTTTGATATTAAGCCAAAAATAATGATTTTTGTAAACTGTTTTTATTTGCATGTATAATTAAATTGTATTATAATAATTATTAATAAAAATTAGTACAAAGTAAAAGGTATTTTTACTTTTAAATTAGTTTCAAAAAATACACAAAACAATTTCTTTTTGTTAAATATTACATTGAGATAGTAGTTAACAAAAAGTTAAAATTTAAAATTCAAATAATTTTCATTGATAAAAAAATTAAATTTCTCGGAAATTTAAATCTCCCGCCATTTTTATTACGATTAGTTCCTGGGATTTTTACTACGAGCGCTGATGGCGCCGGCAGAAAATTTTGTATTACAGTTAGCTATCTATATTATCTATGATTAGTGTGTTTTCTTTACACATGTTATGATAATAAAAAAACAAAACATAAGATTTTTGAAGAAAAATTAAGAGTGTCCCATTTATAAACCCGAAAAATGTTATTTGGATTGTAAATGTCATTTTGAACAAATAATTTTTTTATCAATTACTATTATTTTTCGACTCCTTATAAAGGTATGGCAATATGACCTAAAAATTAATAAAGTTTTCAAATTATTGTAACTTTTTAAGGAATCAAAAAAAGTGGAGGTCCATAAAAACTTTTCTTTCAGAATGATATTTACTATTGACAAAAATATTTGAGAGTTAATAAAAACGACAAGGTTATTTTGTTCAAAACTTTAATTATTTTTATTTTATTTATTTTTGTTATAAAATATGCCAAACACTGAAAACTTAGCTCTTTTAAAAGGTACGAAGAAAACATACTAATGTCATTTAAAAAACTATAGTTCGTTGCTCTAGCAACAAAATAGATACATGAAAAATTAAAAATGCCAAAATATGTCCTAAAATTAACCGAAAACTTTTTTATGCAACTCCTAATTTTGTTACACCCTGTACCCTGTACCATGCAGAATAATTCCTTTAAAGGATGTCTTACAATTATCTTATATTTCCAAATACATATAATTAAAAAAATTAAAAACATTATTAAAAAAATATATGGGTTTTAAAAGATATAAGAAGAACATACGTAGTTAGTGAATTTTTGGCAGATGCTAATATAAAGTAACATATTTTAAAAATTTAATGATTAAAAATTTTAAGACTAAGCTGCCAAAAACACGATTAATGTTGTACTATAAATTAGTGTAAACTATGTTGATACCATTAGTAATTTTAGTAAATTAATTTTAAGAATTTTAATATTTCTATTTGTGCGTAAGAATTTATTTTAATTTTATCTTTATAAATTATAGCCAACTTTTTTGGCCAGAGTTTGGAAATTGGCACTTTTATGAACCCTCAAACGATACTTGAATAATAATTTAAAAATAAAATAAAACGCAAACGAATAAATTATACGAAAAGATCAAGAAACACAGTTAAGATATTTTTACTATAGTCTTTAATTAGCAATTTAACGATTGATGTCTTCCTCGTTGTAGATAAATCAAAAAGAAATAAAACACCAGGCATGTTTTTTTATAAAATCAGAGTCAAGAAGTATACTTATTTCTATTTTTTACATCATTGCACAAAATTCCAAATACGTAAAAAACAATGCAATCTTCGAAAATGTATGTACATTAAACCAAAATAAATGTATTTTTCAAATTTAAACGTCTAAAAATAATTGCTGCTAATGATCTCGAAGCTAAAAGAATTGTTTATCAATAATAGATCGTTTTTTTTCGGCGAATGGGAAGAAATATTTTTAGTGTCCCGTATTATATTTTTAAAAATGCATTTATTCTTATATTATTTTTATTTTACTTACTTTATGTAAATTTATATTTGACTCTGATTTTATCAATATTAAAAACGGAGGGATTTAAAATAATCTATCTTTTTTAAGCAATTTAGATATCTTTAAAGTAAATAATAAAAAGATTATTTTGATAAATATAAGTACTCCTAATAAATAAATAATAAATAAGCAGAAAATTTCGGCAAGTAAATTATTTCCTAAAAAGTAAATAAATTAAAATAAAATTACCTATATAATAGAAGCTTGGAACATCGCTGTTTAAATCACAAATAAAAGCACCCCAGTCCCCCTCAAAAATTTCAATACAGTAATCTTCATAAAAATAAACATGATTATTGATCAGCCTAATTAAATCCCCACGATTATTTATTTCAAAACTGTCCGACTCTTCAGAGCGATTTAAAAGAAACTTGTACTTCCCACTCCCGCATTTTAAACCGTTTGTCACACGAAAATTTGCAATAGAAAAATTAAATGTTTCCTCAAATGAAAGGTCAAAATCCCACCCGTCATCTAAATTTGTGCAGTTAAAATTCATATCAAACAATACATATTTTAAATTTTCTGGACAACACTTTTTTAATTTAGCTGCCTCGCTTACAACGAAAAATAGAAAAAATCCGGCAAGAATTTCTTTGGTATGCATTATGATCACTTTTCGCGTACTAACTCACGATAATTGTATGAACCCAACATTCGAACAAATGTTTGCCAATCCCGGCACATATTAGCGTCGATCGAAAGAGAAATGTGAGATGAGATGTGTTGGTTTTCCTACCACTTCCCCAAGCTTGTTTTTATTAATTAATTTGCTGTCATATTGTTATTATTAAAACCAGGAAATTATGTTATTACTTACATTGTGGATTAAATTTATTATTTGTACCGAGGATTTAAAAATAATAGGAATTGCAATTGGTATTTCCTTTTGTTGACTTTAACCTTGAATCTTAGAATAATACAATTTGCTTAGAAATACACGTGACCTTCTTAGTTACAGTTAAACACATATATTTAAATTTTTGTGTATTATTATAAAGTGAACTTTCATGAAATTATTTTTTATGAGATGCAACGTATGGCTGAAATTTTATAACCAAATATTTTATACACGGTGTTTCTAAAATGTATTTCTTCGTTTCGTATGTGCATTATATGCATAGGCCAGGCAACATTGGGATTTTAGGCTAATTAATTCCCGGAAAGCTGTAAACAGTTTTAAGTACCATATATTTGAAATTACGCGGAGTGGTTAGATCATACGCAAATTAAATTAACGACCATTTCCCTGTTATTGAAAAATACTTGTTTTGTATTTTCGTCGTCTAGTCTCTCATTGCCGCTGGCGAGTGTAAAAACCCTTGACATAAAGTGTCCTATCGACTTGCGCGCAGCGCCACAAACGCGCCAATTTTGCAACGTGTATTGCAGAACAAAACGCAAGTGGATACGGGTTTGCGCGCATGAAGTGAGCATAAAGTGCAAAGTGCGCACGAAACGCGCCAAACGCCGCGAACTGTTTTTTCGGGGAGAACTCGAAGGGATGAGTTGCACAAGTTATGACGGGAAATCGTGTTTTTGAAGAGCGCGCGCGCATGAAGTGCTCACAGTTCCTATGTCAATTGGGATATAAAGGGGGCTTCGTGTGCGTTCGGGGCGCGCTTTATGCGCGCGAACAAAATGGTTCACAGGGTGCGCGCTCAATGCGAACTTCGTGCATGCCAGAAATAAATTTAGACGCGCATGACGTGTAATAAGCGTTCGCGGCGCTGCGCTCATGTCGATACGAAGATTAAGGTTTGATGTGTTGGTACATAACAAAATCATAAAAAAATAAAAATTGAAAAAATAAAAAATCAAGGTTAATTGAATTTGCTCCATGTGGAAGTAGAAGCTGACTGGAACAATTCGTCCGATTGAGAGATTCTCGTCATCCATTGTTAGGTAGCATATCTTCGCCGTCGTTCAGTATGGTTTATCATCAATTTCATCTTTTAGTGTATTGGTAGAGGACGCTCCTCTGCAATTATTGCATATTGGGGAATATTTCATCTCTTGCTTTCTGCAACCACAAGCATTTCGGCACCCCTTCGAACATTTGTAATCACTATTATTAATCAATTTCAGCGTGACTTGTTCGGATGTTGGTAGTTTTGGAAGCAGTCCATGCTTAGTAACCTTCCACCCAATGAAAATTGATTTTTAAATGGTAACATAAGTCGAGTATGGTATCGTTTGAAACGTCTTTTAAAAAGAAACAACTTTTATTAAAATATTTTTTTAATATCTTGCATAATCAACAAACTAAACGACAAAAAATATGTAAAAAAGTGACCTTGGTCTCTTAAATTATGGAAAAATTAAATCGTTACCATCATCCGCAAATGGGCAAGAGAGAGATTTTTTTGAATTGAAACTCTTTTTTACGTTTATCGCTTTATTCGTTAAAAATAACCAACTTTTTTTTATTTTTTGAATTAAGGTAAATACATAACCTAAAAAAGTTGATTATTTTTAACAAGCGAAGCAAAAAATACATGTTTCCATTTTAAAAATCATAATTGCTTCTACCCTTTCCCATTGAGGATGATGGTAGTGTTTTAATTTTTCCATAATTTCAGAAACCATTTGTCACTTGTTTGCTTTTGTTTTTCGATTAATTTGTTAATTATGAAAGATATTAAAAAAATATTTTTATAAAAGTTGTTTCTTTTTAAAAGACCTTTCAAACGATACCATATGTTGCCATTTAAAAATCGAAAGTTACTTCCGGTTCCGGGCACTTCCGGATTATTCCGGAAAAAAATAAGTGCACCAATACATTCTACGGATTTGCTTTAGTAATATTTTTTTTATTTCAGCCATGTATGATAAGGCGTTCTCAAAATAAATGGGGTGGACGGGTGGTCTGAGACACCCTGTATAGTTATGATTTATATGCGTTACTTTAAACCCACCCTGTATAATAATCACATAAAAATAAACAAAGTTTCTATAAACATTAGTTCAAAATCAATCGTCACTCGGTTATCGATAAATAAGTTGTTTAAATTATTTTAAATATACAATAATATACGGGGTGTCCCGAAATTAGGCAGCCAAACTTTAGGAGGCGATTCTACAACTAATTTTAAGAAAAAAACTTCCTATAAACATGTGTCCGATTTCGCTTCCTAAGGGAGCTACAGCCCTTTAACTATTGTGACAAAAACTAGGTTTTTTGTCATTTATTTGAAAACGGTTGGTAACAAAGATTTGAAATTTGGTGTTAAGACTAATACGTTTAAGATATAATTTCTCAAATTTTTTCAGATTTTTTGACAGCTCTGAAATTTTTTGAAATTTTTTAAAGCTTTCAAAAAATCTGAAAAAAATTGAGAAATTATATCTTAATCGTATTAGTCTTCACACCAAATTTCAAATCCTTATTACAAACCGTTTTCAAATAAATGACAAAAAACCTAGTTTTAGTCAGAATATTTAAAGGGCTGTAGCTCTCTTAGAAAGCAAAATCGGACACATGTTTATAGGAAGTTTTTTTCTTAAAATTAGTTGTAGAATCGCCTCCTAAAGTTTGGCCGCTTAATTTCGGGACACCCTGTATGTATAAGCTTCTGTAATATTTTTTTCTATTTTGGTGCGTTACTAGCATAGATAACATAATACGTATAGAATGCTAACTCAATAGTACCTTTTGATAACGTAAAAGCGCCCTCTGGTTTTTTGGGGCCAAGTATTTTTAGACGCGCGGGAATTTTGAATCTGCAATTTTTATATTTGTATTTTGTAGTTTTATTATTTTATAAAGATGTATCTTTAATTTGAAAGGGTTATTTTTATATTTTCAAACAAATTTATTACTTATTAACTATAATTAAAGATACATATTTACACAAACCACCCAATTTGTAGAATATAACATAATAAACAAAATTTTATATTTAAACATTTTATTTAAAAATTAGAAATTGTATAGTTACATACAAACTGTAAATCAGTAAAACAGATTTAAAGAAGATTTTAGATGTTATAAAAGTAGAAGTATGATTTACTCAAAAATAAATTAGAAAATATAGATTTTAAACTTTTACGTCTTTTGAAAATCCAAATCCATTCTGCAAGGATTATCTGGAAAACCGTACAATGTCTCACTTAGATGTTGCAAGGACAATTGTATAAACCCAGTTTAAAAGTATTCTTGAAAATTAATAAAATATTTTAAAAATGTGAGATGTAAGCATAGGATGTAAGTAGAAAAAGTAAACATACCTAGATCTAGAATTAAAAAATTTGCTGAAAATCCAACGGTAACAGTAACGAGACCCTTTTAAACTCAAGTATAATTTCTCTAAAAAACATAAAACTAATGCATTTTGAAAGTTAACTATCACATCACTATCAATTCTGACAACAAAAAAATGATTCGCCAAGTTGATTTTTAATTTAGGTTCATAAAGCGCCATCTATACTTTTGGGGCCAAGTTTTTTGTGTTATCAAAATTTAGCATTGAGTTTGCATTCTATATAAATTATATTATCTATGGTTACTAGCCAGTACCGCAATGCTATCGGTGCGTTACTGAGTAGTAAATTTTATTTTTCGAAGTTGGTAGCACTGAAGTTATTGATTTTAAGGCGCAAAATAGAAAAAATAGTATAAAAAACTCGTTTCATAAGTCGATAGTAGCATTTGTTCATTAAAATACTCGTCGCTACGCGACTCGTATTTTAAAATTGAACGCGTGCTACAATATGCAACTTATGAAACTCGTTTTTTAATATACTATTTCCGACGACCATATGAGAAAATCGTATATGTCATTCATTTCAACACTAGACACTAGTGACTTTGACTTTCCTTTTTGCAACTGTCAAATAGTTCTTGTAATTTTCGATAGAGGCGCTGCGAAGGAATTCCGAAAGCCCTCTCTTGGATTTTTTTGAACTTGCAAAAAAAGGATAGTTCAAATAAAAATTTATATTTAACCCCGCCAATATTACTAATTTTATTATTAAAATCATTATATAATTAACTTTTGTGCAAATTTTAAATAAAATAGGAACATTTTTTATTCGTTTCGTTAAGTTGCTTCTGTCAAAACAGCGCCACCTACAATTATTTACATTTAACTAAAAATAATCGATAACTTCAATGTCATCTGCTGTTAACATAGGTTATGTTATGTTGTTACTACAAAATATTAATAATGGTCGCAAAATCTCCGTGGTCGTCGGAAAAATAGCGTACACAACTCGCAGAAAGTGAATTTAGTTGCTCGTGTAATATCCTCACTCGGCTAGCGCCTCGTTCGGCTATTTTCACACTCGCACAAAATTCGTCACGTAATATACTATTTAAAGATTTTCGTAATTGCAATTTAATTTTTATAACTACGATAAGCAAAACACGTAAATGTCCAAATTATTGTTTGTGACAACTTCGTTGCTTAGTATGTGGGATTTCTTGAGACCAAGTATGTGTGTGATATGATAATTTACAATAACCTCCCTCTTTAAATCCTAGGCCGGAACCGGAAGGAGAATTTTCGTACCTTGCATAAAATGCAATGGAACTAAAACGTAAACATTGTGGATATTTAGGATTAATTCGCAAACCACGTAAACATTGCCTAACATGCATGATGACCAACTGAATGCAAGAGGAGGAGTTTGATGACAGCCGTCACACGATCCGACTTGGTCGGCTACAATTTGGTCTAGTCGGGAGCTAAGTCGGAAAGTCAGATCGTGTGGATGAGGAGGTGTGTTGCCAACCAAGTTAAGCGCTCTACACACGTTCTGATTTGGTCGGAAGGTCGGGTGGATTTGGTCAGGTCGGAAGGTAAATCAAATCGTGTGGAGGCTTGTTGTTAACCAAATTATCAGATCGGAAGGTCGGACGCTCGGCGTCTACCGACCGCTCGAGCGTCCGACCAAGTCGGAACGTATGGAGGCTCTTTCCGACCAATTTGAATGCTTCGTCCGACGGCCCCACCATTTTTGCAATTTTTACTGGTTAAAGCCACGTGCAATTACTACTCATTGCTCTAATAATTGATGCGCGAAGTAAAAACCCTCTTATTTTTATAAGTTACTGAATTAAAATCATGAGTAATTTTTGTTGAAACTGTTTTTTTTTTTAAATTAAATTTATAAGTTTGGTTTATTATTCTGTTAGGGACGGTAAAGTAATTTATTCCTCTTATATTTAAAACTTTTTGTAAAAATTACTTACTTACTCCAATAGAAGAAGAAAAAAATCATTACATGACACCTTTATCCATAAAAAGTTTTGGCCATAAAAAGCATTTTAAATATTTTAATGCAGGTGGAGCGCCGAATTGGCGGTCGGTCGGATGACCAGATCGGAACGTGTGGATGCGGCTCCCGACTTAGTCGGCATAACCCACCGACCGACCAAGTTGGAACGTGTAGAGAGGCCTTTATCCATAAAACTTTTGGCCATAAAAAGCATTTTAAATATTTTAATGCAGGTGGAGCGCCGAATTGGCGGTCGGTCGGATGACCAGATCGGAACGTGTGGATGCGGCTCCCGACTAGTCGTCGTATCCCACCGACCGACGAGGTCGGAACGTGTAGAGAGGCCTTTAGGAACTCGGGTGCGACCGCCCGACCTAGTTGGACTGTTTGGAGGTTGATTTCGATTAATATGAATGATTCCCCCACTACTTGTAATAATGCAAATTGAATTTATAATATGACTATTTTTCTTTCTTTCAATTAACCATTCATTTGTCCACGTTTTTTTTCTCTTTTCTTTTGTAGCTATCGATAAAGTAATAATTGCTAGGATAACGGGAATTCCCGTCTTTTATTATTCTGATTGTTTATCCAAATCTCCGCAAGTTCTTCACTACTTTAATAATTGCTACCCCAATCGTCTGACGTTTTGACAAACTTAGAACCACAATATTAAATTCTTGACGACAGCTTATCGGTGTAAGTAGCAAAAGAGAACTGATTAAATATTTTGGTGTGCACAATGCGCGGCCGGACATTGTTGATGCTGTATCCGATTTATGGTGCAACTGCGTTGTTCAGACCTTGAAAGAACAGAGACACCATGAACTTTCGGCATATCTCGCTAGCTCTGCTGTAGACAGCTTATTAAGTGCTGCCAATATGTCAACCATGCAACCTAAAAGTAGAAAAAAAAACTAAATAATAACTAGAAATATTATTATAACAAAGAATTGTTTAATTTGAGGCTTTCCAAAAGTCATTTTATATATATATTAACAAATGTGCAAGGTTGTTTTCATTTTATATCTTCCAAACAACTTTTTGGTTAGGTGTGTACTCTATGGTCTTATTGTTCTATTGTGGGCGCGTTCCACTAATGAACACTAAAGCCCACGACCGCGACCGCAACATTTTCCCGTTCCGCTAGCTCAAAAGGTTACCATTCTACAAAAAACCACGGAAACCCACGAATAAATACGGTCGTTGTGAGCTTCTTGCGGTCGCCATCGATGCACGAAAGAAAAAATCGCGGTCTTATGTAGAACGATTTTGCGGTCGTCGTGGGCTTTATTGTACATTACTGGAACGCGCCCTGTGAAATCAAATAAAATGTTTTTTAGAAAATATAAAATTAATACAAATTTGCTCTTTTGTTAATAAAAACATAAAATGATTTTTGGTAGACCTTAAATTAAAAAATACTTCGTTATAATAATATTTATAATTATTATTTAGTTTTTTCCTACTTTTAGGTTCCATGACTGACACATTGGCAGCACTTAATCCAGAGTGAGAAAGTTATCGAAAGTTCATGGTATCTCTGTTCTTTCAAGGCCAGCGGGCCTATTTTCCAACTCATACGAAGTTAATTTCGTATACGAAAAGTTCGTATGAAAAGTTCGTATGACAATCATAGATTGTATTTTCGAGATGCCTACGAAGTTAAGTTCGTGTACGAAATTAAACTTCGTATGGTCATACTAGGCAACGCTGCAATTCGCGGGTGCGCGTGTAAAAGGTGATAAGTCAGTTTTTTTGTAAATTTGGGTTAAGTCATAAAACAATAATAAATTTGATTCTTCGTGTTTTGTGAATATGAAGATATGCCAAAATAATAAAAAAATGGTTATATAAAGATGTGCTTAGTGAGCTATGTCGCCCCAATATCAAATCCTGGCGTGTAAAAGGGGATATGTATAAAAAAACTGACAAAAATGATGGCGTCCCAACGTTTACGGTGCCTTTAGGGCGAAAATCGCTTGGCGCGAACTTACTTAGCGCGGTGCGGGCGAACGATGCATCGGATCAGGATTTTCCTATTTTTCCCGTACTCTACGGAAAATTCTCTATCGACTGATCATAGAGTTGCGGAGTTACTAAGTAATTAATTAACACTGGTCAAAAATAGGCAGATGACAATAGCGCGGAATACAAAAACTATTGTTATAAAATTTCGATAAGATGTTTAATTTGCATATGCCTATTGGGGACAATCGAAGTTGTTTGCAATTTAACAAAATTCCACAAAAATTATTTAGCTTCGTTACAGTTATGAGTGATATTAATATCCGTAAGTATTCACCAATAACATTTGGAATTTTTATAAGGCATCAGCTTTAGTAAATTATTTTACTGGTAAATAAGTAATATTAATATCCTTTTGTTTTTAGATTCTGCTGATACCGTTATGATCACAACAAACACTGAAGATCAGTGCAGTAACTTAGAAGTTGTATTTAATAATGGTATGCTACATACTTAAAATATTATATTATAGCAACATTTGATCAATTTTAACTTTTTTTAGATGACAACCCAATTTTTACTTCATCAGTATTAACAGACAGTATTATTAAAAATAACGCTGAAGAACAAGAAAACCCTACCCATGACAAAGGTATAGATTTTTTAGTTGTTTTAAAAGTGATGTTGAAAAATTAGTTTTTTTTTTAGATTCCGAGAATACAATTTCTTTACCAGGTAATATCAAAGAAAATATTAATGTGGGCTTTGATTCTGATGACAGTGTGAAAGACCCTGACTTTGAGGTGCCAGATAATAGTGCTTCAGAACAAGATGTTACACAAGAAGTTTCAACTGATGTTTTAAATCAGGGAAATAGATCAAGAATGGATAGAGGCTACAAACGTAAGTTGAAAGGAGATACTAGAAGTGTTAGAAATGAAAGGAAATTGAAAAGAAATACAGGACAGTCTTATGTAACTTTAAAAGGAAAAAGTATTAAAAAGCGTATGATGAAACCACTAAGTTCTTGTAGGCGAAAATGTGCAGAAAAATTAACACAAGTCGACAGAGAGAACATTTTTAGTTCATATTGGTCCATGAATGATTATAACAGGAGAGTATCTTATATTGCGAGTTTAATCGAAATTAAAGACACGAAAACCACAAGAAAACGATCTGAAAATCCTGATAAACAACACACAAGGGATATTTCGATATACTATCATTTACAGATTCATGGAACCAACATCCAAATTTGTAAAGTTTGTTTTCTAAAAACATTTGATGAAACAAACAAGTTTATGGAAAACGTAATTCAAAAGAAGCGATTGGAGACCTCAGGTATTGTTAAAAAAGATCTTAGAGGAAAACATACTCCAGTTACCAAAAAAACCGACGACGAAATTGATATTGTTCGAACTCACATATTATCCATACCGACTTATGAAAGTCATTACACAAGAAGAGATTCAAAACAAAAATATTTACCACCTTACTATACACTTACACAGCTTGTATCTCGAAAAATATATGAAAGAGAGTTTTACAAATTAAATATAAAAATAAAACAACCTAACAAAGATACTTGCCAAACATGCGATAAGTTAACTAAGGAGATTGATATGGCTGTGAACAAAATTCCATTAAAAGAACAATTAGACTTACATCATAAGAAAGCAGATTTGGCATATAAATCTAAAGCAAATGACAAAGATTTATCAAAGGACGATCCAAGTAGACAAACTATCACATTTGATATGCAGCAGTGTCTTCCAACACCAGTTGTACAAAGTTCGTTAGCATTTTATAAAAGACAACTGTGGACATACAACTTCACTATACATAACTGTGATACAGGACAGGCCCATTGTTATATGTGGCATGAAGGAATTGCAAAGAGAGGTGGAAATGACATTGGTTCGTGCCTCTATAAATATTTAGTTCACGACTTGGACAAAAATATTCAACATATAACAATGTATTGGGATACTTGTGGTGGCCAAAATAAAAATAGCTATATTTCTGTAATGTGTATGGTAGCCCTTCAAGATTCGCTTACCCTTAAGACTATTGACCATAAATTCCTTTTGGCAGGTCATACACATGGAATGTGATACAGACCATAGTATAATCGAAAAAATGAAGAAAAAATGTAATTTTCCAATAGAACATCCTCACGACTGGGTTCAGTTAGTTCGTCAATCGAGAAAGAAGAAACCATTTATTGTCAGAGAAATGGTATCAGAGGATTTTATGGATTTCGCAAATCTTTTGAAAAACCAATTGGTAAATCGAAAAATTAGTACAACGGGAGAAACTTGGAGAGATGTATGCTGGTTAAGATATGAGAAACAGTCACTGGGAATATTGCAATATAAAACATCACTTGAAACTGAAATTCCGTTTGAATCAGTAAGTTTCAAAAGAAGAGGAAAAAGCAATATATTATTAAAACCTAAAAATTGCTATGATGGGCCAGTACCAATAACGATCGAGAAAAAGAAGAATCTCATTGAATTGCTGCCGTACATATCCCGTACTTGGTGGGATTTCTACAACAAACTTATAACTCAGCAGGATGCTGTAGACTCATATCCTGATGAAGAAGAAGAAGATATGATTTAACAAGATTTTTAGTAATCATCATAAATGTGTATGTTTATATTGGAAGTAGTTTATTATATATATTTTATGTATATAAAAAAATAAAACTTTTGAAAAATATCGCAAAATTTTAGTTATATTTTGTTACCTATCAATCAGTGAATAAGGGGTCAAGTAGTAAATTGGTATTAAAAATTAGAGTTAAGTCAGTTAAAATAATTATTTTTTTGTATAAATAATTTTGAAGTAGTTTACTAGATAATATAATTTCTACAATGTTTTTTAGAGTAGTTACAATATTTATCAATTTTAACGGGGATCTTGCATTTTATGTCAAATATATTTTTCCAATTTTCTCAATTGCATAGTTTTTGACTTATTCCCTTTTACACGCGCACCCGCGAATTAACCAGTACCAACTGCTACGTTAGAAATAACCCTGCAATAATTATGTCGTTTTTGTCAATATTTATTTCAATTTTAATTAATTCTTCCATTTTTAACACCACTGTTGTCAGGATGAATATCAAATTGGAACTGTTAACTGTTTTTTCAACTTCCCACAGGTTCTTCAAGAACTTTTTCAGTTCTTGAAAGATTTGTTTCAAACGTTTGAGGATTTAGAAAGGAATTGTAATAAGTTATAAATTTTTTCAAAATCGTCTCCGCAAATGAAAGATAATAGGAAATGGATGAAATGTAGGAGTTTACTGGTCTTCGACACCCCACAAAAAAAATTTACTCCCAAAATCTCAAAAAAATCCAAATTTGTTTAGATAATTTATCTTAAAAAATAATTAAATTTAAAAAAATTTAAGATGTTAATATCAGTAATTTTTAAAAGCTTATCTGTACGCCAGCCAGCTCAACAGAATTAACGCGTTCGCTTAGGCTCGCGGCTCGCGCGTTAATATGTCTCACCTTTTAATCACCCTTATTACCTCTCTTGATGGTTAAATAATTATACTTACAACAAAACATAAAGATAAAATTTTACAAGTTTATGAAATCTATTTTTGAAAGCTAAACTAAATCGTCCAAATAAAAACAAATACATATCTTAATTATTCAATAAAAATAGATTAGTTACCAAATTAATTATTATTTAATAGAGGAACAGAAATAGCGTGTTCAAAAAAAATTTTAAATAATTTTCTTAATATTAAATTAAGCAACTAAAGTTGCATTACTTTCTGTTGCATAACCATCTAAATACAAATATAAAATTAATATTTCAATGGAAATTTCTTACAAAATAATAAAATAATTTTAGATATTATGCAAATAACTAAAACGGTTATTTTATTTATAAAAGATTATTCCAAACGAGTAGTTTTTTAGAAAAAATGTTTATAAACTTTTCATATTGTACGATAGTATAGGCTTATGTTACAAATCACTTTCTTTTGGATATGACAATTGGCGCCGTGTGTTTATTTTAAATAGTTTCTAAAACTGCTTGTCAACATAAAAATAAGGTTCATTTCTTTTATAAATCACCTTGTTCGTCTCGCTCTTACCCACTATATGTATAAAATTCATTCGTAAGTGAGAGTGAAACAAAGGATGATTTATTAAAGAAATATATTATTTTATGTATTATGTGCACTATATTTACGCCAATTTATAATCTACCTAAGCATGAATTTCAGAAGCTCATAACTTCTTAGGGGTGCATTTTTGTATGTAAATAAATAGGACCATATCGACTTATTTCCAGGTGTAAGATAGTGATAAACCTAAGAAATGAAATATACAATTACAATACTTCCATTCATAACTAACCTAATCTGAAAGTACCGATTTATAACCTACCTAAGGATACATTACCTATTCTATAATATTATTTTTAAAAGTCAACTTTAGAAGCTTATAACTTCCTAGGGGTACATTTTTGGATACAGATAAATAGGGCCAAATAGACTTATTTTCATATCTTCTATGACCAGTTAAGCGTTGTCGGCGTAGTTATGGGACACCCTGTATTTAGAAATTTTGAAGATTTTATTATTTTATAATTCTTGGTGTTAAGTGTTACCACTTAAAAGTGCTTACAGAAAGTGTTAATATTTACATTTATTTTAGAACGGTTTATATGTTTATAGTATAGTAATGCGTAGAGTAAAACATAGCGTTTTATTTTTACCAAAGGCATTTTTTTGCTAAATTTGCTTTAATTTATTAAGCTAACACAATCAGCAACCTGCATTTATTTTTGGCGATTTTAATAATTTTTTTCTATAAATTACCGTACCCTAGTAGTAATCCAATGGCTCAGCAAGTATTTTAAACCAAAATGAATACAATATTTAATCACAACCATACATATTAAGTATTTGACATTTTTTAAAAATAGTAATTTAAAAAAATATACATAATAATAATATTTATTAAGATTTTGTATTTTTGAAAATAAATAACGTAGAATTATATCCCTATTTATACAACAAAAAAGTCAAATGTTGAAACTGATGACCTTCATTTTGGAGGCACAAAACAAAGATTTATGCAAATTTGACATGATTTTATGTTACTATGAACTTGAAGCGAATAAATTCCCTAGATTTTTAGATGGGAAATTAGAATTGACCATAACCTTTTAGCTCACCCCGTACTAAAAAGCTGCCCCAGCTCAGCAAAAGTTTATTTAAAGTAATTTTAAATTTAAACATTTCACACGGATGAGTTGTGTTATATATTTTAAATTTAAATAAAACAGTAGATTATTCTTTTAAATCTTTATTATGTTTAATAGATTATAGAGCTATCCGATTTACTTGACAATACAAATAACCTTTAATATATGTATGTTATTTACCTAATATTTGTAATTAGATACAGTAAACATCACATAATTTAAAACTCTCTTAAATATTTTAAAAGAAGCCAACTGTATCTACTTTATTATTAATAATAAAAATAGTTCAACGAACAAAAGAATAATGCTTTGTTTGATAAAGTAACGAGCCTAAGATTAATTAGTTAAATTTTGTATGGTAAATTCAGAACGTTACGCTTGCTAGAGAATTTAATAAAACAGTTATAAAATTATTAAAGTATGGAGTTTTATACGAGGATTGATGTTTTAACACCTATTAGTTGTGTGACGCCTTTAGTTTGATTTTATATCTTTTACTGACACTACAAACCATTAAACATTTTTCTACGTCCACTTGAATTATCGTAAAATCGATTTAGCATACTTTATTAAGCTGTCATCTTCGATGAACATATGTGATATCGATATCGTATACCATTGTGAGAATGATCGAGCATTTAGAATTAATGTCATATTTAAATTAGGAAGCTAATAAATATTTAAATTAGAACACACCATGTTATGGTAAATGGAGTAATTTTATCTTCGAGATGGATTTATCTACAGCATTCTTTTCGTTTTTTTTGTAGCTAATTCATTACTTATACTTAATACAAGGTTTCAATCTTTAAACTAAACTCATCAAAATAGTGTAAATCAACAAATAAATATGGTATAATTACTAAATAGTAAGTATATGGTATTAATTTTTCCCTTAATAATAATTTTCATAAAATATACAGGGTGTATTTAAATAAATTCCAAACAAAACAGCATTTGATTCTTCGACAAGATAGTAAAAAATAAAAACAATAATGGAGTTTTAATATTTTTTTCTATTTTTTAACATATGTACGTAACTTCAATATTATGCGAAAATTGAATATAAATTTGGAAAAGATTCTGACTTTTGCTATTGATAGGAGATAAATATAGTAAGCCTTCCACCAATTTTTAAACAAGCTGATCAATCTCCAGGGTTGGGTAAAATACTTTTTTTATTTTATTTGAAATACAAAATACAAATTACTTTTTTACTAAATTTTATTTAAAATACTCTTTATAAAATACTTCACCAAAAGAGTATTTGAAATAAATAAAATATTTGAAATACAAAATGTATTTGAAATACTTCTTTATTATTTGAAATACAAAAGAAACTTGTTCAAATGAACTCATTACTTGTTTAATTTAAGGTTTGGGATTTTTTTTAGTTTATTTTGATAGAACTTACAACGTAAAGTTGCTCCCAGCTGGAAGTAGGACAAGGAATACGTGATCGTGATTACCTTTGTCCTACTTCCAGTTGGGACCAACTGTACAAACATTTTGTTATTCGCTCTGTTTATAGATACTATGTGGGTATCGAATCATATTATAATTTAAAAACTTAACTTAAAGATAAAAAATAAAAAAATAATATTTTTTTAAATAAGTGTAAACTAACCTCTGAATATTGTATAAGCAATTAAGTATTTTTTGAAAATTTAATTATCTGATCCACATATAATTTTGATCTAAACTGAACCAAGGCTTTCCCCTTACTCCTAACTTAATCTGCTGTAAGAAACGGCCCACATACATTCAGTTTCTCAGTTAAGATATTCCTAGCATCAATAAACAAATATTAAATAAACTATAATTAAGGTGTGTTCAAATTGAAAATTATCTGAACTACACTGAGCTGAACTGAGCTAAATGATGTAAAAAAGCAAAAATTATAAACACGAATAACACAAATACAAATAATAAACATAAAATATGCAAAAACTTCTTTTGTTTGTATATTTCTTTAGATTTATAAAGACTGAATCTAAAAAATATTTCAGATTCGCATTTTATAGTTGAGTGCCCTCGTTAAAATTATACTAATTTTCACAATTTAAATAAATTAAAATCAAATAAAGTACATTAAAATTGAATAATCATAGTCTTAGTAAAAGTGTAAGTTGGTGTTATAAATAAATAAAAATTCAGAAATAGTTACTTTATTTTTTTATAATTTAAATTTAAAATAAAATTATAACTTATTTATTAATTTAAAACAACCACTTACCATTTTACTAAGATTACTAAATTATAATTTAGTTTTTTTTTATTTTAATATGTTTAAATTGTAAGAATTAGTTTGATTTTAAAATTAAGTAGAGGGAGAGGGGGTATTTCGAACATTTTTTATAAAATTTAAGGTACATATATTGTTTCTGATTTTTTATTAAAAAACACTAACTAAAAACTTTATTAAGGATTATTAATTTGATTTTATATGGTATATTGAATATAGATTTTCAAAATCTAAGCAGAAATATAAAATGTAACGTAATCTAAAATATTTTCAAAAGGACGGAACCTTCACCCGATTCTACGCCTGGGAGGCGTTCAGATTTGTCACACCGGGCTTCGGGCGCGCACTCTGACGTAATTTATTTACATCTCGTAGTGTGTCACACGAGCGTTGGTATTTATGAACGGCTTTGGGCGTCCACGGTGTGTCAACAAAACAGGAACGACAAATGACAGAATAATTAAACAATAATAAACCTTCTAACCCAATACAATTTTACGCAAATAAATTGGATTCCTATGCCATATTATTTTATTCGTATTTATATTGATCTTAAAATAAATGTAATTAAAGGATTATTGATTGATAGTACGATTTGTTGTAATCATCCTCATTTAAAGATAAATTAAATTAAATTTGCCACTAAATTTTTTAACTCAAATCGTTTTTGAATAGAAATCGTGATAGGATATTTATATTATTAATACGAAAATATGATAAAAATATTTTGTAGGAAGGTTTGATGCCTTCGAGAAGCTATAATATGAAATCAAAATAATAACCTAATCCAAATCAACAGTAAACAAAAGTTTGTTTTGGTTTTTGGTAGATTTTATCGATAATGCGCATGCGGGACGACTTCCTCGCCGTCTCGAGAGCGCGGCGACTTGAGGGCGTTACAAGTAAATAAGGCTTATATACTTTTAATGCGCATGCTCGAAACTTGAGGACGGAGTGACTTGGTGCGTCGCCCGTCGCAAATCTGAACGACTTCGGGCTGACGCACCGGGCGCGCTTTGGCGATTTCTGAACGACTTCGGGCGCGCGCTGGCATAACTCTCACCCGCCGGGTGACAAACCTGAACGCCCCCCTGGCGTGCCAGTGGAATTTTAAATTGAGATAAAATTAATAGCCAAAGAAAACTTTTTATGAGATGTACTTATCTGCCCTAAAGATCTTATAAATTTTTATTCGACTATCCAGAGAAAATAAATAAAAAGAAATTCCAACAGTTTCGGATATATGCTTACTTAGGATGGGCCAACTAAAACGAAATTTTTGATTAAACCCTCAGGGAGCGATGTACTCAACTATTTACCATAAAAATGTTATAGTTTCATCGAGCTCAGAGAAAATAAATGAAAAGTAAAAATAATAGGAAATTGTATCTCGGTAATAGTTGAGTTTGGGACATATGATTAATCAAGGTGTTCCGTATCGTTATGCACAAATTTTGGGAGGGTAAACTAGGGTCAATTCTAAGAGTAAAAAATCAAAAAACTGTAGGTCCATCTTCTCTTATTCAAAAGTTAAAGCACATTGAAAATAAAATTCTTAGAATAAAAAATAACATGTATTTTTTTTAATTAATAAAATTTTCAAAATGCTGCACACAAACTTGTGCTCGTAGTTGCATTTCTTATTTCTCGAGTATTTTCTCCAGGACACCTTGCTTAACTCCTCTAGTATTTCTAACAAATGCGTGCACTTTGTCTTTCATATATGACGAAAACTAATAATCAAGGGGATTAAGATTAAGGTCCGGCGATCGAGATGGCCACGTAATAGCATCATCACGACCAATCCATTTGGGAAAACTGTTGTTAAGAAAATTCCGAAATGCGTTGGTGCACCATTCATTTGAAACCACTTGTCTCTACGTGTAATTAGTAAAACACTTCGAATAGTGATGGCAGTTCCTCAATAAGGAAATATAGAAAATTTTCCGCATTTAGTCTCGCAGGAAGAATGTATGGTTCAATCAATAAATCATCGATTAGGGCAGACCAAATGTTAACAGAAAATCTTGTTGAAATTTTCACGTGTGTATTAATTTCAGATTTTCTCTTTTTCATTAATATATGTAGGTTTATCTTGTTGATGACACCATTTCTTCTAAAAGTATAGCCTCATCGATTCAAAAAGCAGAAATCTAAATTTAATCATCATTGTATCTAGGAAGAAAGAACTATACTGGTACCGGGACTACGGCCTCGGGCATGCCTTAACCTCTTTGAGAAAACAATTGTATTTGGTAATCTAATTTGTCTACTAATTCGGCGTACACTGGTAGTAGGATCCCTCGTGAGAACATTAAATTCTTGTTCATCTACATCTTCTGGTAAGTTTACTCGTCTTTCGAAAAAAATATCATGTAATCCACATTCCCGAAACTCCCTGTTAACTAACATAAAGGTTCTGTGATTTGAAATTCGCCAATTTGGAAACCGACGTCGGTATTCATTTCCTGCAGCTACTGCACTTTCATTGCAAAAAAAATTTAAGACATTTTTAATTCTCAAAAACTGAGATAATGTTTAATTTTCAAATAATTCTTAAATCATATGTTTTTATTTACTTACTCTTAAAATTTAATTTTCTTTTTTGGATTTTTAACATTTCAAAGTACGACAACTTTTGAATAAAAAAAGATGGACCTAGAACTTTTGTATTTTTTAGTCATAAAATAGAACCCAGCTTACGCTTCCAAAATGTGTGCCTAACGATACAGAACACCTTGTATGGGGTGAGCCAACGAAAACCAAATTTAAATTATTTAATGGTAAAATTTTTTGAACAAACCCACGGAGTATCGGACTTTAAAAAGGGTAGTTTTTAAATTAAAGTTAATCCAAAAGTCTTTTCATTCCTGGAAGCTGGTAATACCTAGGTGGAAAATTCTTATTCCCTGAGTGACATTCAAAAAACATATGTTCGAAAAATAGATTAAATAGTTTTAAAGTCTTTTGAACAAATACATCGTTTTAACTTTTTTTTAATATTATTAGTGATAAAAGATCTTTCTGAGGTATACTACTTTGCATTTTAAAATTTTTTGAGTTGGGTTCATAGCGCACAGGGATGAACAAACCGAATTTGACCAGACCGAGCGTTCTTTCAAAATTTTGTTTTTCATTTTTCGTTTTAGTTTTCGTTTCCCACTCAGTATAGAGTACTGACATTTTGTTTTATTAAAGTTATACTCTAACAAAATAAAATACGACCTAAAACAAATATTTTTATCATTTTTTAAGCAGAATATTTAAATTTTAGGGAATACACTTTTAATTTATAATATCATCATGATGGAAAGTAAGATAATTTTGGTTTTTTATAGGTCTTCATTGCTGACCGCTCTTTAACGCCTACAGTGTTAGCATAATGAAGAAATTCTCGGACCATAAGGCATAAAATAGTTGAATTGTTATTTCAGTGCATATCCACAGGAAGCTCTTAATTTCTTTATTTACTTTTGGTTTTTATTTAATTATACTTCTTTATTAGTACCATGTTAGTTTTTCTATAAAAAGTTATCTTTTAATTAGATCCTTGTTAAGTGAGAAACAGGATCAAGATAGATATTAAAGATAAATTCATTATTTATTTTTAAGAAACATTAATCAGCCAATAAATTTAATTTATTTTCGTCAAAATATATACAGTGCGGTCATAAAGTAAATCCCCCCTTGCTAACTTTTGAACGGTTATGTTTTTGATTCTGAAAACTTGTCTACCTAGGAATCTAATTGCGAACTTTCTAATAAAGGTATTTTTGATTTCGTGGAACTTGTGGTTATACCGAAAGTGGATGGCAACTTTCTTATTTTAAATGGAACACCCAGTATATTTTTGCATTTTCGTGTTCTCCATAAAAATACTATTAAATAGACGTAGCATAGTGTGGTCTAGGATTAATACTTTCGGAATTACGCCCATTTGAAAATCGCATTTTTATGCAACTTCATTGACACCGGAAGTTGGACCCAATACATTTATTAGCAAGTTCGCAATTAGATTCCTCAGTAGACAAATTTTCAGAATTAAAAACATAACCGTTCAAAAGTAAGCAGGGGGGTGGGGGGTATTTACTTTATGACCGCACTGTATACAGGCTGAACATAAAGTTTGGCAACGCCCATTTATTTTTAAAATATATGTTTAAAAAAAAAGCTTTACGATTCTTCTTTACGCACTTTTTAGGAATATTGGCATGACCTTGATCGCAGGTTAACGGTCACGTGACAATCACTTAACTTTTTCTAAAAAGCAACGAGGTTTATGGACCATATTTTTTTTTAAAGTAAATACTTTAAGTTACAAGGGTTTAAATTTTTAAAACGTTAACTTCGGCAACACCGATTTATTTATGAAATTTACTGTAATTTTGATAAAGTAACCTACAATAATATGCAAAAAAAATGGGTGGTTGCTCTTTAAAAAAAGTGAAGTGATTATTCCATGACCTTCAACATGCTGGTCAAGGTCATGGAAATATTCCAAAATAGCGCGTCACTGAGAATTTCTCAAAAATACTTCATTTCTAAAATAAGTGGGAGTTGCCGAACTTTTTGTACACTTTGTAAATGGGTGAATCATTTAACAATGGAGTCAAGTAAATATGAGAAAAACTAAGAGGTTTAGAGAAAAACGTTTCAAATAAAAGTTGTTTGATTTAAAACCGGAAAAACAGTGGTATTTTATTTTTTTACTTCAAGGATATCGTTTTGTTAATTTCGATGATAACCAAGTTTTTTAAATGACAAACTATAAATTATTTAGTGATTTCAAAATCTACTCACAAAACAAATTACTTTTCTCTTCGTCATTTGTTAATTTGGCAATTTTTAATTTCTTTATTTTTTCCTCTTTGAATCAAACAATTTATATTTGAAATTATTTTTTCTAATTTATTTTGTTAGATAGTAGTTATTTGTCTCAAGGTAAATGAATCACCCTGTATATAAATCAATTTTCAATGTTATCCCATTTGCTTCCGATTAAATTAGATTGTTCTACCTTATAAGTATAAAATAATTAAAATAGCTACTTCGTTGCTTTATTAAATCCGTTGTCGGATGTCGCCAAAGAAAAGTAACATAGTAAAAGGTGGTACCCCGAGTACGCGGTGAATCGAGTACAGCGATAGCGGACCCACCAGGTCACTGCCGTCATACCGCAATGCTTGGTGAACGAGTTGCGATGCGTAAAGAAAATCCAGCAAGAGAATTCATTCGTTGGTTAATATGAACACGGGTCGGTTGTGACGTGAGCTCATTATGAGACAAACAGATTTCGAATTGGGCCCTGTGTCCCATGCAGTTGGCCTAAGACGTCGTCTGGAGATGAGCACCGAGTACTTCCTAGTGCCAAATAGGACAACCACAGTTAAACCCGAACCAACTTTTCGTACCACCACACCATGTGCTGATTGTAATGAACGATACGGTATGATCCGGGGTGAGATGTGGGTATTCCCAGTGCTGTTTTTTGCCGGTGCAGTTATGATAACAATTGCAGGATTCGAAGCTTTTATAATATGCAAAGCTTACAAATTAAGTTCTAGCCATAGGAACATATTTTTATCACAAATACTATTATTAGGTTTATTTTTGTGCGCGTGTGTTAGTGTCGTACTTACCTTAACCCCAACAGTGGTAACATGCTCAATCGTTAGATTTGGTATAGGTATAAGCTACGCCCTTGTGTTTGCTTCCTTACTTGTAAAATGTGTTTTTCTTATAAGTCTTAATACCGGAGTATACCTTCCAGCTGCATATCAAGCTCTATTGTTGGGATTTGGTATACTCATCCAAGTAGCTATTGGTGTTCAGTGGCTTATCACAACTCCTCCAAGTGTGGAAAATGTCGTATATGAACGATTTGTTACAGAACGTAAACACAATCTACTATTTACCGCCAAGGACTTGGAAAGACCAATATACGCTAAGCGCTGTAAAGCTTCTTACATAGACACACTATTTTCTTTAATTTATGTGGTTTTCCTAATACTTTTCGTGAGTGTTTTATCCATTAAAGCTAGACATGTGCGTAAAAATTACAGAGAATCCACATACATTGGACTATCAGTTGGGTGTAGTGTACCCACGTGGCTCGTTTGGATGTTAAGTGGTTTCCTTGTAAACGAACGCCATAAAGACGCGTGCCTAGCATTAGGACTAATTATTTCCTCTTCAGTAATATTTTGCGTGATGTTCGTGTCTAAAAGCAGACGTATGATTGCACTAGGAAATAATGGAGTTTATGAAGAGGATCGAGATGATCAATTCAGCTCCATAAGCAGAACTGGCTCGAAATATTCACCCTCGTTTTACCATTATCACCCTGGAGAATTTGGGTACAGGAATGGCATTTATCAAAAACCTATTAGTTCGTCACCTAATCAAGGTAATGTACCAAATAATTGCCCAAATCAAAAATATCGAACTGATTTTTTTAAGTATTTGAAGTAATAAAAAACGCATTGTGAATTATGTAGTTATAAAAAAGTCGTTTTTCGTAGATCAACATTTTATCACCATATTTTCGGAAAAAATAGTTTTTAATATTTTTCCAAAAGTTTGGTCAAAAGTAATAGAAAAACCTTTTTTTAAATAAATAAAAAATAAAAATAACATTCCAAGCATTAAATCTGACAATTACAGTTACTCCATCAATAGTATATTGTTTTATTAGGTGTAAAAGAAGTATTTTTTGTAGCGTGCGTGTAGGTTTGCGGGACGAGTTTTGCGAGTCCCACGCATACATACGACCCACAAAAAGTTCTTTTACTCCGAATAAAACATACTATTTTTTCTTCAAACGTCGAAATTTTTAAAACACGATACACTGTTAGTGTACATTGGGTTGCCTAAAATTCATTTCTACTCCGCCCTTTTATTAGTAGTAATTTCTACTCCTAGGCAGTACAAAGTGACCATAGATTCAACGAACATAAAAAGTGACATTTTAAAGCCTGTCAAACGTCACAGAAGACTGTATTACTTTAATGACGTTTGAAGAAATTAATTATATTTTAAAATCTGTAGATAGCCTCAGAACTAAAAGCCATTTTAAATAAATATTTTTGAAGACTTTATTTTCGTTTAATTATTAAGATGAGTAATGATGCTTTCATGGGCTTATTTTAAATGAAAATTGTAAACTGTCAAATTTCCAAATAGTTATTTTATTATCACATGACAAACATAAAGCTCTTTTTTTCTTCTTCCAGTCTTGATATTGTGTATTGTGTTCATAGAAATGTTTGTTCAGAATAAAATAAATATTACATTTATTGATTTTTGAAAAATGAATAAGTAATAAATTAAGTTTATTAAAGAACTTTCATCATCTACTTTTGTTAAAGTCAATTTGCACGAAGTTACTTTTAATATCTATTGAAAAGAAAGTAACAATAATCCAAATAAATTTTACTTAAACCCGAAGCGCTCTTGCTTATTTCTATTTTATTTAATTTAAATTTTACCAAAGTCGATTTTACTACATTTGTAAAAACAATGAACCTATTCTAGATTAGTTTTGATGGTTTATTGTCTTTATCCTTTTTTAAGGTCAATTTTTAGAGGTTGCAGATGGATGTTGCTAATTTGAAAAAAAATCTTCGTCGTCATTTTTTTGCTAAATCGTAATTTAAAAACTTTATACCGCATACTTTCATACTTTTTGAATTATTTGAAATAGTTACAGTTTCCCCAATTAAAAAATCCCTGTCCCTGCAAAATAAAGAGGACTTATTTTTCAAATACCCAGAAACCCAATTTTATGAATAATCCTTTATGAATTTTTTTTAACCGTTCTACAAACTCAAAAGTTCCCATTTTTTATGTTTATGATTTAAAATATAAAACATGGGTTATAAAATTTTGCAATTTCTTGTTTATAATAGCATAATATGTTAAATAAACCATAGGTAAGATTTAAATCTCCAATCCATGGCATGTAAAATATAAATTTGAAGTTTTGGGCAATCTTAAATTTACAGTTCTTACTAATATTGCTAAGTTTTATACACATTTTCTAGGTGTAAAATTCACAAAAGAGAAAAGACGCTTTCATATTTACCTGTCTGCATTGAAAGTTTTCACCAATTTCCTTATTTATCATCTACAATTTTTTTCCTGGGTAACGAAATAGGAAATGTTTATGAACGATTCATCTTTAAAAAAATATTTTTATTGTACACGAACAATATAGGCATGGTTAAAGAGTTACATAATAAAGTTAAAAACAAAAGTTTTTGAGTTAATTTCAGTGCATAGTTAGACAATTTTAGTTTTTGTAAATCTTTCTTTATTTTGTAGCTAGAGCATCCAACTATTGTTTTTTAATATCATTAGTATGGTTTCTTTCCATTTAATTAAGGGTATCCCATTTAAAAACCCGCAAAAATTTATTTGGATTGTAAATATCATTCTAATCTAAGGATAAGTGAAGTTATATATTTGCTGACGTAAAAATTAATAAAATTTTTAAATTGTTGTAGCTTTTCAAGAAATAACGATTTTTTTTCTTCAAATTAATACTTAATATCCAAAAAAAAAACGTTTGAGGGTTAATAATAATTACTTTTGATACAGCCTGTGTATGGTATAAAGTATACAAATTCTACAATTTTGTTGATCACATTGATGGTAAAAGTACTGGTAATATTAAAATGTTATTCCATTGATGTCTTTCAATTATTATTATTTTGCTTTTTTTCTTATGAAATTATCTGGTTTTATAAGTTCTTATGAGCATCTGTAGAGGGCGCGCGAGTTTCGGAGGAAAAATTGTGAAAAATCATGAAATCGAGCATTAGTTCTGCAGTCGTAACTCAAGTTTCCCTCGTTAGATTTTCAATATTTTTTCAGATTTATAATCTAAATTGATTAGGCTACATCCTGCCAGAGAGTTACCTTCTGCAATCTAGCACAAAATTAATTAGAGGGGTCCAAAGTTAAGGTATTATATTTTTTTGTACATTCTCCATTTTTTTCCTTCTGGCAGGAATTAAAGAAATGACTTCTAAATCATCTACAAAGAAAACTATACAAAAATGTTGTTCGTACTAGCTTTTATGACTGCAAACCTAAACCACTATATTTTCCGTTTTTTGCTCTTAAGAATTGATTAAAAAATATGGTTCTTCAAACAACATCGTCAGATTCTTGTCTTCAACCCAACATAATTACTATTTTATTTTTAGAATATTTTGAATCTAAAGTTTTCCTCCTTTATAGTATGTTCTTGTTGCTTCTAAATAAATAAAAAAAAACTAAATTTATTATACTTATTATTAAAACGCATTCATATTCGTCTAGTTAAGTGTTTAAAATGTTAAATATTGTATTATTAGGATATAATTTATTGTCGTAATTTAGGATGATTTATTATTGATTAAAAAATTCTAGCAGCTATTCTGTGTTAGTTAGTATATTATTTAAAATTTAATGTGAACATTAATTGTAAATTATTTATGAGCTTTAATGTTACTTTTATTATCATAGATTGCACCTTATTAATTCATTGCTTTTATTTATTAACTTTAGTAAAATACTGGGTTTGTACACAGTGGATATAAATTTTTGTAAGGGAATAATTGTTGCATCTTTTATTACTTGGAAACATATAGATTTAAAGTAATATGGATTATTTTACTTCACAGTTAAAAAAATAATTGAAAATGTAGCCCCTCTAAAGTTGAAATATACTATTTTATCAATAAGAAGAATTTAGTAAATTTTATACAGGATATACTAAAACTGACGCATAGCCCTTACTACATTGTCTAATACTCTTGGTGGATTTCCGGAAAAATATTTAAAAAGTCTTTTTCGGTTTTCTGCCAAGGGTTGCTTATGTTCAGCTTCGGAACGCCCTGTATAAAATTATTAAGTCTAACCATGGGTGTTCGTCCCAATGGTTATTTCTATACATTTTCCAATTCTATTTCAGAAAGCATCAATTATATTGTAGAATAATCAAATTATTTTCAGAAAGTATCAATTGTATTTCAAAATAGTCAGTGTATTTTGGAAAGCATCATTTGAAAATCATAATTCGTCAATTTAATATCAGAAAGTATGATTTGTATTTCATAAGTAATCAATTGTATTACAGAAAGAATTATTTGTGTTTCATTTAAAGTAAATTTTGCCGCAGAAATTTTAGATAACTTAAATATACTATTTTAGCTACCAACAACAATGCTTTCATGCTAAAGCAGCTACATGATATTTGGGGAGTTGTAATGTACGAGCACAACCACTACCAACAATTGAATTTTTTGCTTCATCAATAATTCTTGTTTCTAGGTATACCAACATTTCCTCCATAATATTAGGAGTCATGACAGGAGAATTCTGTTAACAATAGTGGTTTAATCTTAGAATAGATTATTTCAATTGGGTTTAATATTGCTCAATAAGAACCTAAGCCTATATTTCGCTGGTGTAATGCTAAATTGTTAAAGCACATTTTTGATAATACAGGGTGGTGATAAAGTTTGGAACCAAGGTCATAACTTCCGTAAAATTTTTTTTGTAAAAATCGCTCGGACAGGTCAATTTTTGTTTTAAAAATGCCATCTTTTGTAATGAAAAAAATATTCATGATGTCACTGATAACTTCACTATGACGTCATCATCAATTTTTTTAAATGGAAACCCCTACTTTTTTGACACATTTTTCATAGACCCTTTTATCATATTAATGATCACATAAAAATATTTAAAAAAATTTCAACCATTTTTGAAAAAAAAAATAAATTTACTCAAAAAAAAAATTATTAATTCTCAATGAAAATATGGCAAGAAAAATAAATTAAACTAATTTTTAGTTTAAAAATAACAAATTATTATTGAAAATATTCGAATTGTTCTTCTTTACATAATTGGAATTTTCTTAAAACTAATTTTAAATAACTTTTAATGAAAAAGGTAATTAAAATAAAATGTTTGAGTAATAATAAACTTTAAATAAAATTGTAATTTATTATAAATTTGAAAAAGCTTTTGATATTCAAAATTTATTGAAATAAAAATTGCCTTTATAAAAGTGCTTTAGTTGACGTTATTTTGTATGGCAAATAAAATTTTAAATCCATTTACCAATGCTTGAATAGCTTACTTCGTTTGTTTAATAATAATCAACAATTATTAAGTCTTGCGAAATTAAAAATGCCTCGTTTAAGCGAACGCGAAAGAATCGAAATTTTAATTATGGTAGGATACGGCGATAGAAAAAGAACCCATGGGGAAGCTTGTGCTTTGTTTAATGAGCAATATCCAAATAGACCGCAAATCTCAAGATCTACAGTAAGTAAGTTAGTTACCAAATTTGCAGAAACAGGATCTGTAGGAGATTTGCCTCGACAAGGACGGCCTCAAGTGAATGAAGAAACCAAATTAAATTTATTACTTGCGATTGAAGAAAATCTCAATATTTCAACAAGAGATATTTCAAGAAATAATAATGTGGATCATTCCTATGTCGCAAAATTATTAAAATAGGAAAAGTATCACCCATACAAAATAAAACTCATACAAGAGTTAAATGAAGATAATCCCGATCGCCGACTGCAATTTTGTGAAGAAATGATGGCGCGATGTGATCAAAATCCAAATTGTTTAAGTAGTACAATTTTCTCCGATGAAGCTACCTTTCAATTGAATGGATCAGTGAATCGACATAATTGTAGGTATTGGTCACAGGAAAATCCTCATTGGGCCGAAGAATCCCATAGTCAAAGACAGGGAAAATTAAATGTATGGGTGGGAATGATTGGGAGACGTTTTATAGGACTTTACTTTTTTAATGAAAACCTTACTGCCGAAAGATACTTGAATTTTTTGCGGACTGATTTGCTACCAGTTTTACTTCGTATTTTCCCCAATTATGAAAATCGCAACATTCCTAACCAAAACATTTGGTTTCAACAAGATGGGGCTCCTCCACACTTTGGCAGGGCGGTGCGAGAGTTCCTTAACACCATGTTTCCCAACAAATGGATAGGTCGGAGGGGACCAATTGAGTGACCTCTGCGATCTCCCGACCTAACGCCCTTAGATTTTTTTTGTGGGGACATTTAAAATCAAAAGTTTATTTCAATAGACCTAATAATTTACAAGAACTGGAGCTTAGAATTAGGACGGAATTGCAACAAATTGACGAAGAAGCTATTAACAATAGTATTTAGAGTGTCTACACTCGAATGGGACAATGCCAAATGGTCAATGGGGAACAATTTGAACATTTTCGTTAAAATTTGTTACTTGTAAATTAAAAATTTGCTTTTTTTTGTAATATTTTCATTGAGAATTAATAATTTTTTTTTTGAGTAAATTTATTTTTTCTTCAAAAATAGTTGAAATTTTTTTAAATATTTTTATGTGATCATTAATATGATAAAAAGGTCTATGAAAAATGTGTAAAAAAAAGTAGTGGTTTTCATTTAAAAAAATTGATGATGACGTCATAGTGAAGTTATCGGTGACGTCATGAATATTTTTTTCATTCCAAAAGATGGCATTTTTAAAACAAAAATTGACCTTTCCGAGCGATTTTTACAAAAAAAATTTTTACGGAAGTTATGACCTTGGTTCCAAACTTTGTCACCACCATGTATATGTACTGTTGAGGTTGACATGCACAATCAACGCCAAAACCTCTTGACTACCACAATCTTTTACAATTGATTTTTCTGAAATACAATTGATGCTTCCTGAAATACAATTGATCCTTTATGAAATACAATTGATGATTCTGAAATACAATTCATGCTTTATGAAATTAATTTGATTTATCTAAAATACAATTTATACTTTATAAAATCAAATAGATTTTTTGTGAAATATAATTGAAGATTTGTAAAATACAAGTGTAAAAGGTGTAGAACAAAACTTCACCTTTAATAAATTTCAAAATGTTTACAAAATAGATACAATTGTAATAAGTATGGCAGTATGGCGTAAAGATATTTTTTGTTAACGGTTTTAAAATTAAAAGCCTTTAATTAGGCACAAATAATGTAACCATAGAAATTGTCCATTACAACCCATATAACAAATTTAAATTTAAAGACCTTTAAACTTAAATGATTTGACCAGAATCTGGGTATATGTCTACTCCTAATTAAAAGAATGGCAGAGAATACTTTTCAGATCTTAGACAAAAGAAATAATTAAATAAGTCTATTCCATTCATTTCCTTATTTCTTTATTTTTTTATCTTTCGTAATATTTTTATTATTTTTTTCATGATAATTTCCTGTGGTTTTATATTGGAGAAGCGGAAAGGGAAATATTTCAGTAAATGCTAACTACCGAGTTCAAAAAACGTTCCGTTACACCATAATCACACTAAATATTAATAAAAATATTCAAAAAATTCAATTAAAATTGGTTCATTTTTTAATTACCCGTATCTTTTTCATAGGAAGTAATAATTTAATTTTATAACCAATCCGTGTAAAATAAACAGTAATAAAAATTCAGTGTATATATTTGTTGAGCGTTAAAACCGAATAATTAAATCATTCTTGCTTGCTTCCTTAAATAATTAAACAATTAGCAAATCATCTTCGAATTGGAATAAAATTTACCGTAATTCTCAACTGTTATTTTTTTTAGTCTTAATTT
This sequence comes from Stenus bimaculatus, assembly GCA_963971135.1. Taxonomy (NCBI): domain Eukaryota; kingdom Metazoa; phylum Arthropoda; class Insecta; order Coleoptera; family Staphylinidae; genus Stenus; species Stenus bimaculatus. The sequence continues at coordinate 30,725,251 of OZ020180.1, forward strand.
GTTATTCAGATGAAATTAAATGACGTCTTGTCTGTTTCTTCCATGACTTTTATCCGATACGATTTCACGGACTCACCTAATTGAGCAGAACGGTGAGTTGCTTGGTTAGTTCATTTCTTGATATCATTCATTTGACAACTGGGCCGCTTTCGCTTCTGTGCTAATGTCTACGTTTAAAAAACGATTACGGGATGTAGCTACTAGCTACTAGATCTAAACAACATTTAATTATCTTCACCAAAATGCACCACTCATGGTGGGCTTTGGCGCGTGCTCTTCATATAATTCCAAACATGTCAAAACTGGTTAAAATGGTCTAAAAGCGTTACAATTTTCAATGTTTAGTATTTGTTAATTTTTGTGCATTGTTTAATTGCATGATTTATAATTCATTATAATAGGTTGTAAAAGTTTTTTTGCAAACTTTGTACCACTAGAGTAGAAATAAATTTAATATTCCACGTTAACAAACCACAGTTCCCCTTTTTAGTACTTACTATACTTTATTTTTTAACTAGGAGGAGTGACAGGTAAGGACAACTTACACTATAAAAGTTACTAGAAAAATAACCAAATCGAATTTGACAGGAACTTTAGGTTATTTTGGCTTTTTAATGATAAAATATGTACAGAAACATAATTAAATTCCCCATTTCTTTGCACTGAATACAAATTTATACATGTAAATACATTAGTAATTCAAATTTTAAGATTAATATTTTGAGGTTATATGTCAAAAATCATCCAAAATAATTATCCAGTGTAAATTTTGGCATTTTAGCGCGGGAAATTTAAATCACTCCTCCTAGTTAAAAAATAAAGTATAGTTAATATGGTATTATACAGGGTGAGTTTTTAGTGCGAAATCGGAAGATATATCTTATTTTAAAAGATAGGAAAAAAATTTAAATTACAAAATTGCATGGTTTTTGGGTGCGCATAACCAGAAATTTTTTTGTCTATACTGGGTCTTTCGTAACATTTTTTTAATGGGACACCCTGTACATTTTTTAATATTTGGATTAACACCAATTTAAAGAATACAACGATATTTTTTGTTTTTCGAAAATTTGAATGCGCATTTTTTTTCCTATAAAATTTATCAAATTTTAACATATTTTTACAAAATTTTAGAGAAAAATGATTTGTATGAAAGTAAAGAACACTTAAAAGGAACAATATTTAAAAAAAAAATACAGGGTGTTCCATTAAAAAAAATACATCCCTATCGACTTTTCTTATTTCAGGCTTCCATAGCTGCCAGCATTTATAATAAAATTTACTAAAAATACATCAAAATCGGTATTACAAAATGACATAAAAATTGTTTTTTGAATATTCATAATTGGGAATTTTTACCAACGTAAAGAGGGCGCTGTAAATGGAGAATATTCGGTGTCTGTCAAAAATTGTATTTAAAATGCATTATACTAACCTAACCTAATAACTAGTTATTCAACAAAACACAAATAGATTTATTTATAGATTCAGTAAACCTCAAAAAAACATGCACCAATGCCTTAAATCGAAAAAGTAAGTACCGATTATAGAAGTTCATATTTTTTCCACCAGAGGGCGAGTGGGATCTAAAAATTCCCAATAAGACCAATATAAATTTCTAAGAATATGTCGAAATATGATAAATTTTATAGAAAATTAAGGGCACACTCAAATTTAAAAAAAAATATTTCGTAGTATTCTTTAACTTAATATTAAAGCAAGTATCAAAAAATATATAGACTGTTCCATTAAAAAAAAGGTGGAATAGCCTGCGCTCCAGTTACTAAAGACCCGGTATGGACAAAAATGATTTCTAGTTATGCGCATCCAGAAACCATGCAATTTTGTAATTGAATTAAAATAAAAGATATATCTTCCGATTTCGCACCAAAAACTCACTCTGTATACAGGGTGTTTCTGAACAAGTGTTGGATAATCTAGGAATTGATATTTGGACCAATTTTAAGACAACAAGTAATAATGTTTGGTTGTGATTGTTTAATCTCAATTTAGGACCATAATTAAATTGACACCCTTTTTAATTCAGCACATTAAAAAAGAATGTCAATTTAATTATGGTCCTAAATTGAGATTAAACAATCACAACCAATTAAGTGATAAGGACGTTAAGAATCAATTAAATAATAGGAGTAATATTTTTTTCCGCTAAAAGGCTCCAGGGTCCGAAGGGTTGATTCACTCGAAAAACTCCACCCTAACTTTTTGTTGAAAATTTGCCAATTCATCTCAAGGCGGCTGGCAAAAGTAAGATATTTGCAAAATTTGAGCCAATTATCATTATCAATATGTAGATGTTTGAAAAAAATGAGTAAACTTCAAAGCCCTACATTTCCGCAATGCACTGTTTTGCCGAGGTTTTTGCTGAACAAATTATTCTTACTTTTTCTCTTAAAATTGCTCCAAAAATCAATTCCTAGATTATCCATTCAGATTCTGAAACACAACAAATCAATATTTTAATTTTGTTCGATCATGTTTTTTAGCCATACTAATTTTTCCATGGTAAGTTTTTAAATACAGAGTGATTCAAAACTATTCCGCATCCTCTTAAGAACAGATTCCTCTCATGAAAATAAGAAGAAAAGTTTATATGTATATTACATGTGAGAACTTACAGGTTTGCACAAAATTTAGCTATAAATTAATTTTATGCTCAACAAAAAAACAAAAAAAATTTCGAACGTCGATATCGACCATAAACATAATTCGTCGAAATTCACCGATAATTATGCCGTATTTAGTTTTTTTTTTTAAATATTGTTAAATCATTATTAATTTTTCCATTAAGTTATCCCAAGCCTATTCATCAAAAATTGTATTTATATAAATCGATAAAATAAGACATAATTTAATGAAATTATGAAAAAATAAAGCATTGTGTTAATAACTTGCATCAACCTGATTTAACAAAAAAAAAACGAATATAAGAGTTTGGAACAATTTTTAAGTTCAATTGATCAATTGGATTACAAATTTTAAATATGAGATTTTACAGAAGACACTAAAACATAATTCTTTTGAACTGATTAAATTTAAGATTGCTATTTTTTGTGTAACTGCTAATTATTATTTTACAATATTGCGGATTAAAATGTTTTACTTGCATGGAAGTGTGTCATTGAAAGCAGCCGTTACAGTTTTCCTAGATGGGTCTTTGTCGAAGATCATTCAAGGACATAGATGGTTTTAGTAATAAAAGAGCGCATTGTATATTATGATTGTTTATTATAGAAAAGAACATTTTTATTATTTGATTATAGGTTTATTTTATATTATACAGGATTGCTTCGAAAAAAAATCTTAAAAAGCTGCTGCATCTGTCGGTCTCATTGCAAAATGCCTTCGTATAATTGTATCAAATACATATTGTTTAACATTTGTAGATCGTTCATTTTTAAATGATTGATTGGCAGTTTGAGGAGTAGCACGAAAATGAAGTGTTTGCAAATAGATAACAGATAAAAGTTTGTAAACTACCTTTGCTTTCGATAGGACAAAAGTTTTTTTTTTGTTTTTTTCTATTTAGAACCCTAGAAATCCTATGAATTATTTTTTTTCGACTCCTTAAAAAGTTACAGCAATTTTAAAATTGTAGAATTTTAATGGTTTTTGTGGAGCACCCTGTATATTTATTTTTTATTTTTTAGGGTTAAATCAATTAAGACTTGGACTTAGTCTTTGCAAAATTGTATTTTTAACATTATTGATTTTTAAAGTAAGTGATCCACGAAGTGAACCATTTAAAATTTCCCTTTATAAAATCAAACAATCTGATTGGATTAAAGATAAAGAAAAAATCCAAAGCACACTTGATTTAAATAAAAAATTCAAAACAAAATGAAATTTATACACAAAAATCGTTTAAATTTTACAATTTTAAAAATGCTGTAACTTTTAAAGGAGTCCAAAAATAATATATTTTCATCGGATTTTTTTTGTTCAGAATGACATTTACTATTAAAAAAACACCCTGTACCTGTATATGGAATAAATATAGCAAAAGAACGAGAAGGTGCATATTGATTTTTTTTTCTAAATTTGCAATTCAATTATAGTATGTAGTAAATGATTATACCTATTTCCTACTACTAAAAAAAAATTTTCTTGGGTCTTGTGAGATATGGAACGCCCAGAAGTGACCGTGTCGGCATTAATTATGAACTTTAAATAGCCGTAACTGTGACCGGTTGTTTTCTACCGCTTGAGGTATTCAAATTTTCTAGACGTTATCTGGAATAAATCGCGCGAAGAAAAACACCAAATGCTTTCTTTAAAAAAAGAAACCGCGAGAACTTTAACAAATGGGGAAATTACCTACATTACAGCAATAAACATAAAACCTGTACAAATGAAAAACTTCTCGAGAATTAAGAATTGATAATAAACTATCAAAATTAGCATAATTGCCTTAAAAGATATTGTTTAAGTAAAGACAAGGATTAATTGTTGAGAATTAAGTGCTAGTATGGTAATTTTTAGATTTCGTTATTAGAAAACCGACTAATAAACATGCATTTTTTATTCCAATTTTAAATTTATTAATGTCGCTGGATGACGTACTTGGAATTTAAGAGAATATTCAAATTAATTTATTTTTTGACAGTAAAAATCTTAAGCTTTAGTTTCATAAAATACTAATTAAATAACAAAATATTTAAAATCTTGTGAAACAGTATTTTTTATTACATTAACCGTACTGTCAGTACATGAGGTTAAGTACATACTTTTGTCCATGTTATATTTTAGGTTCGGTATTCCCATTTGTCTTAATGAGTTTAATAATTTACCTTCTCAACGGTGCTCTTGCCCATTTTTTTATAAAATTCATATAAAAACTTTTAAACATGGCAAATTTCCCGTTTTTAATAAATTGTGTTTTTTAGTAAAAGGAAGGAAGTTGTTGTTTTTATATTTTTTGCTTTATAATTATTAAGACGCAATTATTAGGTTAAGTTTTAAATTAGTTTCCGGATTAAATAATTATAAAATGAACTAAAAAATCATGTTATGGTAATATTCCAGCAATACACTAAATACTTAGAGCGTAAAAATAAACAAATATAAAAATTAAAAATATAATAGCGGTATAAAAGTAATTACATACATGAAAAATGGAAAAACAAAAAATTTTCACCAAATATTTTCGCAATTTTGAGGAATGAAAATAATTTAAGGAAATTTGAAATATTAAAATAAAAATTACACTGAAAAAGAAATAATAATGCAATACTTTTCAAATTTAAGACAATAATTTTTGATAAATAAAGTATTGTCCGGAAATGATTCCTTAAAAATTATACTACTTTAAAAATTTTCAAAAATACTATTTTTTTGTAAATATAATAAATATTACAGGAGATAGGTATTAATTTGAAATTTTTGGTGTTAGTTTTTACTCACAAAAATAGATATTTAAGGCCAATAAAAGTCTTAAAAATATTTTGAGGGGCGTTACATGTGGGGGGTATGAATATTTGTTGAGCATATCTTTTTTCGTTACATTTTTAATAATTTTAAAAGTACTAAAATACTCCGAGCTCAATGTTCTACAGAAAAGGTAATCCTATTCTAAGTTGCTCCGGTACTTTGTCTTACAGCAAAAGTAGATTTTATAATTTTTAGCTAAAAATATAAATTAAAAAACAACATTATTTATTTATTTTGATTTATTATTTCTTATAAGAATATTAAACACATTATTACAAAAGCTGTTCGAAGTTATTACCGCCTTATTCCATCAATATTCTTTGACAAAATTTCGAAGTACTTTATAATTCAAACTTGCTTAGTTTTGCCTTCTCTATCACCCCAAAAAATTGTCATATGTAATATCAGGAGTGGTCAAATTTAAGTCGAATATTTTTCACTGTCATTATCACGAATGTCATTTGGGGTTAAGTTTTAATTTTTAACCCCAAATGACATGAGTGGGAATGTATGAAAAATATTCGACTTACAATTTGAACAAGAGTGCATATTTAAGGGACTATTTAACGAACATTTTTCACTTTCTTATGCAAAATTTGACAGCCAACTTCAAACTTATTGAAGTTTTACATAACCTCATGAAATAATCGCTGATATTTTTGACGTTTTACTTGTCACAAAAAATAATCACTTGTGAGTTGAATAGTCACAATTATTCAGGAATTCCCTTTATAGTATTGTCTAAGATCTCATTCATAAAATTCGAAAAAAAATATCGTCTGAATTTCTTTTGATTAGAAAAATACGGTGATTTATTTTAGTATCTATGTATCTATGAAGAATTTTTAATTTCATTCAGTATTTACAATTTATTCGTGTCTTCGCGTGCTGTATTCATGTGTTCTGATAAAGTTATTACTTTAATTAAACGCTTGTAATATTTATACATACATATTAACACTTTTATTTTATTTATGCAATTTTATTATATAATTTTAAAATTAATTCATTTCATTGCGTTTAAGTGATTATGAAATAAATGTATCTTTTTAATTTCTACAGCTAAACCTTCCGACAATCCCCGGGAAATATGTTCGCAACATGTTGGTGAGAACACAAAAACAAGTTAACTAGTTCCCGTCGAAAAGGTTGAAAATTTTCTGAAGAACAGATACAAAGGAAGGTGTTGCTTGTTTTTGTTTCCGTGTGTTTCGTTTAAAAGGATAACATCTCTCGGTTTTTATACCTGAGCCCCAAGACAATGAAGTTCTTTAAAATGATATTTAGTCATTCTAACCAAAATACGAAAGCAGCTACCATCATTTATGAATAATTGCGCATTAGGTTCTCTCCGCGGGTGCGTTTATCATTATAGTTCGTAAAGAAGAAATGATAAGATGTAAGAATTTTTTTTAGCCAAATTGCACCTACTACTGAGATAACCTAATGTTGAAATAACAAATAACTCTTAAATTCTGTAAAGGACCTTTCGTGTTTTTATCAGAATGACTAAATCCTATTTTGAAGAATCTTATTTTGTGGCTTCAAAAATTACCAAAAAGAGAACGAACTATCGTGTTTTTCATTGATTCAACTTGCCCAGTTCAAGTTTCAATGGATTTTTTATATGAAACCGATCGATGTTACCCATTTGAAAGGAAAACAGGAAAACATTAACCAGCAACAATTTTGTTTGTACCTGTGTTTCACAAAATTTGCAAAATGCTCGCGAGTTTCCTAGTCGCCACCGACATGTTACCAACATTGTTGCCAACATGTTTCCGGTGATTGTTGACCGGTTCGGCTTTATACACTTGGTAGATTTAAATCTGAACTAGGATTGAATGAGCAACATTGGTAACCACAGATAGAAGTTGCTGCTTTCAAGAAAGTCCGATGTATACTTAGGTTAGTCTTCTGTGACGTTTGACAGGCTTTAAAATGTCACTTTTTATGTTCGTTGACTCTATGTACACTTTGTACTGCCTAGGAGTAGAAATTACTACTTTGCACTGCCAACGAATATAAGGGCGGAGTAGAAATGAATTTTAGGCAACCCAATATACACTAACTTTGTATTGTGTGTTGTATGTAAATGAAATGTCAAATTTTGAAATTATTTATTATATTAGTTACTATTTTAAAAATTTCGACGCTTGAAAAAAAAAATAGCATGTTTTATTCGTAGTAAAAGAACTTTTTGTGGCTCGCATGTATCCTCGGTACTCGCAAAGCTCGTCCCGCAAACCTACATGCTCGCCACAAAAAGTACTTCTTTTACTCCTAATAAAACAATAATTTCTAAACCCATATAAATTTTATTTTTTTATTTTCATAAATAAAACAATGACAGGAGTGGCCCTAGTTTCATGTACATCCGGTATAAATTTCAGTTGATTTATTCTTATAAAAAACAAATCAATTGTTGTGAATACATACGTTTTTGGTCTTAACTTCTTTTTTGCTAATAATAATAAAAACTTAATGCTAGTCTGGAAAACAAGATTTATTTTTGGAACAAGAAAAAATTAAAATAAAACATCTCTGTTTAAAAATGAAAAAGGCATTTTTCTCAAGAAGATTCGCTTTGCCTTTTCCTATTTTGATTAAAATTATTTCCTCTTTCGTTTGGTCTAAGAGAATGTCCTGGCTACAAAAGTAGCCCACCGAGTAATATGAATCATAAAATAACTCATATCTTCTATATCGATGACTACAAAGTATATGTCCAAAATAAAAGCATTGTATTAAAGCTACCTAGAAGTAGTAAAAAAGTATTCAGATAATATAGGAATGGCGTTCGGGCTGGATAAATCTGGGGTGTTTCATATTAGACGTGGTTGAATGAACTCCAATGAAAACGATGAAAACCTTATATTTAGTGATGGTACTGAAATTAAACACTTACCTAGTACTGAGTTTTATTCATACTTTGGGGTGCAGCGGAGAACTATGGCGACATTAATCTTTATTAAACATTACTGACAAAATATGGAACATAGAGGTTGCGGGTATAAATAAAGTACAAGCTACTTGTTAGTAGATGTTTCTTATTAGTACTTACCGTATCTCACACATTTGAAGCTCTGAAATAATCAACCTGAATTAAAAATACTCGACAGAAAAACAAGAACCGTTATGGGGACAGTAGACGACTCCATCCGAATTCGTCGGCACAAAGATGGTGATAGAAGCAGCATGTGATGTTTACAAGTCTCACGATCCTATGTTGGCCTTGATAAAGGATCATGAGTTACAACAGAATAATAAGCGTTCTTGTTTACAGCAACACAAAAAGTAACTAATCGCCTAACCCTTTCCATGTGCCTAAAAAGAGTAAATAGCCTAGCCAAATGTATAACAAAGTTAGAGTCACATATCAGAAAAGCTAGAGTTAAAGAAGCCACGCAAATAACGTTATTTGAGAAACACCTAGATAGGTCAATGCATAGCCACTTCTGTAAAATTATTGCAGACCAGTAGTTGTTAGAAAAACAGACGTCCGTATTTCTCAAGTCAGCTTCGTTAAAATCGGAAACTGGAGGACACAATGTCGCATATTAAGATGGGGCGGGAAATATCTAACTGATACGCATGTGTAAAATATCTGTAAGGAAATAGCAGTGGTAGGAAAGTATATAGAATGAAATTTACTGGAATTTTCAGTTCTCGACGACCAACCGAATCCATGCGAATAGCCAGTCATCATGGATACCGAAAAAATGTAATCCACGTTGTTGAAATATCATGTCCCGGAGACCAGAACATTTCCTTAAAAAGGATGGAAAAAACGAAAGAACAAAGATCTACATTTGAATTTAGGCGTACTTACCCGGAATTTCATATTATCTTCATACCTCATAATCATAATAGGTGTCTACATCACCTAGCACTTGAACATCTGAAATAAATCAAAATAATATGCAGAAATATGTTCTTTGGGGATAATAAGAGCGCATAAAGATACTTACAATGTATAATTCTCCATTTTTAGTTGCTGATTCTACGGGTTGTAGCTAAATATAGCTAAATAGAGTACGAAATTAATATATTACGAATGATCCCTCTATTAACGTTAATTTTCATCCATTACATGAAATTAAATACATTTTGTTAACTTAACAGGGTGTAAACAAATGTATGCAAAAAAATCAGGAAACGATTCCTTGGCCAAATCTAAGATAAAAGTAAAGAATAATTTTTTTGTCTAACATGTTTCATTTTTGATGCAGTTATTCGCCCTTTCTTCCCTGGTAGCGTCATTTCGAGGTTTGGTGACATTCACTGACCTCATCGGTCCCCTGATTTATCCATGTGCGATTATTTCTTATGGGCTCGTGTTTATGAGCACAAGCCCCGAACACTGGAAGAATTGAAGAGATTCGCGTAGAAACCGCCCAAATTGAACGACGAATGTTGGAAAGAGTGGATGCAAACTTCAAGGAACGCATCCAGAAGTGTATCGCTGATCGTGGACTCTACACGAAAGATGTGATTTTCCACACTTGATTTTCTCAAATCCTATGAAAAGAAGAACCAGAATCTGCTAATAATTTTTTTTTTGAAAAATTAACGATTTTACGATTTTTTGAAAACTGTCCGACCTTTCTGCCGAACCCTGTAGAAGAAAACATACCTAAAGATGAATAATACGCGCGTGTGATTATAAAAACAAACAGTAATATAAAAGCGAATTTTTAATGAAGAATACCGTTAATTAATTAAAACCATACGCATATTAAGTAATAAAGTAAGACTTTAGTAAGAAATAAAATTGCAGACTTTTCATACAGACATATCTACTTCTATATGTGTATGTAAATATATTTTTAATTTTCCAAGAAGTTATGATCCAAATTGTAAATCATCATATATGTATTAAAATTGATTATCTCCTATTTTATAAAACTCTTATAAAATCCTGTTACACACCTAGGTATTCATAAATGGTAGTACTTGATTTCAAAGTGTATTGAGTATTGAGATGAAAGACTACAAATCTTTTAACATACATACAAAAAAGGTTTTATGAAAACTGCAATTAGTTCCGTTAGCTTGACGATCATAAACCTTCATAAGTAACCATAAAATATGAATCTAATATCTAATCCATTAAAACTTGTTTCAGATGGTAACACCGACGATGGCAATGTTTACACAACATTAGAACCAACTTTGAGCTCCAATCCCAACGTTTACTTCTACTGCAGTAACAACGTCCATCCGGGAATGATTTATTAAACAAATAAAATGTTTGAAGATGTAAAGCTTTGTGTTGGCACAAGTGAAATGATTTGCAAAGAGGATAATATTTACTTGAAAGGATACTTTTCATTTGCATCGCGGATTTATTAAGTGTTGATTGTGATGTTTTATCTGCGTTATTATTAACGAAGTTGTTTAAGGCAATGAAAGCGAGAAACGTAAATAAAGTGGCACGGGACTTTATTATTTATTGTAAAAAGTACTGTTAGTTTTATTTTAAGTTTAAGATAGTATTTATTAAAGCATGAAATAAATGACAAATGAATATTTGCAATTTAAATTATTTTTACTTTTTGGTTTCTAATCCTTTAATTTAAATGCAATAATTTTCTCTTTCTCCCTAATCACAAACATTTAACTAGACTACCTTTTCGTCAAAGAAATCAACGCTAATAAAATGATTTTTTCCTGATAATAACGTTTTCAATTGACATGCAATTCTAAAAACAATGCAACCGTGCTCTAAATTTTAACCATTTAATATAAATTTATTATAAGGATAATTTCCTTGATCACCCAAGTTATTAAAGACAATTTTTTATCTTGGCACGAAAGATTATGAAAATAATAAAAATTTTGTTCTGATCATTTTAACTAATATCGAATCTTGAAGTTTCCATATTCAGTTATATCGTTCCTAGTCAAGTCAGTAAATTTTTGAAATCATGAATCTGTTTATGAAAAAATAATGACCCCATGTTATTTTCATGAAACATACAATATTTTTTGGATTGCTTTTAATGATAATTAATCATGAATTCTACTTAACCACCAGAGATTTTGATGAATTTTAAAACCAAATACGAGTACATATTTTAATAGGTAAGTAATCTCATATTTTTTACAATGGTGTAAGTCGACAAAGGTAGTTAATAAATTAACTAAAAATATTTTAGTATGAATGGAAAATATTAATGAAAAAGACTTTGCAGAATACCGTTAAGGTAAACCATTAAAATCCATAAAATCAGCATCCAAAATTTATAATCCAATTAAAAGCATGTTACAAGTTCGTTCTCATTTTATTACCGTCTATTTTATTTGTATAATAAAATGTAATTATTATACTTTATAATAATATTAAATCTGTTTCCAATTACAAAATAAGTTTTTTTCTTTTAATAAGAAGTGATTATAATAACTCACAAGTTATTTATGGGGAGATTAAAAAACTTTCCTCCGTTTTTAAGTAGCAATTTAATTATGCACGGTCGCATTAAATTGATAATGGATCGATTAAATAGTGCGGCTTTTGACTTAATTTTTATCGCGGCTATTAGTGTTGATTAATTAAAGCCATAAAGATTGTTCTTTCTGATAGTTATTCATTTGTTTGGGCAATAATTAACATTCATTAGAATATGTATTTTTTTTAATAAAATCAGAAAGCGAATTGTTGAAATTTTAATGAAATCTTAACGCATATTTTAGTAACAATTATATTTAAGTAAAAATATAATTAATGAGGATAATAATCCAATTTTAATTCATTTGCTGAAGTTTTAATCTCCTAGAAGTAAATTATTAACTTTTAGAAAAATAATGAATGCTTTTACAACAAATAAAAAATATGAAAACAATATAAAATTAATTCTTGATTTTAAAAGTTGAAATTTTTTCGATTACTGTCTGTTAAAAGTCTTATTTATAAAAAATCACCTAAAAATAGACTCACTTTTCATTAAATAACTATTATAATCAGAGAAACTGATAAATCTCAACCAGCTGAAAATAAATACATTGAAAAATTTAATGATTCTATATGCATTACCTACAAATTTATTTTCGAATAGTTCAGTATTATTTGGAAATTAACATTACACAGGACGATGAGGAGGATCTCTGATATTACAATTTCACCTGCTCTTTTACTTCTTATTTCCTTACTACGTAATTAATTTTTTAGAAAATTTTAGCCTCTAAATTCTGGTACTAGAATATAAACCTCAAAAAGTGACCTATTCTTTGCGCTTAAATTATTTTTAATAACGAAATTAAACAATTTAATAATTTACTATTAATAACAAAAGGTATTCTCCATTATCTTTATTTATTTAAATGATCAATTTCAGGAACAGATGGATAAAAAATACATAGGATCTGTACGGTCGCCATATTATTTCTATGAATAACTTATCAAAAAGTGGTTCAAAAGATTCCTATTGAAAATTTAAAAGACATTAAAAATTAAAAAAGTAGTACAACAAAGTTGCAATCGATGATTTGGATCTTGGTTTGATAAAAATCAAAAAAAAGATAATTCCTTAGATCTACCTTTAGTAGTTTTTGAAAATTCCAAATTATTGGCTTAGAGCAAAAATTAATTCAAAATTTGCATTTGGAGATTTCTACAAATTTTAGCCTAAAATAATATTGAAGTCATCAGGAATGTTAATGACAAAACAGGTAGGTACTATATAATTAGTTAAATTGTTACTTTTGTCTCAATTTACTCTAAGATATCTTTTCTGTAACTTTTTCGACTGAGAGAATTATGTTCCCTCTTTATCTTACATTTTATTATCGACATTGTCCCACTTTTTTTCGCATGCGAATTTCGATTCGGGTCGTACAGAATATGGGTAAAAGTGGTCTTTTTTTACTCTTTTTCGCTCTAAACCAACGAAATAATCTAAATTTTTAAAGAAGAGTTAAATGGATGGACACATTTATTTAAAAAAAAGATCCATTTTGTATTAAATTTAAATTATTTTCTATCATTTTTTTATACAGGGTGGTTCATTTAACCTGAAGAGTGAAAATATGTTTTTCTAAAAGTAAGAGTTTTAGAAAAGAAACTGAAGTAAACTTTGTTTTTTTAAGTAGCCTCAGACTGGGCATATATATTTTCTCCTGGAGGAGTTTTTCTTGGTCATTTTAGCCTCAGCTCAATTTTAATAATAGAATCTAGCAAACAAACAATAAAATATTATCTGAAGCATTTTGCGTTTAGTTTTGACACATTTTTTTTTAATTTTTTACTTTAAATTATCTTGTCACTTATTATTTTTCATTTAACATGAAAATAAAGTAAAGCAATGTTAAAAATAAATTATTTCATTATGATAAAAAAATACTAGAAACTTTTTATGGTAAAACTCTTCTTTGGAGATATTTCCACTATTCAGTTTTAATGGACCACTCTGTATGTTTAGTAAAATTATAATAAATTAAAGTGTTTAAAAAAATAACAATTTATAAATAATGTTTAAATAGTGGTTTTGGTTTTGATTTCACTTTGTCATTTATTTGAAAATTGAAATTTGGTGTGAAGACTAATACGTTTAAGATATAATTTCTCAATTTTTTTCTGATTTTTTGAAAGCTCTGAAAGTGTAGTTTTAAGGAGGGTTGGGCTTGTAAACAGCGGCAACTTTTGTATGGTTAACATAAAATCATTTTTGTTTTTATACTAATATTCCTTATTCAGTTTTTAAGTTTTTTTTTCTTTAAGTTTTTTTTTAAATTGGTTGTAGAATCGCCTCCTAAAGTTTGGCCGCTTACATTTTTAATATTAAAAAACAAACAAATCCAGTAGAACATTCACCTCTTAAAAAATTCGAAAATTCTTTTCTTAAAAAATAAAGAAATTAAATTTTGTAGTTCCAGCGTATTAATAATGTTTATATTACAATTTTTAACTGATATAAGGACAATATTTTTAAACTGTCGGTGTTATCTTGGTTTCAAAATAATTTCAAAAATTGCGGTTTTAAGTTAAGATACCAAAGTACATAAAACTCGTTCCTCCACAAAATTAGCTATAAGAATATGTCGATTATTTTTCACTGTCATTACCACGAATGATAATTCCCTGACTGCGTATAAGGAGGGAAATTTTTAAATGGCAAGAGTGGTAATGTATGAAAAATATTCGACTAATAATTTGAACGAGAGAAAATATTTATGGTCCAGTCAATTAGTAGTTTGAAGTAGTTTTTTTAGCAAACTTTATGAAAAACACAAGAAATCAGATAATTTTTTTGTTTTAGGTTACAACTTGCAAAGTAAGCTTTTTACGTAAAAAGTAGTTCTGTAATTAAATAAAAAGGTAGAAATTACCTACAATTCATGTTCTTATTAGTGTTTTGTACGACATATAGTTTGCGTTAACAAAATGTGTTTTTTTTACTATTTTCCGAAAATTACTGATTTTCCAAAGCCTTTTTTAGCGAAAACCTTATGTCGAATAAAAAAATAATAACATGAATTGTAAGCAATTTTTCCTGTTTTTTGATGATTTGTCATATTTGCCGAAAGAAATTTTTGTTAGATAACTTCAGATTTGAGTGCAGCATCCCAAAAAACATAATGTTAGCCACTAAACACAATTTCACTTATTCTATGCTTGTTTACATAATATACACCAATTGCATTTTCTGTGTTTTAATCCAAATTAATTTAATAGTTTTAGTTAATGCCTATTATTATTAGACAGTAAGGTGTTTTTAATTGGCAAGATTTACAACATAAACTCTAGTATTTTTCACTGACTTTCCCAATGTAATGAACGTTTTTTACCTTTTTTTACCTAAATTTGACAGCCAACTAATCATATAATTACTTGTGAGTTGAAAAATTAAGAAAGTCATACCGGGTGAGTCGGGAGGAGTACGTCAAACTCGGGGAGTTATTACAAGGTAAAAAAGGTAAACGTGGTCAGTTTTAAAAATTACAGTTGACATTATTTGTATAATTCTTTTCTTGGACCATTCAATGGTCGCGGTGGTATTAACCACAAGGTACTCAGATCTTCAATCATTAGATTTTTGGTTGAGGACCAGATTTTAAATTAGGATTTATAAAGAAAAGGTTGGAGTTTAGGACGTATTTTGACAGCTGCAGCTCTAATAAAAATCATAGAGTTTAAGCTAAAATTAGGCTCAAACTGACAAGAATTATGTTTTTTGCATGTATTTTATATGTCATAAATGTCAGTTTAAAACTGGATTTAACTAAAACTTTTTCGTGCAACCCACCCTAAATGTGGTGTTATACTAACTATACTGAAATTTTTAAAACGATATAACTTGAAAAGTAATAAAAATTGGATGACAAGATTTTGTTTTTTTACCTTATATTGACGTGTAGAATTTACTCTTCCGGACTCACCCTATGTATATTACAGGCAAGATATTGGACTTTTATTATCATATAACCTCCTGGAAGTCTAGTACTAACCTGGACGAGGACTAGAAAAAGTAAAAAAGTAACACAACTTTTAAGTTGTACAACATAGTATTATACCTGACTTATTGTATTAATTTTTGTAGGAATTTCAAAACTAACTTAGCATAACCTGAAAATATGTAGACTTCAAATGAGAAGTATGTTTTTTCCTAAAAATGTTGGAATGAAAATAATAGTTTTAAGAAGTACTAGAAGTCTTCTATACATTAGATTAGATTGGATAGGAGGGCGATTGACTGCAATTGAACCTTACCGGACTGCGACCATTTTGATCTTTTGTTCAACCCTAGTGAAGTACTGGGACATCTAAATGCTTAATAAAGCTAATTAGATCATTGGTCTGGAACTAGAGTTGTCCAGCCAAAGTGATTAAATCTAATACGAGCTAATGCGCCTCATTCGCAAATGATGTTTCATCTTCCAGGCCACAGAATCTGCAGGTTTTAAATTCTGACTTGCCCATTTTGTTGAGAGGATACCTCAAAGGTTAAAAGGCCTGTGATGAGCCTCAGTTCATTCCTACTTAGGTTGAAAAGCTTAGTGGCTTTATTGGGCGAGTACTCGATGAATTTCTTCGCCTGTCTTGACATTATACTATCATACTATTCCTTTCCCACCGTATGATCTCCTCCCGTAGATGTGTCTTGTTCAGCCCACAGAACGTTTCTGGACCACTCGGTGTAAGATTTGAGGCCGATCTAGCCTACTCATCAGCAATTTCGTGGCCTTCTATTCCCTGGTACCCTCGCACACACATTAGGACAAGCTTGTTTCATTTTGCCAGTTGCTTCAGGGATTGTCGACATTCCCAGGTAAATATGTATATTTGTGCTCCTTCGAGTCTAATTCGTAAGCACTCCTGAGCACATAATTCCTCAGCCAGAGTTTTTACCTGTATAATGGTTGGGGAAGTTCCCAAGGCCTTGGAAATCCTATAGCTGGGTATATATACCTATACCTGTTGCCCTATTGGATTTGGATCCGTCCGTGAACCACAAGGGTGCCTTGGGATCCAAGTGATTTAACATGTGTTTTACCATTTGGTGGTCTTGGACAACCACTTCAAACGGAGTCTCAAAGTCAATACTTCTCGGCATTATATACGATGGTTTAGTTGTGAAGTCTGGCTCCATAGCCCTTGTGATTCCCAAGCACGCTAACCGCTGCAGTTTCTACAGCTTGTTGTGCGTGGTAGTTTTTTCGTTTTCGTCCACCACACCAAGGAGGCATATGTGACGATAGGCCTCACCACCCTGGTGTATAACCAGTAGGTCTTCTTTGGTTAGAGTCCCCATGGTTTTCCGAAGAGTTGGCGGCATGTCCATATGGCAGCCGTAGCTTTGGAAATGGTTTTGTCGACATGTGGATTCAAAGTCAACTTGCTATGTAAGAGAACTCCGAGATGTTTTGTCTCATTGGAAAAGTCGATTGATTGTCCATTTAGGTGAGGCTTTTGTAGGTTTAGTTTACTCCGCCTTGTAAATGGAATTATGATGGTCTTGCTTTGGTGAACGTTTAGTTCTTCCCCTTTGCACCAGTTTCTGATTATATTTAAGGCATTTTGAATCAGGGCCGATAAGTTCCCTTCATGTTTGCCTTTTATAATAAGTCTTCTATACATACCAAAGTTGCCTCTTTACAAAATATGTATAAATCCATTGAGTTTTGATTATCACACAAATTAACTTTTTGTATTCGTGGTATTCTTGGAATCACCGATTCAATTCATACCATAAGAAAAGTCACTAATTTTAACGTATATTATTCTAATGAAAATTATTGTCCCACCTATAATAAAAAAATTTAACTTCATTTCGATATCAAATAATGTATTTCGTATAAAAATATAGGAGTATTTAATAATTTCATTAAAGAATATGAAACGCAATTTATTTTTTTCTTGCTTATTAAGTTTTTTTTTCATCAATTAAGGGAGTTTGTTGTGCTTGGTGGGTTTCTTAAAAATATACTTAAGATTTTATCTTTAAAGTATGGTAATTTTTTAACATTACATTAAAATTTGCATAAACTTTTCTATTACAATATTTTAGTAATTTATAACATATAAAATTACTATAAAAGCACTTAACAATATAATTATATTATAATAAATTATTTTGTCTGCTACATACATATTAATAACTACAAATAAGATTAAAAATTTCTTTTATTAATAAAAAAACCATTTAAAATTATTTTTATTCATTTTAGATTTATTTAAAATTTTTAATCAATTTAAGCATAAAACATTTCAAATTTGAATTGAAATGCATGAATTTTAATTTGAAAATAATAATGAAGCACAAAATCAATTAATTTTAATCAAAGTATTTAAGATTTTTTTAAATGCAGCTAATCCGATTAAAGCATTCGTCAAGTATAATTACATTTCTAGTAAAACTAGAATAAGTAATTACAAAATATGCTAATGCAAAAACAAAAAGTGCCAAAATGCGAATTTTTTATGTTTATTGATTTTATTTTATTTAAAAATTATACAAAATAATTAATTTTAAATTAATTATATACTTATTTTTAATTTACAATTTAATCCGTCTAAATTAAAAAAAAACAATATTTTAGTGAATAATTTTGTTTGACATAATTTAAAATCAATATGAGTGACCTGGATATATATAACAAAAATAAATAAGTATGTATACATTCAATGATATTAACACCACTCTCACTTTATACATTGCAGTGTAGCTTTCATTGCACACTTAATTGGAATAAGGAAAAATAACAGCATTAATCATTTCCACTGAAAACCCATTATTTATAAAGTGAAAACAATTGATGCAAAACAGAGTATAGCTTATTATAAATAAAATTGAACGTATAATAACACACTTTTTTATACATTATATTTTGAAAGTTTTTTAATTGTAAATCAATTTCATAAAAAATACTAAAACGAAATTGGGTTATTGGTATTGAATTAAGTCTTTATAATAAATTATTAAAATTTTGTAGTTTAGTTTTGTTACTAATCGATTTATTAAAAAACTTTCATGTTTAATTTATAAATTTATTTGAAATAAATTGTCGTTCATTTTAAATTTGTATCGGATTAATAAAACGGTGGCCTCTTTTCACCAAGCAGGTATCTTTGGAACGAGGAAGAAATTTATGTGATATCGTACATTAAAATACCGAAGAATTTTATTTTTCCTTAATTCGGATCTAAACGACACCATAATTTAAGGAGTTACAGTTTAGGTTTAACACAGAAACCTATATCTACATACATATATCGTTTATATATGATAATTTAAAATAAATATAATATATCTCGTGTTTTCTTCATTTTGGGCAATAAAAATAAATTATGTTTATAATATTTTGGGTGTACACAAAACTAGGACCACCCCTGTCATTTCTTTTTTTACGAAAATAAAAAATAAAATTTAAGTACTCATCACTATTTGTTTTTTTATTATTTAAAATTGCAATAGCTTTGACAAATTTATTCACTTGTTCTTTTCAAAGTAAATTCTTTCAAGCTGGATTTGTCTTCGTCTATTGGGATTTTCTAAATTTTCAGTCAAATTTATGTTTTTTTCGAAATCTAAATGACTAATTTTTTTTTTAAATTAGTACTGTAAGTTTATCAACATTTCTCAAAAAGGGGGGTTGTATTAATATTATTCCCTTCCTCTTCCCCCACATGAGGGGTATAGATGCAAAACCCGACATGTCACAAAATAATCAAAATGGAGTTACACTTTGAATTGGACTTGTCTGACTTTTATGCAACTTTATTTGAAAGAGTTTATGTTCATAGAGCGACAAACATTATAGCGTGTATTCAGCGACCGTGATGAAAAATTTAGAGACATCGTTATCTTTAATCACTTGATTAAAAAATATTTCTTCATAAGAAATATTTTCTTAAAGACGTGATTAACTTTAACGACGTCTCTAAAATTTTCATCACGGTCGCTGAATACATGCTAATGAATTTGTACCGTTAAAGTTTACCATAAGATGCAAATCTCGACATGTCCATTAGCCAATTTAATTCAAATAGCGACATGTCCAAAGATCAGTGTTTTTCCAAAAACGTTATAGCAAAGAGGTGTTTCTAAAAAGTTTAAAGTAAATTATAAATAAATTAAAAATGGAATTTGTAAAAGAGGAATGAAGATTGAAAGAATGAAACCAAAAGAACTGCGCGTAGGAGTGCTACTCAAGACAGATAAAATAAAAATTTTAAAAAAATTTGTTTAACAGTCATTATAGGAAATTCCGTTCTGGAATATTTTACTAAACTTTTTGAGAGAAATGATGAAGATGGTGCCGAAGAAAATTTACCACCAGAAGAAGATGTAACAGATTGATTTAAATCAAATTGGCCTTTTTACAATAAGTATTTTTTATAATAATATAAAGGTATCTTTTAAAATCCTGTTGATTTAGGATTAAAGATTTTTTTGTAGGAAGTTGAGTTAATTTTAGATGCAAATAGCGACAAGTCCTAGACTTAGTTGCAAAATGCGACATGTCAATTAGTTTTTCGGATATTTTCTCTTTGTTTGTTTATATAAATTTAATCAATTAAAGTGACCTAATGTAATATAAATTAGTCAATAAAAGAAAACAAAAAATAACTCAATATCCTTAAAAATTAACATATGACACAATTTTGCGGTATTCTCAAAATACCTTTACGAGGACATCTCGGGTTTTGCATCTATACCCCTCATATCGTCGGCTTAATCTGCAAACCTCGTAAGTCCAAAATATCAAATTTTAAAGGAGCAACAAAAAACTGTTTATAAAATTTATTTTTAATTATTCAAGCAAATTTGTTTTGTATATATGTTTTTAAATAAATTAATTTCTTTTGGAATCAACAATTTCATTACAATATTCATGATTTAATTTTTTAATGGACTTACGGCATTTTCATGTATTTTTTTAATACTTTTAGGGACTTACGCATTTTACTTTCGTGAATCAATTAAAACACTTTCATCGAACTTTTTATTAAAGAAACATAATTTTATTATATAATACATATTTTTAATATAATGTAAATACTTGTATTTAAAAACAGTTAACGTAAATAAAATTCAGAAAATACTTCTACAGAAGTTTCGAAGTTTGTTATAAAAAAATATTATTTGTAAGGTAAATTGTCATAAAATTGATGATAATCTTTTGCAATACTATTTTTCAGATCCTGCAAATGTAAATATTTTTCTTTTTTAATTGGTAAGGGCCCTTGATATAAACAAGGGAGATTGGTTAATTCACAGGGTTGTACTAGTTTTGCACCTCGCCGGTTTTCCATTTCAAGAAAATCTTCTGAATATCGTAATTTATATAATATTTTTCCAACTGGTAAATATCGCAAGGCCCGGATATCCGTTACTACAGGGTCTCCTACCTTTCTTCCGGGACGCAAAGATTTTAAAAATTGAAGTTTTGTGAAATCTCTAAAGAAAGAAAAATCCAAATAATTAACTTTATAAGGTGTTGTTTTTTCCCGAGCTTTCAGACACAACGTGACGTAGTCAGCCGGTACGTTAATAGTAGTGCCTCTAATTTTACGTTCAATTGTGGAATGCATCGCATCAGCCTCCATTTGTGTATGCCCTTTTTCGAGAAATTTCTGTTCGATAACATTATTGGAAGTCATAGACAAGTTAAGTAATGCATTTGCCAATATTGAATTTCGGTTTTGCGAGGTGCAACCATCACTGTATAGTATAATCTTTTGGTTTTGTTCAATATCATTGATAACATTAGTTTCCAAAAAACTGTAAATTATTGACGAATAGTCACTTGCTGTTACTCCACTAGAACATTCATGCCAAATATAACAGTAGCCGTCTTTGGTTTTCATGTCAAATATAGTAAAGTTATGAACAATTAATTTAGTTTTAAAATAGAGTGATGATACATTGGACTTTGGAGAAAGTAATACCGACTGTAGATCCATGTAGAATACACGGTCATTAGACTCCTTATCGGGATTCTTCGCATCTCTCGCTTCTTTCTTTTTTTTCCTGATGCAATGCATAAACTGCATCTGACAAATTTCCAGTTTTGTGGGCTACGCATTTATCACACTCGTCTTTCTTTGGTTTAAAAAGTGACAAATTTATTTCGTCAAACACATAAAAAGTTGCTATCGAGACATGTAAACTATTTTCCTCCAGGCACCAGCTTTTATAAAATTTAAAAAGGCCTTGTTTTGACTGCCAGTTTGGCTCCAAATAAAGTTTAGTCGATGAAGATCGGCAGTAGTGCGATTCAACTTTAGGTAAACTTCTAAAAAACATTTTCAATCTTTCTTTTTGATCTCTGTAGCGTATTGAGGCTGGTGTTTTTTTCTTGGCTTTCGTTTTCCTTATTTTTTTCCTTCTTTAACCAACTTAAAACCATGGACTCTTTAATATCATTCGTGTTGAGAAACATCAGGTTACATACTCTTAATCTAGGACCGTCATCACTTTTTTTTAAATAATAGATTAGAGATTCATTCCTTCTAGATGTATTTTCATTTAATCTATTTCTTTGTCTTTTCACGTTCTTAATATCTACTAAAAATGAAACATAAATTTTTCTTTCAGACCAGCTCATTTTGGACCAAAAGTTCAAAAATATATTCTTTCTTTCATTTTCAGAAAATTCTCCGCATTTCAATGCAGATTCTTTTTGTGATAATTTGCAGTTACACGCATCTTTCATAATTCGCTTCCCTTATAATGTCATATTTCCACTTGCCGTCTACTTTTCTTCTTCCAAAATATTCTTTGCCTTTCTCTCGTATATTTTTTTTTATATTTTCGGACCAGTGTTCTTCTTTTACTAAATGCCTTTTCTTCCTCTTTGGTAAACTAATTTCAGCTACATCCTCAGGAACATAGTCAGGATCTTGATTTTCTAAATTAACTTCATTTTCATAACAGTTATTTTCAATTAGCGATTGATCGTTGAGGACTTAGATATTATTATCTTGGCAGTTTTCTATAGAAAATTCTTCATTTATTGGGGTGGATTCTTCACAGTCTTCTTTCTCATAGTCTACTAAATTTGTAGTGCTAATTGCTAATATTGCATGTCGACAATTATTTAAAGCTTTATCACATTCGGAATCTAATAATAAATTATCGTCAAACATAGTATTAATAGAATCCGGTGAATTTAGGTTTACGTTATATTGCATTGGTTCATAATCAGGTACAGATACTAATTTTGTCAAATCAGTCGCAGGAGTTTCAGCACCAAGATTTACCACAACTTCATCCTCCAGTAAGTTATTAGTAACTTCCGGAATGTCTAAAAGGTAAATATTTTCATCCATTTTTTTCTCGGTAGTCTTTTCTTTAGATTTATTATTTTTATTTGCCTCTTTTGCCATAATCAATATTTTTTGTGTTCTTGTATTTAAATGAGCAATTTGAAGATTAATTGACTTTACGATATCATACATACTATTTTAATGATTATTTAAATACGAGTTCAAATATTATATAAATTATTGGAAAATGGACAATGAACAATGGACCTACCTGTGATAGACAGTTTTAAATTCTAAAGTATAGATAAAATCAGAAGAAAAAATAAAAGCGAAAATTTTAATCATTGGACAACAAAACGAATTCAAAAAATTAAATGAAACTTGCTATGCAAATTTGTCAAGCAGTATATTGAAATCGGTTGGTATGCATATGCAGTTTATTACTTTTGGTGTGCAATATACATCCAATTATTAAATTAAAATCAATATTTGTCACCTTTTTGAACTATGTTATTAGTAAAAATAAATTTTAAATGGCCAAAGTTTCGGAATTGATAAAGGTTATTCCATACAAAGTTATAAGTAACTGCCTCGGATTTATCCATGTCTCATGTAGGCGCTATACTTAAGTGGGAGCGAGGCAACAATCACATCCGTAGAGGAAATAAGGTATAATAAGCATTTTTGATAATAGTTATTTTTATATATAAAATGAATAATCAAACAAATTGTGCACCAGCAAGTCTTATTTTTGCTAATATAGAAATGAATCACATAATTACTGAGCCGACTATAAAATTATATTTTCTTTTATACTTATTATTATAACTCTTATAGAAAAAAATAAATTAAATAATATATTAAACGTTTTGGCCCGTATTCACGACCGTTATGAAAAATTTAGAGACGTCGTTAACGTTAAACGCGTGATTAAAAAATATTTCTTCGTAAGAAATATTTATTTAAAGACGTGATTAACTTTAACGACCTCTCTAAAATTTTCATCTCCGTCGCTGAATACAGGCTTTTAAATTTAATTAATAAAAATGTTCAATTTATTATTGAAGTTGAAGAAAATAATAGCTTAAAATTAATTAAAGTTCAAAATGAAATTTAAAAAAATATTTATAAAAAACCAATCAACACTGATAGGAGATAGGATGTTAAACTTTTACTCTCATCATTTTAATGTTCTTTAAAAATAATTCATGAACATGATATAGGCAACCAATTTTGACAGTTATCACTCACAACAAATTGATAGAGTACCGAAAAAATAGTTAGAATATTTTTAAGTTAATAAACAAAGAAGAAATGGGTAATTTGACAACTTTTAAAAATACCTGCAGCACATACCTAAGGTGCCGGTCTTTCCGGCGCGACAGGTTCGGTGCGGCCCATTCGGCGCGAGGACTTTTGGCGCAAGGACTATTTATTCGGCGCACGGAATTAATTCTTCAATAATTAAAAAACTATCAATAAAAAATACTTGTTTAATAACTATTAGATAAATTCAAATTTATTGCATCCCACTTTATGCAAAATTAAGATATTTTTATAATTATAAGCGTTTTAACATTTGCAGATCATGGTAATTTTGTTTTCTTTTTCGGAATATATGAATTTTTGCAGAGAAATTAAATCGTAAACCATAATTAAATAATAAATGAATAAGTCAAGTATCATATAATTTAGCAAAAAAAATTTAATTTTTAAAATGAAAAAAATGTCAAAATAAAAGTCAAGTAAAAAAAGAAATTACTTCTTCATTAATTAAAAAATATCAATAAATGATACTTGTTTGATATAAGATATTTTTATACTTAAATAACAAATAAGAAAAACTTATATTAAAATTCACCTATTATTTTTTAAAAACGGCATTGAAGTATTTATTTTTTATTTCACTGTGGCCAACTGCGCCAAATTTAGGTTTCCTACCAGACCCAATGTTCTTGTACTTATTATTAAACATTGGTAAGTTCTATGTTTGTAAGAAAAAAAAAATTTGAACTTTCAAAAAAAATTTTAACTTTTTTTGGTAATTTTCTTAACAAAATTTATAAAAAGTACTCTTAATTGATTTCAATACGTACATTCAATTGTAAATTATGAAATTAATTCCGCCGTTTTTGAGAAACTACGTGTTATAATTTTTAAAATGCGTTTTTTGCCTATTCAGATAGAGGTTTTTTTTCCTTTTACAGTGATACATAACATGTACATAGGTATAAACTTTACATATTTATAAACACCTCTTGATAAATTGATAAATTAGGAAAATATTATTAAAAATTATAAGTACACTTAAGGTTTAAACCTACATGTGGGTATCACTGTAATCGGCAAAAATCCTCTTTCTAAATTAAAAAAAAAATGCCATGAAGGTTCATAAAATTTTTTTGTCACAATCATATTTAGACCTTATCAATGTTTAATAATAAGTACAAACAGAGAGACGCAGGAGGAGAAAGAAATAATTAAAACTTCTTTTAATGTAGAAACATATTTATTAAATTCCCAAATTCACCTTTAGACAATTAATTGTAATTTGTTAAGTAATCAGCAGCCAGCATATAAGTGGAGAAGGGCTGGGTTGTATTCAACAAAATATCTAAAATTAGGGCGCCACGTGTTTGTATGATTACTTACAACTTTATGGCAGGTAAATTATAAA
The DNA here is from genome assembly GCA_963971135.1 of Stenus bimaculatus. Classification (NCBI taxonomy): domain Eukaryota; kingdom Metazoa; phylum Arthropoda; class Insecta; order Coleoptera; family Staphylinidae; genus Stenus; species Stenus bimaculatus. The sequence continues at coordinate 30,751,086 of OZ020180.1, forward strand.
ATGAATGGTACCAAACACGAGTACCACCGTATATTGTAAACTAAAGGTGAAACAATTTATAACTAGTAGTATTGTTATGACCACTGTAAAGATCACAACGAGTATCGCCCAAAATATCTAAATAATTAAATAAACAAATAATAATAATTATGCTCCCCTCACAAATGTACAAAAAAATATCAAATTAAATACGCAATATCATGAGAGACACTCTCCAGTAGCAATAAGATACCAAAAGGTATTCAATATCAATTAGGATTTAAATAATAATAATATGAATTAATAATGACGTCTGATAATAGACCAAGTAATGAAAAGTATTGTTACCACTAAGTGAGACTATATTACCTCTAATCGAAAATTCAACGGTTTAAGGAACCACACAAGTAATAAAATTTTAAAATACTCAAATTGACGCGCCTATATCAAATGCGCTAAATATCCTGAAGGGATTTAAATTTGTGACTCGAAGCGATGATTTGATAAATTTACTTATGACTAATTTGACTTGAATATTAACAAAACTAAACAGATAATCACAAAAGCGTAACAAAAGGAAATTTCCCACCCTTAGTTGACGAGAATATGATGTCAAGTGCCTCTGGTACAAGCTCCGAATAAAAACTGCACACCAGCTCCCAGAATATCCACCATCCACTCAGCTCCTTTGTTAGCTACAAAAACTCCAATTGAGTGCACCTTCGGATTTTTCCCAACACAACCAATTAAAACCCTCACAATGAAGACTAAAGTAATGTCCATCAACGGGTTTAAAATCCAGAAAATCAAAAGAACGACCCAATACAAAAAGGCCTAAAAGTCAAAACCTAAGTCCACATGGTTTACACTATTTTCAGAATTTACCTTCGTCAAGAACGGGGTGTCTGTCAGCGATGCAACGAAAACTAAAAGGATCGGTGTTAATATTCGAAGGATGATTCAAGATTAAGCATCATCATCTTTTGCAAAATGGCGAATCCCCAAAATGTGACACAAATCCGACAAAGTCGATTGCCATCCAACAGCAAATATTCCCACTAGTAATGAAATCCACCCAAAATCGCTGTGCGAAAACTTCTACAACTCAAACCCACCAAGGAAGAAATCACCAATAACCAGTGCGAAACACCACTTAGGAAAATTCCCAAAATTGCAAACTGATGTTCACTGCTACAACTGCAGACTAAAAGTGAACCACGCCAACAAGAAAACCGGGACAATTGTTAATAACAATAGTTTATTTGAAAATAGCGATGTCAGAGGCAGCATCTCCCGAGGAAAAATTGGCAGTCTGAATCTTATTACCAAATTTTAAAAAATGTTACCACAAACAGCTGATTTCCTGCAACGAGCAATGTAAACAAACCAAATTTGTCGATGTTAATTAATCGTGAACGGTGTAAATAGTGGACTGAAACCCCTATAATTTTGGAAAGACACCCCACTAAATGTAAGTAACTATTTATATTAATATTATCAGATCTTATGACTAAAAGTTATTACTTGCAGGTCTACTATTTCCTAACGAGACAATAAAAATCTCAACAGCTGACTCCAAGCAAATAATTTTTGACCAATGACAAACGTGATAAAAAGGTAAGTACCACTGCAAACAATTTTAAACTAACGAACTATTTATTTCCAGGTGTGGGCGAGAAGGATTGAAAATGTGAAGTTATGCAACGCAATTTACTCCTTGATGTGAAAATTAATGATAATAAATCAGAAAATTACTATTATTATTGCTTCATTATTTTGATCCGTTACAAAAAGTTTATGTCATTTCTGTTGCAGTGAAATTAAAATTAAAAAAAAAAGAGGAGGAGAGTGCTAACAATGAGTTTTAATAGGAAATGTTTGCCGAACTTCAACCCTTAATTTGCATTTTATAGATAAGATGTAAAAAATAATCTCTAAATTGTTAATAATAAATAACATTTTAAGGTGATACAGTCAAACGTTCAAAAAACGACGTTCGTGTTATAAACGAATTTTGTTTAGAGAATTATTGATAAATGTTGCGCCGAATCGTCCCAATCCCCTAAGTTGCAGAGTGTCATTTTTACTATAAAAGATACCTATTCTGTAACTTTTTCGACTGAGAGAATTGTGTTCTGACTATATCTTACACGTGTGGTTACAGAATAGACCTTCTGTATTTTTATGGAAATTGTCAATATTACTGTCTAAATCTGGACAAAAGAATGTCAGTTCGGGCAGAATTGTCATTGGCTAAAATAACATCGGTGGTAGATTCATTCTGTTGACATGTTATTTCTTAACAAATTTGAAAATTTTGTTGACTATTAAATTTCAAAATGGTTTAATTTGTAATTCAATTTAAAAAGTGCTTCTATTTTTTTTTAAAATGAGCTTCAAGTATTATTTTCCCATAGAAAACGCCACGAAGGAATTTTTTTTAATATTTTTGGGACACACTTTATAATAAAAACAATTTTTATGTAAATAGGTTTTTTCCAATTTAAATTAACTTTAAAAAATACATTTAAAAAAATTCTTTTGATAAAATTTTTAGTAAACATATAATTTAGCTTCTGAAATGTAATTAATTTAATTTATTTTTTTCAGAGGATATAGTCAACACTATAATCTAATATCGTCTAAAATTTAAACGATATTTCCTCTCCAAATAAAGCAATTATTACTCGTAGTAGTTGATTGAATATAGTCATAAATAAAGTGTTTTAAAAAGCATTAACATAAATAACATACAATAAATTCTAATTAAAAAATAATTAAAATTTTAAAAGGCAAAGTGTAACATACGCCGAAATCTAATGGATACATAATTATAAACCATCAATTAAATATGTAGTTGTAATATCGCTCTTATCTGACTCTACTTTTAATTAAAAAGGATGAATGTTAAATAATTTGATTTATTTCTTATAGTCGGTAGTTATTTAATAAATCTAATATTAATACATAATTATTATAATATTACAAGTAGTTTTTTTTAAATTTTTCTAATTAATTTAATATCCATTATTCATAAAAACATTTTAAAAATTTAATATCTATAATTAAAAAAATATACTATAAATAAAAATATGAATAAATTGATAAAAAAAGTCCTAATCAATATTAATTAGCCTATGATAAGAAAAAAATATAAGAATAAGTAGAAAAAATATCGTTCTTTTCTCTAAAGTAGTAGGCAATTAATGGTTGAGAGTAGTCTTAAAATTTTTAAAGCATTGAATTGAAATAATATTAAAACTAAACATAATACGTACCAGGACTGCGATTCTCGAATGTATGCGACAAATTATCGCACAGTTTTCCTGTCAATATTTTATTTCTCTAGACTCTAGTCTAGACCTATTCGAGCATTTTATTAGATATTTGTCGCATTCGATCCCCCTTGCAACATTTTTAGAAAATATTTTTGATAAAGTAATCGACTTTCGACAGAAAAAGGGTACGATAATTTGTCGGGAATCGCACTTCAGGGGTTTTATTTAATTTTATTATTATTAATTTCTTATTAAAACAATAAAAGCTTATATTGCACTTAATAAAATCATAAACATGCAGAGCAAAAACTTGTAATTCATTGACACGAATATTATAAAAATAACACATACAATTATCAACACCAGTGAATTCTTCACATTAAAATACATAGCGTTGAAATTGCTAATTCTTCGTCGCCATCATTCGTGACTTATTTAATTATAAATATCTTAACTTTAACTCGTACAATTCTACTTTAATTCCGATAAATTTATTTTAGCTGTGGAAATTTCTACTAGACTAATGTCATTAAAAATTTCATTAAACTTAATTAGTAATTAGGAATGGTTGTTTGGAAAATAAAGGAAATTGCTTTTCCTAAAAGAGCACATCGTTTAATTTAAAAAAGTGCATTACATATGCGAGACATGAGACGCCCAGCTCCATGAAATTAATGGTATGAATATCACCGTTTCTAATGAGCTTTGTAATTATTGTTTCCTTCTTAGTCATTTTATCAAAATATGGTAATAAAAAAGTAATGACAATTACATTTTCAGTTATACATTAATTACTTTTTAAGGATAATTTTAATTATAAATGAAAATAATATGTTACCATTTTTATACCTAGTATTCGCATATAATTATATTATTTTAATTTTGTTAGTATAATATTTAGTACTCAAATATGATTATATTACTAATTAGTTACATCCCTAATTGAATATTATATTTGTTAATATTCGAAAAATATTTAAATAATTTTATTTCCTATTTTAGTGAAAGAAATAAGTAAATATAATTTAGTTTAATAAATGCAAATCACACAGTGAGAGTAAAATATTTGCTAAATATAAAATTATTTTTTTCCCAAAAAATGCAAAGCTTTTACTTTAACTATAAATGATTTGCTAATTTTTTTATTAATTTGCACCTCATAAAAAGTTTTACATCTAATAAATAATATGAAAGAAAGCCAACCATAATTTGCATGAAATTAGACATTAAATATTAATAAATTTAACGTGATTTAGATTTACAGAAACAATAAATTTACAGAAACGAAATTATTTAATGAGTTTTAACACTTTATTTAATTATTATTTAAAAGTGACCGTAAAAAGTTTTGCTATTTAAAGTTATTAAATTTTAATCAATAAATATCAAATAAATCTTAATTGCGTTAAGCGTTTAAGTAATTTGTATTTAAGGCTAACCATGCCAGTCGCGTGTTTCTCTGCCTTGCTAATACAAATCATTGCAAAACATTAAATAGTTCCTGAAGAAATTACAAAAATATATTTAGAATACAATAGTGTACAGGTCGGCTTGATTTTAATTTTTTTTTAAATTTTACATGGTTTTTAAAGCAGCATTTTTTGACAAAGTTAACTGATATAAAACTATCTAAAATATTAAAAAAAATTAAAATTGGATTAAGCCGATTTCATCACGATTGGCCAATTCATTAATATGCTACGGAGCTTGAACTATGAACTATTTGATGTTTTCCAATAATTTGTATTAGCGCAAATTCTGTCAATTAAAAGAATTGTTTATCAATAATAGTCCATTCTTTAGGACATACATAGTTTAACGAGTAAATACGTTTTCTAATTTCTAAAGTACGAATTGTATTTGGTTAGATTATTTCAAGGTTTATTTCTGCAAAATAAAAAGTTTGTCACAGCAGGTTTATAAATTTTAACGTCAATGATCTTGATGATCTTAATTTAGGTTAGAGGTTAGGCTTAAATTATCAAAATAACACAACGGCAAATGGACTAATTACAATGCTTGTCGGGACTCGGGACAAATGTGTTAAATAATTCTGTCAATTTATTGACAAATGAAATTGTGTTGCTAAGAAACAGACGAGTAGTGTTTCTAAAAAGCAACACAATTGAATTGGCAATAAAGCGACAGAATTATTATAGTGATTTTAACCCACGAATTGTAGATTATTTCAAGGCATATTTCCGCAAAATACAAAAAAAAATTGTAGATTTTAATGTCAGTCTTTACTTCAAATGTCAAATCAGGGTGAAGGCATGAAATAATCAGTGATTCTGTGATAATTCTTCTATCATACTAATAACATGTCAATACATTATTTTTATTATGCACTGATAACTTCTTTAAAATTAAAAAAATACATTTGTTTTTAAAAAGAAGTTACTGCTACAAATACCATGAGATGGTTCAGATCTGCAATAATTCTGTCAACTTATTAACTAATGAACTTGTGTTTCTAAAAAGCAACACAATTGAAATATAATATAAAGACATGGGAGAGTGAATAAGGGTATGGTCATAATAAGTGAATAGTGAAGTTGAGCATGGTTGTCATGCACAGGGTGAGGCAAGCAGTGGAGAAGCGATGAAAAATCAAACCAAGGCATTTCAATGCGAGCGGCCATAGTAGAGCAAATCGCTCATCGCTCATGTTTCAAAAAGCAAAACTCTTTAGGGTAAGGTTATACACACTGAACATTGTAGTGAAGAATGGTAGTAGAGCAAATACATAGAGGTATAAAGTAGAGCATTAAAGTAAGGAAGTAGTGGTTATACAGACAGCAATGAACATTGAGCGTTTAATTTAAAAAACGCAATTAACATGCGACACGAGACACAGTTGACGCAAGACGCAAGCATTTACCTCTACTACTAAACCGACCAACCAATCAGAGACTGCCCCACATAGATCAGAGTGCAGCAGAATCAAACAGTTTTGCTTTTTGAAACATGAGCGATGAGCGATTTGCTCTACTATGACCGCTCGCATTGAAATGCATTGGTTTGATTTTTCATCACTTCTCCACTGCTTGCCTCACTCTGTGCATGACTACCATTCTTCACTACTATCTTCAGTGTGTATAACCATACCTTTTTAGGTGCGTTTCCACCAAAGCAACAATGAGGAACTTTTTGTTTCGTTTTGTTTCTTCTTGTTGCTTCAAAAAGAAACTTTAAGAAACATTAATAAACTTATTGTTTCCACTAATGCAACTAACTCGTAAGTAGTCGCACGTTGTTTCAGGCAAATAATAAACGCGTAACACAGTGTTTCCACTGGTGGTCGATGTCGGATGTCGCCGAGTTAACCGAGCTAAATTTGGTGAAACATGGATCAAGATGAAGAAATTGCTCTGGCGGCGGCTACCTACATTGTGTTGTCTAGAAAAAAAAACAAAATAAGAGCTTCCAAGAAAGGCAAAATCATGGTGTCATACGCCTGCTTAGCACCCTCAAAGTAGACGATATTACCTCTGGAAAAATAAAAAATGGAAGTGTTCAAATTTTTTTAAGATTGTCCAATTCTGACATAGAATGGCTATTGTGTCAGATTGCTCCACGTATTCAAAAAGAAGATAGAAATTTTAGGCCAGCTATTTCCCCAATGGTACGAGACTAAACAAAACAAGTAAAGCAAAAAGCAACAAGTTTATGTTCCTAGTTCGTTTCCACTGAGACGGCGACAAGAAGAAACTTATTTTAGTTTCCTTTTGTTGCCGATTTTCTTTTTAAGTTTGCCGCTCGAAATGGAAACCGTCGACAAGAAGAAACAGTCGGCATTTGTTTCGGAAACAACGAGAAACATTTAGGAATTTTATGGAACTTTGTGGAACATTTTTGGAAACAAGCAACAGAAACACAAAAGTTCCACAATGTTGCTTTGGTGGAAACGCAGCTTTTGATTCTGCTGCACTCTGATCAATGTGGGGCCGTCTCTGATTGGTTGGTCGGTTTAGTAGTAAGGCAAATGCTAGCGTCTCGCGCCAACTGTGTCTCGTGTCGCATGTTATTTGCGTTATGTAAATTGACTGCTCAATGTTCATTGCTGTCTGTATAACCACCACTTCCTTACTTTAATGCTCTACTCTATACCTCGATGTATTTGCTCTACTACCATTCTTCACTACTATGTTCAGTGTGTATAACCTTACCCTAAGCTAATTTCTATAAATAATGGCCTGCAGTCCTACCGATACCCTGCAAATGACCCGAACAGTCCTTTGCAAGTCAAATAATTTTAATTTCAGAAGGGACCATATGCTAAAACACCTTATAATAAATCTATTTCAAACATGATATGATATGTAGATTTAAACTGAAAGAGAAAGAGAAAGAGAAATTTTGCACGATTTAGTTTTGATACCAATTGTTCTCCGTGTTGATGCCAGTTTTGTTACCAACTCACATTACAAAAAACTTGGTAGATTTTTGATTTTTCGTAGACTTAAAACAATATAAAGATGTTCATCTCTCTGGAAGATAGTTGCATCATCGGCAAACAATACTGATTCATTATCATTAACTATTGATAGAAAATCGTTAATATATAAATAGTAGAGGCATTTAACCCCATCTGGAAAAGTACCTGACGAGCATTAAATAGATTTGTTAATCACCCAATTAAATTTGTTATCTTTAAGGAGCCTCGTAGCTGAAGGAGGTCTCCAAAACATACAAGAAATACTGATATTTTAATAAATATCAATGAATTTCCACATAAAATCCTTATGTTTAACAATCACGAAACTCGATTTTTCTCCAACAAAGTAAAATGTTTAAAGCTTTTTGATACAAAATAAAGTAAGTACTTTGTTTTTAAAATTGTGACTTGGGCCTCAAAAAAAGCGCTGAATATACAGGATGTCCCACTTTTTTTCCAGCAAAATTTTTTTGAAGATAGTATTCTGAACAAAAATTTTCCTATGAACCATTATGTTTTTTTCGACACAGCAATTTTAAAATTGATAAATTTTTATGATTTTTGTGGAACGCCCTGTATAATATCTTTATTATATTTTTTATTTAAGTCAATTATTTAGATTTTTTCTTTGAAAATTGATTTTTTTGAACATTATTGGCTGTATTTAAAATAAGTGAACGACGACGTTAAATTTCCCTCGGTAAAATTTAGCATATTATTGGCTTAAAGATATACAAAATTCAAAGAATACTTGATTTAAATAAAAGTATTTAAAATAAAATGAAATTGATACAGGGTGTTCCACAAAAAAATCATTAAATTTTTTTAATTTTAAAATTGCTGCAAGGAGTCGAAAAACATAATACTTCATAGGAAAATTTTTGTTCAGAATGACATTTTCTATCTAAAAAAAAATTTGCTAGAAAAGAAAGTGGGACACCTTGTAATTAGAGTGTAATCAAATGTATACAAGAAAACATGTTCCATTTTTGATACAGAAGGTGTCAAAGTTTCTTTAGTTTTTCCTGTTTTTTACCATAACTTCTAAACCTTTCAAGCAATTTTTTTTTAGTGTAAAAAATTAGAGAATCGTGCATTTTAGGGGGTAGGTAACCCCTTTTTAGGTTAGACAAATTTTTTTTTATCTTAGATTTAGCCAAGTAAAGATTTACTTTTTACACTATTGTGAGAAAGTCTGTTGAGTATTAGAATAGTGACTTTTAACACGTTTGTAGAAAAATAACATTTTATAAAAATAAACTTAATATGCACATGGGTGCCGGGACGGGGGTGCACTTGGGTGTGGTTATGATTTAATATTATATTAATTTTGAGGAAATATATTGCTACCCCATTGGATTACTGAGCAATTTTCTTTTTAAAATTTCATGCGTATTTAGTTGCCTACATATCAATCCACAATCATTTTAGCTCACCCTGTACTTTGGAAAAGTAAAAATAATATTAGGGTTTTCGATAAAAAGTTTTTCCAAACATATTTTAAATAGATGTTCCATACCCAAAATTTTAAAATTTGATGATTTTATTCCTGCAATTTCATTAATTTAGATATTGATAATGTACACGCTATTTTTTAATACAATAATACACCATAACCATACTTTTATTATTTCAAATTTAAACAAATTTGGAATAGTTCAGATAAATGATATTTCCAAAGCTAAGACAACCAAATTCACATTCGTGTGGATATGTTCAATGCTTTAGTAACTATTGAATTAGTTGATCCAAAATACAGCAAATACTGTTGCATAACATAGAGTTTGTATGGAATATTGAATTAATAATACAGTCGTAATACTTTATATAATAAAAATGTATTGTCATCTTACCCTAATTTAATATTTATGATCCCTATGTTATGACCACAAAAACCGAACTATGTAAAATCTTCTGGCTATAATTTTTGCAATTGAAGACCTTGCAATAAAAAGGGGGCAGCTAATTTTTATATAAGTTTTGAGGTAATACTTTACTTAAAGTTAAAACACAATACACACAATATGATTTATTTGATCAGATTGTTTTTTATTTTAACTAATATTAATTCAAAATTGAACGAAAATGGAGCTGCCCCTTTCTGCAGTAAGGTCTTCCATTTTTGTTATTGTGGAGTAAAACTTAAAAATTGCTCGTATTTTACTATTTTCTTCCAAACAAGTCCCAGAAAGACTACAACATATTTTTGCTTTTTTTCAAAGTTTATTTTAAAAATTATACCACTTAGGGTATAATTTTTTAAATGCCTTAGCCTTAGGATGTTTATTATTAAATTTAATAGATTAAGAATGCAATTTAACAAGAAGGCCTTCGAAATTTAGCAATTTTATTGCATTTTTATAAACCACTCTAGATAAATGTATAAAAAAAAATACGAAAAAGAAGATAATTTCGACACTCTCGTATATGTATATCTAGAAAATATGTGTGAAACTCGATTTTAGTTTTCTTGATTAGTATGAGTGTAATTTGTCTTTGAAATTGGCAATTTACATTGAAATCTTCTATGTATACCCAAAATACAGTGGCTTCCTCGTAAGAATTCTTTTAATCGAAAATCTAAAAAATAGTAGTCTTGTTGTGTTTAGGTAATCTAGAACACTGAATTTATGGTTGCATAGGTCTAGCAAAGCTTAATTTGTTGGTCATGTTCTTTTAGGCATAGAATTTTTTGAAAGTTTTAAAATTTTTGTTTTGAAAAGTTGCTATCTCAATGGTAGATATTGATCACCGTTATTTTTATTCATTTTTTATAATAAATGAATCACCGTGTATAGTTTTGAATTTTTGATATGTTAATTATAAAATTATATGGAATAAAATACAATAAAAATCTAAAGAAACGTTTTTTATGTCAGTAATTTCCTTGTCAATGACAATAACAGAATACAGAACAATATTATATTAAAGAACGAGTTTCATAAGGCGGGTTTTTTTCTAAGAAGTCGAAGTTTAAAAATCGACCCGCGTAGCGGGAGCGTTTTAATCGTTAGAAAAAAGCTTTATTCCATATTCTTTATTAACGAGATCTTTATACTATTTTTTCTATTTTGCACTTTCTTTTATCAATTTTAAGTTAAAATCAACATGTTGGGAAATTTTGAAGTTGTTGGCAGCACGCTTATCATCCCTGACGTTTATTAATGTCATTATTCTATGGCATTTTTAGATTTACCTTTCCAGTTAGCCTAAGTGCTCATAATTCATCCAAAGTAACTTTAAATATATAAAATTTATAAGAATAATTCAATTTAACTTATTTATTGAGGTTCAGAAACAGTTATTAAAGATTTAAGATTAATTATGCATTTTACTAGTCATTTTTGATTGACATTTGCTAACAAAAAAATTAATTTTACTACTGAGTAAAGCACCGAAAGCGGAATAGTATAACACCGCTTTTAGGGTGGGTTGCACAGAAAAGTTTTAAATTGACAAGTATGACAGAAAATACATGTAAAAAACATCATAGTTGTCAGTTTGAGCTTGGTTTTAGCTAAAACCAAGTTTAGACTGTTTCGTGCAACCCACCCTTATACCCGTTTTCACCAACGATCCTAAAACTTAGGCAATGCTTATAGTGCTAGTTGCTAGGTATTTTTTATTAAATAATTAAAAATACTTGGCAACTAGTGCTATAAACAATGCCTTAATTTTAGGAATCGTTGGTGAAAACGGGCACTAGTGCTTTACTAGTCATAGTAACGAACCAAACTAGAAAAAATATTTTTAAATTTTATCGAGTAGATTAAAAAACCATATGTATAATGTATAATCATTTGGCTTACCTAATAATAATAACACAAATGTATGAAACACCTCGGTTGTGGTGTTTAAAATAAATGGGTTGGAGTTGCTTGCTTTTTATGGAAATTTTACGACTTTAAAAAACCTGAAGACCTAAAAAATCCAGGTAATCAATTTTTATCAATATGCACCAGACCAGACTGCAATATTATTAGCTGTACTTGTTTAAACTAAATTTTCTTAATCTTAACGTGAAATAGCCAATGTATTCCTATGTAAAAAGATTTAATTTTTGTCTGGATAAATTTTAGAAAAAAAATACAAAAAACTGGTATGATCATTTCAATTTATTGGAATATCTAAAAAAACGTTCATCCCTATACAGGGTGTTCCGTTCGTGGTTCACCAAACGTCTGGGTTAGAAACTAGAGCAAATTTAATCGAGAAAAGAAAGTGGGGTCTATCTTTTTTAGTTTTTCTCAAATATCACAAAATTGCTAATTAAATGTTAACCAATGTGCTTTGGGATTTAAACAAATTTCTTTTAAGTGATAATAATAATAGTAATACAATAATAATACAGTAGTAGTTGTTAAGATTAAAAAAAAAACGCTAAGAAAAAAAATTAAAAAAAATGGTTCTAGTTTTTGAAAAATTTATACAAGATAAGACTTATTACGATTGTGTTTTTTTTAAATTTATGTGTATGGTCGTATTCTTAACAAACCAGGAAAAATTTCTTTCACTCACTGATGCCTTCAGAAGTTACTTCTACAAGTAGATAGTCCTGAACATACTTTGTAAAATAGGGTGTATCCATTTCAAATGTTAATAAATTTTCTCAAAAGCTAATTAATAAATTATTAAACCGACTTGAACCTTTAATTATAAATTATTAGAAATTAAATATTTTTAAGAGAATGACTTTAAAAGATAAACACACCACATTTTTTATGTCTTGTGTTTGTACAATAAAATAAAACAGCTAAATAAGAAATGACATAAATAATCATTAAGTATCGTTTCCTAATATTAATTTTATTGCACAATATAATTTTCCAATTACCAGCAAACAAGACAATTTGATAAACCGGCAGCTATTAAGAAAATATTATCATTAGCCGTGCTCTACTTATAAATAAAATACAAAAAAATAATTACTTCCCATAATAAATACTTGATTACATTATAATTATCGAAATTTCCTATTCTTATTAAGGTATTGTTTATTCTCAGCCAATAGCAGATAAAAATAGACTCTTATTTTAAATTAATTTTTTATGCAATATTTGTCAAATAACAAACCCAAAAAATCTTTATTTAAAGAAGCCGCTCCTATAATTTTGTTAACTAAAATAAAAACCCGATACTTAAATAAAAAGCTTATTTCAATATTACTTATAATTAAATCAATGTATGGTTAAATAAAGCGTGACATGAATTGCATTTTTAATTTAATATTGGCGGTGGTAGTCTTAATAATACTGTTTGAGGTGTCTTGATTTTATAGTATGTTAAGGAAACGTGATGATGGAACCTGCCATCAAGTCAAAAATATGTGATTTTTATTTTTTGCGGCTATTAAATTTGACGGGTGTAATTTAATTGCGTGAGGTGAAATTTGTTTGGGATGGGTTTCTTTTTAATGTGCTGATGCGTGATTCTCGATATTTAAAACTGTTACAGCACACATGTAAATTAGAAATTCTAACATAAATGTGACGGTTTTGTTTATAATTTAAAAGTGGAAACAAATAGAAATAGGATGTTAGGAAATATATGAAAAATTAAATATGGAAATTTTTCATTCATAACTGGGTTATGGGTGACATGAATTTTTTTTACGTATTAAATTTAATAAACATATTTAATATTTAAATAATAGTTGGTAAATATAAAAGATAAATGCAGACATAAATAAGAAAGAACAATTATAAACATAGAAGAAAAAAAAAGAAAAAAATTATTCATCTTATAAATATACTAGTTCCCTCTCAACTCATAATATAAAACATACGCACTACTAACTTTATTGTTTCCAGAAATTTTTATCACATCGAAATCATTGTAATCATGCTATTCCTGTAGGAAAGTGTATTTATTAAATATACATACATATGTATAATGTCCACTGTAACATCTTTCATCTGCCAGTGATGTTACTGACAGCATATAAATTACATCGAGACTTTGTCAAATGTTAAATCCAATCCCTCTAAAGGAAAAACATCCATCATATTCAATTTTAACCTTCTTTAAAAATAATCTTTTCAAATGTATACCGGAAATTTTAGTTAGAACTTATAGTTCTTAACTGGATATTGCCACATAAAATTTGTCCATGTGATAATTCAAATTTCAAAAACATTTTTGAAGTATGTTGTAACAGCTAATTTAATAAATTTATAAATTTTCCATAAAAATTAGTACTCTTTGGAAGCCTTTCTTGCTCACTGAAAATGTAAACATAAAAAGTTGTTACAGCTTACTACTATAAAAATGGAAAAATAAACTGTATTATAATATTTTAATTAAAATATTTACCTCACAATATTTATTTAACTAAAACCCACTTTTTAGTATTTGGTACCTAAAATAGGATTACTTTTCTGATAAAAGGTAAACTAAACTGTTATCTTGATAAAGTATACATTTTTAATGAGTTCCAAGTTATTTTAAGTAAAAGTTAATAAATAGAGTTTTTTAATTTCTAGAGTAAATACCCTCTTAAAGGACTTTGTAGGTTTTCTTCGCTCTTTGCACTTTGAACAGGAAGGAGATACGGAGAACGTTGTATACGCCCTGTTTTATGAGGCATTGGAAGTAACAAATCCCATAATGAATCAAAAGTTACTGAGCAGTTACCACACTGTGTGGATTTAAGTGTAGATTTCAATTGACCAACTAATATAAGATCTATTAGAGACTGAAATTATCTCTTATTAAATCTCTATATCAAAAATCTATATCAATTACTAAATTACTTAATTTTCGAGCAATTTCGGCATTAATAGGTGTTTGTTTAGTAGTAATCCTATTGACAACTTTACATAAACCTTACCGAAAAACCATCTTCATTAACGAAAAGCTAAAAGAACAAGTATGTTGAGCACAAACAGAATTACCTTTGATGTAAAGAAGCTTAGACTGCCTTTGGTTTTTTAGACTTTTCAAATTTGAATGTAATACTTTTTCCGTTAACCATTTGATTAAAATATCATTCCCAGCAATCACAGGTTCGTTGCCAAGAATATACGTTGTCGTCAGATCTGAAACGTAACATTCAAAGTTTTCTGTACGATATGGCGAAGTTGTTATACGTACGATGTCCGCTTTTTGGGGAGAGAACATTTTCTACTTTAAAATATTTAAAATCATATTTACTAATTACTAAATACGATGGCAAATGAAAGGCTTAACGGATCTAACGCATCTACAAAAACGCTCACAACGCGTTGTAGCCTATTCAAAAGGGCCACAACGCGAAAATAGTGTTGTGGTTGTTTTGATAATTGAGCACAACGCGTTCTGGCAATGTGAAAATGCCAGAACGCGTTGAGATCGCGCATCGATGCAACCATAACGCATTTTAAATAAATAGTAATTGTGAATACTTTATAAATTGGAGTTTAAAAAGAAATACCAAATTTAGATGCATTTTAAGCAACCTAAAATAATAATAAATTTGTACAACCCAAAAATGAAAAAAAAAATTATTAGTAGAACTTTATTTATACATTATTTGTAAATTACAAATTTATTTAATTTAAATTTAAAGTCATTTATTTTTACACAAACTACTATTGTGACATTTTGAATTGCATTTTCTTTTTTTGGAAACGCATTGGCATTTTTTATCAATGCAGGATTTCTTGCACTGACAGCTTATAAAACCTTGTTTGCTTCCTGAAGATAACATAGATGCCGAACGAAGAGTTAGCGACGATGAGGGTACGTCTTGTATGTCAATAAAATTGCTGTCAGTACGAACATAGAGCCTCATAGGGACTTGTTTTAATAACCCAATGAAGAGCTCTATTTTTCTTACTTTGAATAAATCGAAGACCTTCAGACCATTTTCTGGAATTGTTGTCAGCCATCCAAGTTACCAACATATCTCGAACGTATTGGTTTGACCTTTCCACCGATCCCTGACTCTGGGAATGTCGCGGTTTCCCGTGACAAAGCTTCATTCCAGGCCACATATCAGCCAAATTTTTAATTTCTTTATTTGCAAATTCGCGGCCGTTATCGCTGTGAAGTATATATGGGGCACCAAATAAACAGAAAATGCCTAAAAGTTGGTACGTCACAACGTCAGCAGTTTTCGTTTTAAGAGGGCGAAGTATTGAAAATTTGGTTAAATGATCTTGATAGTTGAAAATAAATCTTATCTGGCTCTGACTGCATATCAATCAAATCAACTTGGTATCGAGAATTCATGTAATCAGAGAGAATTGGCCTTACAACTAATCCACGTTTCGGTATCTTTTTCTTCAGTTGACACTGTTCACACAGAGTCAGAAAAAGATTTATTATTTCACGAGTAATATTACAATATTTAGTTTTTAGTTCAGCTTCCATAACTGGAAACATAAATAAGAATAGCTTAGAAAGATAAGAACAATTTATTATTTTTTAGGTAGACATAGCAGTAGAATTACAAAAATCTATTTGAGGTTATTGCGACTATTTATTAAAGTTCAGGTACTGCTACGTATTGCGCAAAAAATATTTCTTTAGTTTAAAAATAAACGAAACCAAATTTAATTTTATATATTTTTCATCACAAAAATATTATGCCCAAAAAATCTAGGAATTCGTAAAATACATTTTTGTGAAACCCACCTCTTGTTGATATGTGCTGCCTCCAAAATATCAAACAGCTCGTCCGCCTTGCAAAAATAGCAAATTTTAGGATCATTTGTGCAGTCAGAACCACTTTCAATTAGTTTTTTAGTATCACCAATTTGTAATATGTCATATCGTTTTAAACGACGGTACTGCTTTGATGATAGCGCTTGTTTACTTTTTTGAAGTAATTGAGCTTCTTCTACTTCATGAAGTAACATTTCATAACGCGTATTATCGATAAATACACATCGATCAGAGGACGACTTATTTAGATCACTCAGTTTATCGTAAAAAATATTTTTAATGCTCATGTTTTTACTGACAATATCAACCGCGTCACACTCTAGCATGTCTGCACTCTATAGAGACGAACAACAAAATAATTTGAGATCTATACAAGACACGACTTGATCTAAGATTGCGAATGGGTATTTTAGCGCCCAAAATGCGTTGTGGCATTTTCACATTGCCAGAACGCGTTGTGGTCAATTATCAAAACAACCACAACACGAATTTCGCGTTGTGGCCCTTTTGAATAGGCCACAACGCGTGGTAGCGTTTTTGTAGATGCCACGACACGAATTTCGCGTTATGGCTGAACCGTAGAAGCCAGAACGCGTTGTGGTCGTTTTTTTCGCTCAATGAGCGTTTTCGGTCTTTGAGCCTAACATATATATAAGGATTTGCCAATTGATACTGAAGAAATTTTAAATATTTTTCAGAAAAAAAGTAGGAAATTGAATATTGCATTATAGTACAACTTGTATGTAGGAGGATAGGTAGTAAAATGTATTGTTTTTTGATAACTTTCAGTTTTTATATATTACATATATATTATTGTTATTACATAATTATTTATTTTAATTTTGTATTGGAATTTACAATTTACGTTTGTTTTTATTTTTGTAATTTATAATTGATAAATGATGTGATTTTTATTTTAAAAGTTAAATTTTGTAATTTTTTTATTGCAATGAGAATTTATTTATACATTAGTTAGAGAATTGACGTTTTTATTTTTGTGATTTTTGAAACCAATAAATAATATATATTTTTATTTAAATATTTTTTTTATCATTTTGTGCAACCCCCCCCCCCCCCCCCCCGATATAAGAGTCCTGGATACGCCACTGGTATCATTAACTGCCCCCAAGGTCCTCAGACCTTACGCCGTTAGTTCTAGAGGGTTCTATCAACATTAGCCGTTTCTCTTCAGATTTTTGCTATTTTTGTTTTATGAGAACTGCAGCATTCCAAATCCGCATCCCGATTATCAACTTTTAGGTTATGTGGACCACTCTCTGTAATATCGTTGAGTATTTATACCTACCGACATATTTATATTGTAGCTGCTCTGTTATATGCAGGGGTCCTTGGAAAATAATTTAGTATGTATAAATACTTGCGTATATTATAAAACGTTTGTCTTTCGTTTTGAACAATATGATTTATTAACACACACTTATGTAGGTACGCAAATTAAAACACATGTGTAAGTTTAGGTATTAATAATTATTTCACAATATACTTATTCAAGATATTATCAACGATAACACAGAACGTCACACAAGCTTATTCTTCTCACGAATACAAAAAACCACACCCAAATCCAGAGACGTCATGAAACGTATGCTGCTTTATATTTTTACGATTATTTCATAAGTTGTAAATACGTACAATTATTTTCTAATATGCTTTATATTGAAAATATGTTAAAAATGACGTAGCGCTCAAAACGTTGTTTTCTATATTAACTTAACTTTTTTCATACGTTTTATATGTATACGTTACATTTTCTCTGACAACTTACGTATTATCCTGGTATTAAAAAGTACGTTGCATTCACTACGTATATGTATAGTATTGGTTTACGTAGCATATCGTATGTAGCAACCAATACTTTAAACGAACTCGTATGAAACGTAGTGGAACTTACGTTGCGCTCACAACGTGTGATTGCATATTCATATACGTAGATATAAAACGTTGCAATGCTACGTAGTGAATACTAATTGAAACGTTCATAGAACTTTTGTGTTTGCTGGGTTACTACAATCAAGATAAATGAAAATTATAGATAGACCATTGATAACCTCTATTGCTAAATTATATTTCATTACAAAACTAATATACATGGTGTCCGAAAATTCGACCGACAACGATTAACTGGATATAGTAGACCTAAAAATAAGTTGATATGACCCTATTTATCTATATCCAAAAACGTACTCCCGAGCAGTTATAAGCCTCCAAAGTTGATTTTTTAAAATATATATTTTTTGCAGCCAAAGCAGTACAGATTTTTTAATAAAATTTTGTATACGTACATTTAAATACTGGATGCTCAATTGGTAACAATTTGACTAATTCTCGGCTTTTGTAAATAGTGTTGGATAGAAGAAGAAGGCATAGAACAGTCAAAAACCTTTTAGGTATTTAAAAATTTCATTTAAAATTTAAAACTTATTTGCTTTTGTGAAGAAATTCAAGTGTAAGATTTTTTTCTTTCTATGATTTTTGCCTAGGTTATGCCGCTTTTGAATAAATTTAAAAAAACGGTAAGAATTTAGTCGTTTTCATGGTAACAAGCTACAGTTTCCACATAAACTGATAATTTTAATATTTTTGCACTTTCTATATATAATGAGCTAGTTGAGTCCTTATTGATAGAGACTAAAACGTCACATTTCCTGTCTCTTGTCAAATTTTACTTTACTCCCTGTCTTGTCATTACTTTACTCCCGCCCGCGTCATTTGTCATCACTTTACTCCCGCTCACGTCACTTGTCATTAAAAATTAAAATTAGTCATAATCTTGTAATTTGTCTGAATTTGCCGCGAAATCACAATCGTTGCAAACTTCAGTCTAGTCTAAACACCACCAATATATTGAGTGAATTCTAACCTCTAATAAATTTATTTGGTTTGGTTTGGAACGGAACTTGATTTTTATTCTGGGATCGAGGATTGTATTATGTACGGTTTTTTTATTTTATAGATTGATACTAAATTTTAAATTTAAAGGTGTTTTAAGTGTACACAGAATCGATTCAATCAATTAGTTAGATCTGTAAATGTGGCAAAATCTTTTAAACTTGGTAAACTTTATTCCTGCATCAAAACTTACCTACTTTATTTATTATGAAGTTAATTATTATTTTTTTAAATTTATAAAATCAATTACAATAATTATAATATTAATCTACAATTATCTATATTTTATGAAAGTTGCTGTATAAATCATTATGACGGGCGAATAAAAATACCCGTCGCCGTCCGATGACAACCGATGTTAGTCACAGCGATAGCCATATAATTAAATTATTGTGGAAACTTTTACCTATTAAAAAAGTGCAAAAAATTCTATATGCACCGAGGTAGTAAAGTGAATTTAATCCCTCCTCTGATTGTTTCCCTCGGCTTTGCCTCGGGAAACAAAATAACGTCGGGATTAAAATCAGTCACTTTACTACCTAGGTGCATAAATAACTATTATATTCACGTTTAAGGAATATGCTAATAAACCATTAATATCGAGTAAATGCAATAGTTTTTTCGAACTTTAAAAAAGTATTTAATTAAAAATGTATGTTGATTGCCTACCATTTTTTTTTAATTTAATTCAAAAACGACTCACAATCAGCTTATGAAAAATTCATAAGGGACTGAAAATTTCTACATTAAAAATATTTTTTTATTAAAATTTTTAAATACCTTAAAAGTTATTGACTGTTTTGTGTCTTCTTCTTCCATCCAACACCATTTAAAAAAGTAGAGGATTGGTAAAATTTTTACCAATTGAGTGTCCAGTGTTCAAATGCTCGTATACAAGATTTCATTAAAAAATCTTTACTGCCTTGGCTATAATAAAAAAATCTATTAAAAAAAATCAACTTTGGAGGCTTATAACGGGACAGTCATTTTTTGATATAGATAAGTAGGGTTATATCAACTTATTTTTAGGTCTACTATCTTCAGTTAATCGTTTATTGGTCGAATTTTGGGAAACTTTGAATGTACATATTTTGTTTTGAAATAAACAGAAAAAAACCTACTTTTTAACAACACTTTTAAAGAGCTGTAGCTCCCTTATGAGGCGAAATTGGACATAAGTTTATATAAACTTTTCTTATTCCCTTGACATCTACTACCTACCCTAGAAGTGCGGGTCCCACATATTATGGGGCACCCTGTATAACGAATCTACTTGAAATTTCGTAATACATGCACATATTTTTACATATGATGTAAAAATTTTAATTATTTGAAACGCCTTAAGACAGCAATTTTCCCAAAATATATGTCACCTCTAAAAACTATTATTAGATACAAGACCTCTTTAGTTATCTTTAGTTATTCATTGGAAAATTTGGTATCTGATGTTATATGACCGCAGAATTAACTTTTTGAAAGTCATGAGGAATTTTCATCTGCTAGTGACACGATTATGTTATAATTTTGAATAATGTTATAATTTTGAATAATGATATTAATTTATTGACTTTAGGGACGATTTGAATTGTATGGTTTTATTAATTGAATTGAACGTATTTATGGGGAACTTCTTGCTCTGGTATTATTGTTAGACAATTGTCTACATAAATTAAAAATAATCTTGGTTTAAAATTTAGTTTTTTATTGCTTGATCTATTACATTATCCATAGCAAGGGCCAATATGGGGTTTTGAGGGAGCCTTCATTGGACATCCGAATATTTGTAAATAAAAATTTGTATCATACATAAAATACCGTATGTCCGAAATATGTGTAAGTTTAATGAACAGTGTTTGGTTTATTTTAGTGTGTTTTTGTAATTCATCCAATTTCTTAATTATAATTACCAACACATCTTTTGTTACATTTGTGAATAAAGACTTGACATCTAAAATAACCAGAAAATCTCTAAAGACGATCTTAACATTTTCCAGTTTCTTCTTTAGTTCAAAACTGTTTTTTTACATTAAACTTTTATAATATACTTTTATTTTTATAATGTCACCTCAGAATTTTTGTAAGTTTTAAGTATAACTATGTAGGCATGATATAATAGGCCTTAACGGTCGATTTGACTTGTGTATTTTTGGTAGTCCGTAGATTTGCGGTGGTACGAGATTTACAGATGATAATTTTGTAGCCTTTTGAAAAAAAAAATAAATTTACTCAAAAAAAAAAATTATTAATAACTCAATGAAAATATTACAAAAAAAAAGTAAATTTTTTAATTTACAAGTAACAAATTTTAACGAAAATGTTCAAATTGTTCCCCATTAACCATTTGGCATTGTCCCATTCAAGTGTAGACACTCTGAATACTATTGTTAATAGCTTCTTCGTCAATTTGTTGCAATTCCGTCCTAATACTAAGCTCCAATTCTTGTAATTATTAGGTCTATTGAAATAAAATTTTGATTTTAAATGTCCCCACAAAAAAAAATCTAAGGGCGTTAGGTCGGGAAATCGCGGAGGCCACTCAATTGGTCCCCTCCGACCTATCCATTTGTTGGGAAACGTGGTGTTAAGGAATTCTCGCACCGCCCTGCCAAAGTGTGGAGAAGCCCCATCTTGTTGAAACCAAATGTTTTGGTTAGGAATGTTGCGATTTTCATAATTGGGGAAAATACGAAGTAAAACTGGTAGCAAATCAGTCCGCAAAAAATTCAAGTATCTTTCGGCAGTAAGGTTTTCATTAAAAAAGTAAGGTCCTATAAAACGTCTGCCAATCATTCCCACCCATACATTTAACTTTTCCTGTCTTTGACTATGGGATTCTACGGCCCAATGAGGAAATGTGACCAATACCTACAATTATGTCGATTCACTGATCCTTCAATTGAAAGGTAGCTTCATCGGAGAAAATTATACTACTTAAAAAATTTGGATTTTGATCACATCGCGCCATCATTTCTTCACAAAATTGCAGTCGGCGATCGGGATCATCTTCATTTAACTCTTGTATGAGTTTTATTTTGTATGGGTGATACTTTTCCTTTTTTAATAATTTTGCGACTTATGAATGTTCCACATTATTATTTCTTGAAATATCTCTTGTTGAAATATTGGGATTTTCTTCAATCGCAAGTAATAAATTTAATTTGGTTTCTTCATTCACTTGAGGCCGTCCTTGTCGAGGCAAATCTCCTACAGATCCTGTTTCTGCAAATTTGGTAACTAACTTACTTACTGTAGATCTTGAGATTTGCGGTCTATTTGGATATTGCTCATTAAACAAAGCACAAGCTTCCCCATGGGTTCTTTTTCTATCGCCGTATCCTACCATAATTAAAATTTCGATTCTTTCGCGTTCGCTTAAACGAGGCATTTTTAATTTCGCAGAACTTAATAATTGTTGATTATTATTAAACAAACGAAGTAAGCTATTCAAGCATTGGTAAATGTATTTAAAATTTTATTTGCCATACAAAATAACGTCAACTAAAGCACTTTTATAAAGGTAATTTTTATTTCAATAAATTTTGAATATCAAAAGCTTTTTCAAATTTATAATAAATTACAATTTTATTTAAAATTTATTATTTCTCAAACATTTTATTTTAATTACCTTTTTCATTAAAAGTTATTTAAAATTAGTTTTAAGAAAATTCCAATTGTGTAAAGAAGAACAATTCGAATATTTTCAATAATAATTTGTTATTTTTAAACTAAAAATTAGTTTAATTTATTTTTCTTGCCATATTTTCATTGAGAATTAATATTTTTTTTTTGAGTAATTTTTTTTTTTTCAAAAATGGTTGAAATTTTTTTAAATATTTTTATGTGATCATTAATCTGATAAAAAGGTCTATGAAAAATGAATAAAAAAAGTAGGGGTTTCCATTTAAAAAAATTGATGATGACGTCATAGTGAAGTTATCAGTGACGTCATGAATATTTTTTTCATTCCAAAAGATGGCATTTTTAAAACAAAAATCGACCTGTCCGAGCGATTTTTACAAAAAAAATTTTTACGGAAGTTATGACCTTGGTTCCAAACTTTATCACCACCCTGTATAACAACACGATCGTTGCATTCCCCAAAGATTTTTTAAAATTATCAAGATTGTACTGGCAATTTTATGTACATTCCCCGACCCAATATAGAAAAATGATGCGGTCAACGGAAAAGTATTGTAACCAACTCATGAGGTAATGGGCGATTAAAAGGCTAGACAACGTTAACGTGCTCGCTTATTAGGCTAGTGCCTTGAAACGTCTCTTTTTTTATCGCCCTTATTACCTTATTTGAAGTTCTCTTTAACATTTTGATTATCTTCTTAGCTTTCATGTTTTCTAAATTTAATATAATGCTTAATTTTTTTCTAAATTATAATTTGAACCTTAATGTCTTAAAATTTAAGAAAACAACATTAATTAATTAAGTTTTTAACTCGTTAACCTTTTAAGAAATTTAATATTTTATGTATTTTCTTAGATTACATTTTTTATTGTAAAGACGATATTTTTAGAATGCACATATTAATTTAGATTCCGGGACGACTCAATAAATTAAGATAAGAAATCTCGTTTCAAAAATCAAAAAAATTCACATTAGTTACGATATCATCTTATCCTATAAACATAATCCGGAATTTTTGCAACTACTGCAACTGACCCAAATCAAAGACATGCTGAAACAAAATAGCGATTTAAATGAAAGTCATTTAATAGCCACCTTGGTAGATTGTGGATTACTCTTTCCTGGTAGCGCGCCTGGGTCTCGCCTTCAGTTGTTTGGTTCGGTGCTCGATTCAGCAGTGCGATGGCTCGCGTTACTCGAAGACGCTGTTAAAAGACGATTGTAATTACAAACCACAAACAGAAATCTTAAAACACTCATTTTAATTAATAATTTTACTTACGGTTGAGTCAACATGAGAGCTACCCTGAATCGCCAGGCTTTTACCGCGCTTATTTTAAGCGCGTTTTGTATCCACGCCGCTAGTTCCGTCATCAAAGGTATTCATGGTAAGTCCTAATAATTTATCAATTAAAACCTGATGTCGAAGAAAGTGAAATCTTTTTGAAGTAGATTCAAATAACTTTACGATTCGCATATTAAAACCTCATTAACATATTACGAATTCATACAAAAAATCAGTTAAAATAATTCCACTTAATTTTTATTAATTTCATGAGGGTTAAAATTATTCAGAACTATATGATGATAAAATACCTTGTTAATTATTTAAACGATCATTATAAATCTCCTATGTTTAAATTAAAATGTGAAATAAACATATTCGAATATAAAACTTACTTTTTATATAAAAATATTTTTTGATGTATTGAATTAATTTTTAATCTTTAATCTATAAAAATAATATATGATCTACAGAAATAATTTTTGATATATGTATAGCCATTATAAATGACCTACAAATATAATGCTTTTGATCTGACATTGTTATGACGTCATCATTTTTTTTAAGCCGGTTGATTAATAGTTTTATATCTTTAATTTTCTGTAGATCCTTTTATACATGTCATAAACTATATCCTTTAGGTCAAAATTTCATTTTTTATATTATTTTAATTATCTATAGATCAAATATTAATTTTATAGAGATCGTATTAAGTATTTTTATAGATCTGTTATTAATTTTTATAGATCTAATTTTCCATAGATCGTTTAAATACGATTCTTATTTTTTCAATTTTATGTCTATAAGAAAGCTATAAAAGCTCTCAAAACAGTTCGTTTATAGCTATAAATTTTTTAGTTCGTTTATAGCAATCAAAAGTATCTTTTTGAAATTAGTAGCACTGAATATTGTTCATTTTAAAATGGCACTTGCCAAGCGATTTATAAGTTATTTGATGATTTGACAAAATTGACATTTGACCAGAAAAGATACTTACTAAAATTTAAAAAAACAAAATTTTATTTATATGTATAGGTAAATAGGCGCAAAATAGCAAATATAGTATAAAAAACACGTTTCATTAAAGTACTTGCCGCTACGCGGTTCTTGTTTTTAAATTGAACGTGTGCTATAATATGCGACTTCTGAAACTCATTTTATAATATTATACTATAAACGCATAGTTATCATGTAATTATAATTTAAAAGGTATACTGAAATAATTTTTTAAACAGTTGTGGAGAAAAATAAAATATAATAGAAAATAATTTTGAAATATAGGGTGTTTCTAAACAAATGTATTTAACTTTGGGAATTGATTTTTTTACCAATTTCAAGATAAAAAATAAGAAAAGTTTTATTCCGTTCCAGAAATACAGGCTGTTAAAGTTCATTATTTTAATATAATATAATATCTACATTTTTAATGATAATGTTTCTAAAATTTTGACTAGGTCTTACAAAAGGAAGTAGTTTTTAGATAACGTAATGAATATTGAAAAAAAATCTTTTAATATCCTTTTGCGTTTAGAAGTTGCCACAAACAAGACACCGTAATTGTTCAATTATTGAACTTCAAAATGAACAAATAAAACCTGAAATATAATGATGTGTTTATATGAAGAATAATAAATTAATTATTTTTCTTTTAGTATTTTACTGATAATATGTTTATGTGAAAAATTGTAAAAAAAAGATGAAACGTTTACACTATGTAAGTGGAAATTTTTTTAGAAAAAATGAGTTTTTATCTTGAAATACCCAAAGTTAGAGATACATGTCTTAAAAACACCCTGTCTATTTTAAACTAATTATTTTGCACTTATTTCAAAAAGTTTTCGGAATCTAATAAAAAATTTCTACAAATTTACTTTTATTAAAATTTTTTTATGAACTAAAGGATTAAATTTATCATAATTAATATAATATTGTTTTTAGCGCATTTGTAATCAAAAATTTAACAAAAACGATACCTAGTGCCATTTAAATTGAATTTAGTTTTCATATAGAATTTTTATTTTTCATGTATAGTCTATGATAAGGGTGTACTTTTGGTACAAGATATCTTCTTAAGAACATAGTTGGCAAAATGTTTGAAAAACGTACTTTTCGCTAGTAAAAATTGTTTTTTGGGCATTTGTAATCAAAAATTTAACAAAAATGATACCTAGTGCCCTTCAAATTGAATTTAGTTTTCATATAGAATTTGTGTTTTTCATGTATAGTCTACTTTTGGTATAATGATATAAACGCATTTTTTCATCATTGTACCAAAAATACGCCCCTATCATTGACTATACATGAAAAACAAAAATTCTTTATGAAAACTAAATTCAATTTGAATGGCACTAGGTATCGTTATTCTTAAATTTTTGCAGCTTAAACAAAATGAACCTGTCGAATTATGCACATAAATAAATGTAATACTTATAATTTTTTTAATTTTGTCTGTAATTTTCTCAATTAAAATACCAATTAGGGGCACGATACTTTTTGCTTTATATCAAACAAAATCTTACAAGAAGTAACTTCAAGGTCTAGTTCTTGGTCAAGAACATTAAACTATTAAGATTATAAGACTTTTTAGAACTGGTGTCTTTTGTTACACGTATCGACTTTAAAGGCCAATAGTTTCCTGCGTTAATTACAAACAACAAGCAACTCAATCAAAATTAACTATTTATTGAGACGATTTTATTTATTTTAAGTTTAATTGTCAACAAATGTATAATTATTCTCCAGGATAATCAGAATTTAATGAAATACATAAAGAAATCGTTAAGGCAAACCCATAGTTTTTCACGTAATTTTTTTAGTGCACCTAATGACTTTTTATAAAAAATAAACTTTCAAAAGTTTTCTTAATTTACAATTAAAAGAGTTTTACATGTTATTTTATGACTCATAAATCAAAAACTAAAATAACAAACTTTCATTTCTATAAAAGAAAAGGGCCTGCAAATCTTAGACTTAATTGACCTTTCCCCGATTTTTAAATTTTTGTTTGATTAAATATACGAAGTTAACTTATCATATACAGGGTGTGGCATTTTATTTCATCCAGCCGAATATCTGGATATAACCTAAGCGATTTCCCCAAAAATGTTTCAGACAAAAATTGTAGCAGCTCGATGGGGACATTTAATAGTGCCATGGGTTTTTAAACTTTTCTGATGTATTCTCTAACAAGGAATTGATCCTTTCAAAATATTGCAGACTGAATATTGGCAAAAATTGGATTTTTAGGAAGATATTATAACAAATCAAAAGTTGTATTTACCGAAATTGCCGACAATAAACAAATTTGAGAATTATTAAAATAAATATTTTAGAAGTGACTAATGGGGTAATTCTTAACAAAAAATGTTAGCCGTAACATCGCTGTTAAATTTGACAGTCGCCCTGATGTCAAAAAAACTCTATTCTGTAGACTTGACTGTAACTTAACGGCTATGTAAAATAAAATTATAGGTGTTAAAATAACATCAGTTAAAATAATAATATTACATTAATGTATAATCGATCAAAATAATAACATTACAATGATGTACAATGTATTTTAATACCGAAAATGTTATTTTATATGGCCGTTAAGTTACAGTAAAGTTTACAAAATAGCGTTTTTTGACATCAGGATGACTGTCAAATTTAACAGCGCTGTTACGGCTAACATTTTTGTTCAGAATTACCCCATAAAATTAATACAAATAATAGAACTTGGAACTAAATATTATTTGATTTACATTCTCACTTTACTTTTTTAATATTGGTCTCTTACCTCAGTATTTCCCTATTTTGTATAAAAGGAAATTAAATTCTCCTTCATTTAAAGTACCTATTTATTCACTGTGCCTATTATGGCGAAGAAAGTTACAAAATTCTCCTTATTGGAAAATTAGTAATTTAGGCCTAATAAATAATTAATATTTATGAAAATATATTTAATGATTTAAATTGATTTATTATTTCAGACATAATTAATCAGTGAAGCATACCAATAAATAGGTAATAATATGCACATAAAAAACTTTTAATAAAGAAGCATTTTTAACATCAAACGTCATTAATTAAAATACATATAATATTAAATTATTCACTTTACAAAACTATGTAATTCAATTTAATTCTTTTATATAATTTTTGATGTATACACGAAACTAGGGCCACCGTTGTCATTACTTTATTTATGAAAATGTAAAATTGGAATTTTGGTATGGTATATGGACTAAAAAAACACATTTATGGTAATATATTTTTTTTCTATTTTACTTCCGTTTTCACCAATTTCCTTATTTTTAATATAACACTCTAGTTTTTTGGACATGTTTTAAAATATTGGGAGGTCTAAAATATGTTGCTGATAAAAAAAATTCTTTCAAAAATTTAAGAAAAAGAATGGATTTTCTTTGGTAAAAAAATAGTAAAGTTCGGATTTATACCTTCATGTTGGCAATCGTAGTAGTTGGAAAAAATCCACTATTTTATTAGGGGGTGGCCTCACTATCATGCCATTTAAATAAATGAATATATTTGCAAAAAACGTATTTTGAGAATTGAAGGCTTTGCTGCAAAAAGGAGGTAACTCCAGTTTTTTTTAAGTTTTCAGAAAACCGTAATTTAACATTTCAAAAGTCAATGGCGTCTAACGAGACAGTCAGCTCCATTTCTTGAATAAAATTAAAACTAGAGGGTAGAATTAAATGTTTTTGCATCAAATGAATGAGTTGATTATTTTCTACAAAATAATAAATGTAACTCCAAACTTTCCCTTTTCCCTCCTTTTTTGCAGCAAACCCTTCAATTATAAAAAGTAATACCTATCTCAAAAACGGCAAAATGAATTTCATAAATTATAAATTATTTTATGTATCCTTATTATTTTAAAGTAGTTTGAGTAGGTTTTATTATTTTTTTTAAGAAAAAAAATTCTTTGTAACAAACATACTTTAAACCTATCAGTATTTAATAATATACATATACTTACGTACAAAAAAAAGTTGATGAAAAAAAAAAAGAAATTCTAGTAAGATCGGAAGCGATATTGAAATTTTTTTTATTTCAGTAAATGCGTTTTCTTATGCATATAAGATTTTAATTTTTTATTTTCATAAATAAAAAAAATGACAGGGGTGGCCCAAGATTAATGTACACCCGGTAGAGTTAAGTGGGATAAAAGTACCTAGCCCTTTTTTTCTGTTTAAGTATCGGTATGTTTATTGCTTAAAATGTTTTATTCTTCGGGTTATCATTTGATTGAGCTCGCCGGGCCGAATTTTTTTCGATAAAAAATCAAGTAGTTTTTTTAAAAGAAAAAGAAATTAAAAAGGAAATACTAAATTATTTTTGCATTTAACTTTATTAAATTCATTTTTATGTATTATTGATAATTGAAAATAGACAATTCAAAGGATATTTTTCGTCAAAACTAGTTTTAGAAGTATCTTTAAAAATATTTGTACTTACTAAAGAAATAAAAAAAAACTGAATAAATTTGTATTATTAGGACGTATTATTTTCTCATAGTATAAACATTAATTTCCATATCTTCACCTCTCACCTCCTTTACTAAATTAATGATGTGTACTGTATAAACTTTTTCTTTGTAATATTTTAACATAAGTTATTTATAAAAGGTTACAAAGATACAAAGTCTTACTTTTTCAAATATTGGTGAAATCCAAAGTAAATTCTGATCAAAAGTTTTTTATTATTTTTTTAATCTATACATTATTTTTTAAGTCACTTGCAATTGCAATGTCCTAAAAGTAATAGGTGTAAGCAAATAAAACTTGAAAACCATAAAAAGGGCATCTGAAATAGACAATGTTGTAGATATTATTTCTTGCAGTTTTGCACAAAATCATAAATAAATCAGTTTAAAGTAAATATTTAAAATTTATACAAACAAAAAAGTAGCCAAAAATGATAAAAATTGGGAAGAGCTTAATTTTGACTCTTATTAATTTTATTCAGACGAACAAAATTTTATTTATCTAAATTTGTCGTTAATATTTTTTTTAAAGTTGAAATAAAACAGGTTCAATATAAAAATAAAAATTTCCCTTGGTAAAGAGGATCGAAAAACAAATACATATAGAGATTGTTTCTAAACATGTGTCCCTAAACTTCAGGAATATCTACATGACCTAATTGAAGATTCGTCAAAATTCACCATGTTATTCTTACTTGTATTATATTAGTTTTATATTAAAAAATAGAAATATTTCTTTTAAAACAAAAACATTTTTCTATTAAGAGACATTTTTATCTTAGTAAAGTTTGTTTAGTAAAATATTCTTTAATTTTTGTTAAAGTATGTAGAAGATTTCATCTTGAAACCAAAATGTTAGGCGAGTGACGTTTACTCATATTTTTGTTATATTGCAAACATTAGTAATTTATTTACATAAACAGAGAATGCTGTGAAAGAAAATTTATTTTGGGCCAAGAATCCGACATGGACCTTTATATCATACGTAAATTTTTTTAGTTGTTTTCAAAATTGTTTTAATTTGAGTTTTCTACGACCGTGCAATAGGTAGGTCACTGCAAAACATTGTGCTTTCTTGCACTAGTGCAACAAAGAATGACTTAATTATTTTTTGTACTTGTTCTTGCCAGAAAAAATAATATATTTATCGCATCCTGAAGCATACTATTTGCACTCATCTCTTAATAATTGACAAAATTAGAAATGGCAAACTATTAATATGTATTATGTTTTTATGGTATTTATAGTTCAACTGGGGCTAACGGCCACGTTGAACAAATTTTACGTCGCATGCAAATATTATCCAGTTTTTGCACTTGTTGCATAAGTAACTTACTATTTAATTAATAAGAACATTAAATTAGGTAAACAACTTCTATAAAGAACTTAAATTATTCTTGGAATGTAAATAATCAAATTTATTGCAATAATTATAAATTTTTAAAATCGTTATGTAACAACATAATTAATTATTAAAACTTTAATTTAAATTTAAAATTTTACCCATAAACATATAATTAATATTTGTTTTGGTAATCTAAACTTGTTTAAAAAAAACTATATTTCCAAAATAAATGTAGAGATTATCCTGTCGACGAAAATCGGCATGAAATCAACTTTATTTATTGCTACTAAAAAAACTTAAAATAGTAGCCAATAGGTTCATTAATTTCTATCAACAACTGAACATACCCACATGCTGGTATAATTAGACAAATCAGGTTCTTTATTAATCACCTCGAGATCCTTGATACTAAAACTGATTCTAGATCGTCACAACCTTGTAAGACATCTTTCATGGCCACTCTATTATTTTATGTAACAATGATAAGTTTATTGTATCAAAATTTATCAACGTTTTATTTGATTAATCAAAGTACTTAAATGTGTTTCAATGAACCAGCAGGCAGAATTAAAAAAAAAACAAAGAATGATTTCAAACAGTAGGTACTTTTTTAAACTTATTTTTGTATTCTAAATGTAGTTAGGTACAAGAATTTATTATGTTCATTAAGTGAAAAACATTTTGTTACTTCATAAACTTTTTTCAATTATTTATTTACTATTATTTTTTTTATTTAAAATGAACTGCAACCAAGTATGTACTAATTTTTCTCAAAATAAGTACAGTTTATCTGATTGAGGATCAGACGTTTAATTTCATTTTGATATTAAACTATTTGACCAACTTTTAAGAAACGAATTATTAAGTAGGTAATACATTTTCCTACCAAAAAAGTAATCCGTTGAACTACTTTAACCCATAAAGATAAATGAAGCACAAATAAAGTAAGTAGTTACGAGCACGTGTGCTTGGACGCATAAATCTCTACGAAAGAAAATTTCACTTTCATTATTGACCTTATCAGAAGTTGCATCTTATAAAATTGCGCTTCTAAACTCAAGTATTTCCGTAGTTGAAGGTCTTTAGAAGTAGTATTGCCAAAAAAAATTTCTGATTTATCTGCTGATGCGACGTAGTCCAATTGTGAAACTCTAAAGGTCAGCTTGTTACGCTTACTTCGCCTTGCGGGTGGATTTTTGTTTTATATTCTTTAAAAGAAGAGGAAAAAACTTCTTACACAATTAGCCTTCTTAAAAATTAATTGGAAGTTATTAGCGAAGAAAAAGTTTATTTAACTAATTTATTTCATAAACACTTTTGTTTATATGCCTAGTAGGAAAAAAAAATGAAGGAGCATTTATTTAAAGGCGATATATTAGTAATATAAGTAAACCAATTTTATGATAAATAATTAGGTCTTTAGTGGTTAAATAATCATTAATTACTAATATTGGAATGTACCTTTCAATAAATATAATAGTGCCCATTACATATTACCGAACATTTCACTTGTTGGTTTATTGAACTTATTGAGTTCAATATTTTTCCCATAAGGTAATTACTTATAAACATTACAGATGTTTTCCACATATCTGCAATTTTTCCCCCAATAAAAAAGAACTTTTAAAGAAATGAAATAAATATGAGAAATTTTTGAAATTATACTCTTTTATAAGTACAATCACTGTAAAATTTATTTGATGTTTTGTTTTTATCTTAATATACTTTCACTTTTCTAAAAGATTACCTATAAAATTACAACCAGTAGCGACCTTAATTTTTATAGGATTTAATAAGTTTTTTTTTAAATAATTACAAATTCATGTTTTTTGTATTAGTGACAGACCACAAAATACATATTTTTTGTTAAGTTAAAATTTTAATCAAAAATTAAATTTAATATCTTCCTTACATTATAATATTAAACCTGTACAAAAAGTAGCAGATTTTCACGTAAAAACAATTAATTAACACAAAACATGGAGTTATATAAGATATTTAATTGCGCGTCTAACTGTAAAGAATTACTCTTGTAACATGCAAATATTTTAAGGAAGGGCTTCTTTATTTACCATTATTTATTTACGTCAGATGATTTGTGCCCTAATAGATGTAAAATAATTCAAATGGAAAAAAATATAGAACCAGTAGAATGTCCTAGCAATCTCGTGCCAACAACTTTCTTCTGCATTCATAATGAATGCAAATAAATAATGCAAGAGAACTGTATCAGAATTTTCTTCTAATTAAAAACGACAATTTTATGCATGCGCAAAATTTTGCAGCTTACAAGAACGTGCCTAAATTTCTCGCAGAAGACAAGACGAGACAACTTTCTTCGAAAGTTCGATTTAAGTTATCTTACAAAATTTAACCTACAGATTTTCTCATTCAAAAAAGGTGTGCGCAATCCTCTTATTTAGGCGTGTTTCTATTGTTAACAAATTGAATACACATTGAGTAAATTAAAATTATATTGAAAGTAGGCGTTAAGTAGCATCAATTAAAGTGAAAAAGTTTTTGCCAGAAATTTGTTAATTAATTTATAACAGATTAAATTTACACATGTTTACTAATAGTTAATTGAACGAAAGTAGCTTTGGGTAATAAAAACCACTTGTTGTGGATTTATTAAACGGGCATAAAATCATGTACCGCCATAAAATGAGTATTGTAATTTAAAAATAAAACGTGAAGATGTTTAGGTTAATTTATCTAAAAGTAGGCATTAGTTTGTCGGAAAAAGTTTGCTGCATCAAAAGTAATGAATGCTCCGGGCAAGTTGTTAAAATTCCAATCGGTTGATTGGGTTAAGGTTAGTGAAGCTTTGTGAGAATATTCGCATTGATATAATTATTACGAAATGCACTTAAAATGGTCTTTTTATTACTCACCAATTATATGTTAACGTAAATTCAATTAAAACAAACAATAAAATTGTATGTATGTACACAAATTTATAGATTTTACAAGACACTGGTAGTGTGTCAAGTTTTCTGTGTACCTATAATTTCATAGTTTCTATAAGATAAAGGAGTTTCTATTAAATCTTAAATCATACCTATTAAAACATGATACTTTAAAAACGATGTATGAGGAAAATTAGTGGGGAAGATTTTGATTCTTACTTGACATATCACGGTTAAGAGGCTAAATACATCAACTTTCTTCTTGAATTAAAGAAAAAAAATCTCCAATGTCTTGTTGGGATAGTTTTAATATTTTAGGATTTACTTAATTTCATTTTTAAAATTTTAAAGGTTTTGATATTGTTTGGTCTTACCTGTTTGTTTGACATGATTTTTTTAGCTTACTTTTATGACATATTTGAATAAGGATGAATTTAAGTATTACAGGGGACACAAGATAAATAATTATTTAGGGCGAGGTTGTATTATTTCAAAGAAAATGATTGTACAAAATGAAAATATATTTCTTGATATAATACAGTGGTGTATTGAGGTCAAACCCCCCGCCCCCATTTACTGAAGAAAAATTTCGGGCTCCCAAAAAATGTAGTTGGATGCATAATTGATGTTTGTTTTTTTAATGTTTTTTTTTCTATTTTGGTTCGTTACTATAGCTGATATAGATTTTGAGGATCTAGGCTAACTTAAAACATATTTAAAAATACTATAGAATAATGACATTAATAAACGTCAGTGATGACAAAGGTGCTACCAACTAATCCAAAATTTCCCAACATTTAACATTTTAATATTAATTCAAAATTGATACAAAAAGTACAAAATAAAAAATAATAGTATAATGAACTCATTTCATGAGGCTTTTTTCTAACTCGTCAATTAAAACTGTCCCCGCTACGCGGCTGGCGATTTAATCTTCAACTCGTTAGAAAAAACCCGGCTTATGAAACTCGTTCTTTAATATACTATTGTTGACAGATGTACTATGATTTATGATTCTATAAAAAAATTAGTTTTTTTATTAAACTATTTTAAAATTTCTCTCATAATGAAACAATCCTAGTTAACGCACTGATGTAATGGCTTTCATACACTTTGCCATTTAGAGCAATTTATAGTAAAATTTCAACTCGTCATTTTGCAGTTGCGTTCTGTAGCACAATAAAGTGTCTTGAACCCCTAAGGAATTTCTTATAGAAAAAACCGTGTTCAATTGGTGATTCAAGGTAAGCGATCTCGCTTTTGCGGCCTAATGAAAAACGTCATAAGTAGGTTACTTGCTAAATGATTGTCAGTTGTTAAGGATGTTATGCCTGTTTACAATGACCTACAACTGACGTCATCTTAAAAGCGGTTGCCTATTTTTAAATTAATTTGAATCGTTAATACTTTGTTCATAGATTTCGCAAAATGACAATGTTGGGTTGCCTAATGTCTACGACTAATGCCTGTTTTCACCGACGACTACTAAAAATCTGGGATTGCTTATAGCTCTAGTTGCTAGAAATCTTTAATCATTTAATAAAAATTCCTAGCAACTAGCTAAGTTTTAGGAATCGATGGTTAAAACGAGCAATAGTCTAGTCTCTATTTACGTTAATTCGTTTTATATTGAGTTACAAATATAAGACCAAAATTAAATCTGCATTGCTAGTATTAAATTTTAATAAGTTTAACCTTATATTTCACCTATAATAAAAATTTACCCACGTTTAGTGTTCCATAATCAAGGATTGGGGGTAACGTCTTGAAAAACCAACATCAGTAGATACAATCTCTTATTCAAATGCAATTCAAACTTATGCATTTCGAGGGTAAATTCACACCTCATTCTGGACAATTACACAAATAAAAACAAGAAAAAGTTAATAGGATATTATACAATTTACAATTTTTTTTTACGTTATAGCGTTAAAAAATCATGTAATAAATAACACAAAAAACTTTTTGAAAAATGTATCTAGTCTAAAGTTTTGATTTGAAGGAAAAAACCCATTTGTTTTAAGTTAGGTAAATTATTCTTTGTATGCTAAAATAGTCAAGAGGATGGAGAATTAAAAACATGTGTTGATAAGAAAATTAAAAAGCATGGGAAGGAAAAAGTAAATTTGTTTTCTAACATGGTATTAAAAATTGTTATAAATAATTCAAGGTAGTATTTTTAGGTTTAACAAAGTCAAGAAACTGGCCTGGATTTTAAAAAAATCACAATTATAGAAAATAATGAAAAAAATTACTTTTGTTGACTATAGAAATCTTACAATGAACAGCAAACAAATGATTTTTTGACACTTTTATAATTAAATAAAATTTGAAAATTGGTGATTTAATTTTTTTAGTTTTTAAATTAAGTTAACTCATTGATCATGAACTAATGATTATACATACAGGGTGGGCAAAGAAAAGTAAATGAACGAGTTCTAAAATAGTATATAAAAGATTTCGTCAACTTTAGTTTCGAGAGGGACATATTTTGCAATAGAGCTGAACCAAAAATCCATTCATCCATGTGCGCTATGGACACAACTCTTAAAATTTTAATAGGCATAGTAATACCTCATAGAAAGATCTTTCTACCACGAGTAACATTTAAGAAATAAAAGTTAAATCGATCGATTTGTTTTAAAGATATTCAAAATTTAACATATTAAATCATGAATTTTTAATTTTGAATACCTTTAAACGGAGTCTTATTGTATATTACTCTAGGTAAAACCACCTTTCCTACAAGGTATTACTGATTCTATAATTTTTCATAAAAATTTTAATGAATGGATTTTGCATCAGTTCTATTACAAAATACGTCCCCCTCAAAACTAAAGTTGACTTTATTAAAACTCATCTATTTCTTTGAACTACCCAATATAAAAAGTTTCCACTTATTTTCTAAATTGTTGTTGATAAGCGACAGTCGTTGGAAAAAGTGTTAACGTTACAAGTTACAACAATAGCTAAACACGTATACTCTAACGTTGCTCGTTTGTATGTCGATAAATCCCTTACAGTGAGTCTAAAAAGTATTCGTACACCTTAAAAAACGTCTTTTAACTATTTTTTACTATAATAAAGTTAATAAAACAACCTTTATCTTGCGAAGACTTGGAATTAATAAATTCGATAGTAAAATTAATGATTCCGTAAATCCAACTTTATTTTATTTAGTTCCTTAGTTTCTCTACTCGTTTTGTTTAATTGAAATATCTTGAATAATTTTAGTCTAAATGTACTAATATACACATCACATTATTATGTATGCCGTATTTTAGTTTCAAGGCAAGTATTAAGTATTAATACTGAGAATGATTTATTTTGCTTGATGTTCGGATACTATTTTGGGTCAATTTTTTTATTTTATTTTTAACTCTGTAGGTAGTATTTTTACATACCTTAAACAAGAATAATCTAAAAAACAGATATAATAGGAACACTCTTTAACTTTTTCTTTGTTTACTAAATTGTAAAAAAAATAATCATTTTTTATGAATATAAATGTATTACTTGGAAAGTGTACTTTTTTGATCCACTGTATAACTTCTATTGGAAATATTAATGAAGAAGAGTCGGTCAATCTGAAATTGTTTATAAAACGTATATTTTATCTTATATTACTACACATTCAACAAAACATCAATGTATTTGTTATTTTAAAGGGCAAAATAA
Source organism: Stenus bimaculatus (assembly GCA_963971135.1). NCBI lineage: Eukaryota > Metazoa > Arthropoda > Insecta > Coleoptera > Staphylinidae > Stenus > Stenus bimaculatus. The sequence continues at coordinate 30,788,685 of OZ020180.1, forward strand.
CTAACACAAAGGATCTCGAGACGTTGTCAGATTGTGAACGTAGAACATGTTATAAAAAAAATAATTATTATTATAATAAGAGTAATCAAACAAGGCTTTATAGGTTTATATTTTCATTACCAGACGGGGAACACATTTCTAATATTGCGAATTGGTACCATTGAAATAAATAAATCTTTCTGGAGTATCAGGAATGGGTACTTACTACATAGAATGGTTAAAAGGGATATCCTAAATTTCCAAAAAAATAGTTATTTATGTAACGAGAGTGTAAAGTGAAGTTTTATGACGTGAAGTCAGAAGTATAAAACCCGACCGAATGACATAAAACTTCACTTTACACCAGTTACATACAACATTTTTTGTACGATCGCAACTTTAAACAAAAAAGTATTTTTGTTATTGTTATATGAAAAAATGTGTTACATTACTTACAAGCCAAACATAATTTTGTGCTGATCCAGATTATCATGCATCAGTGCTTCCTTTGTAATTTTGATCATAGCAGGACGAGGAACTATTGCAATATAAGTACCACCAATGCACTCAATAATTCTAGGGAATTAAAACTTAGAAAAAACTCTCACTAAATTCTTTTCATATTTTGCAAAGCTGCAGGAAATTTACTATAATTATTAACCAAGTGTTCCTTTATTGCATTTGTAACTTCTGATATACATCTAATACTCTATAAAGATAAGGCATAATTATAGTTTACTTCAACAATTGTTTGATCGGCGAAAAATGCAAAGCGGTAACAAATATTATAAATGTTGGAATATTTGTTCTTTTTCTTATTGGGAGTAAATAAACTTCATTAAATAGTTGAAAACATAATTTCCTGGGAATTTTGTAGAATTGATGAAAAAAGGTACTACAAAAGGATTCCTTAAAACAAATAATAAATTAAATGAGTTTCAAAAAGTCTCATTACCTAGTTATTGTAACAATAAAAATTTTATAGATATAATTATGTACGCTCTGTGTACTTCTTCTATTAAAAGAACTGCATGTTGTATTATTATATTTTATACCTATACGAGGTATCCAGTAATTACGTGGAAAGACATATTAGAGCGGATTTATCACATCAAATCCAACACTTTGCCCAAAATGCTTCCTTGCAAAGTAATAACCTGTTAAAAATCACTTTTCAAAAAATCAAAAAACATTTCTTTTTCAAAAATTAGTTCAATAGAAATCACCATATCCGGCAAATTATAAGTTTTTTATAACATGGTATTATAGTTTTGCCACTTCCCATTTATTATAACTACCAGTTTACCTAAACTTGGGATTAAAATTTTACCACAAGTTTTTTAGTTTTTTACAATTTAAACTGATTTTCTTATAAAATAAATAATCTACTATGATAAATGTATACTTGTTTAAATTGCAAAAAAAGTGACAATAAAAATTTTTATGGTAAAACTTAGATTCTAAGTTTAGGTCAACTGGTAGTAAATGAATGAAAAATTGGAAAACTACAATACCATAAGGTAAAATTAGCCCACATGACGATTTTTATCGAGGTACCTTCATAGGAAGCAAAGTTATGTTTTGTTTTTATTTTTTTAAGTGAACTTTTCAGGGAAGCATTTTTGTGGGCAAAGTGTCAGAGTAACTTGTCATCTTAATTTTATGTGATAAGCCCGCCTACTATGTCTATCCACTAAATTGAGGGACACTCTTTATACTTATTTGTAGAAAAACAAATGACTAAACTCTCAGTTGTCGTTAAGATTTAGTGAATAATAATGGGGCATTCCTTATTTTTTTTTTCGATTTCTTTATTTCTAAACAAAATGTGAGGTAAATTAGGAAATAAAATAAAAGAAATTGATAAAATACCTACTTAGTTTCTTGAGGATTGGAATGGTTAAATACTTATTATTACATTTCCTTAAATAATTGTATAAAAATATTACGAAACTATTATGTACCTGTGTATATTATGAAGAAATTTCTTTATTATTATTCGCAATAAATTAAATTTTATCAAAAAAAATTACTTAAAATCAATTTATGACAAGGACGTGTAACAATTTCTTTACATCACCCAAGAGGATGCACGATATTTTCTCGGTCAACCGTATAAAGTATAAACCATACAATGAGTTCTAAAATGTGCTAATAGAAGGAAAAGTGGTAAACAAATATTATGTAATTTTGCATTTTTAACAAAGAAATATTATCGCATATTTCATTTTTAAAAGAATTGCAAAAAAATTGAGGGTAATTAAAAATAGTTATTTTATTTTTTAAGTAATTAAATGTGTACAATGTACAGTATATAGTGTCCATAACGTGAACATTCCGTATTTGAACATTACAAAACGCGAACAAGCGATTTTAATTCCCACATATTCTGAAACGTGAACAATCAAACACTGAAAACTGAAGTTTTATGAAAATTGAACGTTTTTGCATGTACTTAATGCAACATAAATTAAAACCATTGGTTATCGGAAAATCAAAAAAGGCAAGAAGTTTTAAAAATTTGTACGTTCCTTTACATTACCAAAATTCAAAACTTCATTTATGACTTTATTTATTTTCAAAGGTTTTTGAAATTTTTATACCTGAGGTAAGAGTTAAAGTTTATTAAAATAAATAGATAATTTGTTTTTATTTCGAAAATTCCTCGAAGATAACAATAGGCTTTCATCACAAGCACTTCTAGATAAATGTTCCGGTTGTAGTAGATTTGGACTCCAAATAAATTAATCTTATATTATAGAGCACATTAGACGCTGACCATTTTCACCACAAAAAAGAGTAGGCATTTTAGGACGCTAACAGAATATAATGATAGATAGGTTTTCTACTTACTACCCACGCTTAATTGGCGTCTATTTCTGCCTTCAGCTTAAGAGCATCTTCCTAGAAATTGCTCTTAAGCAAGGATCGACTGATTATTCAGAAATGCATAAATTAGCGTCCACATCTACTCCAATTATGTTTAACCCCAGGTTAGCGTCGTCTTCTACCTTTAACTCAAGACAAGGATTTGGATTGATTTTTCAAATGTGTATAAATTAGCGTTCAAATCTAATCCAACCAATGCTCATCCAGTAGAATTCTTAATGGAGGACGAGACTCAATTCTTTGGTACCACCTAACTTGGATTTCAACATTCTATAAAAGATAGCGTAAACCGATAAATTTAAAAAGTGGAGATTGTTTGTTTTGAAACTAGACTCCTCAATTAATGTTTGTGTAATTAATAAAAGATATATGCATTAATAAATTTTGAAGCTCTATCTTAGCACATTCACCTATCCAGTTTTCGAAAACCGATCTATTATTGATAAACAATTCTTTTATCTTCGAATATCAGCAATAGTTGCAACAAATATCACAAGTTCATTACTAAAACTTTTATAACAATTCTATTTGTTTTAAATCATATATTTTGAAAAATGCCCTTGGCCAGGATTCGAACCTTTTCAATTGATTCATTTTCCGAAAGCTATTAGTCTTTCTATCATATATTTTTTAAATACTTCAAAGGATTAATGATGAAACTTAAAAGTTATGTTATTTATTTTCCTGACATTTTAAGTATGGTAAATTATGTTACTTCATTACAATGAAAATAATTAACAACCAATATGTTATTAACTCGTATGGTAATCCTATTAACTGAAAAAAATGTCTTACAAGTAGCAATTTAAATTTAATTAAAATCAATTAAGGGTTTGTCCATAAAATAAATTGTAACTATTAAATGGTGAGTTGCTTAATGCTCGTAAACTTAAACCTTTTAGGTGATTTGTATGGGTTATAAACATTGACCTAATAATACTTTTTTCTTACACGTCACCTGTTGAAATATTTGTTATTCTTGATGTGCTTTATCAAAGACAAACGATGCCACTTGTTTTTTGTACCAACTTAATTTACTTTAACATTTATATATTATTACTGGTAATAAATCAAGAAATTCACCATGACAATTTATAGAAGATATTTTATTGCCTAGTAAAATAGTTAGTAGTTAATAATGTAGCAATTAAATATAAAATTGTGTACCATCCATTTTCGTTTATGATCGATAAAATTTTAGATACATTAATAATTAGTATGTAGCTTGTTTGTTTTGGGAATTACAATATCATCGTATAGTTAAAATTTTTGTTAAAAAATAATTATATTTTTTTGGCAAAGTATGCTAAAAATTTAATTGAGGCTAACAAAATATTTGATTTTAATAAATAATGGTGAATTAATTAATGTTTACTTATTTAACTAAAAGTATTTAAATAAAATTTTTTAATAAAGTCACACATGACCAAAATAATTTAATCACTCTTCATACGCTAACATTTAAAGTCTTGATTATAGCAAACACTTTTCTCACTTCTTCCAACAAGAGCAAATAAACGCTTTTATGGTGTACTTCCTATAAAATTCTAAAAAACAAATTTCAATAAATATAAAATGCAAAACCATGTGTTTAATAAGCAAGCCTTTTTATAAATTACTTTTTCCCCAAATCTTGTATTCTAGGAATAGAACTTCTTATTTATCTGTTATTTTACTTGTATTATTAAATACAAGATTAAGGGTAATATTTCAGAGATTGCGTACATTTTTAATTAAACATTATAGTTTCTTATATTAATTGGCCTCATTTTAACTTTCTAAAAGTGTCAAGTTTACTACATGCTTTAAAGAATTTAAACATGCAATTTGTTTATAAAACTATATAGAATAATTATAGTTGCATCCATTAAACACTAAATTTACTGCAAGTACAGCATTTATGGAAATTGAATACATTTTATAAAATGATTTTATTTTCTTTATTATTTTATAACATTGTATATTTATAAAGTTAGAGAAATTTTTTAAATTCTTATCACTTTAGATTTTTTAATATCTAAGCTTATCTTAAATACGTCCACTGGAAAACCGAAATTGAAGTGATTTTTCCTAAAAATTATTGGTCGATTCCTTGCAAACCGTTACATATTTGTAATTTTACCATGGCAAACATCCGAAACAGCCAATATCTTCCTATGTTTGTCTAGTTAACGCTAAGGATTGACCTATTACCTTGGGCAAAGCCCGAAGTACACATAAGTTTCGACCGTTGACTGAGTAGATTTCAGTCGATTCTAGGATTGACTGCATGTCTGATTAAAGGTAGAAATTAAAAAATGCACTTAAAACTTTGTCTAGTCGGTTCGGTTGAAATGAAGAATCAAAGCTGAAATCTAAGCGTGCTCTTTGATTAAGCGCATGCTCGTTATTGTTTGTAAAGAAACGAGAATCAATTGCCCATTCTAGGTAAGTAGGTACTGAAAGATTTATAAATAAGAGCTGTTTGTGTTTAATGTCGATCAAAATGAGTGAAATCAAAAGTGTTGTCAATTCGAAGAAATCTGCATGTTGATTTCGTATTAAGAATAAAGAAACCTAAGAAGAGTTTGTCCGATTCCTAGAATCCGCAAAGAAAACCACCTTGCAGTATCGTCGTTTGAATCGTTATAATTTCCAGCGGTTTGTTGACGAAAATAACTAATAAAGTCGATATCTACTGAGAAGAACATACAATATTTTGTTACAGAGGACGACCTATTTGATCTAATCGATGGTGCACATCGCGAGTGTGGTCATAGTGGAGAGATCGTACCGTTAATACTTTGAAAGATAATTATGGAAATGTTACCAAAGATAGTATAAATTGTTACTTAGACTTATACGAGCCTTATCACCATTATTATTGGTTGACTTGCGGACTTGTCCAGATCGGGATACAGGTTTAAATTAAGTTATCAAGATCTGACTAAATTCTTAATCCTACGACCTACGCGTACGATACCTGCGGAGGTAGCTCACGTTCTTCTCGAAATATTTTGTAAATTGGATGCTTTTTCGGTACTTCAATCTGACAATGGCCGAGAATTTGCTAACTGAGTTATTGAAGCATTAAAGTGCTGACTTGTTCATTGTTCATGCAAACCTCAGGCATTCCCAGAGCCAGGGTTGTGTCGAGCGAGCTAATCAAGATACTCAGAGATGCGTGGATGGAGGGTAATAAAACTAATCGTTTTAGTAAAAGTACACGAAGCCGTGACCACCAGTAAAGTAAAGTCCACTAATTTAGATAGGAAAAACCGTAACTGTTCCTAAACCCTGTATAGATAGAACCAAAGGTGACGCACAGATGTGCTTGGCCTAATAAAAGAATAAACGAGTGATGAATTTTATAAGGTGGGAACTAAGTATGGAACGTTAAATACACTTTTCCCGAGAAAACAAATGCTAGAATTCAAAGCCAATTTGGTTGTCACCTCCGAAGTACATACCTAATAAGAAATTATCATTCAGAGAAGCAAGTAATAATGGTTCTAAGTTTATAGGTCAAAACTTCATTAAGAGTAATTGCAATAAAAAATGCAATTCCCAATTAGGCAAATGCAAAAAATTGAAAGTCTTTGTAATTTGCAATAGTAAATGCCACAAATCATTAAATGTATAAACATAAAGTTAAAATATAGTTATTGAAAAATCTTTGTATTTTTATTATTCAAATTATTAATTTTATTAATAAAAGTGCACGCCTAGATTTCAACATTGACTACTTCTTTCCAGCCGAACATAGGATTCACCAGGGAAAGTCGGATGTGCGTATTTTAGTTTCTACCTTTGACCATGCTAGTCAATCATAGAATCGACTGAAACCTACTTGATCAAAGGACGAAACTTTTGTTTACTTTGGGCTTCGCCCAAGGCAATTGGTCAATCTTTAGGATTGACTAAACAAACCTAAGATTGAGCATTCTTCGACCTTTGACTATAACATATATATATATTGTTTCCTCTAAAAACGTATAATTTTGTTGAAATTGGTTCCATAGAATATTGAATAAAAGTGTCATAATATTATTACGAGTATATTGTTAAAATTGTTATGTTTCTACAATCCGCTATAATGAAGATAACGTTTGTAGGTTTAAAATCTGAAAAATACGCATATCCGCCTTTCACACACATCTCTTAAAACGGACATACTTATTACTCTCGGAAAGTGATTACAAAAAACTCTTAAACAATGTGTATTTAATAATTCATTAAGGAATAATTGAATATTACAATATATTAATTTGAACCAAATATTCGTTTTAGTAGTCCACACCAAAGGCGTCTTCTCCGACGACCTTTCGGACTCTAAACCACTTTCTCCTCAGGACAAGGTCGGCGGAGTGCTGCAGGTCCATCAGCAGATTCGCCAGACGCGTCTCGCGATCAGCCCGAAGATTATCCCAATGCGGTTGCTATAAAATTAAGAGAATAATGAGCGTCGTCGCCGCTTCTTGCATTTTACTCGCGTTTTTCGTCGTGCCTTCAAACACCTTCACTAACCTCAAAAACAGAGGTACTGTTTTTTGGTGACAATCATTTTTATTAATAATTTGTTGAAATTGTTGGCCTACATTTTCTGTTTTCTTCGCACTTTCAGACTGCCCAAACTGTGTTGATGATTCAAATACTTCCGCTGCCAGCAGATGGACAATGCCTCTGCTCAAATACGGAGAGAAGCGATATTATTTAGGAATTTTCTTTAAGGTAAATATCAAGTCGATATAATTTCTTTACATTTTATATAACCTATGTGAAACATTTTATTGATTCTCATGCAGTATTCAGGTGTATAAGTATGTGAATTGAGAAGGAATTTCAAGTATTTGCAAATGTTTTCCTTTTAAATGAAATGAAATGAATTATTTAGATTTTATTTTTTATGACAGATTTTTTTTATAAAAATTTAATATAGTAATTATATCTGCTTTAATTAATGCCATTAGAAAGTTTTCCAACACTCAAAAGTATCATTTGTTAAACATCATTTACATTTAAAAATATCTACATTAAATCTATAATTAAATTTTGAAATCAAATTTACTATTATGCATCATTTTTGAAAAAAACTAAATAAAATTTGCCAAATGTCATTTATCATTTGGAATGTTTGATTAAAGTAAAGGTAATATAATCAATCAAAAATTGATACGCCAGAGAAATTCGCCGGACAGTTGTTTTAATATTTCTCAAAGAAAATATATAATTTTCCAATCATTTTGTACCACCTGGTATTTGTTTTAAATTACCTCAACTAAAAAGTCCAACGGAAAATAATCGCTATACATTTTGGGTGATTGATACAGTTTTTTTATGTTGTGCGATTGTGCCTCTTATTAGACCACTTTTGTGGTCTAATTTTGTTAAATCTCTAATTTGTTTGTTTGTCTCTAATTTTGTTAAACCATCTGGCAATTTACAATATAAGGGAAAGTAAAAATTTTTTTATCACCCATTAATTTATTAATGTCATAGATTTTAGTCTAAAAACCGAAATAATGGTATCGTCATACAGTTTTTAGTCCGAATATCGGTACTAAGAAAAACACTTCCTATAAACATATTATGTTCTATTTCGCTTCCCAAGGGAGCTTCAACACTTGAAATATGAATAAAAATGAGTTTGTACTCCGAAGTATCTACTTATAAGCATGAGTAAAAAGTGCGAGTTTATACTCCATTTCGTATGAATAAAATGAGTAAGCTTGGAGAAGTACATGTTCCTTTAAATTAAAAATTGAATAGATGCTCTTATTTAATGAATCTTAACCTAAAATTTATGCTTATATTTCGTTTTTGTTGACCACATCTTCTAATATTTTCAACTTCTTCCTCTTAAAGATTCGGAACCTCAACATCTGCTAGTGGAAGTTCTATTGGGTCTAGTTCGTTTTTTAAAATTTTTATTTTTGCTACATTGTGTAAAATGATAAGTCTTTGAACTATTTCTATGGAAACCTTAAAAACATATGAATCCTAGAATAAATAACATACCCTGGCCATGAAGCGTCCACGCTTGTAAATCATTCATCAGATTACAAGTATCAAGTAATTTATTCTAAGATTCGCTTTTCTATTCATATCTATTCTACTTATATATTCATCACGATGAACCGATGATTTTTTTATTCTGATGTGAGTACAATCGATAACACCTATACAGCTAGAAAAATTAAAACACCTTTGCCAATTTTCCTTGTTTCGCTTTATATCTTCAGAAATTTGTGGAATTTTTATACAACGACGCCTTTTTTGAAGAATTTTATTTATAATTTAAAATTTTGGAGACAGAAGTCTAATGAATCTCGATATCTTCTCCTACTCCTGCTTGAAAACTGGGATCTCCTACATATCTCAAAAACAGTCATCCGACTCCTCTTCCGTTTCCTTGGAAAATGTATATAAAACGATCACGGTAATTTTTCTAGGCTTGTAATATTTTTTTGGACGCAAATTAAACATGAACTCTATTATCACTCACAGAAAATACTAATAAGTATATTATTCCACAGAGTCAAGTCAGTGGAGAAGAAGCTCAAGTCATTGAAATATGAGTATAAACTCATACATAATTGTTTACAAGAGTACTTGCTCATCCTGAGCATATGCTCTGGATTTTTATACTCATTTTTATTCATACCACCCATTGTGTCTAAAAGTAAGTTTTTCTTCATTTATTAGAAAAGTAAGTGTAGTAGAAATTTAAAATTAGGTGTGGTACATAATACACATAATTTTCAGATTTTTTTAACTTCCGAAAGCGTAGTTTTAACGAGGGATTAGGTTAAAAATACGTTTTTCTAGTTCTCCAGTTTTGTTCTACAATACTCGGCATTTATTATTTGTTACTTAACGAAATGTAGATATTTTATTAATTTGAATAGTTTCTTAAAAATTTAGGGTTAATCGCCGTTTGTATTCACAATATTTCAAGGGTTATAGCTCCCTTAGGAAGCAAAATAGGACATATTATATTAACAGGAAACTTTGTTCTTAAAATTAGTTACAGAATAATAATAGTTTGGTGCTGAATTTTTGAATACCCTGTATAATATCGCACCGCCTAATTCGAACAGTTTTAATGTCATTAGTGTCAAGTCAAAATATATGGTAAATATTTTCCGTTGGACTTTTTTTGTTTAAGTAGTTTTAAGTTTGGTGCAAGGTGATTTAAAAATTGTATATTCTCAAAATGTTTTCTTTGGGACTACTAGCCTGAGAATTTCTCTTGTGAATCAATTTTTGCGATCTACATGTCCTGTAACTCAGATAAAAATTTATTAAATTGAATAAATTCGCGGTGTAAAATAAACGGTTTGTTAAAGTCCTACAAATTAAGATTCCTATGTTTCACGCCTCAAGTTCGAAAAGGAAACGTGTTTTATATTAATATTTTAGATGAAAACAAAATTTTCCACAAATTATTATCGATTTTTTAAAGCGTATTAATATTTTTTTGATCAAATATGAATATACAGGGTCCCGCTTTTTTTCCAGCAATAAATTTGTTTAGATAGTAAATGTCATTCTGAGCAAAAATTTTCTTGTAAACTATTATATTTTTTCGATTCCCTAAAAAGTTACAGCATCTTTAAAATTTAAAAATTCAATGATTTTTGTGGGTTACTCTGAATAAATTTTATTTAATTTTAATTTTTTTTATTTAAATCAAGCATGCTTTGGAGTTTGTATATCTATAAGCCAATAAAAGATGCTAAATTTTACCTAGGGAAAATTAACCTCGTCATTCACATTTATTTTAAATACAGCCAATAATGTTCAAAAATAATCTAAATAATAATTGATTTAAATAAAAAAATATAATAAAAAAGAATATTATACAGGGTGTTTCACAAAAATGATGAAAATTTATCAATTTTAAATTGCTGTAACTTTTTAAGTCCAAGAAACATAATAGTTCATAGGAAAATTTTTGTTTAGAATGACATTTACTATCTAAAAAAAATTTTTGCTAGAAAAAAAGTGGAACATCGTGTATACTGGGTCTAAAATTGTGGTCACGGTTTTGTGTGCTTACACTAAAAGTAAAAAATAGACAAAAAGTGCAAATAAACATTTGTCCAAAACTCAACTGTTACTGAGATGCATTGTGTTGAAATTTCTTTTTATTTTTACTTTTTATTTATTTTCTCTGGATCGGCTAAATGAAAATTAATAAAATTTTAGGGGTAAGTACTTCTCATAGTCAGCCAATTTTGGCTATTATTTTTCTCTTAATTTTGGCCTTTTTTGAATTCATTTGGTACGCCACTGCAAGATTTTACAGTTTTATTTAATTTTTTTAAATCTTCATTCAATTTACCACAAAAAAGTACACCTATTAAATTTTGATAGGATTAGTCGTATTTCAGTAAGCTTGCGTTTTATAATCCAGTACCAAAGTTAACATCAAACGAATTTTCAAAATTTGAAACAATTTATCTTCAAATAATAAATATTAAAATTAAAAACTCTTAGTATAACATTTTGTTGGTATGTATTTTAAATAAAAAGACATGTCAGAAATATCCAATTTTAAATTTTACAAAAATGCTCAAAACGGCCCCCCTTATTCAATTCTTTATAAAATTTAAAATAGTGTTTCTGGCTTGTTCATTTATTTAAAACACCAACTAAGAGTCATATTAAGAGTTATCAATTTAAATTTTGTTTGTTTTATTTAAATTTGTTTAATATTTTGAAAATTAATTAATTTTAGCAAGTTCACTGGACTATAAAATTGGAAATTTCAGAAATATCACTAATCCTATTTAACAATAGTACTTTTTTATGGTAAATTAAATGAAGATTTAAAAAATCCAAACAAAATCGTAAAATTTCGCATTGGCGTACCAAAACAATTCAAGAAATGGAGCAACTTAACCCGTTTCTACGCTACTGGATTGTTAAATTAAGACGAAAGTAATGGCCAAAGGTGGTTATCCAGGAGAAGCTCCTAAAATTTTATAAATTTTCATTCACCCGATCCCGAGAAAATAAATAAAAAGTAAAACTAAAATACAGTTGAGTTTTGGACAAATGTTTATATGGACTTTTTGTCTTATTTTTACTTCTAGTATAAGCACACGAAGTCGTGATCACCATTTTAGAGACACCCTGTATGGTACATAAATCTTAAGCGAGTTTAAATCCAAAATAACGAATAGCATCACATGTGGATAATAAACATCCTTTTTGATATATTGATATTGAGAATTGAGAACAAATCATACTTAAGGTGGGTGAAGTATTAATGGCAAACTTAAATTAAAGAGAACTTTGTCAATATCTAATTATATAATTAAAAAAGTATTAACAAACACTGATTACTTTCAAAATAATTATTTTGAATTTTTATTCTTTTTCGTAATTACTAATTATTATTAATTAACACAGGGGTTCCGTTCGTGGTTGACCAAACGTCGGGGTCAAACCTAGGTCACTGATTTTTGTAAAAAAAAAACACAAAATCGCTAATTAAATTTTAACCAAAATGCATAGGGATTTATAACAAAATATTAGCTAACTAAAACCATTTTCTTTCAAATTGTAGCAACAGTAGTACAAACGTAGTTCTAAAAATATTGATAAAAAAACTTCTGCGCCCAGGCTTGATTTTGCTAGCTGTTAAGCCTCAAAATTTTAATTATTGAAATAAAATAAATATACAGCATATTTATTAATAACTAAATTTCTATGATCTTCAATAATTTTATTTATAGTCAATAATAATTCTTGGTTCTACCAAAACTGAGCTACCTCAAATGCATATAATTTCATGCCTTTAAATTATCTTAAAATGACCAGTTTTGTGTGAAAGTGTCAGTAAAAATATTTTTAATTTTTTTTAACTAACCTAAAGTAAAAATGAGAAAATAATTTTTTGCTTTAAAATTTAAATGTCTTTGTAAAACTACAATGAGCTTTAAAACCAAAAGCGAAGTCTAACTATCTGAAAAATGTTAAGTTTATAAAGGGTGTTAGGTTAGGGTGTTAGGTGCTTGGGTATTTTGATTAAATTGGAGATAGAAAATAGACACGGTAGTAAAATTTGTTTCTATATTAATAATTCATTGCCAAAACGTTACCATCGTTTTTGCATTATCTTGAAATCAACAATAGAATATCGTCATAACTTTTTTATTTTGGATCGGACCAAAAATATTCAATATGTAATAACTTAAGAACAAAAAAATATTTCATTTTGCAAACTAATATTGGTCTTGTAGGAATAACATAAGTATAACGATGTAAGAATTTAAAATTTAAAATAAATAGTAACAAAGATGTATTGACAGGTCATTTTGAAATTTAAAAATCGTAAGGAGCCGAAAATATTACTATTTTTTATTTATTACATGATTTACTATTTAACAAAATTTGTGCTGAAAAAAGTGAGACATCCTACATATATGTATTATCAAAAATTAGCATTAAAAAGAAAGAGTTTCACCAAAATATTATAAAAACGTAGAAAAAATGTTAAATGACATTTGAATTTTAGGGCTCTTAAAGAACAAGCATTTTTGGAAAATCCCTTATTTCTAATTTTATCAATTGGTACCGTTATATGTTTAACACATAAAGTTCAATGTGAATTTATGAACAAAAATCTAGAAATAACGAGGCGATTTATTTGAAATGTTCCGAGCAGTAATACAAAAAAGTTATAGTAGACGAAAGGGGTAAATATCAATCAGGTAAAAATTATTAAAAATTTAAATTCCTGTAAATTTTAAATGATGTAAAATGCTGTTAATAGTTTTTTTATACTTTATCCCAATACAGATTTCCTATTGTGTTTCTGTCAGAGTTTGAAATTACCTTAAATTTCAGGTTAAAATAATTATACTTTTGCCAAATTTTGGTTTTCATTAAATGATAAATGTTAAAAATTATTTTTAACTACACTGTATTGTTTTAATAGTTTAATAAGAATAAAACTTTAATGCGTTGAAAATTTAACAATTTCTTAATAATAAAGTAGTCAGAATGGTAAATACAATAATTATTAATGGAAATTATATATTTTAAAACTTTCAATTATTATAATCACCTTATCAATTCAAGCTTTTAATAATTTAAGCAATTTAATAAATAACAGCATTAATGTTTGATTAATCTTTTTATTATTTACCGCTTCAATTGATAAACAGTATTAAAATGGAATTTATTAAAATTATTAAAATGGGAAATTTTAAACGAGAAAGTGAAACCTGCTTGTCTTCCTTTTTTACCCCGCAGCAATAATTATTTATCGATGTTTATTTTTTAAGGACGATTTTGACTTGAAGCGTTTCTTTTAACTTCCGTGATTTTATTGGAGTATAAACTTTATGAGTAAAAATTACAAAAAAGAACCGATACTAATTTAAAGATTTTATTGATGTAAAACCAGCAAAGTATAATTATATCGTGGTTAATTATTTATTGGAATAATTGATTCGAAACAATAAATTAATGTTTCTTAGTGATTAGTGTAACTAAATTCGGATTATTATAAAGTCAATCCAAGGTCTCTAATTTTTTTTGTACTAAACACAGATTCTAGACTTACTATCAAGTTACCTTTAAAAAAACATTATATTTTACTAGAACATAGGATTTTTAGCGTTATTATTTAATTTAAAAAAATTCTTAAAATAAGCTTAAAGCAAAAAAATACGAAAATATTTAAAAGAAAAAAACTATTATTGTAAATCTGTTCCACCTAATCGCCTTTATAAAAAAATATCTTCTTTATATGTTTTGTTAATAGAAGACACAAGTCAACAAAATAAATACTTCAGGAAAAACATTTTTTGCTGCTTCGAAATAAATTCAGTTTTAAGATTTGTATTAAATAATATCACATATTTTTATTTATTTGAGTTTATTATTGTTTTAAAAAAATATGGTATTTTCAGGCAAATTATTTTAGAGCAACGCAATACTGCCGATTTCATGGCATGCACCTTGCTAGCATCAATTCTCAGGAAGAAAACGATAGGTTAGAGAAATACATCAAAGACTTTGGTAAGTTTTTATTACTAATAAAATCTTGATACTCCTAACATGCCTATCAATCACACAAAAGGTTACAAGCTTATTGATAGGTTCAAGATGTAATGCAGTTTATAGTCTGCAATTATTTTAATTATACACTTAAATAAAGCAAACGTATGATTTATGTGTATGGTTTAACTAATTTTTACCTAACCTTTAAACTTAATTTACTGGCTAGAATCTCATTATTTAAATTTAAAATGGGATTATTGACTTTAAACGTAACACACTTCTTTCATATTATTATTGTAATCAAATAATTATTGGGAATTTTAAGAACCCTCTCGCCCTCTGGTTGCAAAAATATGAACTCCTATATTTGGTACTTACTTTTTCGATTTAATGCACTGGTATATGTTTTTTGAGCTTTACTGAAGCTTTAAATTATAAATCTATTTGTGTTTTGTTAAATATGTAGTTATAACGTAAAATAATGCATTTTAAACACAATTTTTGACACTGACGAGTACCGAACATCCTCCATTTATAGCGCCATCTATACGTAGTTAAAATACCCAATAAGGAATAAATAATATTTCGCTTATTAGATGAAGTCATAATTGATTTTTCTTACTGTAAATGCATTCTTCATATTTTAATTTAACAGTAAAACATCGATAAAAAAATTTATATAAACAAATGTTATGCAATATGTTTGCATTCCTTAAACGTTCTGAATTTAAAATTAATCGCGGCCAAGGTGACAACATATCCACGATTAATGAGCTTTAAGCCCTAAACGAGATCAATTAAATGATTTATTTTTTAAAATATTGCAAATATCCTCCTTGTGATACTTTTAAACCAGTTTAAGTTTATTCTTTTTAACCGAATTTTTAGCACTAATTACGACTATATTTTTTAATTACCTTGAATATATAAATTATTTAAACACATTTATTTTTTAATTTAAGCAATAAAAATTAAAATATAAATTAAATTAATGCGTCTTGCTTTGTCATTTATTTTTTTGTTAAAACATTTTAAGAAAATGGCTAATGTGGTATGAAAATCTTTAATGGATTCATGCAAGCTGGAAACTTTCTAAAATGTTTGGCAGACATCAAAGAGAAGCCCACTTTTTATTTTTATATGCGAAGATTGAACTTTAATATTAATGTAAGCGATTATAAGTATTTTTAGTCAATTATGTAAATCGACATAAAATATTAAAATTATTTATAAAACACATAATAAGCGTATTTTTCCAATAGGAAAAAAATAGTAGATATCACCAGAAACAATTGAATACAATATTTTTATATATGAGCCGTTGATTTTGAAAGTGAGATAAGTCCACATTGTGTTAAAAATATGAGTTAATGTCTTATTGCAAATTGAGATTAACTTCATGTTTTAATCGTTTAGAATAAAAATCGACTCAATATTAGTACAAATTTGTTACTGTTGCTTTCCAACCATTTTCCAACTAAATTTTAACTACTTTGGAGTGAGTTGCTATAAACTGCCCAAAATTAAAACGACTTGGAACATGTAAGGAGTGTACCCTGTTAACATAACCACAAAATCCAAATTATAACCAATAATGAGCGCGAATCAGAATCCCCAGTCCACTGCAGTAATAGTTCATTCTAAAAATTAAAGTTAATGTCTTATGGCAAATTGAGATAACTTCATGTTTTAATCATTTACAATAAAAATCGACTCAATATCAGTACAAATTTGTTAATGTTGTTTTATATTAGGTGCTTTCCAGCTAAATTTTAACTACTCTGGAGTGAGTTGCTATAAACTACCCAAAATTAAAACGACTTGGAACATGTAAGGAGTGTACGCTGTTAACATAACCACAAAATCCCAGTCAACTGGTGTAGTAGTTCATTCTAAAAATTAGGTAGGTACTTGAGGGGACGCAGACAAGATAAAATGGAGTGCTTCAGAGTAGGACCGCTCTACTCATAGTGGTTACCTGGAAAGCACCTATTGTCAATTCAATTTCATTCATTTTACAAAACATTAAATATCTAGAAATAGCGAAAAGTGGACTTATCTCACTTTCAAAATCAACGGCTAATATATGGTTTATAAGGCATTTTAGTAAATCTGGAGGAAAAAAAATTTAGAATGTATAAAAAGATACCAGTTTACCTTAAAATGCCTTTTTGTGATTTTGGACCCTTAATTAACTCTGAATAAAATTGTAATACAAAAATAACTGTTGTAGCTTAATTAATCTAGTTTATATATCAGAAAGAAATTTGAAAATCTGACAAGAATAACCTGAGATACAGCGACAGACGTTACGGTTGATTTTATAATTTATCACGATTTTTCATGCGTTTTCTAGCGGTCAATGATTGGTTAATAATAATAATCATAAATGTGAGATGGTTATTTATCCTCCCCTAGGATCTCTGACGAAAAATTTATCGCGGTCGTCTGGAAAGAAGCTCCTTTTCTCTCAAGATGTAATAGTTATTTATGCACCTAGGTAGTAAAGTGACTGATTTTAATCCCGACGATGTTTTGTTTCCCGAGGCAAAGCCGAGGGAAACAATCAGAGGAGGGATTAAATTCACTTTACTACCTCGGTGCATATAGAATTTTTTGCACTTTTTGACTTTAATAGGTAAAAGTTTCCACAATAATTTAATTATATGGCTATCGCTGTGACTAATATCGGTTGTCATCGGACGACGACGGGTATTTTTATTCGCACGTCATAATGATTTATACAGCAACTTTCATAAAATATAGATAATTGTAGATTAATATTATAATTATTGTAATTGATTTTATAAATTTAAAACAATAATAATTAACTTCACAATAAATAAAGTAGGTAAGTTTTGATGCAGGAATAAAGTTTACCAAGTTTAAAAGATTTTGCCACATTTACAGATCTAACTAATTGATTGAATCGATTCTGTGTACACTTGAAACACCTTTAAATTTAAAATTTAGTATCAATCTATAAAATAATAAACCGTACATAATACAATCCCCGACCCCAGAATAAAAATCAAGTTTCGTTCCGAACCAAACCAAATAAATTTATTAGAGGTTAGAATTCACTTAATATATTGGTGGTGTTTAGACTAGACTGAAGTTTGCAACGTTTGTGATTTCGCGTCAAATTCAGACAAATTACAAGATTATGACTAATTTTAATTTTTAATGACAAGTTACGTGAGCGGGAGTAAAGTGATGACAAATGACGTGGGAGGGAGTAAAGTAATGACAAGACAGGGAGTAAAGTAAAATTTGAAAAGAGACAGGAAATGTGACGTTTTAGTCTCTATCAATAAGGACTAAACTAGCTCATTATATATAGAAAGTGCAAAAAAGTTATTATTGCGATATTATTTATAATTAACTTAAAAAAAAATAGTAATAAAAATCATTTCAAGTCCCACTGGAGTGAATTTTTTATCATAAAAAGTTTTCTTCCAACGCTTTTTCTGGGTTCGTTACTTTGGTACACTATAAAATCTTGTGGAAATAATTTTTCAAATCAAACCCCCAAAAACTATAACTTATTGCCGTTTTCTTCCAAAATTTATTTAAATCAGCGTTATGGGTCTTTTAACAATAACTCTAGATAAGTAAAAAACAAAAGAAATCTATATTTTCTAATATGTCTAGAAAGGTATGTGAAAACCGATTCTGGTTTTATTGGATATTATAGCTGTAATTTGTCTTTTAAATCAACAAAATTAACAATAAAATAGCAGATATCCAAAATACAATGTCCAATTTGTGCAAATACACTTGGGCACGAAAAGAGCAAGGCCACACAAGATCAAAATTATTTGGGAATAAAAACCCATAAAGGCTGTGTAAAGCTAGTATGTGGATGGCGACCGGAATTTTTACCATTTATCGTGTCTCATGTCTCCTTCGAACACTAAAACAATAAACGAGAGTAAATTGTACTTGACTGAGTGGATTACAAATAGACCTGAAAACATTACCCTGATTTTTTTCTTAACTTTCGCAATTTTACCCAATGATCCTTTCGAAAATAATTCTATACAGAATGTAAGTATATTATTTTCAATAATATACAGCTATTTTAAAAGTACAAACTAATTTAAAGTTAACGTCTTCTGAGTTTTGAAAAAAAATTTTTTTTGCTTTCCATGTTTTTTTATTTAAAATTTTCGTGAAAGTTATTTAAGTCTAAATATCTAAAAAATGGACCACAATGTATAAATCAATTTACTGTTATTCCCGCCCATCAAATTATTCTTTAAAAAATTTGTCTACACATTTGAAATTATTAATATAAATATTTAAAATTATTGAAAAACTTTGATAGGATTTCAAGAAAATGTATATACAAATAGTAAAAATCTATCATGAACTTTCACGGGGAAATTAGAACGACCAAATTTTCCGTTCCGTTTAAAATGTTGATTTCATTTGCATAAAGTAGTAATAAAATCAGTTTAATTATTTCCCAATTAGTAAAGGCCTTCAGCAATTGCGTTTCTTAAAAACTGTATATTCAATCAGAAAATTCTTGTAAGGAAAAGCAGCATTTTTTATATTATTTTTTTTCAGTTTTGCTTTTAAAATAAAATAAAACTTCTTAAGTACTGAAAGTAAGAAAATATTTTTGTTTAAACTGCTTTAATTGTATATAAGATGTTATTTTCGGTAAGTACCTTTTTTTGGAAGTCGTTATAAGTCATAATATTACTAATTTTGGGGTGATTTTTTTTTTCATAGTAAACCCATAAGTATAAGACGATATTAAGTCTACAAAATTATAGGAGTATGAGTTTTTACCTGTTTTTATTTTTCAAACTACAAGAATATGTATTGACCAAAATAAAAAAATAATAATATATAAAAGTAGGAACTCAGTCCCGGATACGAGGTATGACACCGGCCCGGGAAAAATACCATCCTACCGGCCCTTTCTGGGCTGGAAAGCAAAAAAAAATGTAAACTGCGGCCGCCGGCGCCGGCCCTGATGTAGCAGCGGCCCACCGGCATTTTTCCCGGTGTCCCGCCGGTCGTATCCGGCCATTTTCAAGTCGGCATAGATCACCAAATTATGTTCAACATATTTTATTTTCTGTAAAAGAACTGAAATTACCGCATATTCCTGTTTCATACTTGTAGAATGAAGAATTGGATTTGGAGCATGTTTATTGCCATTATGTAAATAGACTCGTTGCTTTGAGACTTATTTTACTAGTATTAATAAAGAGATGTCAATCACTTACCTGATAAGTCTTCAAGTTCATATCTGTCAGCAAGCCACTCACATCACTACAATATACAAAATTTTCATAAGCAGAAAAAAATTGCAATAAGTTTCGTTCTCTCCTGCGATATAAAGTAATTTGTACACCAGAAGAAAGGCATTTTGTTCTTTTAATCTCGATGCTAGCAACTCAGCAAATCTCTGATGAGATCATTATAAGTTCATTTTGTGAAAATGTTTTAGGATTTGATGTTTCTCCGCAGTTTTCAAGACCATCATCTTCTTGAGAAACACTAGATACTTCAGTTTCATCTTCCTAAGAATTCTGTACTGTCTGATGAAAAACTGGCATTAGAACATTATCTGAAAGAGGAATAATAGGTTTTTTTGCTGAGGAAATATTGAAATATTTTCATTTTTGGCTACTGTTTTTGTTGACTATATTGGTCATATAAAAGTAACAGTGGTCATGATGATTTTTTTGTTCTCGCCAAATCATTGGTACTCCAAACTTCAAAGACTTACGTGTTCCTTTCTTGCATTGTCGCAAATGTTTAATGCATATTTTACGTACACTCTGAACTATGAGGCACCTACGTTGTATTTTTGTCGCGAATTTCAATACCGAAGTAAGCAAAATACAAGCGGATCACAGTATCTGTAATCGGTTTTCGCTGATCTTTCAATATGTATTCACCACAAACGTTACAAAACATATCAGGTTCGTTAACACAACGCCTAAACTTACTAGCCATAATGAAATTATAATATAATTTTTTTCTGGTTGTTGTAAGAAGGACTGTTAACAAACAAGACCGGGGAAAAATTCAAAATGAGGGTGATAGGTATACTAGAGCTGATGGGTTAAAATGACTAATATCAATATACTACCTAGTGGTTTATAGACAGAAGAAATAATAATATTGTCCAGTTCAACCGTAAAAATTTCAATTTTCCTAAGGAACTCGTGAAGACTTGTAGAGGACAGTTGTTTCTAATATTTTATATCCAAAATGGCCAAAAAAATGTTTAAAAATTCATGAGAAATGGCCTGCTACTTATTTTTGGAGTTAATAATTTAATTTTTGAAAAAATCGTCTTATACAGGTTGTCCACCTTTTTTAAGATAGTAAATACCATTCTGAAAGGATAATTTACTATCATAGCGTAGTTCTACATAGACTCCCAATTCTCATATCTTCAAAAAGTGTTTGAATTATATGAATTAACAAAAAAAATATTTTTGCTTGCACTTTTAAATACAAAAAGCAACCCCCTCATATTAATGAAGTGTTTGTACAAAAAAATATAGAAATTTAAATCAGCCATTTTGATAATTAAGAGGATAGTCGGCAAAATGTGTAACGCCAATTCCTCTGATCTTTGGAAATTCGATGTGCGTATGAAACATATAACTGTGCGAAAGAGATGCCAATAATTACACCTACGATTACACGGGCGTTTTGAAAAAGAAATAGAACTTAATTAAGAATTAATCAAATTGAATGTTGTAAATTAATCTTGAAAGTAAATTAAAGAGACTATCTTATTACTTTTTAAATTTTTTAAAATAGGATCATAATGAGGTAGTAAATTGAGACTAAAAAATTGCATATTATTGGGCGCTTTCAAAACAACCAAAACGTGCTAATTGCACCGACTATTTTCTTAAGCCTAATTTTATTTGTTGGTATTTTTTCGGTGCTCAATAAAACAATAAAAGCTATTAATAAATAATAAATCGTATTAATTTACAAGTTGTATTCTTTGAGTTGCGCCTATCAAATATTTGAAATATTTTATTGATTGTAGAATAACAACAAATTATACCATTCTATTATGCAACCCCAGAGTTCTATTATGCATGCAATGAACTTTACAAATAAAACAGCAGCTAGATATCGTTATGATTACAAATAATGATGATTAATACTAGTGGCGAATAAGTAATAAATAATTGTTATTATTTTATCCTTTGTACTATAACAGCTTTTAATAATTTTAAATTACCAAAAAATAATTATTTCATAAAATTTGAATATTACAATTCAAGCATATTTGTTCGACCTAACGTCTATTTTATAAAATACAGCGTTCTGAAAATGGCAAAAAAATTGTGAATTTTATAGTTTTTCAAAAAATATTCAGTTTTATAAAACTTACGCTAATTTTATAGATTTTAGCGTACTTATCAGTAATATCTTGCGGTGAAATAAAACTCTTTTCTCTGCGAATACTGGTTTGAATCTAACTGCCATTAAGACTAAAAAATCCGATACCGAATCCAGCGATAATTTTTCGTACAAAAACAGCGAATCGTAAATTGGTAAACATGGGAATTTTTTTTTCAATTTTAGAAAACTAATGGAGTACATGCAGGTTTTGATTTTTTTAAATTGGTAAAAATTAAAAATTTGGAAAAATTTATAATTTTTATTTTAATTTTATAAAACTAATACGCTACGTTACTAAGAAACGTTCGTTAGACAAGAGAAAAATATTCAAAATAATTCTTCTTGTAGATTATTCAAAATATGAGCTCATAAAGTTAATAAATTTAGTTGCGCTTTTCTTTTTTATTTGTTCAATATACAGGGTGATTTTTATATATGGAACCAAAGCAGTCATTTCAAAATGGCTGGAAAAAAGAATTTGGAATTTGGTGCGATCAAATATTTTAAAATAAAAAAAAAGTTTTTATCGCCCGGATTATTGACATGGCAGCCATCTTGATTTTTTAAATGGCAACATTGTCTCGCAACACATCATTGGAAAGCTAATTTTTAGTACTTTACGACAGTCTATAAAATTATTATTTAAATCATAAAATATATACATTAATATTTTTTTTATCCAATTTTAACTTTTTTGGACTATCGCAAATTTTTATTAAATTAAATAATTTTTTATTTAAATAAAACAGTAAAATGTTTTAGCAGTCAAAAAACGTCTTAGCACTATTAATAAAAGACCTTTTCAGTTGATCGGACAAATTTATTATTTGTTAATTTATACATACAAATGTGCTAACGTTTCGCCTCCACAGCGGGGGCTTCTTCAGAGCTATTGTATTTTTAACAAATTGTCAAAAATAATACTAATGATAATCAAACTCATGCGTTTTCATTAAATACCAGTTTAATAAGATGGATCAAACACATTGTATCAATTCTGACCATTCGGTTGAAAGTTAAGCTGTTAATTATAATTTTGAGGACCAATTAACAAATAATAAATTTGTCCGATCAACTGAAAAGGTCTTTTATTAATTCTCAATAACGGACGCTAAAAAGGCATATGGTCTTAGCACTATTTTGATGGCTATGGCCATTTATTGGGCGTGGCCGCTTTGGTTACATACATAAAAATCACCCTGTATTACATTGCAGAATATAATGGGTATTGTTAATGTATTTCTAAACGAATAATATAAAATTATTATAAAATTGTAAAGATATTGGCATTTTAAAATTCCTAATTAATTATTACATTTTATTCGCAAAATTTCAGTCAATTTAAGGATTTCAATTAAATTCCCCTAGATTTTAGTGTTGTCAAACATAACTTTTTCTTAATTGTACTTAAACTTTAAAGTTAATGGTGCAATGAAAATATACAAAATATTAAAAAAAATAAGTTTTTCTAAGTAAAGGGCAACTTTTAAGGAACGATGGTGCAAATACATAATTTGGGCACGATTTTAAAATAATATTATTTTTACATTCAAGTATTAAAAGTTTCATTTTTATTTTTAGGTTTGGGACATGAACACTTTTGGACATCGGGTACTGATTTGGCCCAAGAAGGCTCATTTTTTTGGATGTCAACAGGTCGTCCCATAACTTTTACAAATTGGAACGCGGGTGAACCGAATAATTTCCAGTATGAAAACGGCGAAGAAGAAAATTGTATGGAATTGTGGAATAGAGATGGAAAAGGATTAAAATGGAACGATTCACCTTGTTCTTTTGAAACATTCTTCGTATGCGAAGCCCATGAATCATAACAATAATTGACACGATAAAACAAATCCTGCCAGTTAATTTTATTTAAAGTAAAAAAACCCAAAAGTCTTGTAAATAGAATGTAAATTTAAATCGTAATAATTAAAAATAGTTACCTTTAATTAATTAAATAGGTAATTAAGTAATCTTATAGAAAGTAAGGAAAAACTAGTGATATCTTTAAATTCTAACGTGTAATTAAATATTTTTATATTTATTTGTAACAATTTGTGTTTTATTTTAGAGTAAATGAAATGCATTTAGCGCCTTTGGCGTGAAATAAGTGTAACTATCTCTACTGCATTATTTTTTTAAATAATGTTATGTAAAGTCATGCGGTTTCACGCTTGGGTTAGGATATAATGATACATGAGAGTGGAATGATTTAGGTTTGTCTATATTTTTGTAGGAAAAATTATTGCTGCTGGTAACAGTCTCGACTATTTGACGAAAAGAAATGCGGAAATTTACTATCATACTTTATTTCACATTTAAAGAAAAATTACATGCTTTGGTCGTACTTTAGTTCAGAAGTCGTATAATAACTAATTAAAAGAGATTTGTAGTAAGTATTTATTATTGAGGGTTATTATTAGTTCAAAGAAATTTTGTATTGCTTTCATTTTAATTTTTTTTTTGACGAAAATTTTATAAGTAAATACTGTATTTATGAAAAATCAATTATTGCGGAAAATTAGGCATATCCAGATATTTAAAACAAAAATAAAAGCACTATAGCAAAGATTCAATTACACATTTATAAATATGTCTAAATAGTTTTTAATGTAGCACAACTCTGATGTAAGAAAATAATAAATTTTCAGTTTTTTTTATTGTTTTAGAAAAAATCATTATTTTTTATATACGGTAAATTTTAACAATATACGTATGTATTAAAAAGTATTAAATTTTATAAATTTAAAGTAAACATGGGGCCGGTATAAACAAAAAAATGTGTTATTGGTGGTTTTCAACTTTCTATAAATACTCACTTTTCTTATATGGAAAGAAACAAACATAAATTTTGAAAAATAACTATCAAAATAAAAGAAATAAATTCTAGAACAAGTTACCTAAAAAATATTCGCGTTAAGAGCAATTTCCTAAACGGAAAATATAGTGGTTTAGTTCTGCAGTCATAAAAGCTAGTGCGAACAACATTTTTGTATAATTTTTTTTGTAGCTGATTTAGAAGTCATTTTTTAAATTTTTGCCAGAAGGAAAAAAATTGGAGAATGTACAAAAAAAAATATAATGATCTAAAAGTTCCTTAACTTTGGACCCCTGTAATTAATTCTGTGCTAGGTTGCAGAAGGTAAATCTCTGGCAGGATGTAGCGTAATCAATTTAGATTATAAATCTGAAAAAAATTTGAAAATCTAACGAGGGAAACTTGAGTTATGACTGCAGAACTAATGCTCGATTTCATGATTTTTCACAATTTTTCCCCCCAAACTCGCGCGCCCTCTAGGGATTCGCATTAATTATCAGTTATTTGGTCATAATTTGCAAAGAAGCTCCAGAAAAGTGGGATGGATTTTCTATTCCTTGTTATTATCTCCAACAGAAAATTTATTGCGGGTGTCTAGGAAGTTGCTCTTAACCCAACTAAGAGGTAAATAAAACACGATAAATATTAGTTAAAATTAAAACACAATCTTGGACAATAACTTTAATTTCTATTATAAACCAAACATAAATTTTAATTTAAAAAAAATCTAATATTACAGATAAAACGTGGAATTTGGAAAAATTGACTTATTATTTTTCCAAAAACTAGCTTTCAACTAAAACTCCGTTGTCGTTAATTGATATTTTTAACGATTATGTGAAATAATAATTATTGTCAAATTTCAGGGATCTGAAATTTTTGTCAAAATATTTAGTCGTTAAAATAAAATTTCGAAAAATTAAAATACTTTTTGCTTTTTCGTGTTTAAAAGTTGCATTCTTTCAACTAAATTTAGTACCCACTTCACCCAAAGCACCTCTTTTATTCACAAGTGGGCTAAAATCTTTTGCACACTCAAGTGCAATGTTGGTTGCCTAGAAACGTATACAAAACAAAGTCAATTATAAATTTTAAAAGAATATAAGTATAATTTTAAAGAAAATATAGTTGTAAGTTATACGAAATATTTAATATAAATGTTAAGTGCATAAAATTGATGATTGGAGCCCTCGCCTAGCGGCTCGGGCGCTCAACAATCAAGCTCATGATAAAATCATATTCTTTGCTCGCTTGTACTAAAAGTAGCTATTTTTTACCACCCTTCTAAATTGCAAAATTCGAGAGACCTTTTTAAGGACAAGGATGATTCATGGACACAGATGTTTTATTACCTTTTTATGGACAGCGGTTATATCAACTCTGCGTTTTTATCGACACTACTTTTTCTTTGACATAATCGACGTAAACTATTCATTGACAACCGTTTAATCAATACTACTACTACTGTTTTTTTCTACAGATCTTTTCATCAACAAAGATGTTATATCGACTCTACCCTCTACCTTTTAATCGACATACATCTTTTTGTAGAAGGGCATTTCATCGACACTACCATTGCATCAATGAACGATTTCATCCACAATACCATTTCATCGACAATCTTTGAACTCGCTTTTCCATTATTCCTATCAATTCTGATATAAGTGTGTCATAGGCCTTCTGGAACGCTGATTCAGGTCTGGTTCTACCTTTACGCTGCGGTTTATTGTAACATTTTAGATGATGGAAAAGTGAAACCATTTTTCGAGCATGTATGCTTTACAACTTTATGGTTGACCAAACCTGTAGAAAGGGGTAAAAATTCATATTTGCCAGAAATTAGAAAGAAAGCCCAGATCAATTTTAAAATGTATAAAATACCGAAAAAATAACTTTATCGAATAACAACACCTAAAAATTCAGTTTTTACTAAATTATGGATAATCTTAAATGAAGATTCTCAAACTTGTGGAATGTATAATATGTGCATGACAAACTGCACTTAAACTTTCTACAAAGACAGACTTCCATACATGATATCATAGCGAAAACGCATACCAACAAACCGCGAAGACCGAAAATTGATACTTGAATTTATTAAAAATCCGAAGAAAACTTCTTTTGATCTTTCTTCTAACTTATCAGAAGACATAAGAGGGCCGATCAGCACTCGAATTACAAGATAAAGACTTCTGTAAATCTACCTGAAGCCTGAAAGAGTGTAGCGCGAGAAAAAAATGTAGTTTCACAAGAAAAAATCTCGAATCAGTATCTCATTGATTCATTTTTTTATTTTATCAGCCGTAGTGCATCTCCATTCTATTAGAACAAACGACCTTAGGTGTTATTGATGAATCAACCGACACAATATCGTATACGACATGACAAGGACAAACTCTTTTTTTGCATTTGAAAGACAAGAATAGAATGCTAAATGTAAAGGTGAATGATTCGACTCCCAACTTTTCAATATATTTATTATCGTGCAACTAGTTTCGCCTTCATAAGGGCATCATCAGGCACTAAAAATTTTTTTTACAATGGTTAAACTTAAGATAGTAAATTATGGTAAGGTCTTACCATTAACAATTTATAGATGTATTAACGCAATCTGGTACTCCTCATGAATGACCTCAGAATGACCTTAAGTGAGCGAAAACGCATACCAACAGAACGCGAAGACAGAAAATTAATAACTTCTTTTGAGCTTGCTTCTAGCTTATCAGAAGACTTAAGAAGGTGAAATTAGGTATACTACTTTGCAATGTAAATTTCGAAAGAAAAAGAAAAGACAAACGAATAATTTTTTTGTACTGCTTAACGATTTTATGGTTCATCTCATAAGTTTTTAAGTTTTTTTTTAATTTTCACTTTTTTGTCGTTTTGAAAACGTCCAAAAATAAGAAAGTTTTAGACTCAATTTACCACCTTATTATGAAACTATTTAAAAAATTAAATAAGTGCTAAGATTTAATTTACTTTCAAGATTAATTTACAAAATTCAATTTGATTAATTCTTAACTAAGTTCCGTTTCTTTTCCAAAACGCTCGTAGATGCAATTATTGGCATCTCTTTCGCATAGTTATATGTTTCAAACGCACATCGCATTTCCAAGGAACAGAGAAATTGGAGTTACACATTTTGCCGAGTATCCTCTTAAGAAGGCCGATCAGGACTCGAATAACAAGACTTCTATAAATATACCTGAAGGGGTAAACCGCGAAAAAAAAACGTAGTTATCAGAGCACAAGAATCTCGTATACAGCGGACTCTTCAACAACAACATGTAAGGTCTTAAGACCAATCAAACGTGGTTTGGTCAGATGAGTCTAGTTTAGTAACAGATTTTCTTCAGTTTTATACCGGGTGATTTATTTAACCTGGAATATGGTATATGTCGAAAAATACGCATCGCACAGAAAAATTTGCCAAATCGAAACTTTAATATCTCCGACGGAGCATATTTTAGTACTAAATTACTACCAACCCCACACCCACTGAGGGCAGGGTCTGCGCACAGTGGGCGATTTTCATAATCTGGCGGTACTTAAGAGTCATTTATGTTACTCGCGCCGCGCACCGATTTAAAAACTAAATACTCAATTTAAATAAACAATAACATTTATGTTTATGAGTTTTTTTTTGTTGCTGCGTTTAAATTGGGGAACTTTTGTTCAAAACCGTTTCGTACCTCACGAATAACTAATTAAAGAAATTTTTCTTTGGCATGTTTATGGTACCAATCGATTCATATTTTATGCCTTACCTATGTATCACGAGCTTAACTTGATACTTTGATTGGTTTTTGAGTAAATTAACTGCAAAGTAGGAGCACTTTAAGGGTCTTAAAAAATACACTTACTGTTAATATTTTTAATTTCTTTTGTGATACATTGGTCATTATAAATTTTTTTTAATGCTACCAAAATTTGGTACAAAAATATTAAGTAGTTTATGAGTTATTTATGAGGGCGTGGTACCCTATTTAGTATACTCAAAAAATGACTTGATTAACGTGAGTCCCCTTGCCTCTCATCTTTTGGGGTGCAACATTAGCGTGAGTCCCCTTGCCTCTCACTATTCAAGTAAATGCTCGAAATGGTGACCTTGAACTTCAATACATTTGTCGATCCGCCCTTCAAATGACTGTACACAACTGAGAAGTACGTCTCCAGGAATATGGTCACAAGCATTCCTGATTCGTTCAATCATATTAGCACGAGTTGTTGGTACTTGTTCATACACTTTATCTTTCAGGTACCCCCACAAAAAAAAATCCGGTGAAGTAAGACCTGGTGATCTGGCAGGCCAATTTATCGGACCAGCTCTACCAATCCAGCGACCGTGGAAAACACGATCAAGTACTTCGCGTGATAATACCGAATAATGCGCCGGACAACCATCATGTTGAAACCACATGTTCCGTCGCACTCTTAAACTTACGTCTTCTAGTAACTGTGGCAGTTCATTTTCCAAGAAGTCTCGATACATTTCACCGTTTAAATTGCCTTCAAAGATGTGGGGACCTACGAGTTTGCTACCAATTATCCCGCACCAGACATTGACAGACCAAGGACGCTGATGCTCAACCTGACGCAGCCAGTGTGGGTTTTCAATTCTCCAGTAATGCATGTTATGTCGATTAACAGCTCCATGGTTTGTAAATGTTGATTCGTCAGAAAATAATACCCAATGAAAGAAATTACGATTCATTAATATTTTTTCCCGTGCCCACTGACAAAATGTCAAGCGATTTTCGAAATCAACGCCATGAAGATCTTGGTGAAGAGATACGTGGTAAGGATGATGTTTATTGTGCTTTAAAATTGTCCAAACACTGGTTTGGGACATTCCGCTATCGCGAGCTATTTCTCGTGTGCTGACGTGGGGATTATGAGCCACTGCGGCTAATACATCAATTGTATTTTCTGCTCCAGTTACTGTTTTTTGACGGATCCTTTTCTTCGGTTGAACACTTCCTTCGCGAGTAAACTGTTGGACAACACGGAAAAACGAAGTGCATGATCGCGGCCTGTCTGGAAAACGCTGAGCATAAAGGTTGACAGCATTCTCTAAATTTCTGCCCGCTTCTCCATAAACAAGAATCATTTCAATTTTTTCTTGTATGGTTATTAACACCTCCATTTTCACAAAAATTGTTGCGAATTAATTTTTAGTAGGTACAAGTGTCTACAACTAAGGAAATGTAGATAACGTTCGTACGCTGAGACGGGTTAATAACTACAAATGCAAGCGACTGAACACAAGAAAAGTTTAATTACGAAAGAGAATTATTTAGGTCTCGAGAAGGAACATGTGGCGAGAGTTACATTTGTGTACAATCATTTGCAAGGCGAATCGACAAATGTATTGCAGTTCAAGGTCACCATTTCGAGCATTTATTTGAATAGTGAGAAGCAAGGGGACTCACGTTAATGAAGCACCGCAAAAGATGAGAGACAAGGGGACTCACGTTAATCAAGAACCCCAAAGGGAACAGAAAACTACTACGTCCCCGTCGTTGTTCCTGGGTTATGCTAAATGTAGTTTATTAACAAACCAGTAACCGTATTATCATTGAATAACCCGTCGAAAAATAATAAATGCATGTTTATCTGATTTTTGATTCTTTTGATTTCTGTTCATTTTTTGTGATTACAGCGCCATTTGTCGCGAATGGAAAAAAATTTTTCGGACAAATCGTACGTACCTTTTGACGTTGAATCCGAATCTGCGATAAAAAATGGGTGTTCGTATTTAAGATTCAAAGTTGCCGCCGGCCCTGCCCGCAGTGGGTGTCGGGATGGGAGTAATTTAGTACTAACATATGCCTCCCTCGGAGAGATAAAGTTTCGATCTGGCAAATTTTTCTGTGCGATGCGTATTTTTCGAGATAATTCCATTTTCCAGGTTAAAAAAATCACCCTGTATATACAAAGAACCAAACTCTTAAAAAATAGCTGCGGAAGTTTGCCGGTTTGATATTTATGAATTTTTTAGGAGGCAAGGTGATCACTCGAAAAATGTTTTTTGAGATTTGGAAGGCTTCGAAAAAAGAAACTACATTAAGAAATTTACTGCTTACGTTACTTTACAATGTCGTGGAATGTAATAAACAATTCAACGTAAAATAGAATCACGTCTTCTAGGCACAAGGTTTTTAGAAAAAAAAATTAAACCTGGTGAAAACTCGGTTGAAATAAAGTTACTTTTGGATTTTCTTAAATTAATATTACCAGGATCAGTAAGATCTACAAAAAATCTGTTGGACGCCCCTCGAAGACCTTTGAAGATTGTTCTCTCCGATTACAGAAAAGAAAATCTAAGAAGATCATTAACAAAACGTCTTCTGCTGAAATCGCTTTAGCTGCGGAATCTTCGGTGAAAGCTGCTGGGAAAAAAGATGCTGCTGATTTAATTAAAAAATTGGCATTCGCATCTCCTCAAAGGGCTACAAAAATTAAACGTGCTCGAAACTTATTTTCTATGGAAAAACCCCAGAAGAAGCATTTACCATGATTATGAACAACAAGTTAAGCAAACATCAGTATACAGGGTGGCCCAACTAAGAGTTCCCACCCAGGTTATTTCGAAAATCAATAATTTGGAAAAAAACCCTGAAAACGGTCAATTTTTATTTGGCGGGGGATCAATTTTTATGGTAACGCAAGGGACAACCCCTCACCCAGTTATGCAGGGAAACTACCCCTTCAGAAATCTTAAATGGCAATAGGGGTCAAGTAATACGTCATTGTAAAGCTCCTACTATTTTCTATACAGGTGTCATATTTTTTTAATTTGATGGAATATTTGAAAAGCTGTAGCATTTTCACGTTAGACATCTAAAACGCGTTTTTAACAGATAACATGGGTTTAAAAGGCTTTTAAAGCTTGATTTTGTTAAAAGTTGCAATAAATAAAATAAATACAATCATACATTGGTCCCTCACTAAATAACAATTGATCAGTTTCAGACAATTTTTCAAAAATTACTTGTTTTCATAATAATCTGGGTATTTTGAAAAAAGACTCTGAAACCGGTCAATCCTTACTAAATGGGGAATCAAAGTATGATTGTAAATATTTGTAACAAAATCAAGCTTTTAAAAATGGTTGAATAATAATAATTTGGGAGGATAATTGGTCAGGTGGTCGCGAATTTTGGAACATTTTCTTCTTGTAATTGCATATTTAATATTGTAATAAATAACAATAAAGAATGTATTCAACCATATATTCGCAACTGTAAGGAATAAGCCTAAAAGTAGAAAAACTTAAGACACAAATTGTGATAAAACTAAAGACTAAAAAGAAAAATGCTTTAGACTTTTGACAATAATTTCTTCTTTTTTGCTGGATTCAGATTCAAATAAAAAAATATGGGCTTACATTTGAAAAAAACTGAGTTAGGGTTAGAATGACCATGAAGAAGTCCTAGAGGTGAAAACTAACTGTTCTCATCCTGTGGCCCCTTTAAGACCAAATAATTTTTATTTGAAACGTTTTTTTCTAAAACTCTTACTTTTGGAGATATTTCAACTTTTAGTTTTTAAAAATAATTGTGTCAGTAATCACAATAATTATGAATAGGTTTTATTAGATTTTGGTATTTTGATTTTAATTATTTTACTCATTATTAAAATCACAACTTTAAGTTAACTTAATTTAAAGTAAATGCACATCCAAACAATTTTTAATTTAATTTCAATCAGTTTTATGTCAAATTTAGAAAGATGCGATACCAATAAAATCAATTTAATTACAGCTTTATTATAAACCTTTAAATGACAATTATAAAACGAGATTTTAAATTAATTTTTAGAAGTTTTTAAAATTTAGGATGTTATTATTTGTTAATTAATAAATTTGTTTCCTTAAAATTTTTAAAATCTAAGTAATTTTTTTTATCGCGTGTGGCTTTTATTATGTAATTTTGTAGCGCTCTTAGATTGGGCGCGCTAGAACGATCGTCGCGGCTGCCTTTAGTAGCCTACGCGGGTCGTCTCATTGCCGCAGAAACAACCTGTATATCTTCTATTGACTTAATTTCTAATAAAAAATTATTAAATTGCAAAAAGTTATTTTTATCTAAAAATAATTTAATTGCGTACCATAATAGGGTTTATCATTTCTAAATTGAAACAAATTAGGTTTCCCAAAACTCGTATGAGTATGGGTTTTGTAATTCGATAATTAATAATTCCAAAAAAATCTTTTTCTATTCTACATGATTTCAAACTAATATTAATAGATTCGGATTAAATTGGCAAAGAATCTGAACGATCAGGTAGAAGGATTAAGAATACCCGGAATTTTCTGGCGACTTCTTCTTAATGTAATTTAATGACAACATATTATAGTATCTAGGAAAATGACTCAAAGAATTTAGAACAATGAAATGAAAAATATGTAAGGTACAAAATTGTATATTTGGAATTATTAATTATCATATTACAAATGAATATAAATTCAATCAAAATTTATATATTTAATATAATAAATGACATATGTTAAATATAAATATATGTTAAATATAAATATATGTTAAATATAAAAAAAATATCTAGGGTTTTTCTGAAATAGAAAATCCATCCCACTTCTTTGCAAATTATGACCAAATAACTGATAATTAATGCGAATCCCTAGAGGGCGCGCCAGTTTGGGAGGCAAAATTGTGAAAAATTTTTTCATTGCTCATCCGGATTTTGAGGAAACATTAGATGTTATGAAATTTTGTATGTCTTTTACGAGTGGATCTATTGTAATGATTTAATTAGGAAGTTTATAGGTAGAGTTAGCAACATTTTTTTTAAATAAAGATTTCAGCGTCAAATTAATATTTTTTATTTATATTTGTTTTAAACCAAATTTAATAAAATATTATAACATATTTAAAACTTAATTTGATTATTTTGTAAATTTATTAATCCGCATACTGTCAATACCACTTCATCCAATAGGGATAAATTTTCAAGGTCTACATCTACATACGGTAAAAGAAAATTAAAATCTCGAGGTCTTCCTATCACCCTTTTAATGTGATTTCGTAAAGGTTCTGTTCTTTTGCATTCCTCTTTCTTGGTACTAGAAGTGTAGTTACTTACACTAGGAGGCCTGACAAGTTTGCAAAGACGTTGCATCAAGATATTATCGATATTTTTGAAACCTCTGACTGCCATAATATGCATGTCTGGTGACAAATTATCGACAAATCCGCAGTTCTTAAAAATTGCAGAGTCTGTTTTTCCACCATCAAATCTACTTGAAACAAAATTAACCAAGCCATCTGGAGTATATGATATCATATATTTTACAGTTTTACAACTCTTGCAATCTGACGTAGTGAATAATTGGTGCAGTGTGCTACTTGGATTTTGTATTTGTATTTCTAAGCAGTCTATAATAGATTGTACTTTTGAGTACCTACTTCTAAAGGCCATTGGCAAATGTTCAGGTACTTTATCAGAACGCGGCCACACTATAAATTCTTTCAGGTAATTTGAAATTAATGGAACGGTTCGCCTGAAGATTTCCTCTATGTTCACTGAAGTTCTAGCAAACTGCATTCCTAATATAGTATAAGGCTCATTTAACCGAATTTTTTTAAGTGTGATGAGAATATCAATATGAGGAGCTGGAATTTTCTTTGCTAATATTTCTAAAGAAAAATAGGTGTCGTTTGGAATACCTAAATACAGTTTTGGTTCCTTTTCGATTGACATCAGGGTTCCTTTTAACATTATTGATTTATATTCTTGGTCAGAAGTTATATCATTTTCATTTACAGATTCACTTTGAAACGTACTTTGAGCTAGATCTGAACAGCAATTTGAAGAACAATCACTATCTTCGCTTGGTTCCCATTTCGGTAGAGAAATTTCTGTATGTAAAGCAGAAATTTTGAACGGAGAAGTTATTGCGGTTGTTTTATTTGTAGAGTCCTCAGTTTGGGTATATTTCGACTTTAAGAAGTCTTGTCTTCGTACTTGTACTTTTTTATGTTTTAATTTTTTTCTGGAAGGTAGATCGAGGATATCCCCTTCAATGTTGATTCTACCACAATCAACCCACTCTATTGGTATTGAACTTGAAGTAGAAGGTTGAGTTTCCTCTGATGTATATAAACTATTTAAAGTCTCAATGCGACGTCGTTTTATTGCTGGCCGGTTAGGTCGGACAGTGCCTGAACTTTGATTAAATATATGCGGCATAACTCCCTTCTTAAGCCTAATATTCCCTCCCATCATTTTCCACTTCATATAGTTTTCCACATCATCTTCAAGCTAGAAGAACATTGCAAAATATTAGTACTTATCTTACATGAATTCATCATTTGACGAACAGACTTTCTATATTATGCAGTATGTCCATTTAAAATAATTTGCAGAAAATAAGAAAAACAACAAAACATATTTGTTACTTAACTTATGTAATTAAATAAACGTAACATTAAAAATTTATAAAAACTCTAGTTATTACGATGTATGCACACTACTTCTACTAGTGATCTAATAACACGTATTACTAAAAAATAACAAAAATAGACTTAATGCTTTCAGAAAGTCAGCTCCTAATTTGTTCATTGTTGATTTTATTATCCGTAGCACGTTCCTATTGGAACAATGGGCCATAGAGGTGTTATTCTTGAATCACCCGACACGATGTCGTAAACGACACGACAAGGATAAACTCTTATTCTTGCATTTGAAAGACAAGGATAGAATGATGAAATTCGTATACGATATTATGTCGAGTGATTCAATAATGGGCCTTTCCACACTAAAATATTTTTCAATAAATTTTATACTATACATAGCTCTTAAAAAACCTAATTTAATGGGCTGATTTGGTTTTTAATTAGGGCACCAAAAAAATTTAAATTAATTTATTTAGAAACTGTGTTCAAAAAAGCGGCAACGTTGCTGGTGTTACCGTCGTGTGTCCTGGTGGGCAGTCGTCTCTATCAACTCTACCAGCTCTCTAGAGTATGTGATCGGTGATGACAGATTGCAAATGACAAATTTACTTCCTTGTTGGTTAGCTTGTGTAACAGAGTTTATAGAGCTTCGCGGTGGACGAGACGATAGGGGATACCAACAACGTTGCCGGACTAGAACTTTTGAGCATTATGACGTCACGGATTCATAAATTCAAATTTTTCTTTAAGATTAAATAAAAATTAAATTATCGTGGAAAGGCCCATTCAAGTATACACTTTTTGAGGTATATGTATATGTTTCTATGTTTGTAATCTTCCTAAAATATGCTTAAAAGCTAGTCATTTGAAATTTTGGTTGTATCTTTAGAAATAAGATGTCAAATTTCCCAACAGATTTCTTCTAGTTTATCATATACTGCTTTATAGGCATTTTGAGATTTGAATTTATATTTTATAAACTGTAAGCCATCCTATTTTAATTTCTCTATTTAAGTTAAATTTTACTAACAGCTGTTAATGTCAAGACTTATTTACGCAGTTTCTATTTGGGAAGCTGGTTGGGACCAAAAGCTCATAATAGCTATCTTTCACGTGTGTTCTTTTTGAGCAGCTTATCTATCCCAGAATTGATCCATTTTGTAACACCCCTTCCAAATTGTAGCTTATTTGTAGGTTAGCTTAGCAACGGAACACGCTCGATGTCGTTAATACATGTTCTTTTTTATGTCAGATTACAAATTGTACAGAAAATTTCGGGACAGATTAAACCAGAAAACTTTACTCCCAAAAAGAAAGCAGCTAATAAATGTTTAATAATTATAAAATATATTTAGAATAATAAAGTTAAACCAGAAGTGACATTGAACAATTTTTTGCTCAATAAATTTGTTTTCTTATGACATACAAAATATTAAAATTCTAATTTTTATTTTCATTAATAAAGAAATTGCAGGGGTGACCCTAGGTTCGTGGACACCCGGTATAATATTTCTTAAAATATTGCAAAGTGAGAATGTTATCCCGTCGAAGGCCAACATTGACACACGGCTTAAACGGCATTATGAATTTTAACCTTAATTGCCATTTGAAATTATAAAGGTGATATCAACCTCTCGTTAAGGGTTGAAAGTAGGTAAGGGGTAATTATTTAAAAATCCGTCTCCGTTAAAATCAAATCGACCTATCCGAGCGTTTTTTTCCAAGCTTGAAATCAAATACCGAAAAACGGGCTTGTCATGTTTTCGTTGGACCACCAGCATGTACATTAATATAACATGACAGTAAATCTAGACTTGGAAATTGTTTATTTCTTTACACAAAAAGCGCAGGATGAGAAATTTCAATATATGTAAATCTTACCCCCTGTCAATGTTACCCGGTATTACCTTATAAGTACACGCAGTACTAACTGAGAGACAGGGCCAAAAAAAAACAACTTTTTTCCTTTGCTTTTAATACTTAGTCACCCAATTTTCCTTTGAATAAGAAATCATGTCAACTGAATCAAAATCAAACACTTCTATGTTTTCTGTTGTTATACATAGACCGGACACGCTTGACAATTCCATAATTTAGGTGTTTTTTATTTCTCACTTTTACCTGATAATGAGCTAACTTTGGACATTTAACTTTTACCATTATATCCATTAATAACACAAGTTATCGTAATCCATCGCATAAGTTGTTTGTTGTATCTGGTAATTTGTAAAATAAAGAAAAACAGAGCTATTTTAAAATAGACACCAGCGCCTCCAAAGTGTATCAGCGTGAACTACGGCGGCCATTTTAAAAGTGTCCATTAGCTATATTCACCTCGGTTGTTTTCTTAATTTTTAGTGTTCTCTGATCAAATAAAAATTGAATTTGACAAGTTTTTATGAGTTTTATAGGTTATGTTATCCAGTATTTCAAATTTACCGCCAAAATCAACACTTTTAAAATGGCCGCAAATGATACACAAAAAATTGACACGTGTCCGGTCTATGTATATCAATTAAAAAAACATAGAAGTCTTTGATCAAAATACATCAGTTTAAATAAAGGCACTAAATCGTGCGGTTGCCTGGAAGTCACCTATACCTATGGTAAAAACTTGCGCAATCAAAAGTCATTCATTCTCGATTTTCATCAGTGTATTCAAAGATTTTTTGATAATAGAACGTTTAACGTCTTGTGCAAGACTTCTGATACAGTCTGTACTTATAATACATTATAACTTACATTAAAATGATCTTCACAACAAAAACGAACACTTTTAGTAGAAAGAACTCCATATTTTTCACTGTCTCTTTTCATCACATCGCACCATTTCTTTCGTATATTCTCGTGTTTGGGTACACTTATGAATGTTTTATTTGGTGTAGTAATGGTAGTGTTGCCACAAAGAGGTACGATACAGTACTTATAAGGTTTTTTGTCCTCCGACATTATTGCCTTAAAAACGTAATGTAGATTCTACGACCAAGCGCTTTGATCAGATGCAAACCGAGAAGTAAATAACCTTGTAGATCGGGCCTCATGACGTCACGCCAATACCAGCCATTACGGAGCCATTTTGATAAACTTTAAAAATTAATTGTGAAATCAATTGATATGCTAGAGAAAAAATTAATTTATTCAAGTACTCTTTCTAGTCATTTATATAAAAAATAGCTATTGCCTTATTTATGCAATGAATTTATTTTAAATTAAGTATCGCGCGCCATCTCTTGGTTCTTCAGTTTATTTCACCAATCAAAGTGCAAGCGCGAGGTAAAAAAGTTTTCTAGCCTTAGCAAAGTTGCTCGTTAAAATGTAAACACATTTTATAACCTAAAAATTTGTAAACGGCAATAAAATAGCCATTCCTTTAAAATGAGTTACTTTATAAATATGGGACAGTTTAAAAGTTTACTTAAAAAACCACCGTATAAATTATCGTACTGCAAATATATGCACTTGTGTCAGTGTAATTTCAGTAATAAACCTAAGCTTAAAGGTAAGTCAATAGTAAAAACTTCGTTAAGTTTCCACTAGATGTCTATAGTGGTATAAAATTTACTACTTTCCAAAGCATGTTTTTGTTTAAAGATTTATGATAACACTAATTTTAATTCATAAAAACTACCGTATAAGAATAATTATAATTTGCATTTTTATATATACATATTTATTTAAAATTATATTATTTTTAATATCTAAACACAATTAATGTGTGTAATTTATTAAGCATAAAATGTTTGTTTTTAATTTGGAAATCTAATTAAGTACGTTAGCTAATAAACATTTAATATAATCCCAAATAGAGCTATCATCAGCGTACGTTCCACATGAAATTGAAATCCGTAGCCTAGAGGATAATTTTTTCAAGCCGCCTCTGAAACATTCAAAGCCTTTTAGTATGATACTGCCGCCCCCGAATATAACAGGAACATTACATTTGGGTCATGCACTTACGGCAACCATTCAAGATGTGTTAATAAAATGGTAAGTAGCAATAAAATGTCGAAAACAGCTGCGAAAGTAATATATTTTATTTACTGTTCGAATTTAGAAAGGTTTTATTTCAACTTAAATTCAAGTAAAAAGTGGTTTTAAAAGGAAAGACAAATGTTAGATTCCGCTTTATAACCAATGCTGGATTTTAATTATTTGTCAACTTATTAAAAATAGACCTTCTTGGATTGGGATCAGGTAGGTATTGTCCGCCCAAGTCGTAACAAAATGGGTGCGGACTTCTAGAATAAATCTAGCAAGAACCCGATCATCATATCCCAGTTAAACCAAGAAGGATCTATAAATATCAAGTTTTACTTCTGCATATAAAGAGGAACGTACACCATTTTAACTAAGAGCGTTAGTTGATGCGACATCTACTATTACTGGTCATAACTACATTGTGATAAAACAGTAGCTTGTAGCACACGAATACCAGCCGTATTTTTGGTTATGCAACCCACTATGAACCCGATCACATCACTAGCAATTGATGCGCCTGTGGCCAGTTGGATTTATGTATATTGTTTTTATATCTTGTATCACTTAAAAAAATAGTAGGTATAAAATTTATGCTTTATAAAATAATAAACAAAAATATATTTTGAATAATAAACAAAATAAATAAAAATATAATTCAGACAGGTCCGTGAAATTGGCGGGACCAACACCTTTAATTTTAATGAAATTGTTATTATCAATTACTGCTTAATTTGTTCTAAGTTGTGCTGTAAAAAATGTAATTTGCGCTAAAACAGTTTTGAAGATAATTAGAAAAATCGTTGGCCCCGCCAACTTTTAATTTTTTTATTGTAAATAATTTGTGCTTATTTGTGCCGTAAAAATTAAAATTTGTGCTTATAGCGTTTGCAGCAAAAATGAAAAAAATATTGGCCCCGCCAACTTCACGCTTGTGGGGCCAAATTTTTATTTTTTAATTTTTTTTAATGTCATTAATTAGTGCTTAGTTTGTGCTGTAAAAATTTATATTTGTGCTAAAACGGTTTGGGAGAAAAAATAAAAATCGTTTGTCCCACCAACTTCACGCTGGCGGGTCAACCTTAGTTTTTATTTAACTTATGTTCATTAATTAGTGTTCAATTTGTGCTTATTTGTGCTTTAATTTATTTATTTGTGCTCAAACCGTTTTTGAGAAAATTTTAAATATGCACTGCTCCACAAAATTAAAGCACCTCTAAAAGTTTTTAAATAAATATCATTACTTTATGTTTGACTTAAATTTTAATTGTGAGATGAAAATAGTAGAAAAAATATAAAAAGCCATACGGACAATTCTCTAATATCAATATTCTCTCCAAAAAAACAAACTTATACAGCAAATTTATTTATAGCTAAAAATGATATTCAGGGTGATTTTTATACATACCGGGTGGAAACGAAACACGGGTCACCTTTACATCTTCTTTATTTATGAACATATAAATTTGTAATTTGACTATTTTGCATGATTCAAGAAAACACATTTTAGGCACTAAAAGTCTTTTCAATATGTCTTCTGGTTTTACCAGAAGTTACATCAACTTTATTTTTATGTCAACCAAAATAAAGTAATCAATATTGATTTATATACAATATTAACAAAGATAATTCATACATTTACATAAAAGTAATTAAAATAACATTTATACATACAGTAAACAATATACAGCCGACAGTAACTGAAACACAGCTTTACATTATTGCAGAACTAAAAAATTCTGAAAATTCTTCAATTGAATAAATACTATTATCTAGAAGTATTTGTTTAAATTTATATTTAAATTGTTGAGGATCTAGGATCTAAGCAAGTCAGACAAGATGGTAACAAATTAAATATCTTAATACTAAGTAGTAGAAACGATTTTTGCGTACTCGACAAATTTACCTTTTCTGGCAATAATAAATTAAAATTTCTCGTTGGATAACTGTGCGAGATTCTTGAATTTAGAGATGTTTTATTCAAAAGTGCATAAGTACCCTACTCCAAAAGAAGCTGGCAAGGGAGTGTTAAAATTTTAAACTGCCTAAAATGTTCTCTACAAGATTCTAGTTGACCAATGCCTAAGATGCACCTTATGGAGCGCTTTTGAAGTAGAAAAATTTTGCCTAACCAAGAGGAGCAACCCCCCTAACAAGGTGTTACTTACCACACCATCCCTATTAAAATTTTAGGGGTTGTGTCCATAGGGCACAGGGGTGAATGGATTTTTGAATCTCTTCTATTGCAAAATATGTCCCCCTCGAAACCAAAGTTGACCTGTCCTAGCGTTTTTTCAAAATTTTTTATTAACTATTTTAAAACTCGTCTGTTTCGTTTTCGTTGGCCCACCCTGTATTAATCTTGCATGCACTTCATCATAGTAAAGTTTCTTAAGAGGCGGTAAATCAAGTTAATGCCTTAAGGCTTGCAATTTATAACATGCTTTATTCAATTTTGATGTAATTTTTGTACAATGTATAGACCAATCTAATGTATCAGTAATATCTACTCCCAAAAATGACACATTTTGAGAAATATTTATTGGTATACTGTTAAATACAATATTGGGATTTTGATTTATTATCCTCTGTTTACTGTGAAAAAGCATAACCTGTGTTTTTTCAGTATTAAGAAACAGCTTGTTACCAGAGAACCATTGATTTAATTTAATAAAATACTGATTGCGCGACAGTTCAACCTCTTGGATGGTAGACAGAGGCATCATCCGAGTACATAATCATAAATGTATCATAGAGAAATTCAGCTATGTCGTTTATGTACAAGATGAACAATACCGGACCCAAAATAGAACCCTGTGGGCCACCCATTGTGACCGGAAGCATAGCTGATCTTAAACTCTTCGAGCTACCGCATGTTTTTTTTAAATTTACCTCCACAAACTGAAATCTGTTAGATAAATAAGATATGAAGCAGTGTCCAGCCTTACCTCTTAT
The DNA here is from genome assembly GCA_963971135.1 of Stenus bimaculatus. Taxonomy (NCBI): domain Eukaryota; kingdom Metazoa; phylum Arthropoda; class Insecta; order Coleoptera; family Staphylinidae; genus Stenus; species Stenus bimaculatus. The sequence goes on from OZ020180.1 coordinate 30,831,123, forward strand.
ACCAAGACGATACAAATTATCTTACAAGTGAGAATGTGGGGCACAATCGAAAGCTCTACTAAGATCACAAAAGATTCCCATGGGGCATTGTTGGGAGTCGATCGTTTTCAATATTTTTTTCATACAACGCTAGCAACGCAGTTTGGGTTGACTTGGCTGAACGAAAACTGTGCTGAGAATGAGATAGTATATCATGTTTATCTAGAAATGTTTCTAACCTGTCTAGCATTGCATACTCGAACACTATTTTATAAATGTAACACCCATTTTTTTTGTTCAAAATATGAAATTATTTTATAATAAGAGTATGGTTGCGATAAAGTTTTTTATTTTTTTTTGAAATTTTGAAAAACAAAATTTTATTTTCTTCATCCGAAGTTGATAAAAACTACCAAAACTCATTTATGAACTATTTTGAGTAACGTTTTTGCAAATAACTCTTCTTTTAATGGAAAGAAGACTTTAATTCGATTATTTTGATATCCCATATGTAGGGTGTAATCAATTTACTTGTGCCAGTTTTTCATATTTTTTATACTCGGGATTTTTCAAAATTAAAAAAAAATTAAAAATGTATCACAAACATACTGCATTTCTAAAATAGTTTTAAATAATGAACAAAAAAATTAGGTGTTACATTTAAAAAAATAAAGTTCAACAAACTTTTTAGTGCCTAAAATGTGTTTTCCTGACACCCGGTATATGGAACCACAGCTAGTACTTGCGATACAATGAAAAAATTAACGCACCATCTAAAATTTAAAATAAATATCCTGCAATATTTTGTTTATTGTATGATAACATTGATATTAGTAACTTTCTTATAGTTTTTCTTGATTTTCTATAATATGCACTATTATTGAAATTTTAATTATTAAAATGAAAACATTTGAGGTTTAAAAGACGATATTTAATCATTTTGTTAATACACGTTTGCATTAAATTTTAAATTTTAATTGTAAAGTAGAAAAACATAAGATTTGTGGAACAGTGTATATTTTAAATTTTCTCAAAAACGGTTAGAGCACAAATGAGCACAAATTGTACACTAATTAATGAACATAATTTAAATAAAAAATGAGGTTGACCCGCCAGCTCAAAGTTGGCGGGACCAACGATTTTTATTTTTTCACCCAAAACGTTTCAGCACAAATCTAAATTTTGACTGCACAAATTAGCACAAATTAAGCAACTAAAAAAAATTAAAAAATATAAATTTGGCCCCGCGAGCGTGATGTTGGCGGGGCCAGTATTTTTTTCAAATTTGCTGCAAAAGCTTTAACACAAATTTTAATTTTTACGGCACTAATTAATTACAATAAAAATTTAAAAAAATTTAAAGTTGGCCCCGCCAGCGTGAACTTGGCGGGGCAAACGATTTTTCTAATTATCTTCAAAACCGGTTAAGCACAAATTAAATTTTTTACAGCACAAATTAAGCACTAATTAATAATAACAATTTCATTAAAATTGAAGGTGTTGGACCCGCCAACTTCACGGGCCTAATTCAGACTAGAATAGAAAATAAATCACAGTATAATTCAAGAAAAGAATCAAAACAAATAAAACTTTAATTCAAAAGAGAAACAAGATAAATAAAAATATAATTCAAAACAGAAACAAAATAAATAAAAATATAATTCCAAAGAGAAAAAAGCAAATAAAAACTTTATTTAAATAAGTTTAACCTTCCTAGCTTTGGAATTTGCAAAGCCATTAATGTCCGAATCAAAACAATTTCGGTAAAGATGTCTGATTCTATGGAAAGTAAACCTAAACTACTAAGCCTATCTTGATGCATACATAGTTGACCTCAAATAATTTTTAATAAGATTTAATTTACTAAACTTCTTTCACCTGAAGCAACTGTCACTGGAAGACAAAGCAGTATCCGTAAAGAAATTGACAAATCCCATTTCACCAATCCTTCCAAAATTTGCAGATGATGTAGGTCTTTTAATTTTTGGAAAATAGTCTGTGCTTGGCTCTTAAAACATTCTAATTCGTTTTGCATTTGAATATAATCTAGTTCTTTCTCATATTCTCTGCACAAGTCAGCTGCGGCTTTTTTCGAGTCTGCCAGTGACGTTACAGCCAAACTATATCCACTTAAAATCTCAAATAATGTTGCGATGTTATGGATATTTACGGATCTATGACTCAATTGGCCTATAATTACATCATTTACCTCATAAAACAGATGTTTAAGTTGATCTATAGATGAAAAATCTGCTGCTTCATCAGGTAATTTCTTCTTTCGCCTTTTCTTGGTGACAGCTGCTCTTGTTTTCCTTCTTCATTAATTTTCTCTTGCATATGTGGTTCAGAAGGAATCTAATTAAAACTTATTTGTTTATGTTGATTTTTTTAAATTAAAAAAAATTGAGTTGATAATTAATTAATTTCCATGCATCGTCGAAACGAAATTCCATTAGTTACTAATTTTAATTTTGAGACATAAATTTTTTTCATTCAATGATTATAAAATTAAATAAATATTTTAACTAAAAAAGATATAAAATAACTGTAAGTAATTTACCTTAATTAAGGATTCATTATCAGGATTTGCTAATGTTGTATTCCCTGATATTGAGGCTTCTTTATTTAGCCAAATATTCCATAATTTAGATTGTTGCTTTTGGCTTTTATAACGATTCTCCCTTTCCTTTTTATATTCCCAACCTGGACTTCTTTTTAGGTGGCATGTTAATATTGTAGAAGGTATAATAATGTTATAACGTACATTTAACCGGAAATAATTCATATTTATACTTTTTCTAATATAGCAAAAAAATATTATTCGATTTGGTATTTCGGCGCTCTGGTCACCAAGGCGCCTATGGCCGGGGCCATATTGGCCATACGCTATTTACGCCTCTCTTTTTAAAAAATACTAATATTATGAAAAAAACTTCATGTTATTTTGAATTTTTTTTACCTTACCGTTTTTTTTATTTCTTAATTTAATAATAATTATTTAAGATGAGAACTTGACGATGATTACCTTTAGTAATAACTATTTAATTTCCTTATCATTATTTTATAAATTTTAAATTTAAATATTGCCGCTGCATATCATCATCACCATCAATACTACTAAAACGAAATGGGAGGCGAAAAGGCGTTTTTAGCGTAGAGAGGTAATTTCGTAGGTGGAAGGACAAGAAAATTCTGAGACGAAAGTGTAAAAGCCACTTTTCGATCGAACCGCCCCTAAAAAAGTTATTCCACCCCGAACGCAAACTCGCTTGCATCCTAATGTGTCCGAAATTCACCCAGAGTTGTACCAAATTTTAGTATGTTATATGGGACCAAATTCTGAAGACCGTGGTTACAGGCGGAGATACCACCCCTTTTGTATTTTTACCCTGAAATCACAAGTTTTTGCGCGGTTTCGCCAAAAGGGTGTTTTTTCGTTCGATTTGAAAAATGTGTTGCTTGGTAAAGGGGGAGGTTAATTCTAAGTCGGGTACGAAATTTAAATTTCTTGGAGGTCGGAAATTCTCTGAAGATTTTTCTTGCTTTTTCCGATTGTCAGCGGCGTGATCTTAAAAAAATCGCAGCTCCGTCGGATAAAGGGGAGCGATTAAATTTTGCCCCTTTTATTCTCATATTCTAAGGATTGACTAGACCAAATTAAATGTCCAGGCGCATTTTTTTGATTCTTAATTTGCATACACGTAATTTCCTTGAATCGAGATCTTTTTTGGTATCTCAATTTTTTCAGTACCTTTGACGCCCTCAAAGTTGCGCTTGGATTTTCGTGCTTGTTCGACGACGAATTTGAAAATTTGTTACTTTTGATCCGGACCACGTATAATCGTCAAATATTTTTTATTTGCCTCCTTGCTTTATTATTTATGCACGAAAAAATCAACCTAATTATATTTTATACCTGGAATGGAAACAAAAATCCCGACGAATTGTTCAAAAAATGGCACAATAGTTGTCCCTCTGGAAACCGCAGTAAAATTTTGCGGGGTTAAAAATTTATGGCGTAACAAAGTCGAACATTATAATATTATTTGTTCATTTTTATTCAAATAGCTCTACTTTGTCCATAAATAATTATTTAAATAATTAATTTTAACATAGCTTATCTTTTACTAGTTATAAATATATGGCTCGCGCGTTATCGCCGATGTCAAATTTAACCTTAACCGTGTTTACAACAGTTTACAATAATTAGTCTAAGATCACAACTAAGGTCGATCTATCTACGAGTTATTTTTTTAATGAGGATACCCGAAATTAAAAATAATTAAACTATTTTTTTATACTGTCCCCTTATTTATAATTTCAAAAAATTTCGTACCAAAGGGTAGGAAAAGCCATGTTTTCATTTTCAAATGTGCCTAATAATTGGATATGCGATGACAGGAAAAATTTAATGTAGCGAATCAATCCAAACTACTCAAAGATGGAAATTCATTTAAAAGAACGCTTTGGACTAAAAACACTGCTAATTTATACCATATAAGCTATACATCTAACTTTAAATAAAGCAGTGCCCTAATTTATGAACATTTTCATTTACCCACATGTACAAAAAAATCCTACAAAGGAAATATGCCTATTAGGTCCTTCATGATGGCAATTTTAACTTGCAAGTTGGCAAATAGCGTTCACTGCCTAAAGTTACTTTTGTGGCGATCAATAAGAAAAAATGGCTGGTTGATGATTCCTCCAAATTTATAAACCCAATTGCAAATATATTATAACACCATGATACCTTAAATTTATTCCTCTCCAGATCGTAGCAGGTATAAATTAAGCATATCCTTATTAGTAAGTCGATAAGGTTCACTTTTGTTTTAGCGTTTAAAGGAACCTATGAATTTTTTCACCCTAATTAGGAGGAGAAATAGATTTTAGGGATTAATTTTTAGTTAATTATATGGGGGAAACCTAACTTATATAAAGTAATTTTTTTCTTAAAAATTAGTGCGAGGTATAATTATTGTGAATTTTCCTTCATTTTAACTTTTAACACGAGTTTCCTCTAATAACAAAATTTGTGAAATCATTAGGGAAATGTGTGCCTTACTTGCATTCCCTACCAGATTGCCTATTATCAACTTTAATAAATTAGGTAATATAATGGTCAATTCGACCTATTATTTGTTCCAGAAGTTTTTATGCCCATAAGGTCAATATGCTCTAGTAAATGCCTACTTTGGTGCTTTTATAGTCATTTAGGACAATATATCGTTCATTTTCCCTGCGTTGGTAAAAACTTCTTAATAACAAGGATATTTCTCATCTCTTTTTACTTGGTTTAGCTTTGAAACTAAAATTTTGTTCCCAAACCGACTCAGATGCCACTTCGCAATGTGGTAACAAATTAGCCCGACTAAAAAGGTCCTTAAAGTTATTATGTAATACTTATGTATATGGTGGGTTGGATTTTTAAGGGAACGTTATTGCATTAAAATATTGTAGTCCGGTCAATTTAGCCCTAAAAATAGTAGTAAAGGTACAAAAATTAGCATAGACCTAAAAATTGGTATGAATGTTCGGAACACAATTATAAATGAATTCTGAAAAGTTCCCATGGATCCGTACCTGAAAAAATTTAATTCAAGGTCAAAAGTCTGAAAAATGGATTTTTCGCGTTTTTCAGCAAAACGGTAAGTTTTATCATAAAATTAGGTCAGACAAAAATTATAGATCATATAATTATCTATAAAAAATGACTTAATACTTTTTCTCCTAAGAGCCACCGTTTCTGAGATATAACGATTATCAAAGTTGAAAAGTTGTAATCTTCATAATATGCATAAGTACGCCACGTATACACATCACTGAAGCTGTAATACAAATAAAAATATTTTACTATCGATCAATGTAAGCCATAAATCGTTCTAATCGGCCAACTGGTTCGGTCAAAATGATTTATTTTCCGATTAATCAAAAATTACATAGCAATTTCTTCGTCCAAAAGTGAAATTTTCAAATTTTCAACGGTTATTAAACGAATAAAAATATCAAAACGAATCTTTTTTTGTGTGAAAGCCTACGCAAAAACCTTTAAGATAAGACACATTCGTTAAAATCGATGAAGGGGCAGGGGGTAAAAAAAAATGTTAAAATCGCATTTTTTTACAAAGTTTTTTGCGCGATTAAAATTTTTCGAAATTGAGAAAAGTCAACGCGTCGCGAGCCCGGTTTGGTCGTTTCGATTTCTAACGCGGCGGAGCTACGATTTTTCAAAGTCGGCGATGAGGACGCTCGAAAAAAACCGCGAAAAAATTAACTTTTTCTGAAGCGCTTTTCAAAGCTTTCCCGTCGCTTAAAAAAATCCAATCCGATAGGATTATAAAACAAATATTCCCCTTTAATTCGAATCGTGAATATTAGACGATTATGAATCTGACGAATAATGTGCATATTATGAAGATTACAACTTTTATAATCGTTATATCTCAGAAACGGTGGCTCCTAGAAAGAAAGCATTAGAACATTTTCTATAGATATTTACACGATCTACAATTTTTGTCAGGCCTAATTTTATGATAAAACTTACCGTTTTGCTGAAAAACTCGAAAACCCCATTTTTAAGTCCTTTGACCTTGAATAAAATTTTTTCCAGGTACGGGATCTATAGGGACTTTTCAGCATTCATTTATAATGGTGTTCCGAACTTTCATACAAATTTTTAGCTCTACGCTAATTTGTGCACACTTGCATGTCTAAATTGACAGGACTATTGTCCGATCTAAATATTACTGGATATCGTTGCTTTACCGAAAATTGCTGGTTCAATACATTACCGTGCCAAAACTTCGGCCCGTTTGAAATGTTGCTGCCCTAAAATATTGGGTGGTTCTTTAGCTCTGTGACAAAGTGCCATATGGAAGCTGATGCCATTTTGAGAAAAAAATGTGCTATCAACATATTATGTCCGATTTATTTTGGTTTGGAGTTTTAATAGAATTTAATTATTTTTTTGTAAAAACTTTGCAAGTTATAATCCAAAATAAAAAAAACTGCTATTTTTTGTGTTTTATTGATGAATCTTCATATTTGCCGAAAAAATTTTGTTGGACAACTTTAGATTCATATTCACCACCTCAAAAAACATAAAGTAAGTTCCTAAAAATAATTACATGAGAAATTTCCTTTTTAAACTACCGTTTGACTGGACATCGCTGTATCGGATATCGTTGCATCCAAAAATATTTCATCAAAACTGTTTTTGTTTATTATTTATATAATTATTGTCACTGAATACAATAAAGTATAGAGGACATCGTCATGAAAATTCAAAAATACAAAGTATATCAATGTTTAACATAATATACCCAATACTACCACATTACTTAGTAAAATATTTACTATCAACTATCAATCATTTAGAATGCGTTTGCAAATAGATATACAGGGTGTCTGTAAAAGGCCTTTACAAAAACGTACCACATAATCCTGAGTCTAAAATAAACCGATTTATCTTGATACAAACTTCTTTAGTTTAAGCGCTACACGACCACAGTATACAGTATGTTTCACGTTTTATGGGCCGATGGGATGCAACGATTTAAAGCGCATTCACAAATTCGTTGCCCGTGCCCGCACCAATTCTATGGTGCGTATCTCGTACCATTGACTTTAGCACTTCAAATTACAAATCCAATCCAATATGGTGACATTTCTCTATGATCAAAATAATTTTAAAATCGTCGTCATTTGAATTTGATACCATAATTAATGTAATAATTGATGAAAACTGTATATTACTACATTTAAACTTTTCAAAATCATTAAAAACTTCAATTCTAATAAAAACTTTGCAAATGTATGTTACATTTTTTATGGTTAGAAAAAGTGAGGTTAATTTAAATTTGTCCCTTCAAATACCATGTAATTTGCATCAAGTGTCGCTACTGGCATTTTTCTATTCTGTGACACGACCCTGAAGTTACAATTTTGAAAAAGGTTTTTTTAATATAAATTTTAAACGACTTTTGCGATTTTCATAAAATTTGGTACGATGACATAGTTTCAGAGGACAAAACAACCCATATCAAAATTATGAATACTTTCTATCCATAGGCGTAGAACTTGGGTTTTTTAATAATTGCACATCTCTAACTTCTACGCCAATGGAAGAAATGGGGTCTAATACCCAGATTCTGGTCAAATCATTTAAGTTTAAAGGCCATTAAATAATTTGGGTTGCAATGAGCAATTTCCATGGTTACCATATTTGTTTCTAATTAAAGGCCTTTAAATTTTGATCAGAATCTGCGTATAAGTATACAATTTAGAATCCTTACCTTATTTACTACAAAAAGGTGTTTTCAAATGTAATCATCGTTTAAGTGACATAAATGTTTATCAAAAACGAGTGAAATAGTGGGGGTTTCCATTTAAAAAAATCGACATAACCAGTCACGTCATTAAATTTTTTTTATACCAAGAGACCAAGAGATGGCATTTTAAAAACTAAAATTAACCTGCCCGAGCGATTTTCTCAAAAAAATTAAATAGGGCAGTTATGAATTATGTTCCAAACTTTATCATCACCTTGTATATTTTGTATATTTTAACGTTACGTATGTGCATTGTTTTAGTCTGTGTAATTTAGTGCATAATTATTAATGCTCTCGTAAAGTTTACTTCAATTTATTAATTTAGTCATAATTATTTTAAATAAAGTTCATTAAAATGTTTTATCTCCACAGGTATAGAATGCGCGGTTTTGAAACTATGTGGATTCCAGGGATAGACCATGCGGGAATTGCTACGCAAGTTATTGTTGAGAAAAAGTTATGGAAAGAACAGAAACAAACGCGCAAACAAATAGGAAGAGAAAAATTTTGTGAAGAGGTATTCAAGTGGAAGGATGAAAAATCTAAATTTATAAGTAGGTCAAATTAAATTAGTTTTTAATAACTGCTGGTACTTTTCCACAAATAAGTGAAACATTTACTCACATTTCCCGGCTGTTAGTTGTAATTTTATGTACTAGTTAACTAATTTGTAGATTTATTATTATTTAGAAAGTTGATTTGTCCTCGCACCTACGGTAATCAAACTGCACTAATTTATTTCCCAATTTATCATTAAGAAGATCTATTCAGTACAATATTAATTATGCGCGAGTTTTGGGACACGCTGTATATGTAGATGTTTTTTAATCAAAGTAGAGTTCTTACAGTTTTCAAAATTTATGATAATCGTTTTAATTAATATTTCATTAATTTATTTATTTTTTTACCCGTCTAAAATATTGTTAGTAATAAATTAAAGGTATTTAAAAATGATTGTTGTAAAATATAAAATTCATTTTATTATTAAAAATATTTTCTGCAGACCTATTAATACAATTTTAATGAATATTGCGAAATTTTTTTAAATAAAAGCTATTTTTAGAGAAAAATTGCATACAACGAAAGTCCATTATAATTTCCAGCAAGGAGTAAATCAAATAATTAATTTTCATTTCAGAGGAACAATTAGAACGTCTGGGAACCTCCCTTGATTGGCAGCACGAATTTTTCACGATGGATGCTGATCGCAGCGAGGCGGTCAATGAATCTTTCGTTCGTCTTTTTGAAAAAGGACTAATTTATGAATCGGATTACTTGGTGAACTGGTCTTGTTCACTTCAGTCCGCCATTTCCGACATTGAGGTCGAGCATGTCTCCGTCCCCGGTCCGACGTATATTTCCGTGCCTGGATACGACCGACCCGTCGAATTTGGCGTCCTCAACAAGTTCGCCTATAAATTACAGGACTCGGGTAAATAATTCATGAGTTTCGGCGAAAAGAGGCTTTATCGTTCTAATACTGGTTAGAGCAAAATTCGAATACCTACTAGAAATCAAAGACTTTTATTTAAATAATGGTCAATGAGTTTTAAGGGTTTTACATAAGCTTGATCCCGGAGAACCGCGTTTTTCATTTAATTATTTGAAAACTACTAGGCAATAAATACTTTTTCAAGTCTTCTACTTGTTTTTTAAATAGAAATGTACCGTTTTTCTTTTATTAGATGAAGAGATCGTGGTTGCAACTACAAGGCCTGAAACCATATTGGGCGATGTTGCAGTTGCTGTACACCCTGATGATGATAGGTATAAGTCTTTTATAGGAAAATTGCTTTGGCATCCGTTTAGAAATGAAACTATACCAGTTATTGCTGATGACGCTGTTGATCCTAAATTTGGAACAGGTAAGGTATATTTGTAATCTATTTAGATTATTTTCTTATTTTTGCAATAAAAGCAAAATTTCTTGTCGTGTACAATATTTGGTAATGTATGTTGATGAAGGGGTGACGCGTAACGTAGCATAACGTAATTCAGTATAACGCAAAACAGCATAATTCCAGCATTTGTGTTTCAAGAAAATAGTATGCTAGAAGTGTTTCTTCTATCTTCCAGTAATGTGAGCAAGAAAGTACTTAATATTTTTTTCATTTGTCATTTGTGTTTCAAGGAAACAGTATGAAAGAAATTTTCTGTTTCATTTTGGTTTCATGGAAACAGTTTGCAAAATAGGTTTTATCTGTGTTTTAGTTCTGTGAGCTTGAAACCTGATTTTTAAGATGTTTGCAATTGATGCTTCGTCTATGTTAACTTTCTGCACACAGCACATGCTTGGTATACGTGCAGCATAATCCAAAATCATTCAGCATAACGTAATTCGGCATAACATAATGTAGCAGAATCGTAAACTAGCATAATCCACAAACATTCGGCATAAACGCAATGTAGCAGAACCGTAAAATGTCATAATCCAAAACCGCAAATCATCATAACGCAAAACGTAATATGTAATCAGCCTTAGATATACATGGTTTTTGGATTATGGTATTTTACACGATTCTGTTACATTGCCTTATGACAATTTAGGTTATGCTGATTTATATTTTCTGGATTATGCTATTTTACGGTTCTGCTAGATTGCATTATGCCGAATTACGTTATAATGAAGTTCAGCAGCTGAACTACGTTATATCAAACTACGGTTTTTGGCTTATACTATTTTATGATTCTTCTGCATTGAGTTATGCGAATTACGTTATGAGGAATTGCGGTTTCTGGATTACGCTGTTTTTTACGGTTCTGCTGGATTGCATTATGCTGTTTTGATATATTAAGATATAATATGATCATGAAAGCACAGAGGTTTCATGTATATTAGTACTTTAGGAAATTGTTAAATGTTCAAATTTTAGCATTTTCAACATTATGAATTATAAGACGTTATTAAAATAACATCAATGATGCATCTCTGAAACTCGGGACTCTTATTCCCGAAAGTATAGAGAGAACATGTGAATCTTATCTTTCTGTGTTTTAAAACCTCGTCAAGTTCTTCTGAACTATCTTATTTTGCACCCATAAAATAATGCTTATTAGATGATCGGACTATTGGGAATTGCGACTACTGGTAAGGGGCACTGTTTTGACGAAATGAATAAAAAAAGTCCATTATTTTATATTTATAGCTTATAAAACATATTAAACATGCTTGTTTTAGCGCGTTATATAATTTAATGGTAAAATATTCCTCGACATTAACTCATTCACGTAGTTTATAAAATTGCACCGGAGAGCGTCTAGAATCTAGACGATACAGGGTGTCTTGCGGGACGTTGGAAGGTATAGGTATTTTTGTTATTATTGGAGATAGCAATTCAGTTAAATGGACAAAGTAGTTGAGAGTTCGTATACAAATTAATAACGCATTAGCAAAACATTTGAATTTTGCATCGTTTCTGCGCTATCTTGAAATAAACAAGAAAATGCTATTTTCAAAATATGGCTATAACCTTTTATTTTGGGTTGGAGCAAAATAGTTTTTTGACATTATACAGGCACTATTTTAAGTACAATTCAGTAAGATAAATTTTTTTTTCGTCATTGGATTCACATCAAATGAACCATTTTATTACTTGTGACGGCCATATTGGATTTGCACATATTTGGAATCGGTTTTTTGGTATATACTATATCGCACGTTTGCGATTTGCGACAACAGAGTCACAAGTATTAATATCACGAAATTTGGGTTAATGTATACATATGCTAATGTAATTATTGCTCCATTTTATGCTGGAACACACGGTGTTCATAATTAATACATAATAATTACAAAATGCTGTAATTGGGACTCCAAATGATAAACTTATTTTAATGATTAACCTCTTAAAACCTGTGTTACTGCATTTAAAAAATGTCACTAGTCTTGGAAGAACAGCGGAACAAGTTAAACGGGTTCTGTTCAAAAATCTACCTACATTTTACGGAATATAGTCGTAAGATACTAATGACATTTAAAGTTTGTTTCTTAGGCAGGCCGCACACTGCAACTGACTAAACAACCAGAGACAAAATGTCTCGAGGCAAAAGGTCGGCAGACAGAAATGTTTGTCAGAAGCTGTCGGATGACAAGTCACGAGACATAATTTCGGAAGTCAATTATTATCACGGGACGTTTTAGCACATCTAGAACAAAAATAAAATTCTTTGGAGTATGGAACGCATTGATCCTGTCGTGCTATATTATCATTTGTTTTTATTGGAAGAAAATAACCCTACTGACAACGTCTGGCGTGACACGATGGTTGCAAACAGTCTCAAGCTGCCGGGCGTGACTGTCGGGTCCAATGTGCGTTTGTCCAGCGGGCTTATTCTTGGGCCCAACCACATCGGGTGGTCGACGAGACTAGAAGGACAGACTCTTATTTTTTCATGTAAATGAAAAGGACAGAATGATGAATGGGCCAAGAATAAGGCTGCAGGAGGCTTATTCTTGGGCCGGTCGAGATCGTGTGGTCGACGACATTCATCATTCTGTCCTTTTGATTTACATGAAAAAATAAGAGTCTGTCCTTCTAGTCTCGTCGACGACACGATCTCGCTCGGCCCAAGAATAAGGCTGCATGAATCTAAAAATACAAAATTCTCCCGCGAGTCATCTTCCAACATAAATGAATCGTATCAAACTGTTTCGTCGGTTACAATGTACTGCCGGCCTTACAGGGATGTCAGTGTCAGTCCCACTTTTATTGTCGGACAACTAACTCACCATGTTTTATACTTTATTTAAAAAGAAAGAAAAAACAAATTAAATTGTTATTAGTAAATGAACAGGTTATTATGAAACCATCGATTTCAAACTCGGACTGCAAATGCTCTTGTCGCAATTTCGCCCTTCGAGAGTAATGGGTATCATTACTCGCTCGTTGAATAATATTTATGAGAAATTTTATCATATTTTACTGATTTTTTGGGGAATAGGCGTCCAGCAGAATGTGTAAACTGAACTATTAAATAAATACGTGCAGTGGGACTTATATTTTATATTGCTATACGCGCTTCAAATCCCAATTGCTTGTATTACTTTAGGTTGCAAAATTTCCTTAATTCGTTTAATAAATTGTATCGATAAGAGTATACTAGAAAACGAAAACAACCGCATTGGTCCAAATTTAATATCTTCATTTCAATAATAGATTAAACTTATCGATTTAGAGTAAAACATCAAAGGAATGTTTCCGTTAAGAAGAAATGTACAAAGCTGTTAAATTCAAAAAGGATTGAATAATTTTCTGAGGAATGTTTTAAGTTTTACATTTGAAATAATTTAATTAAAACATAATATTGTAATCAAAAATTCGTGTGAGTTTGACCATTTATAAAATTCTTACGATTCTCAATTTTATTTTATCTCACAATCTCCAACTTAAGTTTAATAGTAGATTAACTTTTAACCATTTAATGAAAATACCATAAAATTTAAGGATTTAAAAAGTATTTAACTTTTAATGATATTTATTAAGGTGCTCTGAAAGTAACCCCAGGCCACGACCATACAGACTTCGAAATCGGCAATCGTCATAAGTTATCCCCTATCGAGGTGATCGATGAACAAGGGAGATTGCGAACCACGTGCCAACGTTACGACGGGATGAAACGCTTTAAAGCACGCTTTGATATTTTATCCGCGCTCCAAGAATTACAATTACACAGAGGCAAAGAAGACCATGGTATGACAATACCGGTATGCACTCGCTCGAAGGATGTAATTGAATTCCTCCTGAAACCGCAATGGTTTCTTAAATGCGATCAAATGGCGCGTAATGCTCTCGATTACGTGAGAAATGGAGAACTATCGATCCAACCCGATAATTACGAAAAAACGTGGAATAATTGGCTTGAAAATATTAGGTATAATTTAATATTTAGATGAAACATTTTATAATTTCCGAATTTTAGAGATTGGTGCATTTCCCGACAATTATGGTGGGGGCATAAGATACCAATTTATACTTGTTATCCAGAAAATAATACCAGTAATATCAGGAAAATAGCTGCACTGAATATAAATAGCGCGAGACTCCAGGCTGAAAAAATGTTTGGAACAACTGGAGTTTCTATTAAACAAGTCGATGATGTATTAGATACCTGGTTTTCATCTGCTTTATTACCATTTTCTTCTACAGGATTTTCAAAAAAGGTACCCTTAAAAATATATCCTAAAATTTTTACTTCATAATATTTTAATTTCAGACTTCAGAGCTGCAAAAATACTACCCACTATCGTTAATGGAAACTGGAAACGATATTTTATTTTTTTGGGTAGCAAGAATGGTAATGCTTGGATCTGAATTAACTAAACAATTGCCATTTGATAAAATTTTTCTTCATGGTGTAATTTGTGATGTGGAAGGACGAAAAATGTCTAAAAGTTTAGGAAATGTTATAGCCCCTGAACACGTTATTGAAGGACAAACGCTGCAAGATCTGCAAAAAATAACGCGGGATAGTTATAAAAGTGGCGTTATAAGTGAATTGGAGATGAAGAAAGCTTTGAAAGCTCAGAATAAAATGTTTCCGTCTGGAATTCACGCTTGTGGAGTTGATTCTTTGAGATTTACCCTATGTTCACATGATATTAAGAGTAAGTAGGTAGTATAATGGGTGATTTTTTTCATGGGGAATATATGTATGCTCAATCTAATAAAGGTTTCTAAAAAGTTATCAATATCAAACTTTAGTTACATTAGAACCTATTGTGCTTTTTTATAATTATTATATTATATTATTATTATATATTATAAGTATTAATAGTTTATACACAGTATAATGTCGCCTTTACTTGGGACAATTTGAATGACATAATGTCGTTCTTTATTGGTACCTTAGTGGCCCTAATATTGATCCATGATGGTCCCCTATTTGAAACTTCCCACACTCAACGGAACGCAGCTCAGCCTACTCGGCGAAGTCAAGTACCTTGGAATCATACTTGACAGGAAGCTGAGTTGGGCCTCCCATGTAAAGAGCAAAATAGATAAGGCATCCATGTAGTTTTGGCAGTGCCGTCGTGTTTTGGGGCGATCCGGGGGACTATCCCCAAAGATCACCCGATGGCTCTACACGGCAGTCATCACGACAATGCTATGCTACGGAGCACTTGTTTGGTGTCCAAGAACCAGACAAAAAACACAACTGGCACAAATTACTCACGTCCAGAGACTAGCTTGTCTCGCAGTAACTGGAGCCATGAAAACAACCCCTACCGCAGCAATGGAGGCAGCGTTCTGCCTACCTCCTTTAGATATTTATTTGGAGGAGATGGCACTGCGCTCCCTCCTAAGACTGCGAGAAGGAAACCTCCTGAACGGAAGTTTCGAGAGAAGTAGGCACCTAAAAATCTTGGGAGAGGCACACAAACGTGAGCCACTCCTCGGGTTAGGGACAGACTACAAACCGGTAAAGTACATCTTCACCAGGAGCAATCACATTGATTACACGCTCGAAGAAAATAGGAAACCAGATGTGAACATTTTCACTGACATTTCCAAAAAAGAAGGCAGATCTGGGATAGGAGTCTTCTCACCTGAACTAGATATACAAGACAGTATTCACCTCGGTGACCATATCACAGTTCTTCAAACAGAACTGGCGGGTCTACTGCATGGGGCCAGAGAAGCAGCGGAGAAAGAACTACGCAATAAAGTGATTCGCTTGTGGATAGGCAGCAGGGCGGCAACGCTAGCCTTAGGGAGACCGAAAGTCACCTCTTGGCTGGTAACAGAATGCCATCAAATGCTGGAGACCCTAGCGATAAACGACACAGGCGGACGAGCTAGCTCGAAGGTGTGCCACCCAGTAATTTGTCGGGCCGCAGCCTTCAATGCTCCTAGCGACAACATGCCAACAGATGGCTAAATGGCTCATACGAGCACCTAACCTGAAAACAGCGAACTACTGCCTGCAGCTAACGAGGGATAAACTCAGAAAGCTCATAGGAATATGGACCGGGCACTGCCACGTAAACAAATCAAATCAGCTGGCAATAACCAAAGATCCCAGCTATCGTTGATGTGAAAGAGAAGATGAGACAGCACTTGCTCTACTATTGCCCTGCGCTATCATCAACGAGAGGATACATGCTTGGGAAGCCAGGTATGGGGCCGACAACAGTGAGATTCCACCTGGAGATCTTCTCAGGCTAGCCGAGACAATTGGATAGCCGGGGTGGATAGACGGGAAGGAGGCTCACTGAACGGAGGGGAGTTGGTAAAATGGGCCCAATTGTTGCGGCCTAATTGCCCGTGGAACTCAACCACACCCTCGACCTGAATCCAGATCCAGAGGGTCCCCTATTTTCGGTTGTTTGGCCTGGGACAGTTTGTTTCCCAGTGAAGAACTGGGCTTTGGTTTTTTAGATACTCATCGTGTAATTCGAGTAATGGAGCTTAAGATATCATAAGATAAACACTCTAACACGTTTGGGAGACCCATTAGCATAGCCGGATAGTCCTCTTTATCTTTTACTACTTCCATTGCGGTTTGTATGACGGTAGTGAGTGCTGTAACAGTGGAAATGGTAGATTTTTGGCTTCGAAGTATTACAATATTCTATTGTAGATTAGTTTTTCTACTATTTTCTAGAACACGGGTAGGATCGAAATTGGCCTGTAGTTAAAACAGTCTCTATGTCTTTTTTAAATATAGGGATAATCTTAACCATTTTTAATTCATTGTAAAAGCAACTTTCATCGAAGCAGGCATTTATCATATCAGCTAAAAAGTCAGCCAGTGATATGACGGTAAATTATAGTATCTCTGTATTACATCCATAGGTGTCGGTAGACTTTTTTGATAATAAGTCTTCTGTAATTTTGATAATTTGAGCACTGGCGTTGGGTGTCAAGTACATAATTTTTTTTGGACGGTTTACATTTACTTTGTTGGGCGTTCCTTTTGACTGGCATTGTTTGGCGGTAGTTTCTTTGTTTATTAATGTCCATATTGCTTTTTATTTATTGTTAACTTTGGAGATGTAGTCATCGCATGCTTTTTGCTTTGTTTGTTTTATTTATTCTCTGTATCTGATTCTGTGTTTTTTTCTAATTCTTTGGTCTCTGGCAAGTATTCGGCCATAGTATTTAATCCTTCCAATTCCGCATTTCTTCAAGCCCTTTGTGAACCAATTTATACCGGCCAAGTCTTTTTTCTTGACGCATCTAGTAGTTAAAGGTTTGCACATATCGAAAATTATATTCTAAAGTACTATTTTGATTTATAGAAAAATAAACCCGAGAGATTTTTTAAATTATGTGAATTATCCTGTAAAATCTATATATTTATGTCCGAATTGAGAAATGTTATGTATTTATGAATTTGATTCCAAATATGATTTATTTTTAAATTTACATATTTTCGAGTAAGTAAATTCCACTAGCCCTTTTACCTTCTTTAAATTGAGGAAATCTCGAAAAATATCGTCTCTACTCGGGTATTATTTCCCTGAATTTGGAAGTGAATAAAATAAACTGTAATGTTTAAAACATAACTCATATTCCACTCGTTCTCCCTTCATAAAATAAAACAGTGTCATAAATGATATTTACTACGAAATCTGTTTCATTTCTCCTTTTTCATAGCTACCAAAAGCTCACCCTTGGCTTGGCGTGTCCTTCGTTTATTTTTATTCATGCCGCAGACAGCACTAAATTTCATGCAAATCAATTTATTCCATCGTTTATTCCTCTTATTCCAGGTCATTTTATTAACTTCGATGTGGAAGAATGCAGGACGAACAAGCTATTTGGAAATAAATTATGGCAAGCTACAAAGTTTGCCGTGAAATGGTGCAGTCTGGTGGCCGCAGAACGAGATCTAGGAAAAGCGCATCCTTTCTCTGTAATGGACAGGTGGATATTGAGCAGGTTGTCACACGCGCTACAAATTGTTAACTCTTCTTTGGAAACTAGAGATTTTTACAACGCGACAGGGGCACTTAAAAACTTACTTTACTACGAGTTTTGCGACGTGTATTTGGTAAGTTATTTTTAAATTTTAAACCCCAAATCTTTTTATATTAGTTTTGCAAGTAAACGCGTTATGAAAATAAAATATGGAAATTTTAAAAATGAGGCCAAAGTCAAAAGCTGTTATATCTAATGAGTTCGGATAAATAAATACATCGCAATTTATGAGACTTTTAAGGAAAATAAACAAGTCGAGCTGAGGGAATGTAAAAAATATACGAGTTGTTGATCGATAATTCTTGCATTATACAAACGGGTAAATGCATAAAACATGCGATTTTTGCGAACCAAACTGAACAGTTTTTTTACGAGGCAGAGTATCGGACTATTTTCACTCTTGCATATTAGCATCAGGATTTCACGTTGAGTATGAAGGGAGGTTGGAATATGCAAGACGTAAGGTAAGCTATGTAAATTATATAAAAGCCGTGGTGTGATGGAAATCTAGACTTCTTTCTGAAGCTATTTAAATTGTGAAGCTCCCCTGCTTTGTTTTTCGCATATTTAAGTTACTTCGTTGAGATGGATAGAATTTTAAAGTTTTGCCTTGATTGAATTTCATTAAACTTATGCTAATTTATAAATAGAAAATTTGATTACGTTTCTCGTATAATAATTTTTATTTTGTTTTTTTTAATTTTTATTAGTACGAGTTACAATCTTAATAAATATTTATAGATGTGTAGAGTTTGTATCAAACAAAATTAATAAACTTACCAAATTTTGAGCTATCTTATCTTAGTAAACTGTACCAATTACAAAATCTGTTGTATATCTCTTTTAATCTCGGAGCAGTGATGGTGAAAAATATAGGGCGCGATTGACTTGCACACAAGAGGTAGAGGATCGGGTAATGATCAACGATCATCATTATTAACAATAATTAATTAACTATTATTTCTGGTTCATTTGCTAACTTCTTATCCTACCCAGTACGTGAAGTGATTCAAGCAGGGTATTTTTCTTACCATTTACCACCACTTCTCCTAAAGTAAAAGAAATAGAATCCCTAATTTTATTATAATTTATAGAGTTCATCCTGAAGTTTTACAGAGGTAAGAATGGTATCTTTATGGGGCTTTAAATACAGGGTGATTTATTTTGAACAGGAACTAGAAGAAAATTTCGAATTACAAAGGATTCCTGAAGTTTTGCATTTGCATTTATTGGTTGTACGCTTCTGTTTACAATGACATCTTTTATAACATTCAATTCCAGAAAATGATAACTGACGTAATGATTTCTTTTTTAGTGATACTGTATCTAAACTGACTAGAGTTTTGTCTTTTGTCACAAATTGTAAACTGGTTCCTAGAAAGTCGTTCGGCAATTGTTCCACTTTCGTTTCCCAGTTTGTATAATCATATGTCCTTTAATTACCACTGCAAGAACGATTCGAAAATCGGAAATCTGGAATTTGGACGCTTCCGTACTTCCAATTTGAGCCGGAGAAAATTTCGAGTTAGACATGTTTTTCCATTTTTTGCTTTGTTTTCTTTACTTCACAGACTCCTTCTTTGTAGCATATCTGACCACAAACCCTGCACAGATGTTCAGTGTTTAGCTCTACCTGGTTTACTCCAGCTCCTTCTGCTAGTTTCCTACAGTTCCATCTTCATCATGCTTCTCGGTCTTAGTTTTTTAACGTATATCACGCACTTTCCACCCTTATTTGTCTGCATCTGGTAAATATAACATACAAGGCCAAGTGTCCTTGATTAGCCTATAAAGCCTCGGTCACATTTGGCTGGTTTATCAACCGCGGCTTGGTATTGCAGTGGCTGTCTAATGCGTATGCGGCCTAAATAATATAGTACTTTGGATATTCTTTCAATATAATAGGATTAAATACCACACAATTTTGGTAATTCTTTGCCTCATCTTGGTTAATTATTATCTTCTCTTTTCTCATGTACTTATAAGTCCTCCTCAGTTTCAACACCATCAACGACATATTCAGGTAAGCTCGATGCCAAACCATCGTTGCCAAACATAGCTTGGTAAGGAGAACGTTTTATCCCATCCTCCATGCTCTATTTTTCATGATCTGAATCCTCGTCACCAGCATATTTTGAACGTCTTGATTCGCTCTTTCGACGCTACCTTGAATTTAGCTATGTCGTGGTTTGCCATACCACATAAAGCAACATTAATTTACCATGCGATAGACAAACTCTCGCCCATTATCCGACTGCAGAATCGAAAAAGCACCAACAAATACAAAAAAATGTAAATAAATTTTTTTGTTAACTCTTCCATAATTTTTGATTTGAACGAAAGTAATTTCACAAACTTGGTTAGATGATCCAGGTAAACCAAAGTAAATTTAAAAACGTTTGCCACAATTTATTTGGATATCAATCAAACGATTATTAATTTTATTAATATAATTAATTTAACAACTAATCCTTCTTATCTCTGACTTAGGTTTTTTCTGATACAGTATGCAAAGTTTTAAGTAGAGTTTTTGCGTATCTTTTTTGTACTTTTGGTTATCATCCAAAACTTGGTAATGTGTGGGAGTTATTGGCTATTTGGACAATTGAAAAAACAGTTTATTAATTTAAACTTTATTTCTCCAGCTGGACTTATTGTTAAGTGCATGCTTCATTCAGTGTTCACCACCATCTCCGATAGAGAGATGTGTGTCATATATTGCGTCAAAATAGAGAGTTATGTATCTTTTTTTATCGTAAAATAGATCTAGAAACATTACCAAACAAAACTCGTGAAAATTTTGAGAAAAAAACCAGCAACATTTTTCAGTTAATAAACAAGCCTTTTTAGTGTTTTTATAAATAAAAGTTTAAAAAATTGCTTTTTGGAAACTATCTAATATTTTTTGGATTTCAAGTGCCGGTTTATTCACCTTTCAGTAAAGTGTTCATTAACGTTACTCATAGGATTGTCATCTGTAAGTGTATATTCACCTGCCAGTAATAGCAACCTTTCAGAAAATTTAGGTTACAGGATACTTTAATTTACTGATCAGTTTGACCTCCCATTAATAGTAGGAGAGCCGACCGCACTAAAGTCTCCCTCATAGAATATACCGGTGTTTTTTGTTGAATCGGTAGTTTTTTATATACTCAAGAGTGTGCCATCTTTTTTATGTGCTGAAACTTGACCGAAGTATTAAAAAAAGACCACTTCCGGTACCTCTTTTTTTGAACTGTTTGTCCCTCATAACACATACCTCAACATTTGTGCCAGTCGATGAAGAGTGTTAAGCAAATTGATAAAAAAATGTGCTAACTCCCCCAAACTTGATACGAACCGAGGCAGCTACCTGAAAGTGGAAATCACTTTCAAAAATAAGCAACCACTTTTACGAGACGTCAGTAAAAGTCGTTGCCTATTTTTGAAAATGATTCCCACTTTCGGGTTGGTGCCTCGGTTCCTGTCAGAGGTGGAAGTCTGTAACAGCTAACGTCTCGACTTTTCACGTTAGCACGTCATTATTTGTTTGTTTTGACGTCATTAGTATTGTTCCTAACCGAGATTGACAAAAATGGTAGTCTGTAAGCTTAAATCTCGTTAGTAACGTGTTTTTGATAACGAGTTTCAGTCGTTTGGGGGGAGACAACCGTGTTTGAAGCGTTGTTAACGTAAATGAAAATAAATAATAATAAAAATTACTAAAAGAAAATTATAAACTTCTAGAAAGGCATATAAATGCCATGGAAAAATTAGTAAATTTATTTACAAAAACATCATGATGAAATTACGATGTAGTATTTAATCAAGGTATACAAATGAAGATTGCAGCTTAATCACATGTAGATAGAATACAATTTTACCATGCAGCCAAAAGGACTTATCTCTACTTTCATGTCTTCTTCTTAATTCTTTTTTACGCGGTTTCGCCGTTTTTTTTCTGGAGCAAATCGGTAAAAATTCGAACTCTTTGGGCCTTGTTATTGTATGAATAAGCTTGTGCGGGAAAATCCTGGTAATTTCCACATCTTGCCGAATTTACAGAGATAAAATGATCGATATTTAAGTTCTCGGCCAGTGTTCTAGAGATGCAACGTTTGTCTTCCTCCATAACCGCTAGAAGGACGTAGATAGCAAACTCCGAAGATCGACCTCTTCCTGACTTATATCTTATATCGTTCCTTCGCTGAAAAAATCGTTGGAATCGAGAAATTACTTTCCACCCTTTCTCAAAGTGCTACAGCAAAACTGAAGCATATACATATGTGGTTTTGAATGCGCATTTCTATTTCCTAACCATATTGAAGAATTATAGGTACTATGAAAAATTTCAATTTAAGCTACAAATTCAAATACCAGAACGCTTAAAACTGGAACAAGGCATTTACAAAGACTATACACTAGTTTATTGTTTTTATTAAAAAGACCACTTTAAACTTTGTTATTTTTTTACGTCAATTAATTACATGCCAAAATCAGTTTGTGTGTTTTATTTAAAATGTGTTCAAAAACTGCTAAACCATAGACAAATTTCGTAAAATAATGTCGGCAACGTTGTAAGCCTTGTCGGTTGTAATTTCGTCCCGTTTCGTAAGTCGTTAGGTGTTATAGACTACCAAAAACTAGTAACTAACGACTCAGCTAACGTGAAAATTTGACAACCGAGATCAACTCGTTAGGGTTACAGACTTCCACCTCAGAGGTGGAAGTCTGTAACAGCTAACGTCTCGACTTTTCACGTTAGCACGTCATTATTTGTTTGTTTTGACGTCATTAGTTTCGTTCCTAACCGAGATTGACAAAAATGGTAGTCTGTAAGCTTAAATCTCGTTAGTAACGTGTTTTTGATAACGAGTTTCAGTCGTTTGTGGGGAGGCAACCGTGTTTGAAGCGTTGCTAACGTAAATGAAAATAAATAATAATAAAAATTACTAAAAGAAAATTATAAACTTCTAGAAAGGCATATAAATGCCATGGAAAAATTAGTAAATTTATTTACAAAAAAATCATGATGAAATTACGATGTAGTATTTAATCTAGGTATACAAATGAAGATTGCAGCTTATTCACATTGTAGATAGAATACAATTTTACCATGCAGCCAACAGGACTTATCTCTATTTTCATGTCTTCTTCTTAATTCTTTTCTATGCGGTTTCTCCGTTTTTTTCTGGAGCAAATCGGTAAAAATTCGAACTCTTTGGGCCTTGTTATTGTATGAATAAGCTTGTGCGGGAAAATCCGGTTAATTTCCACATCTTGCCGAATTTACAGAGATAAAATGATCGATATTTGAGTTCTCAGCCAGTGTTCTAGAGGTGCAACGTTTGTCCTCCTCCATAACCGCTAGAAGGACGTAGATAGCAAAATCCGAAGATCGACCTCTTCCTGACTTATATCGTTCCTTCGCCGAAAAAATCGTTGAAATCGAGAAATTACTTTCCACCCTTTCTCAAAGTGCTACAGCATAACTGAAGCATATAGATATGTGGTTTTGGATGCGCATTTCTATTTCCTAACCATATTGAAGAATTATAGGTACTATGAAAAATGTCAATAACAGAACGCTTAAAACTGGAACAAGGCATTTACAAAGACTATACACTAGTTTATTGTTTTTATTAAAAAGACCACTTTAAACTTTGTTATTTTTTTACGTCAATTAATTACATGCCAAAATCAGTTGTGTTTTATTCAAAATGCGTTCAAAAACTGCTAAACCATAGACAAATTTCGTAAAATAATGTCGGCAACGTTGTAAGCCTTGTCGGTTGTAATTTCGTCCCGTTTCGTAAGTCGTTAGGTGTTATAGACTACCAAAAACTAGTAACTAACGACTCAGCTAACGTGAAAATTTGACAACCGAGATCAACCCGTTAGGGTTACAGACTTCCACCTCAGAGGTGGAAGTCTGTAACAGCTAACGTCTCGACTTTTCACGTTAGCACGTCATTATTTGTTTGTTTTGACGTCATTAGTTTCGTTCCTAACCGAGATTGACAAAAATGGTAGTCTGTAAGCTTAAATCTCGTTAGTAACGTGTTTTTGATAACGAGTTTCAGTCGTTTGTGGGGAGGCAACCGTGTTTGAAGCGTTGCTAACGTAAATGAAAATAAATAATAATAAAAATTACTAAAAGAAAATTATAAACTTCTAGAAAGGCATATAAATGCCATGGAAAAATTAGTATATTTATTTACAAAAAAATCATGATGAAATTACGATGTAGTATTTAATCTAGGTATACAAATGAAGATTGCAGCTTAATCACATTGTAGATATAATACAATTTTACCATGCAGCGAAAAGGACTTATCTCTATTTTCCTGTCTTCTTCTTAATTCTCTTTTACGCGGTTTCGCCGTTTTTTTCTGGAGCAAATCGGTGAAAATTCGAACTCTTTGGGCCTTGTTATTGTATGAATAAGCTTGTGCGGGAAAATCCGGTTAATTTCCACATCTTGCCGAATTTACAGAGATAAAATGATCGATATTTAATTTCTCAGCCAGTGTTCTAGAGGTGCAACGTTTGTCCTCCATAACCGCTAGAAGGACGTAGATAGCAAAATCCGAAGATCGACCTCTTCCTGATTTATATCGTTCCTTCGCCGAAAAAATCGTTGAAATCGAGAAATTACTATCCACGCTTTCTCAAAGTGCTACAGCATAACTGAAGCATATAGATATGTGGTTTTGGATGCGCATTTCTATTTCCTAACTATTAACTATATTGAAGAATTATAGGTACTATGAAAAATGTCAATTTAAGCTACAAATTCAAATTACAGAACGCTTAAAACTGGAACAAAGCATTTACAAAGACTATACACTAGTTTATTGTTTTTATGTTTGTGTGTTTTATTCAAAATGCGTTCAAAAACTGCTAAACCATAGACAAATTTCGTAAAATAATGTCGGCAACGTTGTAAGCCTTGTCGGTTGTAATTTCGTCCCGTATCGTAAGTCGTTAGGTGTTATAGACTACCAAAAACTAGTAACTAACGACTCAGCTAACGTGAAAATTTGACAACCGAGATCAACTCGTTAGGGTTACAGACTTCCACCTCAGGTTTGAGTTTTAATGGTTTTATCTATAGGTTTGGGGGTAGAAAGAAGAAGAAGAAAACTTTTGCAAAATTACCCCGATGAACCAAAAATTGTTTACAAATTAATTTTTTATGGTTTCTTATGTAATATCTCAAGTGGTCCAGTGGTCGCGTCGAATATTTTCCAATGTCGTTGCCACGAATGTCATTTGGGGTTGAGTTTTCATTTTTAAGCCTAAATGAATGAAAAATATTCGACTTCTAATTTAAACAAGAGTGCATATTTAAGGGACTATTTAACGAACAGTTTTCACTTTGATGTGCAAAATTTGACAGCCAAGTACAAACTTATTGAAATTTAACATTAACGTCACAAAATAATCGCTGATATATTTGACGATTTACTTGTCACAAAAAAATAATCACTTGTGACTTTAATAGTCATATGTAATATCACGAGTAGTAAAATTTAAGTCGAATATTTTTCTCTGACATTACCACGAATATCAATTGGGGTTAAGTTTGAATTCCCCGACTGCGTTTACGTTTTACTTGTCCAATTAATTTTGGCATCTAAAAAACTAGTGAAATAAATTAATGCAAACAATTTTTTAAATCGTTTTTTTAAGTTTCTTAATTTTTTTTTAATATTAATTTTTTAATCTTAAATAAATATGAAAGCTACTTGAAAAACAAATCTTAATGTTTTCATATATTATTTTAACTATCAAAGATTTGGATATGTATGCAAAATTTCTATTTTTAATCAATATTTATTAACAACTTAGTAACTTTGTAAAGCTCCTTTTTCTGACAACCATTTCCTAATAATTTTCTTACAAAATGTAAAGGATTCGTTTTAAATAAGAAAGCTTGTTACAAAGTTTATAAAGAAGCACTTTCATAGCTATTTTTGCAGATTGCTTTGTTAATAAGCAGGCTTTTGTATACACAAAGGTTTAAATTTTTATATTTAACATTAATTATAAATATTATCCATTTCACAAAATTAATGAAGTTAAAAATAAATTACTACAATAACCGATATTAATGAATGCAATTACCTTTAAAAGTGAATGTTACCGATAGAGCTTTTGTCGATAAAATTGGCTTAAAATCAATTAAACTTGAACAAAGGCAGCCTAGGATGATAATCCAGTTTATTTTCTAATTTACCTACCCAGTTTAATACTATCACTGTAAATTTTCTAATTAAAAGTTTAATTTAAACATCTTTTTAATGTTTTTCAGGAATATACGAAGGAAGGATTAAAAAACGTAAAAAGTGAGCAAGCTGCCAACCACTGCTGGGTTTTATTCACCTGCTTGGATTACGGATTAAGAAGTTTAAGTCTTTTCATGCCATACCTCTGTCAGCATTTGCATGAACAGCTTCTTATTCATCCAGCGGTTGCAGAAAAAGTTTACTTTCCCGAGGTATGTTTTGAATTCCTTTTAAAGTAACTATAACATTTATTGAAACAGATTTAAATGTTATATAATATATAAGATATATTTTTTTTATTATTTGTTCTTTTTACTGAAGAGGTAATATAATGCAACTTCAGCAGTAAAAGAGTAAAGTCAATACAATTAACGCCAAAGCAGACTTTTATGCGCATAACTTTATACTACTCGGATAAAAAAGTTACGATCCAACATATCAACACTTAATGGAGAGCACTTTTATTAACCATTCTTCACATAACAAAGTATAGATTTTTTATTAATATAATTTTCTTTATAAATTACACCTATCTTTTTTATTTGCATGCTTTATTTGTTTAGGAATCGTTACCTTGGAGAGATGAGATATTAGAAAAGGAAGTCGAGGAAATGCTTAACATAATTGTAGGCATACGTCGTTTAAAAAACATCTTCAACATTGTATCAAAGCATCCACGCAGAGGTATTAGAATTTTCTTTTCATTTAAAACTTTTTATTTATACACATTTTCATAATAATCCCAACATTTTATACCCCTGCAATTTACGTTGAAACATTTCCACAGTTCGCCTTATCGCACATTACAAATCCCGGTCATAAAGCTCGAGTTTTTCTCAAGGTTTTACATTTAATTACGTGCACGTTTTTGTTTCATATTTTTTAGTTCGTCTAATTACGAGCAACGCCTTTTGTGAGGCACATGCCGGCACAATAGCCTTTCTTTCCGGATGCGAGGAGGTCGTTGTTAATTCTGAAAAAGTCAGCCCTGGCCGAAATTACATCGTTGACACTTTTAGCTCAGGTGTAGAAATACACATTTTTGTACCCGATGAGCTTCTACAAGGATTCAGCGTCGATGAAGGAAAGATGCTAAAGAAAAAAGAAAAGTTGACGCTGGAGTTGGAGACTTTAAAGAAGAGTATGGATGAAAGCGGCTACAAGAGTGGCATTTCTGAGAAATTTCATAAAGTTAATTTAAGAAAGGTAAATCAATTCATAGAATGTTTTCAACTATAATTTGATGGTACTTTTACAGGCAGCTCAGCTGGAAGAAAAAATAAACCGAATTGAATTCGTTTTAAATTTATCGCAAAGGTGCGCGTTCCTAGTCAGTAATTAATTATACTCTATTCTATGATATGTATTATTTATTATGGAAATAAAATGTCTTGTTTTGAATAAGTTGCTAATTATTTTCTGTTCCAAATATAAAACATCAAAACCTTAAATATACAGGGTAAGTTTAAAGTAACGCACAAAAATAACTACCTTATTTTTGGGAATTTTCAAAATCGCATTGTTTTTAAAAAAACTTTATTTTGAATTCACCAAAAAAAAAATTTCGGTTGGCATAACCTCACTATGACGTCATCATTTTTTCTTAATAGATTTATATGGTTTTTATATCATAAAACAATACCTTATTAAGAGTGTTTTACAACATTACTAAAAAGTTTATACTAGCGCCATACAGATGTCATTAAAAAAATTATTAAATTTCACATTAAAGTATAGTTTATAGTTTAACGTAACGTCATGTCAATCGAGAATTTTTGTTGTTGATTTCTTAATCAAGTTTTTCAAAAATAATGCGACACGTCTTTTGAGGGTTTTTGAAAATTCGAAAAAAATAAGGTGGTTATGATTTTTATGCGATACTTTAAACTATCGTGTACGGGAAAATTTAATAATTTTTTTAAACACATCTAGATGGCGCTATTGTAAACTGTTTGGTACCATTGTAAAACAATCTTAATAAGGTATTGTTTTATGGTATAAAAACCATATCAATTAATTTAAAAAATGTCACTACGACGTCATCTGAACCGAGAATTTTTTTTTGTTGAGCTCACAATAAAGCTTTTCAAAAACAGTACGAACGTCTTTTTTAAAATTTCAAAAAATATGGTAGTTATGAATTTAATGCGTTACTTAAAACTATCCTTGAAGGTGAAATTTAATAATTTTTATAATGACATCAAGATAGCATTACTATAAACTTTTTGGTACCATTGTAAACCACTCTTAATAAGGTATTATTTTATGACATGAAAACCATATCAATGCATTTAAAAAAAATGATGACGTCATAGGTCATAGCGACGACATGCCAACCGAAAAATTTTTTTTGATGAGTTCAAAATACAGTTTTTTAAAGACAATGCGAGACGTCTTTTACCGTTTTTAAAAATTCCACAAAAATAAGGTAGTTATGATTTTTATGCGTTACTTTAAACTTACCCTGTATACACATATATGTATAAGTACTAATTAAATTTACTTAAGTACAATAAAGTAATTTTTAAATTTGCATCAACTAGATCCAATTTTCATTATTTGAATTAAATATTTATTGTGACTTGTTTTTCGTATGATAAATAGAAATTTAAAATAAACAAGACGAAATGAAAGAAAAACACTGGAGTAAAATTTAGATAGACAGAAAAGTTATTAAAAAAACTATTTTAGTTTTTATATCATTTTCATGAAATACTTACTATTTATTTCTCCTGACGAAAATTAAAGTTCATCACTGGTTTCAGATCCGGAGCGTTCATAAATCCCGGCAATAATTTCTTAGGAGGAAGAATAATTGTTTTGTTTAAAAGCACAAACGAGTCTTTTAGGGATCTTAGTATAAATCCTTACATTTATATTCCACTTGAAGATGTGCCTTTAATGTGGTCTTGAAACAACAAGTAACAGTCAAAGGTTATTTCTAGATTTCTAATTAAGTTGAGCTAAGGTAGGATCCTAATGTTTATTTTAGAGTCTGCCAAATGCACCTCGCAAAGGGTTGAAAAATGCGGAATACTAAAGTTCTTCTAACGAAACAATTCATTCATTAGTGGATTTAAACTTATTAAAGAATTATGGCTTTGCGGGAAAACTTATTTTATGAAAATTTTTGTTGAAGTACGTTCTACCCTTTTGATGTGTCTCTACTTATTATAATTATACTTTTACTTATGATTATGAGGGCTCTAGTCATTTCATGCAACTTTTTAGTAAGAATGGCCGTAAAGTTTAAGAAGAGATGAAAATAGTAAGATGTATCAAGAATCATAAGTTTAGATATTATCTAATCAAAGCGCAGAATACATATATCATTTTTTAAATCTTGGCTGGTGGCGTCTCATTTTGGACACTTTTGGTAGAAAAAGTTACTTTCTTGTGGACACAAATTTAAATAAACTTAATTTTACCATATTTGATGAGGAATATTTACCATATTAAAAAAATAAGTAAAAAATCTCGATAAGAGATGGTAGCGTAAAGGGCAACATTTTGAAATTTAAAATAAACCGATTTTAATTAACTAATTACAGTTTTACCATTATCATGTCCGGCGTTTACATGGAATTGCATATAAATATATTCGAGTAAATCCCTTTTAAGAACAGTAAATTAAATGTTTCTAAACATGTGTAAACATAGATTCTGTAAGCTATTTGAAGATTTTACGCCAAAATGTTCCATTTTTGAAATACAAACTGTAAAAGTTTCTTCATTTTTTTTTCAATTTTTTACATAAAACTTTTTATTTCTAAAGATATATTGGTGAAATTTTGTACAGAGCTCACTTTTATTCATATTCTTAATACTTTATTGTTCCATTAACTTTTTTAATACTTCTTTAATATTATAAAGAATTATTTAATTACAAAAAATGATCAAATAAAACTATAATATATAGTCACTTTAAAGATTTTAAGCTGAATTCAAACCTAGAAATAAAAATTTCATATCAGCTTTTAAAATTATTCAAATTTAAAAAATCCCCTTTTCGATATTTCTCTGTAAGCTGTTATCTAGTCCAATCCATCAGGCAATAGTAATGACGGATAAAAACCATTATCCGCTAGAAATGGTTGAAGACTAAAAAATAACTAAGTGGGAAGGGAAAGTCCTCTATAGAAAATATCCATCTCAACTTGAAAATGAGTACATATAGATCAATCGAGTTCGAATGCATAGCTTTGGACGGGCATGCTTTTCGTGAAAATGAAGGCTTCGTGTGTTGCATTCAGGACCAGGTAGTACCAATCTTAAACTACAGAAAACACGTAATGAAGGACCCCTCTGTCATATCAGACAATTGTAGACTGTGTAAGCATGCCACAGAGAATATACAGTGTGGTCGAGATAAAGTGAATAGTCGAAATATCTCCAAAAGTAAGAGTTTTGGAAAAAAACGTTTCAAATAAAAATTATTTGGTTATAAGGGGCCACATAATGAGAACAGTCTGTTTTCATCTGGAGTACTTCTTCATAGTCATTCTAACCCTAACTCAGTTTTTTCAAATGGAAACCCATATTTTTTTATTTGAATCTGGATCCAGCCAAAATTTCTTCTTTTCATTCTGTGGCCCCTTTAAAACCAAATAATTTTTATTTGAAACTCTTACTTTTGGAGATATATTCACTGTTCACTTTATCTCGACCAGCCTGCACACCACATCATAAGTGTATGAAGCATTCTCGCTCCCAAGAAAAATACCACAGGATATAATGTGCCAAAAATTATCCACCAGCGCACAGACTGAAACACTCTGGAGAACTCATTCGATATTATAATTATCTCCCAGAATCAGTCATCGACACGGCACAAAGAAAACTATATTGGGATCGATCTATATTGACAGATATATTTTTCCCTAAGTTCGCGAGGACCCCTTTTTACGAATATCCAAGAAAGTAAAAAAAAAATAAAATTGTTTTAAATTATACAAGGTGTCTCACTTTTTCCTGCAAATTTTTTTTAGATAGTAAATGTCATTGTGAACAAAAAATTTCCTATAAACTAATATTTCTTTTCGGCTCCTTAAGAAGTTACAGCAATTTAAAAATTTCAACATTTTAACGATATTTTGTTAAACTCTGTATAATTTTTCTTTCTTATGATAAAGTTTTTATTTAAAAGATTTCTGGTTTGGATTTTGTCTTATCCAACTTACCTTTTTGAACATTATTGGTTGTTTTTAAAATAAGTGCTCATTTAAAATTTCTGCCAAGAAATTTAACCTATCTGATTGGCTTACAAATGATGTCAAAATCCAAAGCATACTTGAATCGAAATAAAATGAAATTTATACAGGGTGTCCCAAAAAATCATTAATATTTTGAAATTTTAAAATTGCTGTAACTTCCTAAGGAGTCGAAAAAAATATTAGTTCATAGGAATTTTTTTGTTCAGAATGACATTTACTATCTAAAATTTTTTTTGCTGGAATAAAAGTGAGACACCCTGTATATTATTAGTCGCGTCAAATACAAAAAAAATGAGGGGAAAGGATCGAAAAATGCACTAGAACTTGAGCTGTGTACAAAATTTCAGCAAATTATCTTTAGAAGCAGACAAAGAGATTCATTTTAAAAGGAGCTACCCTAAATAACATTCGAAAAAATAATTTAATTTAAAATGATGAGAGGTCAATTTTTATTTTTAGGGGGACATCTATTTATGTACATTCAAATTAAAGTTGTTCTTACAATCCCCTATCCCACTTTGAATATTTTAAACGGGAATGGGGATTGAGTGACGCATCATTTTAAAGATTTTTTTATCTTGAAAATAAGAATATGATTTGTTTGGGCCAAATTTTAATTTAGTTTACAGGACACGATAAAAGAGAAAAGGAAATAAGTGTAATTTATAACAAAAAAAAAATTATTAAAAAATATGGTAACTGATTTGTTTTTCAATAATTATAAATAAATAGCTTTTTTTAAGTTAAACTATTTGTTTTATGGTCAAAACTTAAAAGTTTATCCAAATGTGATTTAAAAGTATATAAATAATACCACTATTAAGTACTTCTTTTATATTTTTAGCTAGGTTAGGAATCAAAAAATTGCCAAAAATTATAACTGCCATTATCATAAAATATGCTTTCAAATGATGTATCACTCGACCCCTATTCCCATTTAAAAAAAATAAAAGGGTGGCCCCGTAGGGAAGGGGGTTGCAATGACAACTCCTATTTTATTGTATAACGATGCCCCCTGAAAGTTAAAATCGATCTGTTGCGGCATTTTTACTACAAATTATTTTTTTGAGAGTTATTTAGGGTGGCTCCTTTTAAAATGAACACCTTGTAGATGTTATGTTAAAAAAGTGATAAAAATGAGGTAAGTTTAACACCTCGTATTTCGAAAATTCAGAATTTTGGCGAAAAATGTATTCTTCTCTAAATTGGTTAAAGAATTTGTTCCTGAAGTTAGGAACACATATTTAGGAACACCCTGTATAATTACACGAATGGTCAAAATGTCGCTAACCCCCAGTATTATCAACAGACATTTTATTTTAAATGAGGTTTAATTTGACATATATAGTCTATTTTGCAGCTAAATGTCATTTAAACTATATTCAAACTTCATAATAATACTATATGTATGTATATGTCAAATTAAATCCACTGTTTTTATTACAAGAACTCTTTTTTGTGATTTGGCCACATTTAGGTATTCTTATTATAAAATTAGAAAAAGTTTTTTCCTATCACCCTCAGATTTTTTGGAACAGTCTAGGTTTATCTACATTTATAAGCAAATATACTTTTAAATAATACAGTTAATACGAATGTTTATTAAATGAATGTAAAAAACACCCCTAGAGAAGATTTGTGATTGTCGTTAAAAATTTTTTGAGTAATCACAGGACAGAAATTTACAAAGATTTATTAAATAATAATAATAATTTTTATTGCTGCTAATAATATTGTACAATATTTTATACAGGTCAGGAGGTAATATAAAAATACTAAAAGTACAAGTTTCACAAACAAGTAAGTGCTTAATACAATTTGCATAAACAAATAATTTAAAACTTAAAATCTAAGAATTCGTCTATGGAGTAAAAGGCGTTTTTACATGAAACAGCTCTAATAGCGACTTTAAATTGATTGGGAGGTAGATTTTTTATTTTACTGGGAATACAGTTGAACAGCTTGGGACGATAGTGGTTAATAGCGCTTCTACTGCGATTTAGTCTTAGAAATTGATTGTTTAAGTCATGTTTTCCTCTCGTATTATAATTGTGGTTATCACGATGTTGGTTGTACAGATGCAAATTCAGCCTTGTGTGGGTAAGGGTGTGTAATATATATAAAGAAGGAAAAGTTAGTACTTTCCAACTCACAAATTTATTCCTAATATCATCTTGGTATTTTACCCCAGTAGTTAGGCGTAAAATCTTTCTCTGTAACTTTAAAAATATTTTTGGTATGTGGTCAATGTCCCCACACGAGAATTCAATAGGTTAAGTGGGATACAATTAGAGTATGGTAAGATGCCCAAATTACATTTATAGGGACTGTACCAATTAAGTTTCTAATCAGGTATACATTTTTAGATAGTAAACAGTATATGTTATCGATGTGAGATGACCAGGAAAGATCAGCTGCTAAAGTTATGCCTAAAATTTTTTTCTATTTTGGTGCGTTACTAGTCGCTAGTAACACACTGACAGCAGTGCGTTACTAGCCAGTACCGCACTGCTATCGGTGCGTTACTGAGTAGTAAATTTTATTTTTCGAAGTTGGTAGCACTGAAGTTTATTGATTTTAATGTGGCAGTTGCCAAGCGATTTACAGGTTATTTGATGATTTGACAAACCTGACATTAGAGTTGCCAACTACCAGAAAAGTTACTAAAATTGAAAACTATAATATTTTATTTTAAATAGATAAAAAGGCGCAAAATAGAAAAAATAGTATAAAAAACTCGTTTCATAAGTCGATAGTAGCACTTGTTCATTAAAATAGTCGTCGCTTGCGACTCGTATTTTAAAATTGAACGCGTGCTACAATATGCGACTTATGAAACTCGTTTTTTAATATACTATTACCTCACTATTTTCTGGGTTATTGCGTTCAGATTTTTTAAGAGAAAATTTTATAGAATTTGTTTTAGCAACATTTAGTAAAAGTTTGTTAGCTGTGAACCAGTCATTGCCTTCCGACTTCGCCGCATTTAGTTTGTCCGATAGACTCGTTTTGTTGGAGCAACTTGAAACAAGCGTGGTATCGTCAGCGAAGAGTATCACTTTGCAGTCCTGCACATTACTGGGAAGATCTTTAATGGAAATTAGTAATAACAGTGGTCCCTGGACATAGCCTTGTGGGACCCCATATTCAACTGTAGCTGAGATTGATCTAGTTTTATTGACTAACACAAATTGTTTTCTATTGTCCAAGTAAGACTTAAGAAGTGTCACGCTTTCCACTGATAGACCATACCTCGGAAGTTTCTTAATTAAAAGTTCATGCGGGACGGAGTCGAAAGCCTTTGACAGGTCCCAGAAATTAGCCCCTGCATGGCCCTCTTCCAGTCCTAAAATAGCGTCCTCCAATAGGTCAAGAATAGCTGTTCCTTTTATATTGGCAATTTGAGTATAAATTATTGGATTCAAAATAGGCATTGATTCAGTGGCGTAACTAGCAAGGAATGGGCCTGTGTGCCAGCACGATGTTGCCCCCCCCCTCCATTTTTTATTATTATTTATTTATTACAGCAAGCGATCTTGATTAATAATTAATAGGTAATGGGCAATATTTAATATTTAGTATTCATATTTTGCGCAGTGTTTGAATTATTGTTTTGTGAATATTCGGTTCTTTGCCAGGGCCGTAGCCAGAACCAAATGTTAGGTCGGGCATGAAGAATCTTTAGGCGGGCAAACATTTTTTATTTATTAAAAATAACTTCAATATAAAAAAATATGTATAACTCAAAATATAAAAAAATATAACTTCAAAATATAAATAGTTATTTATGCACCTAGGTAGTAAAGTGACTGATTTTAATCCCGACGATGTTTTGTTTCCCGAGGCAAAGCCGAGGGAAACAATCAGAGGAGGGATTAAATTCACTTTACTACCTCGGTGCATATAGAATTTTTTGCACTTTTTTAATAGGTAAAAGTTTCCACAATAATTTAATTATATGGCTATCGCTGTGACTAATATCGGTTGTCATCGGACGGCGACGGCTATTTTTATTCGCCCGTCATAATGATTTATACAGCAACTTTCATAAAATATAGATAATTGTAGATTAATATTATAATTATTGTAATTGATTTTATAAATTTAAAAAAATAATAATTAACTTCACAATAAATAAAGTAGGTAAGTTTTGATGCAGGAATAAAGTTTACCAAGTTTAAAAGATTTTGCCACATTTACAGATCTAACTAATTGATTGAATCGATTCTGTGTACACTTAAAACACCTTCAAATTTAAAATTTAGTATCAATCTATAAAATAATAAACCGTACATAATACAATCCCCGACCCCAGAATAAAAATCAAGTTCCGTTCCAAACCAAACCAAATAAATTTATTAGAGGTTAGAATTCACTCAATATATTGGTTGTGTTTAGACTAGACTGAAGTTTGCAACGATTATGATTTCGCGGCAAATTCAGACAAATTACAAGATTATGACTAATTTTAATTTTTAATGACAAGTTACGTGAGCGGGAGTAAAGTGATGACAAATGACATGGGCGGGAGTAAAGTAATGACAAGACAGGGAGTAAAGTAAAATTTGACAAGAGACAAGAAATGTGACGTTTTAGTCTCTATCAATAAGGACTAAACTAGCTCATTATATATAGAAAGTGCAAAAAAAATATTATTTCATTATATAAAAAAATATATCTTTAGAAATAAATGCAAACATCATCCGCAATGGGCGTGGGCAGAGGAAACTATGATCTTTTAAATGGAAACGTGTATTTTTTACAATTTTCGTTTCGTTCGTTAAAAATAATCAACTTTCTTTAGGTTATGTATTTCCCTTTAAATAGTAATCAAAAAAAATTAAAAAAAGTTGTTTCTTTTTAAAAGACCTATCCAACAATACCATACTCGACCTAGGTTGCCATTTAAAATTTTAAAGTTACTTCCGGTTTGTTTTGGAAATTACGAATTATACCAAAAGATTCTTTAGGGTCACTTTTGTAATACATTTAAAATTAATTAATTTTATCATCAATATACGACAATGGGTTCTCGAAATATAGAGGTGGTACTGGTGATCTGGGACACCCTGTATACAATTTGAGTTGCATTGCATGGGTATCGTTGTTATTAATAAAGCTACAGATTTGGTTAAATGAGCAATGTTACAAAAAAATGTTTTAGATAAAAGTTATTTGTTTTGTAATGTCTAATCAAAATATGTTTTTTACAAACATAACAAACTCGGTTTTCAAGATATCAATAGCAACTTTCCTATTTTAAATGGGCTCATACTAATATGAGCCCATTTAAAATAGGAAATTTAATCTAAATTAAATATCCAAAATTCCACAATAAATTGCATTTTTCTTTCTGCTTTCAACAATATATTACAATCCATGTTTGAAGTAACAGACTATGAAATATTTGACATTATTTGAAATAATTTAAGTAAGCCATAACTTTTTGACAGATCTTCTTTAAACAAACGATGATTCAAGCTGCCACTTTAGATTATTTGATTATTATATTGGTTTATTGCGTACATCAAGTTAGAATTAATAAGTTTTAGTCATTGATACATTGATTAATCATTTACAAATGGAAACTTTTCCCCCAACTAAATGAACAATATGATATGTTTTGGACATATATCCTATACAAAAATCTAAAATTACAGCTTGAATTGTCATTTGTCATAGTCATAGTCATAGCTTATATAATTTAATTGAAATTATATCAAATATTCCGTATTACTTCAAACATGGAGTAATACATCTTTCTAATTAGAAAAAAATGCAATTTAACTGTTGAAAAAATTAATATAAATATATTTAAAATAATAAAGTTGTTTTTGATATCTTGAAAACCGAGTTGGTGATATGTTTGTAATAAACAGGGAACCTGACCAACATTGAGAGAGACCCATTTATATTTTCTTTATTTCATAATTTATCATTGTTTATTTTTTATAAATTATAGAAAAAAGTTTATTTTTTACTTGAAAGAGCAGGTTTGCTTTATTTTGCTTTTAAATTTTAGAAATATTGTTATTTTTTTTATTCGGAAATATTAAATATTGTTATTTGCCATGATATAATAAATATTACCTAAAATTTAAAATTGTATTATTTTATTTGGAATTTTATAGCATTTTTCTAGGGCCCATTGGTAAATCTTAAAACTACCTCAAAATTTGAAACTTCGTGCTTGAAAGAGTAGTGGGGCCCAGAGCTGGATTTAGGTATGGGCTTTAGGGGCTACAGCCCAGGGCCCCCAAAACCAAGGGGGCCTCAAAAGTTGTTTACTTTTTGAATTTTATGATTGAGTGGCGTATTTACATGGAAACTAATGAAACTTAAGCTTCAGGCCCCCCAACAGTTTAAGGGCCCCAAAAAATATGATTTTATTTATTTTCTTGCAACTATCTTTAAATTTTATGACAAAAAATTAAAAAAAACTACATATGGGCCAAGGGCCCCTTGGGTCGTGGGCCTGTGTGCGGCGCACACTCTGCACACACGTTATTTTCGCCACTGCATTGATTTGATTTTTTAGCACCTTTTCAAATATTTTCGCAAAAACAGGAATTATTGATATATGCCTGCAATTGTCCATATTGTTAGTGTTGGTTTTAATTTTGAAAATTGGAATCACCTTAGCTACTTTGAAGCCACTGGGAAAAGTATTATATTAAATGAATTATTAACAGCATATTATAAAGTATTGGGGTGCAACATGTCCTTGAAGATACATTTCCTGGGCTCAAATCTCGATTTTTTTCCCGAAAACCTGGTTGCAGTCAGTGACGAACACGGGGAAAAGTGTTTTGCCAAATGAAAAACGATATCAAGGAAACAGGAATCCAACATGATGGCTGATTATTCCAGGAGACTTAAGGGGACCAGTGTAATTAATGGCAGCGTTCAACAGATTGAGCGGTAGCAGTAACTGGTGGATCTACAGTGGATCAAACGTCAAATAATTGACACTGAAATCCACCGGTCGCCATCTTTCTACTCCATTTTATTTTTAAAGAAGATAGAAATAATATTGTACATGACATTAGATCAAAGTTTTGGTCTAGTTTTATCATAAAACATGATTAATTTGGATGATAAACTGAAATTTTTAAAAAATTGTACAGCAGACATTTGTGGTGAGTGATACCGATACCTACCGCTACGGTTGCGGTAGATCAACCAAACTAACCTGCTGAACACGCCCATTAATGTTGCCAAAAAAAATTTAAAAAATTTGTAATATCTTTAAAGACTTTCGTATGTATTCAGCGATCGCGATGAAAATTTTAGAGACGTCTTTAAAGTTAAAGACGACTTTCAAAAAATATTTCTTATGAAGAGATAATTTTTAATCACGTGTTTAACGTTAACGACGTCTCCAAATTTTTCATCACGGTCGTTGAATACAGGCTCTTGTGTTTTTACATAACTAATTTAAGTTTTTTGTTCAAAGGGGACATTTCTAAAAATGGTTTATATTAATCGTTAGCGGTTATCAGATTTGTTTGTTACGTGAAGTAATAACTAAAAACGACGGGGTTCTTAAGGATTATTGTAGAATTTAAATTAGTTTAATTAATGTGGTGAAATTAACCACTTCTAAATGTTACAATACAACATTGTATTCCCCCAATTAATCTCCTTCATTTAATTTTCAACCAATTACCTATTTAATTAAATTCTTTTTTAGATGTTCAACTTAAATTTGTTACACGTTTTAACACTTTATTCGCCAATAAACAACATGTTTTTTTACTTTTTAAAGAAAATCCACTAAATGGTGGGAAGTCACTTGAACAAAAAGAAAACGGTTCATTTCATTAAACTCAAGTTTTTATGATATAAACAAAGCTCTTTCCACAAAAACCCGACTTAATTTTTATTTAAAAAGCCATAATTATGTTTTTTCCTCACAAATAATAAAGCCTGATGTTTACCCTAATATTACCGTTTTAATTATAAAAAAATCAATTTGGAACGCAACGAAAAATAAAAAGGAATGTAATTTAACAAATTCCGGCGTGCTTTGCGAAAACCACTTTTCCAAAATATTCCCTCTTTATTTCCGCTTTTTTTTCAATTTACACCTATAGTGGATGGCAAGTGCGGATATTATTTCCCTCGATTATACAATTTGGCGGCGACAGAAAAGGAGGCGGCAAAGCGAAGAACAGGCAATGTATATTTAATATAGTCCTGAAAATGCAGACTGTTTATGGGTTTTAGCAATGGAACAGATAGATTGCGGCTGCGGGCATGCGTTCGTTGAGGACGCACGGCGTCGCGACGCTCAGTCTGGCTTTTCACCTGTTCCAGTGAGGCGGTCACACTTGAAGACACTTGCGAACTACGACGCTCAAGAAAAACGCGACGTGCAAAAACTTTCACCATTTGTCAGTGTGATGAAAAATTTGTGTTGTTGAGCGTTGCAAGATATCTAAAAGCTTCGAAGGTAAGCTATTATTACACTTTTTATAAAGTTTCCGATATTTATATCAAGTGAAACCTAAGCTTTCGTACAGGTATTCT
This sequence comes from Stenus bimaculatus, assembly GCA_963971135.1. NCBI lineage: Eukaryota > Metazoa > Arthropoda > Insecta > Coleoptera > Staphylinidae > Stenus > Stenus bimaculatus. Next base: position 30,871,373 of record OZ020180.1, read on the forward strand.
TCGTGGGAAGTAGCACGCGTGTACATTCAAATTATATGTTATATTTGACTTTAGTAAAACATATTAAATTATAACTTTTCTAAATAAATATTACTATAGTCATCCAACAAAAGCACTAAAGAGGCTCGGTGAATTTTTCTGATCTAAAAAAACATATCAATTTTTAATTTATAAAATGTAGTAGTAAATTTAAAGAATTTTCATATTCAACGTAATATTTTTACAAATTCTAAAACTGTAAAATTTTTACTTCTTTTAAAGTTCTACGAATACTTTTTTGGCCCACTGTTTAAATAGGTGCAAATTCATATAACGTCAGCTATATTATAATGGGTACTTATTTTATTAGTCGCATATTAAAGTTGTTATAAGTTTATTGAATCCGATTCAAAATAGATGACGCTTCATTTAGATTTTTCAAGTATACAGGGTGTCACACTTTTTTTCCATAAATTTTTTTTAGATAATAAATGTCATTCTGAACAAAAAATTTCCTATCAACTAATATTTTTTTCGATTCCTTAAGAAGTTACAGCAATTTTAAAACTGGTACATTTTTATGATTTTTGTGAAACACCTTGTATAATTTTCTTTCTTGTCATCAATTTTTTATTTAAATCAATTATAGTTCAGATTTTGTCTTTTCCAACTTGTTTCTTTAACATTATTGGCTATTTTTGACCTAAGTAGACCACTTAAATTTTTTCTTCATGAAATTAATCTATCTGATTGGCTTAAAGATAATAATATTATGTATTTATCAACGGGCAAACCGACATTAAAATAGATTGAAATATTAAATATAGAATATACCGACATTATAATACATAAAAGTATACAAAAGATAAAAATAAACTAATAGATATAAGTAGGGTGTTAAAATTTTAAAACAATTGATCTTATCTGATGCAATTGAGTTTTAAACAAACTCAATGAGACATCAAAAATCCTATTATAGTTATATTATATTCTATAATTCCCGGAAAATTCTAGAGAGAGATTCATTATAACCATAATTGGTATTATGGTACTTTGGGCGAATTAAATCCGTATTTCTAGTACTGCAACCATACGGTTTGAACAAGAAATCATTTTTTCTAACAATCCGCGATAGTCTATAAAACCATTAACTAATTTATACAGGGTGATCATTTGAAAACGATCCACCTTAAATAACTTCAGTTTGAAAAAATTTACAAAAAATCTGGAATCATGGAAATAATTCCGTGCTGAATGCCAATTATGAAGGTGTTTTATTTTAAAATTTTTATTTATGTAGCATATTTACAACGAAAAATTTAACCCCAAAAATTAATCCCGAAAATTAGTCGATCGCCAGAAAAGTACCCAACTTAGGCTTAATTTTGGCGACTCATTCGCCATTAAATCTAAATATACTGGTTTTGTTTTTCTATAGGAAATAGGAAAAGATAATACCAAGAGTTAACATCTTTTTAATTTTATTTGATGTACAAACCTTTATTACACCAAATAACCCTTACTTAAATGAGCTCTAAAATACAAGTAAGTTATTGAAAAAAAAATCCTCTTGAATTGGGGTACCCAATTTTTTAAGCCCAGGCAAGTGCCTACTTTGGCTAATGGGTAACGTGGCCCTCGATGCGATAGTAAATAATGCGTTTTTAAATTTGACACTACGCCACTGATAATATCTGAAACATCACCGGATAAGTTTACGCATTGATTTCTCTAACTTAAAAAATCATTTAACCAATTCTTAATTTTCGTGAAGAATCCGATATTACATAATTTATAAATGAAAAGTTTATGAAGAACGCTATCAAATGCCTTGGAGACGTCGGTGTAGATTGAATCAACCTCCAACTGTTTCTCCAAGGCATCGGAGATTTGGTAAGCTGCGTTTCCACCAAAGCAACATTGAGGAACTTTTTGTTTCGTTTTGTTTCTTCTTGTTGCTTCAAAAGGAAACTTTAAGAAACATTAATATACTTATTGTTTCCACTAACGCAACTAAATCGTCAGTAGTCTCACGTTGTTTCAGGCAAATAAGAAACGCGCAAAACAATGTTTCCACTCGTGGTCGATGTCGGATGTCGCTGAGTTAACCGAGCTAAATTTGGTGAAACATTGATCAAGATGAAGAAATTGCGCTGACAGCGGCTGCCTACAATGTGTTGTCTAAAAAAAAACAAAATAAAAGACGTCACAAATTTTGGGTAGAACTGAGCCTTCAAGAAAGGCAAAATCACGGTGGCATACGCGCCTGCTTAGCACCCTCAAAGTAGACGATATTACCTCTGGAAAAATAAAAAATGGAAGTGTTCAAAAATTTTTAAGATTGTCCAATTCTGACATAGAAGGTTATTGTGTCAGAATTCTCCACGTATTCAAAAAGAAGATACAAATTTTAGGCCAGCTATTTCCCCAATGGAACGATTGCTTGTCACTTTGCGATTCCTTGCAAGGCGATTCTTACCCCCGCGCAGAGACTAAACAAAACCAAAAAGCAACCAATTTATGTTCCTAGTTAGTTTCCTTTTGTTGTCGATTTTCTTTTGAAGTTTACCGCTCGAAATGGAAACCGTCGACAAGAAGAAACAGCCGGCATTTGTTTCGGAAACAACGAGAAACATTTAGGAATTTTATGAAACTTTGTGGAACATTTTTGGAAACAAGCAACAGAAACACAAAAGTTCCTCAATGTTGCTTTGGTGGAAACGCAGCTTTATAGATGAACGAGCGCCCGTAAAACCATGTTGCTGGTCAATTATCAATGGTTTAAATGATTCCATGAAAAAAGAGCACGCGAAAAATGCGCACAGAAAAAAGCGCACGGCCATAAATGCGCACAGGAAAAGAGCCCGCACGGCCATAAATGCGCACAAGAAAAAAGCCCACACGGAAAAAAGCGAACACAGAAAAAAGCGCACACGGAAAAAAGCGCATACGGAAATAAGCGCATACCGAAAAAAGCGCACAACGAAAAATGCGCACACGGAAATACGTAAACCTCAAGCAGCTCACCTTTTGTATTTCATTGTAAAATTATTGCTACATCAGATTTATTATATTTCACTGTGATATTATTTCTTTAATGTAAATTAAATACCTTGCGGTAATTAAAAAATCGAGAAAAATGCGAGCGCTTCGTTGAATACGAAACGCCAAATGGCATTCTAAACCCAAGTCAACAAAATTTAAAATAATATACACAAAGTAATTAAATGCTAGTGCCTGTTTTAGACGGATATGTTCTGTTAAAAAAATGTCCATAAATCGACTCAGAGGTTGTCTGTGCAATGAGTTGATTTTTCATAAGATTTGTTCTAAGAATATGATCTTTTGATACACTCTTAAGCATTATGATAGTAATTATTATTTTTATGAGAAATGTGCGCTTTTTTCCGTGTGCGCTTTTATCCGTGTGCGCTTTTTTCCATGAGCGCTTTATTCCGTGTGCGCATTTTTGCTTGTGCGCTTTTTTCTGGTCACCGGTTTAGTTATATACATAATAGTTGTGTTGAAATTAATTTATCAAATAATTTAAGTACTACCGATCCCAAACTAACACCTCTGCAGTTCTTTTATTTGTTAGGGATTACTGATTTAAAAATAGGAGTGATATAACTTGATTTTCATAATTTCGGGAATGTTTCATCTTTTAAAGATCTAGATAACAACAAAAATAAGGACTGTTATTCACATACGATATACCATCGTTGGGTTCATCAGAAAAGACACTTTGAAAGAAGTCGCCAAATAATTTAACAGATAGAAGAGGACAAAATCCAAAGTACTTACACTTGAAATAAAAAAAAATCAAAATAAATGAAATTTATAGAGGTCCCAAGACAATCATTTAAACTTTGAAATTTTAAAATTGATGTAAATTTTTAAAGAGTCGTAAAAATATTAGTAAACTTTTTCGACCAGAATGACTTACTATCTAAAAAATTTTTTGCTGGAAATAAAGTGAGACACCAAATTTTCAAAGAAGCTGAGTGTCGAAAATCTCGCTCTAAAGCTCTCGCTACTTTGTTGTGAAGCTTTCAGGGATACTTGGAAAAATAGTAAATAAAATTCTCTTGCCCCATTAACCGGAGATGTGAAGGGTTAAAGTTGGGAGTTTAACTTCTTCTTATCATAAATTATAAAAGTCGCTTGTTAAAACTTACCTGTATTGATTACTTGTCGTAATTCATAAGTCATGACAACAGGCGATTTTTCAAAATTCGTGATAATAAAAAAGTCGAATTCTTAGTTTTAACACTTCATATCTCGGTTAATTGGCCAAGAATATTTTTTACCTATTTATACAAGTATCCCTTTAAGGTCCCCAATAAAGTGACGAGAGCTTATGCGCGAATTTTGGGACACTCAGTATACATAGGTCACCTTTGACTATATTCAAGAAAACACATTTTACGCACTAAAAATGTTAATAATATTAATAACACTTCTGGTTTTACTGGAAATAACATTAACTTTATTTTTTAGTTTTAAAAAATAAGTATGTTTGTGATATTTTGTTAAATATCTTTTGAAACTTAACAAAAATAATTTTTTTTCTTCTTCCGAAGATTTTAAAAACTACCAAAACTCATTCTAAATAATACAAATAGCTAAATGAAATTTTAATTTGAAAAATTATTCAAATATTTTTCGATAAAGAAAAAATAATACCGGGTCACTCTATTTTTCAAAAAGTAGATTTTATAACAATTATTTTGGTATTGCATATGTAGGGTCAAATTAATTTGCATGTACCAGATATTTTTTAACTTTTTCATACTAGAAATGGGCACAGGTAAATTGATGTGACCCTACATATGGGGAACCAAAATAATCGTTATAAAATATACTTTTTAAAAAACCAAGTGACCCGGCATTTTTCAGAGTAATTTGCAAAAATGGTCCTCAAAAATGTTATAAGATTTATATATCAAAAACTATAAATAAATTTACAAATTACAATTTTATTTTGGTATTTTTATTATTTAGAAAGAGTTTTGATTGTTTTTATCAACTTCGAAAGAAGAAAAAAAAGTTATAATTTTTTTAAATTTTCACACAAAAATTCAAAGAAATATCACAAACATACCTATTTTCTAAAAATGTTTTGAACTATGAACAAAAAATGGGGTGTTGCATTTAAAAAATAAAGTTGATTTTATTTGTGGTAAAAAAACATTTAATGTATATAATGTGTTTTCTTGAACTATATAACTTCAAATTTTTATTCTCATAAATATAGAAATTATAGAAGTTACCCATGTTTCGTTTACACACGGTATAGTGTAATATTCTTTTAAATAAATAGAAAACATAATTCTGTTTACAATAGTATAGAAGTTGTTGAAATTTATAAATATAAAAACTTAACGTTCCTTATATTTTTGCATATTTAAATTTACTTGGACGAACTAAAATTTTATATTTCTTTTGGGAATCAAACACTCTTCAATAAATTTCTCCCTTTATTGCTAAGCAAATTAAACGAGTTTTCCCACCAGTATTTTATTTTTTAACAAAAAAAAGTATTTTAAGATAAGTTTTTAAAACTAAAGTTTTTATACAGTGGACGCCAGACAATGTATAGAACCATTCTATGCACGTTCATTTGACAAGCATTCACTAATTGAACGGAATCAATTTGAACTTTCTGGAATAGCTAAGGTTGATATTTTTTATAGTAGGTAAGTATACTTAATGAAAACATGAACTCCTATATCCTTTTTAGGTAAGTGGGTAGTCGGCAAATCTAAGCGGTTTATTTTAAAATTCTGACGATCAGTGGCGCAACCAGGAATTTTGAATGGGGGGTGCATAGAGCAGAAAAATACTCCTTTCAATTTCGTTACAAAATACATTAATTATTACATATTGCAATATGTACATACGATGGCGTACTAACACTTTATCGACAGTGCTTTCTCATCGACAACGGTTTCATCGACATAACCTTTTATCGACACGACCAGTTCATCAACACAGACGTTTCATCGACATTATCTTTTCATCGACAACAGTTTCATCGACAAACCTTTTCTTTGACAAGGACGTTTCATCGACATTACCAATTCTTCTACAATGCCGTTTCATCGACTACAGTTTCATCGACACAGTCTTTTTATCGACAAAAACGCTTCATCAACAACGACATGTATCATCGCTAAAGCTTTTCATGGCCAATGTAGTTTTATCGACACAGACATTTAAAATATTTTAGAATGTTTGGGAATGTGAAATTGGTAAATGACGAATATGTTTTTTTATATTACTAAGGAAAATGGAGATCGTCATTCGTCGTTTTCATATTTCCCCAAATGTACTAAAGAATAAAGAATATTATACTACAATAAAATAAATCATGTAAAAAGGTTCTACCGAAATTTTACTACTATAGTATCGATGGACCGTCCTTGTCTATACAAAAATACTTGTCGATGAAGAGGCATTGTCCATGAAACGGTTGTCGATGAAAATGAATGTCGAAGATAAGATTTGTCGATGAAACGTCTGTGTCGATGATACGTCCTTGTCGAAGAAAAGGTAGGCTCGATGAAATGGTAGTCGATGAAAAGGTAATGTCGGCGAAGCATGTGTGTCGATGAATTGGCCATGTCGATGAAACGTCTGCGTCGATGAAACGGATTTCAACATTTAGATTTAAAGATCAGAGATTTAAAACACCAATATCCATAAAACTAAAATCTTCATATTTAATTGGTAATAATAGTAATACAGAAAGCAAAAGAAATAATAACGTTAAAAAACAAAGTTTTATTTTCAGTTGGGATGGTTTTTTCTTCTAAAACCAAAATATATCATTCCTATAAATCATTAAAATTTTGAAATTTTACAGCTTTAACATTCTCTAACTCTTTTAATATATTTTTGATGATTTTTCAGTTGATTTTATATACAATCAACTTACGTTAAAATACAACCAATTTGTTTCATTTTATTTTTTGGTAAGTGAAGGATAAGAACTAGAAGAAGTCAAAATCTTCATAATTTGTAGTGATAAAAAAACATCCCCTTAATTGGGTGTTTTTTGAGAAATAATCGAAATACTGAAAAAAAACATAATATTTTTTTCAATATTTTGGTACGAATTTCTGTATTGCTGTTATTACTAGTTACTAATAACTGAAAAAGACTGGGATTAAGGCATGTAATGTACTAATATTTTGTAAAAATCGCTGACCTAAAATTCAAAACTCTCTAAAAGTAAAAACAGAAAACTTTATCTACTTTCTAACCATGAAGTTTGATCATTCACGAACATTTTGTATATTTGTTTAACTAAACATAAGCTATACTATTTCATGTAAAATAATATTACGTTTGGAATAAAAATTATCTTCATAGGCCGGGACCTCTCGGTTATGTGGATCTGGTTAAAAAATCTGGCCATGCACCCCTTCTGGTTGCCCCACTGCCGACGATTTTTTAATTTTCATTTTTTTTTGGTCTACTATTAGGTCTTATGGCTATCATTTTTTGCACTTGATAATTAAAAGACTTTTGAATACACCAAAAAAATATTAAAATAACTTGGGTGGTATATTTATAAGTGCACATATCAATCTGATTTCAAAAGGAACTTATTGGATTTACCGACTATCCTCTTAACTCCTTAACTGAATGAAATAATTCTAGCGTAGAAAGTAAATCTAAAACGAAATTGTATAATCCTTTAAATTTTTAATTAGATCTAATTATGATTTTCTTTTTGCTTGTCCCAAAATGATAAGTACTTTTCAAACAGAATTTTTAAAAGCTATAATATGTAACATTTTATTCAAGATAGAACAAGAATGAAGGAGTTAAAATTTAATTTAAATTACATTCTCATTTAGAGGCTTAGTCTTCAGTAAATATTTCATCCTTTTGTTGCATATTCCTTTTAAGTAAATAAATAAAAGTCGAATCTGATACTTATTCAAGTCTTCATAAAAATGTATCAAATCAAAAAGGTGGATATTTAACGTTTGGATTTACTTAGCCTTACCGATTTTCAGTTTTATTATGTATTTTTTCGTTTTCAAAAATCCAAAAACGTAAGTCTTGCAGAAATTTAATTGGAAAAAATAGTTGCTTTGCTAAAAGTTAAAGGGCGTTTTAAATTAAAAAATCCAAAATTGATTATTATAATTTATAATACCTATATGCATGACTCTCATTACTACTTTCATTTAGAAGCAATTATTAATACCAAGTCCATTTCATTTTCCTTATACTTTATATGTACTTCAAAAATTTAAAATGTAAGTCTAAAAATATTGAAACATCCTAAATTTCTTAAAACTTTTTTTTTCAAATGATGGATGAATACAAAAAATAATTTAAAAAAGAATAAAAGTTACAAGTGGAAGTGTTGATTTCACGAATATAACGAAAAGTGGACAACATTTTATTTTCACCCGAAAAATTATACCATACCGGTGTAAACGAAATATTGGTCACCCTTTATTTATGAAAATATTTTATCCTGTACCTACGTTTGCAAAATCAGCCAAGATTTATAATGTGTGGGAGGTTGAGGAATGAAGGTTAGACAACTGGTCCAACATATGGTAAATTTTGCCATCCTGGTTGCTTGGGCGTTGGTAAAAGGAAACCTTAAGAAGATAGTCGGCGTAATGTTTGAAAAGCGTACTTTTCGCTAGTAAAAATTGTTCTTGGGCATTTCTAATCAAAAATTTAACAAAAATGCTATTGTTTGCCTTTCAAATTGAATTTAGTTTTCATATAGAATTTTTGTTTTTCATGTAGAGTCGTAATTTTTGAACAATGATAAAAAATGCGTTTTTATTTTTATTCAAAAAGTACGCCCCTATCATAGACTTTACTAGCGAAAACATTTCACCGACTATCTTCTTAATGTATCAGTGCGAGTTTTAATATTTTTAAAAGTTGCCTTTAAAAAAAACTTTTTAGATAAAAGATATTTCTTTTTATACGTATAATATGAATCTATTATAAAAAATATAGGTTGCCATTTAAAAAAAGAAGTAGACCTTCAACTGACTTAGACATCGTTCATGCAGTTACAAACCAATAACACCAATTAGTTCCCCCCTCGAAAATATTTGATGGGTGTTTCAGCGTTTTTTATTTATTTCGTTGAATTCGAGATATTCTCTTGTCTCAAGTTAAATGGTCCACTCTGTATATAAAATATCTAGGGGTAACTTTTGATGTTAATTTGATCTCCACGAAAAATCAACTTGTGAAAACAGTAAACCATTAACTTCAATAAGTACCCTTAAATTGTTGTATAATTCATATATTCTTTTACAACTTGAATATTACTCCTGAGTCTGGTCACCAATTCAACAAAATCGCCTGAAAATACTGGAATCAACTTAAAAACGATTTCTAAATTACTTATATTTTTCGTTCATAAAGAGAATCTTGATTAATCAATAAGTTTTGATGACCTATTAAAGGAATTTCACTATAAGTCAATTCATGATAAAGGATAGACATAAATTAATAAATATATTTTACGCCTACAAACTTGCAAACAACATGATTGATGATCTTTTAATGTTGAGGTAACTAAATCTTAACGTTCCTCGAACTCAAAATATACATTTCTTCACTTTTATTTTAATAAAAATAAGCAGGAGCTCTAATAAACATCAACACTTTGCAGATTAGTTCAATTTATTACAGTTTTAAGTATTTAAATGAATAATACGTTTTTAAAATTTATTTGTATATTTGTACACATATTTATCTTATTATTTTTAATGTGCATGTTTGCAAATGATTTTTCTAAATTTTATTTTGTAATTATATATGTATGTTATCCTGTAACTGGCCATTATCCGTTGGATAGTAAACTTTATAATTACTATTATTTTTAAAATAGAAATTTGGCTATGTTGTATAGTTCAAAAAACATTTTATGCACCAAATTGTCTTCCAATTTCACTTCCGGTCTTACCGGAAATGACATCAACATTATTTTTTTAAATATGACATTTTATTTTTTTGGTCATAGTTTATAATAATTTTAGTAAAAAATGTGTGTGATATTTTTTATGAAAATTAAAAAAAATCTTAACCCAAATACAAGAAATATGAGAAATATGCATATCCAAAATGATATCACTCTACTTTTTAAAAAAGGAATTTTATACAGGGTGATTTTTAAGGGTTTTCTGGGTATAAAAGAAAAAAATAGCACAAAAAAATTAAGTAAAAGGAAAATTACAATAATAAATAAAAATAAAAAAGCAAATTTTGAATATTTTGAACATTTTAGTTAAGACGTGCACCTACGTGAAGACTTTCATGTACAAAATATTTTGCCCAACGACTTATTTTATTGAGTTTTACATCCTGTCAATGGAATATCATCCACTTTAAAATCACCCTGTATATTATTGTATAAAGACGATAAAATTTTTAAAAAAGGGAAGAAATTAATTTTTCCTTGTGCGAATCATTTTAAATTTACTTTTAAAGGTGTTCATCAGACTTGCCATAAAATGAATGAAAACCTAATTAGGATAGCATCCTTTAGGAAGATTACTGCAACTAAATCGAATTTAATTCTAATTGCTACTTCTACGCGAAAATTTTAGATTTAGTTAGCACACTCTTATTTAAGAAAAATACTAGTAATAAAAATCACCAATTACATTTTTTGAATAAACCAAAAAAATAATCAACTATTAATTTACTTTAGTAAACTGATTCAATTTATTTGACTTATGAAAACTGTTACATTAAAACTAAACTTACTATTATCCTAAAAGAAGATAACATCTTTAATTATTTCAAATTTAAAATAAATTAAAACTTATACAAAAATCATTATTTTGTGAGAAAACAAAAGCGTTAGAAAATATAAATTTACTTATTTTTATTAATATTTAATTTATAGTAGTTATAAAATTGTAATACTGAAACATATTTTATTTTACATATTTGGTAACACTTTAACTTACATATATGCAAAATTTGTACTTTTATTTTAATGTTTGGAAGAATTTCTAAAATCTCCGTCCTACTGATTTCAACTAACCATATTATTACGTATTTTTTATCAAAATCATGTTTCATCGGACCTTTCCTTAATATTGATTTATGGCTACAATACCTTCTGCAGAAGACAAGCTTACTCCCAAATTTGTCCGAATTAATATTAATGTGAGATCATGTCAACCCAAAACCTGGCCCTCATCTCATCTCAAAGCAAAGGAACAATCCTTTTCCACGTACGTAATAAGGTATCTTAGGCAATAGCCATAGGCCTTGTTATTTTCCTATCCTCACTCTATTATTGTTCCGTGTGAAAACTTATCAAGATCCAAACCTAATGAAATCCTTATTGTGTTAGTGTTTCGCTTAATTTTAGGCAGCAATCTTTATGCCAGGCTTCTTTTTAAACCCAAGTTTATAGCGAAACTAAACGACAATGAGGGAATACTTTAAAATTCATTTTGCTCTGACAATGAAAAGTTTTCAAAGTATTTTATGCAATTATTTTTGTATAATAGAGGGTGCTTTATTGTAGTTCGGAGTTATTTATTTTATAAAGGACCAAGAGAGAGAATCAACGCGAATATACCTTTTCGTCTTATTACGGCTTCTTGTTTAAATTTTACACTCAAACAATGAAGAAGAAGAGATAATCAGAGCTGGAGAGTCGTAGGATTAGCCCGCTTTCCAAAGAAAAATTCACAATCCGTTTATTTCAACAGAATTAGAATTGGATAAGCTTGGAAGTGACGAACTGCTTTTATGTTAACAAGATCCTTTACGGTTTACTTTATTCCAACTAGACGCCTTCTTGACAAGTGATTATTAAGCGTCTTAAATAATTATTTATTCAATATAAGAGTATATTAAAATTTCTTGAAATTTTAATAATTTATTATTAACGATTTTTTATACAAAATATTTGTAATTATAAATATTTGTAATAGAACTATTACCCCCAGTATTATCAACAGATAGTTAATTTTAAGTGAGATTTAATTTGACATATGTATATAGTCTATTTTGCTGCTAAGTAAATGTCATTTAAACTATATTCAAACTTCATAAAAATACTATATGTATATGTCAAATTAAACCTCATTTAAAATTAAATGTCTGTTGATAATACTGGGGGTTAAAGTGTTTAAAATTATTTATAAAAAGAACATTTGTTAAGACTCCACACGTAATTCACAATCTCAAAGTTGGAAATTTTAACAAGTTTTTTTTATCCCTAAAAGCTAAAGGTATTTTAGATTTAACATATCTCCGATATTATCAAAAATTTTAAAGGTTATTTAATTTTAAGTGAGGTTTAATTTGACATATACATATACTATATACTGGAACTTTAGATATAATTTCAATGACGTTTAGCTGCAAAATAGGCTATATATGTCAATTTAAATCTCATTTAAAACTAAATGACCGTTAAACGTGTTTGATAATATTGGGGGTAAATATTTTTATGTATTATTTGTTTAAAAACATCCATAATTTATCTCATAAAAATAAATTGTTAGTAAACTTATTCATACAATTCGAAAATAACAGCAGCTAAACAACTTTATTCAAACTTTTAACATCGTTCAGTTGAGTTACAGTCATGACATCAACTTTATGAAGATTCGCCGTTTTTGTACAAATCACTTTCTACATTTTTGTTAACTTTTCTTGCACAATAAATGCTAACATCAAAATTTACTTTTATATTTATTTGTTTATATTCAAGAAAATGCTTGAAAATGAAATCATTTAAAGCTTTTCCCCCAATTCTTAAAAACACAACAAAGCCTTACCTGCAAACAGTAAACAATGGAGCTATTTTATGTTTAAAATGATTGATTCTTCATAAATTAAATTTTACTTCGATATCAAAATATCTAATAGGTTAATTTTAAAAGTTTTCCATCATTTATGATGAAATATGAATTATGTATATTGTAGCCAGCTTTTAAAATTTTACTTTGAAATAAAACCATTGAATTTACTTATCCACGAAAAAGTTTGGCAGGTTGATGGATATAGTATTGATTGCAAACCTTTATAAGTTTTTATTTATTCAACTAAAAAAACAAAATTTTATGTTATGCAATAGAAATTAGAGTAAATACCTTCAGCCATATTTTTTTTCTATTAAAGCTTTTTTAAAATTTCTTTTTAAGAATACTAAAAGATCTTGTGGATATCATTTTTAACCATTTTTGTCTTTATGGGATAAAGTCAACGATTTTAAGAAACCAGCAAAGAGATAAAATATTTTTTCTGGTACTCCTTTGTAGAAACTGGTTAAAACTAATGCGTACCTTTTCCTTTTTTGCTTTGCGTACTATTATTATTTTTCTATGGGGTTTCGAAAAATGGCTAAATTTTTTACAAAATTTTTAGTTGTTAGAAAAATAAAACAAAAGATCTTAAAGCGAAAAAGGAAATGGTACTCATTTGTTTTAACTTTGGGGAGCAATCACTTTAAATGGCCGCACAGACCTTATACACGAAGCAATGAATGTGGATAATAATGCCTGCCCACATAGATCTGCAATTGTAACAGCTACTCTTCAATATAATCAAATTGAAAGAATGTTTTGGCCTGCTCTCTCTCTCCTGATTATAATCCCATAGAACATGCCTAGGATAGGTTATGACGTCAATTAATCAACCCCAAAGTAACTGTCGCCTTATCAGAAGAATGGAACTGATACCCAGAAAGTTCAGAAAAAAATTGGTATTCAGTATCCCAAGAAGATGTTTTACTGTTCTTCGTGATCGTCTCCACGATTTACACGATTTAGAACTCTGTACATGTTTAAATAAGTTATGTTCGGGTAAATAATAATAATCTACTAATAATATAAAGGAGTTGAATAAAGCAATTATACAGAAAAAACGGGAAGAACAATAAATAAACTACCTTTCATCAGAAGACCTATTTAACTTCTTCACAGAATCAGCTAAACCAACACAAAACCCAAAAGTACACATTAATATTCCTGTGAATGGGTCTAATTTCTTATTATGGCCAACGGATGAAATATAAATAGAAACTGTAATTAAGAACCTCATAATACCAACTCCAAAGATATACATATCCTAGCAAACACGTATTGGTTGGTCGACGGTCGTTTTTATGTATTTTACGTTGGAAATACGTCGGATAGAATTTCCTACGTTGTTTGGACGTTTTTAAACTGAATATACGAACATAGCATAAACTTAATGAAACCAATGGAAAAGTGCTAGCTACACCTTTATCATTTGTTTTCAACGAATCTTTCACAAGGAATATATCCAGCAAAACTTAAAATTGTAGGAATTCTTCCGGTATTCAAAAAAGGTGATACAAGTTCCTGCTCGAACTACAGGCCGATATGTACCCTCTCAGTCTTCTCGTAAGTCCTGGTGCAAATATTGCTCAGTCGAATAAACAAGTATTTCTTTAATACGCAATTCGGGTTCAGATCCAAGCATGGAACGGATGACACAATGAATCTGCTCGAGAAAGTACATAACGCCCTAGAAAATCACATGGCATCAAAATATGTAACCTAAGCCGAGCATTTGACACAATGCCATGTGAAATCTTTTTTGAGAAAGCTGTGCAAAATTGGTTTGGTGGAACTTTTCTAACATATTTAGAATCTTACCTAAACGACCGAATACAAATAGCTGATGATGAGAATTATAGAAACAGTTTAAAAAGAATCATCTAGGTTCTCTGCTAGGCCTACTTCTTTTTATAATCTACTTGAAGGACTAACCTATCAACCCACAGTATCACACAGTATCACACAGTAATCTACAGTGATAATACTCTGGATCTATTTAGCTATCTATTGGCATGTTGTCGCAGCGACTGCTCTTATATCAAGGCATTGATAGTGAACTTCACCTGGGGCATTGAGCTCGTCCGCCTTCTCATTGCCTTGGTTTCCTGAATGTCCTTTAATCCAAACTATTTCTACTGTGTTGTTTATCACTAGGGTCCCCAGCATTTGGTGGCATTCTGTTACTAGCCAAGAGATGACTTTTGGTCTCCCTAAGGCTAGCATTGCCGCCCTACTGTCTGTCCACAAGCGAATCACTTTATTGTCTAGTTCTTTCTCCGCTGCTTCTTTGGTCCCGTGCAGTAGACCCGGTTTGTAGTCTGTCCCTATCCCGAGGGGTTGCTCACGTTTGTGTGCCTCTCCCAAGATTTTTAGGTGCCTATTACCTTCGAAACTTGCATTCCTTCTCGCAGTCCTAGGAGGGAGCGTAGTGCCATCTTCTGCAGAGCGCTGCCACCATTGCTGCGGTGGGGGTTGTTTTCCTGTCTCCAGTCACTGCGAGACAAGCTAGTCTCTGGACGTGAGTAATTTGTGCCAGTTGTGTTTTTTGTTTGATTCTTGGCCACCAAATAAGTGCTCCCTAGCATAGCATTGACCCGATGACTGCCGTGTAGAGCTATTGGGTGATCTTCGGGGATAGTCCCCAGGATCGGCCCACGACACGACGGCACTGCCAAAATTTCATGCATGCCATGCATGTCTTATCTATTTTTCTCTTTACATGGGAGGTCCAACTCAACTTCCTGTCAAGTATGATTCTAAGGTACTTGACTTCGCCGACTAGGCTGAGCTCTGAGCTGCGTTCCGTTAAATGTGGGAAGTTTCATATTTCCCACTTTCTTCTTTTTTGTCTTAGCTGGGTTGACTGACAGATTCTGTTCTTTGCAGCAAGCATCGAAAATTGTTGAACAGGAAAGTGCAAAAAATATACTATCGAAAAATGGTTTGAAGATAGCCAACTTCGCCTAAACAAATTTCATCCTCCTCTATTCTCCACTCTCATGGGGGACGATACTAGCACTTGATCATTAAAATACTCGCTGCTACGCGGCTAATATTTTAAAATTGAACGCGTGTTACAATACGTGATTTATGAAACTCATTTTTTAATATACGATTATAATTCATACTTAAATATGTATATAAAAATCATAAACAAAATGTTCATTACTTAATTTTAAAGATAACCATAAATATTTAAGTGGTCCAGTTCAATTGTTCAGCAGTTTATTTGCCTTAACATTTTTTCAACGCTAGCAGTAAGTTAAGATGGAAAAGATTTCGCACTTTCATTTTCTGTTTTAGGTTTATTTTCAACATTTTTTTCTCATCAGTAAAGCGGTCTCCAGACGATGCATCGAACGTAGGCCAACGTTGGCAGTATCGTGTGGAGGCTCAACGCATCACGCATGCACGAATGTTGGGATTCGTGTTGGCGTTTGTGGAAGTTCGCCTCGGCGGCGGTAAATCTACCACATATCAATGGACTACACTGATGTTGGCCCAAATGCGCGAATGCATTGCTAATTCCCTCCAGACGATCCGCCTAGACTTGTTATGATTTGTACAGAATTTAGTATTGGTTTAAGCAATAGTTAGTTGAGTTTTCATCTAAAATGGACCTCTATTATCTAATTTTGATCTGAAATGGAAAAATTACCATTATAGAATGGACCAGTTTGGTTATTGGTACTGAAACTTACGCTCTTGGTTCGTGATTACGTTAGTGCAAAGTTCGATTAAAACGTTACGTTCGGCAAACTGGACGAATGTTGTCCCAGACTTGGACAAGTTGACGAAAGCCAACATTCATGGATGTTTGCCGCATCGTCTGGATGTCGCCTTAAAGGGTAAGTTCGAGTACCAAAAACCAACTCATTGGTCCATTCTAAAATTGCAATTCTTCCTTATCAGATTAAAATTAGATAAATTACGTCCTTTTTAGTTAAAAACTCAATAAAATAATGCTTTAACCAATACTAAATTCTGTACAAATCATTAAAAGTCTAGGCGCATCTTCTGGAAGGAATAACGAATGCATTCGAGCCAACAGCCACCATTCGTCTAGTCCTTTGATGTGTGGTAGAGTTACCTCCACAAACGCCAACACGAGTCCCAACATTCGTGTATTCGTGATGCGTTGCGCCTTTACACGCTGCGGCAAGCGTACATTCGGCCAACGTTGGCCTAAGTTCGACGCATCGTCTGGAGGCCGCTTAACCTAAATGTAACCGTATGTGCATAATAAAACCAGCTTTGATGATTGATGATTTTTTTCACGGACTCTCCGACTATTACATTTTATTTGTACATGCATGAGATTTAACAGCAACCTAAAATGGATATGAACATGCAACAAAAATTAAACGAATTATACAAAAAACAAATTACTCAAGTAAAATTGCAAAAGTTTTCCATAATATCGAAAAAGTAATTAACAACGAAGTTCCCAGTTGTTGAAAAGGTAAATTTCATAGTTTAAAACGTCATTCATGAAATATGTAAATGATAATTTGCTGTAAAATATTAAATCACCATGCGCAAAACTAAACTAAAATAGTTTTAATGCAGGAGATTGATGTTAATTAATTATTCAATAATTTTACCGCAGCTTGCTCTTGAGCATTTAATAGTTATTAATTATTACTACAAATTCAAATTCAGTTGGTAATGTTGTTTTAAATTTTAAGCCCCTGAACACAATTACTACAATTCTATCGTCAGAAAACTTAATTCAAATTGTGGTTTTGAATTTGCATTATTCGTGAATACAAAACGAGTAGGGCTATTAATTAAGCTTTCTATATTGTTAAGTCTCCTCCCAATCATATGAAGCAATCGTTTTCTTTTGGTTTATATAACTTGGATGTCCAGAGTTGGACGTTATTATGGGGAAATGTCTACGCTGATTTAGTAAACGGCAATCTATTTCCACCCTAGAGCATAATTTACAGACCGAGATGGTGTTTAGTGTTTACGACTTGACGCTCTACCCGATATCCGCACATATTTTGTTTCGAAACATTCCCGACGTGTATCGTTCCGTTTCGAGGGTTGTAATTGCATGTCAAGTCGGATATGTTGCGGTAAGAATTGTCTATTTTAAATTATTGCTTACTATTTACAAAATTATATTGCTCATGACTTTCTACTTCTATTTAACACAAAATTTATTCCAAAATCACTATCTAAAAATTATACAGGGTGATGATAAAGTTTGGAACATTATTCATAACTGCCGTATTTAATTGTTTTGAGAAAATCCCTCGGACAGGTCAATTTTAGTTTTTAAAATGCCATCTCTTGATATAAAAAAATATTAATGACGTCACTGGTCCTTTAACAATGACGTCATCAGCGATTTTTCTAAATGGAAGCCCCCACTTTTTTTTCTCATTACTAAATCACGTCATTGCTAAATCACCAGTGACGTCATTAATATTTTTATTATACCAAGAGATGGCATTTTAAAAACTAAAATTGACCTGTCCGAGCGATTTTCTCAAAAAAAAAAATAAATACGGCAGATGTGAATTATGTTCCAAACTTTATCATCACCCTGTATATGCTGCTGTGTTCAGTTCCAGGATGTTTTATTGGTAATGTTGAAATACATGTTATGTCTCAAATCCCCAGCTGGGTAAATTAATTAAAGATAGAATTGAGGAGCAGGCTATGAATCCGTTAAGCTACTTAACCATGAAAGAATGCCGACTCCTATAGATTCCAATACAAATTCTAATATCAAAGAGTCATTTTTAATAAATTCCAGAGTTATGTTATTCTTATATGCATGAATATTTTAGGAATTGATGATAGGTTTGATATTTTTGTCTTTTCATGGTTTAGCTTTTAAAAATTAAATAAATAAACAATCTATTCTAGTAATCTACATTAATAGTCGTGTTCTTTTTACGTACTTTTGCTCCGCTCAGTTCAGCTAATTTTCAATTTGAGCGGTTGATTAAAGTGAGTACATTAAAATAAAAAGAACTGCTTAAAATTGCAATTGCTCAACTGGACAAAATAAGCAGTTTATAATATTAAGTTTCACGATTTACAATTTCACCGTTCACGTTGATTGTTGAGGTTAGGTTTAACAACTGAGCAACTGAGCCCCCGCTATAACTGGTGCAGTTAGGGGCAAGGGGGGAATCAGTTGCTCCGCTCTGTTCAAAATGAGCGCATAAATAGAAAATACGCAAATAGTTTCAAGGTTACTGAGCAACTGATTTGCTCGAGCAAATCACGTAAAAAGATCACGACTAATGTGCTACAGGATTTTAAAAGCCTCTAAACTTAAACTGTGTTTTACCGGAAATTATATCAACTTTCTTATTTTAAATGTAACACCCTATTTTTTGTACTTATTATTAAACATTGGTAAGTTCCAAGGTTGTGACAAAAAAATTTCAAAAATATTTTGGATTTTTTTTGGTAATTTTTTTTTGTATTTTGTTTTAATAAAATCTATTAAAACTGCTCTTAAATAAATTAAATAGGTAAAATAAATTGTAAATTATAAAATTCATTCGGCAGTTTTTGAGAAATTAATTTTTATAATTCTTAAAAAGCGTTTTTAGCAAATACAGGTCAACCCGAATAAATTGAATCTTCAATATTATTTCGGGTTTTAACTGAGAGTTTCAGTCAAAACTAGTTTTACCTGATCGTTCATTTGTTAGAACTAGTTTTGACGTTTGACGTAAGAAATAAATATATATTAAAGATCGTATGTTTTTATTTAGTCTTGAAATTTATTTTTTTGCTTTTGAGTATAAAAAATTTCAAAATGCTGTAACTTTTGATAAGAAAAGATAGACCACTACTTTTGTGTTTTTTAGATTTATGGCGCGTCCACATCTGAGAAAGTACGCGATCGTGGCAAACCGAGGCAATGGTTTTTCTCCTATTTATTTTTGCGTGGCACCAAACAGATAGGAGAAAAAGCATTGCCTCGCCTTGCCTCGTCCGCGTACGTGCTCAGATGTGGATGCGCCTTTAGAATTGAACCTAGATTACGCTACCAAAATTTACATCCTTATAATATTTTTGTAGTTCTACCATTTTAATACTCGAAACGCATCTTCGTTGCCACTTTCCAAGATTTTTTTATATTCAACGAAGACATTAACAGAAAGTATACAGTTTAATTATCTTTTCTTTACCTGCAATTATCTTTTCATTTATTGTTTTATTATCACTTTCGGTTAACATGATTAATTTTAATCTAAAATCTCTGTAATTTCCCCACAAATGTCGGATACATCAAGTATATATCAATTATTGAACCTGTAGGAGGACTTACTTACAACCGTCACAAAAGAAGAAGCCATTCGTAAGTAGCATTGTGTCAGCGAATCTAATGGGTCGATTCTGTGCACACCCGTAAGCTCTTACGAAACGTATCTATGCGGTAACCGTCCATTACAAACCATATAACGGACCTTATGTACGTTTCCTTACGGTTCTTACGAGAGAATACAGAATCGACCTAGAAGTAAATATGAGTAACAGATATTATTATACAAGGTGGTCGAGATAAAGTGAACAGTGGATATATCTCCAAAAGTAAGAATCTTCATTTTTTGCTGAATTCAGATTCAAATAAAAAAAATATGAAGAAGTTCTCCAGGTGAAAAATAACTGTTCTCATTCTGTGGCCCCTTTAAGACCAAATAATTTTTATTTGAAACGTTTTTTTCTACAACTCTTAATTTTGGAGATATTTCGACTATTCACTTTATCTCGACCACCCTGTATATAACTTCTTGAAATACTAAAAATTTGGGAGATATTCAACTATTTTTATCATAAACATTTTTATCTAAAATTTTGCTCTCGGAAATTTGAGATATTATTTCATAAATCGACACTGTTTTTCTTTTCTTCAAAACGAATTATTATTATCTTGGTAGAGTATTGTAGTAAATTTGAATAGATTTTAGTAAAGTAGAGTAGGATTGATCATTTTTCCCCTAGATTTACAACCTGAGGTTTAAGTTGTAAAATTTTGTTGCAAACACAACAACATTTTTCCCCCAGCACCCTGGAGCAGGTAGAATGGGATTAAGACAAAATTTCATCCTTATTGAATATGGTAGTAACTTGTTTCAGTATAAGAAAATCATTCCGTAATTTGTGTTTGTAAGTTAAATTTATTAAAAGTAAACGTGAAAAAACATTATTGGTTTTCGATGGTGCAATTTTTTCCTACCCGGGATCTTCAAAATGACTTAATTAAATGGAGGTGCAATAAAAAAAATGTACAGCAAAAATTCTACACACCAAACCAATTTTATGTTAATAGCAAAATTACTTCAATTTGAAGTAGACACTATGTAAAAATCAAATAATTTATTTTAATTTTCCCTTAAGATACATTTTTGTAAACCACCACTAAGGGAAAAACGTTGTCACCTTGTAAAAAACAACTAATTGTTGAGGGGAAAGATGTTGTGGGATTTTAAATATTTAGCTGCCCCGGCGGAAAAAAGATGTCTCCGAATTGCACGGTGTTAGAATAAGGTCAAGTTAAGTAATTTGGGTACTAACTAAATACATAACTCTACCAATGACAATGCAATTGGTAGAGTAGAGTTGTAAATTTGACTAGATTTTGATAAGTATGATTGCACAGTGGTAGAGTAACTACCACTTTCCTTCTCCCACTACCAATTTTTTGTGATTTCTATTCTAGTTTAATCTTCTCCACTAAAACAATACCACTGAAAACGGTTTTGTTATATTCGCCTGTATAAAAAGTGTGTTTAAGAAGATAGTCGGCGAAATGTTTAAAAAGCGTACTTTTCGCTGGTAAAAATTGATTTTTGGGCATTTGTAATTAAAAATTTAACAAAAACGCTATTGTTTGCTTTTCAAATTGAATTTAGTTTTCATGTAGAATTTTTGTTTTTCATGTAGAGTCTATGATAGGGACGTACTTTTTGAATAAAAATAAAAACGCATTTTTTATCGTTTTACACTGAAATAAATTTGCTGGAGTAGAGTAGCTTTGCTTAAAAGTGGGCAAGTTGAGGACCCTCAATAGAGGACCTACTGGAAAAATATTTTAAAAAATAACTTGAACTTAATATTTTACTCTATGAAGATTCTAGAAGAATCACAATGTATAACCACTTTTTGTAAAGACAAATACAAACAAATGTCTGATCTCACCAACAGTGATTTAAGAAAAACTTAGCCCACACTGAAGTTTTTCTTAAATTTTTAAGACATCTCACCAGTCATCTAAAATGAATACTTACTCTAAGTTTAGCAGAGATTGGATTTTAGTGTTCGGTTGGTATTCAGGCTTCGAGTCGATCGGCTTTCGTCGTGTTGTTTTATTTCATGCTTTTAAAATTTTACCACTGAATCACAATATAATCCTAGAATATATTTCCTTGTTTTTTTCGTTGAAAATAAGAGTTTCACAGTTTCTATTTCAAATAAAAGACAATATAATTATAAAACTTTATAAATATTTAAAGTTTCATATCTATTGGGTTTTATCTTTTATTTGAAATATAAATTATAAAACAGTGTCTTTTTTAATCCAAACTATTGAAAAAGCAAAATAAATCTGACATTGACTTAAAATTGTCATTTCTAGTGTAAACTTGTCTTGGGATATCATTATTAATTATATAAAATTTATATTATAAATTATTATTAAATTTCTTCTCAATATTATGCCGTTTGTTTAGTTTGCTTCCGGGATAAATTGTAATTTTCAGGTTAAGTTGAGCTTAAAGTCGCCGATATTGTAGATGACTTACTTTTAAGTTCAACTTAGGCTTTAAGTTTGCCTTTCCAATGACCATGAGACACGATAACCTCTTCTTAGATATTAAAGTAGTTTTTAAATTTTCGTGTCCCAAAATGCATTTAAGGTGCGTATTACTAGCGACATTTGCGGACGACAGAAACGCCGAGCTTAGCTTCGTTTACGCTGCTAGTTTGCTGCATGTTGCTAAAGTATTCCGTCTAGCGTTTCGGTCGTCCGCGAGGGATTATTTTAATGCGTTTTTTTGGAGATAGAATAAGAGGATCTTTTTTGTCTAAAATAAAGTAAAGAATATTATTTTAAAAGAATAAAGCTTTGATATTTAACCCTTGCAAAGTTTAGACAATGTTTATCTACAACCGAATTCAAAATTATCCTTTAGAGGCTAGAAAAGAATCTCAAAACAATGATAATAATAGATCCAAAGATTATAAAGATCGGTACCAAACTTGAAAAGTGTAATGTAAGCATACTTTTTGTCAGCATCTTCAAAGAGCTGTAACTCTCTTATAAAGAAAGTTTTACTAGCAATAAGATGATTTTTTGTCATTCTACTTATCATATTTTTACCTCTAGTATCAACTCTTCAAACATATACGGCTGAACCGTAAACACCCTGTATAATGCAGTAAGGGATTGGTCGTATTAAACAAATACTAATTGTCCTTTTTATCAGAATCTATTTGCTTACTTATATGAAAAAGCTATTTTGATAAAAAAACGAAGCTGTTATTTACTTCCATATAATTCCGAAACAAAACTTTTCGATAAACCTAATTTAGATAATGGAACCTATCCATGAAAATTAAGGATTAATCTTTCGGGTTGACTTAATAATTATCATAATTAACAGTTATTTAACTAATGTTTATATTAAGATTAAGTGACTACGCCAGAAATCTTTTTAATAACAATAAAAGGATACTAAAAGTTGGAGAACAACCACCTTTAAAATAAATATAAAGGCGAAACTCAATCTCAAACAAAACATTGCTTGGGGGAGTAATATTTGAAAACAAAATGTTAAATTTATAACCTAAGTTTATTGCGATAAAAAATGGTATTAAATTTCAAAATAATTTTTTAATCAAACGAATACTATTTGCATTTTAAAAGCCAAGTTATGCATAAGACTCGGGTATTAGCATGGATATTAATAGATAATTCTACTGAGCTTAAGTGGAGATTAATAACTCACTAAAGGGCCACTAATTAAATAGTCATGAAAGCAGATGGACACTGCATCATGCATTTAAGTTGATTAAATTAATTTTATCAATCATTTAGTGTAATTATCGAGGAATTTATTGAAATAATACAAGAAAGACTTCGTATATTTTTAACGGTTTAAAACCTATACATATTAAACACATTAATACAAGTAAATTGTTTCTAATTTAATATTTTGCACAAAATTGATTTATTAAAGAAATAAACTTGAAACTAAAGTTTTCGTAACGCCTTAAGAGTGTTTATTAAATTTTACTTGAAACCTGGAAGTTACAAGAGACTTTCGTCGTGGTCAATCAAATTTTCACAAAGTTCATTAGAAACAACATCAATCGATTTGGACGACTTCGCGGAAAAGTCGGAAAATAAAAGGACCCAAAGGAAGTCAATGGATCGATTTCTGTGACGCGCGCTTTTCACCCTTGGGTAGCTTCCTAGGGCTCTTCTACATCAGTATGCTAACACCGTTATAAATTTCTATTAGCACTAATTGCTCTACGCCATTATAATTCATTGAGTTGGACGGCTTAACTTTGCCTCGAGCGGACATTGCTAAGAAAACTTTCGATTTCAGAAATGGTGGATTAGGAGCGATAAAACTGCTTTAATCCTGTTGCCGTTCAACGATGTTTACATTTCCAAATACACAACTGAATTATAAAGTAGGATTATATTCTAACTTAATCAACAGCTAAAGCACTACTTTACATTAAACAAAATATTTTACCTTTGCACCATTAAATGCGGATAATTTTAGATATATTTTTTATATAGGAAATAAAAACAGATGCATGATTTCATTCTTCGAAAATTAAGGGTATAAACACAAACAAGACTATGAAATTTTATTAAAGCATATTTAGAACTTTTCCAAAATTTCATCAATATTTTAAAATTTTATAACTTGAATCATAAATATGCATTTCTATACATATCAAGGATTTTCATCAACTTCTTTAAATTTAAATATCATATTTTTTATATACGAAATAAAATCTGATGCATGATTCCATTCTTCAAAAATTAAGGGTATAAACACAAACAAAACTATGCAATTTTATCAACTTCTTTAAATTAAAATATCATAAAAATACCATTAATCTTTTCGGAAACAAATTATATTAACACATTTTAAGGACTACTACTAAATATTAAAATTAAAAAATACTTGGTTGAATTCAGTGAGAAATCCAATGTGAAAAGTGAGGCAAGTAATTTGCTGTTATTGCAACTCGTCAGTCACACATATCACTCTCCAAAGTCGTTTTTAAGTTTAGAGTTATGTACTTATAATGGATTTAAACATTAAAAGTAAATTAAAATTCTATTTATGTCTTGACGTTTCACCGTTTTAAAGAACGTAGACAGTACTAAAATATTGAAACTTTTTATCTGATAATATATCGGGCTCATCTTTCTAATACTACATAAGTTCATATCAGCTTGGTAATAAATTTCGCCTTGGAGGTCTTTTGCTTTGTTCAATGGACTGCAGACCGATCAATGGCAAAAGCACGCGAAGTATTTTGCCTCCCCGGGACCATTCAAACAACTTAATCTATTATTTACAAATAACATCGTGGTTATGAGCACAAATCGATAGCAATGAATCGAATTACGAAACGCACGTTCCAGTTATCTATAGTCTTTTTGCGTGTTTCTTTGGCAGGAAAACTTGATTATCATCCGCAGTATTCGCACGGCTTTATTTCCCTAACGAACGAATTCCGAAGTAATTCCTTCTAAATGGTGTAAATTATGAAGTTCCTTCTCCCTTCTACTAAATATTTGTATTGATAAAATTGCAAATGTAAAATAAGTTACAATAAATCGTTAATATATGATATTATGCAGCATAAATAATAAAATTATTTTATTAACCTAAAAAACAAAAGTATAGAGATGTTATTTATGGTGAACAATTTTTATAAAATAAAAATAACTTATACACGATCCAATTTGGTTCGACCAACCATCCATTCGACCACGTATTCGCCTCTACTCCTGCACTAATATATGTAGTCAGTTCACTTGCACTGAGAGTCTATCGACAACAATTTAATATTATGGCTTCCGTTTTGTCAAGACGGCAGAAGATTGAAGTAGCAATTGCTTTATCGATAGCTACGAAAAAAATGGCAAAAATGGTAAATTGAAAGGAAAAATCATGGGGTTTTATCATATATGGTAATTAGAGGAACATCTGGTTGAGGATCACAATTACTTCTAGTTGAGGATGTGATTAAGTTCGGGGTGAAGCCACTTGTTTAGAGATCTACTCAGGAGATATATTGAACAGATTCATAGGAAAAATAATGTAGAAGCGAAAGTATGAAATGCTTATGGATCATGAAGTACAGATTTATAAGAGAATAGAACCGGGAACATATACGTATCCAACCTTAGACGTAGGTATGTAATAGTTGATATAGGAATGGAGTAGTATAAGAAGAACTAGCCAATCTTGTCGTATTTGCATTGTAGTCGATGGAGAAGATGAGAGGCAGAGGAATGTCCAAGACCTAGTCAACCTTAGTACTGGAGAAAGGAAAGGGAAGACACAGAAGTGCGAGTCCTATATTCAAATGCAAGAAGATGGAGAAGAAATTAGTGAAGACATGTTAGTCGAGAATAAAATGTAAGAGGCTTGCGAAGTCGTTTCAGTATTATGGTATTAGGTAGAAAACAAAAATCTTGAACGTTAGCAGGGGTCTATTCGAAGTCAACTACAACCTTTGAAATGATCTACAAGTCAGATAAATAGCAATTGGAGAAGAAAAGAAGAAATATCATACACAATAGAGTCCTATAGTTTTAGATGTCGAGACTAAATTGCCATGGAAGGAAAAAAGAAGAAGACCGAAGAAAATTTTTTGAAGCAGATACGAAAGAAAAACTTCACTAGGAAGAAATAAATTTAATTTTAGTTTGTTTCCTATTTGTTCGCATTTACCTAGTATATTACTTTATACACTTACGAATTGTAAACATACATTACTTCATAGTAAGTACATCATTCATTAAAATCAATCTGCGACTTCTCTTTGCTAACCAACAAAAATAGTGCCAGAATAATGTATAATTTCAAGAGCACGTAACCCTCAGTAAGTCATGTAGAAGGACAGGAAGGTGTTTAAATACAGAGGGTATGAAGATAGAGTTTCATTACAGAACCAGTGAATTAGGTTGAGTAGATTAGTGATTATGCATTAGAGTAGGGAGGTGGCCTGGTGCCGATCTTCAATTGGTACCATGGCTCCTCATGTTAATAGTAGGTAAAAGTGATGTAGTAAATTTAGTTAAAATATTTATTAAAATTGTTGTTTAGTTTGTAGAATTGTTATTACATTAAAATATTAAAAATGAGCTAGATAGAGTAAATAAAAATTAAAGAACAACCAACGTTACAGTATCTGCTTTGCACGTCAATTTGGTAGGAATAAGCATCCGCACGGTCCAACTTGGTCGTATTGTGCCGGTGACCCGACCACCCAACCTCCCAATTTGGTTCCCAACAAGCCACACCGTCCGACCTAGCACCCGACCAAATTGTATCCGATCATTCGACTAAATCGAATAGTGTGTAGGCCCTTAAAACAAAAAACTAAATTTCTTCAAGGATCAATTATCAAGCACGAGTCTATATTTTTAATTAAAAGTATCTAAAGTTTCCGAATTTTATTAACTAATATTTTGGTTTCATTATTTTTTACGATAACCCCGTGGTATAATCAATCTCAACATATTTTTATATAATTTCATATTGTTATGTTTCTTCCAATAATAATTGTAGAGATAAAAAATCGTTTAAAAAATGAATGAAAATTTGAAAAATTATTTATTCCTAAAAGTACTATTTTATATAAATGTATTATATTATACAGGGTGTCCCAAAACGTATCGGAAATATTTCAAAGTTGAATTCCAGATAAAACCGATAAAATAATGATTGAAATAAAAGTGGTTTTAGAAAAGGTGGAGATTCGGTTTCACTATGTTATGGTAGACTGACGAAGACAAAGGTTAAAAAAATAGCATGTACATCAAAATAAAAACTTAATCAAAATACAAAATCATTTATTTTGAGATTTGCAATTTACTTTGCGTAAATAATATATTACTTACTTTAGAGGTTTATGGCATTTATGAAAAATAAATAAATATAATCTAGTAACTTACTATTTTAAGGCATTTGTAATAAATTAAGGATTTTATTATGTATTTAAAGCTTTTATATATTTTAGGACTTGTTATACGAGAATTTTATGTACTGTGCATAATAATAGTCCTTTATAATAATTGACAAAAATACAAAAAATGTAATGTTTCAAGGAACAATCCATTATTTTTATCCACACCTGTACAACGTGGCCACATTTACGAGAAATTATAGTTAAATTTTTGTGAAATTTTGAAAAATATTATTTTAAAAGTAAAATAATAAAGTTCTCGTAATTCAGTTAAGATGGTATATCCAATCCAATTTGTCCATAAGAAATTCAAATTTTAAAAAACATGTTTTACTAAATACCAACATGAAAATTTGTATAAAATAAAATATAAGTGTAAAGAATTAATATTTTTTATGAGTTAATTTTTATTATTTCCCAAAAATATTTTTCATAAACATTTGTACTACAAAACTGCAATGATCAACCTATTGGGTTATTGAGTAGTGAGCAATAATTTTAACCACAGAATAAAATTTACATAGAAGAAACAATATTAGAACCTTTGGAATTATTGCGTAATGCTAGAAAAAGATGGCATGACATTGATACCCTGGAAGAATGGAAAGGTACTTTTGTTTCGGACGATACTTGTGTAAATTCTATGACTGGATGTCCCACTTTATATCCAGCAAAAAAAATTGGATAGTAAATACTCCTATCATTCTGTACAACAAATTTCCTATTAACTTATATTTTTCCGCACCTTGAAAAGTTACAGCAATTTTAAAATTGGTAAATTTTCTTGCTTATTATCATTTTTTTTATTTGAATCAATTATGGTTTAGATTTTGTCTTTGCCAAATTGATTTTTGAACATTATTGGCACTTTTTAATTAAGTGGACCACGAGGTAGAATGTTTTAAATTTCCCTCAATAAAATAGTCAATTTGATTGGCGTAAAGATACAGACAAAATAAAGAAATAGTAAAATGTAACACAATTGATGGAAATATAGAAATTAATTTAAAACAAAATGACGTTATGTCTGATTCAAATTCATAGACTAAAAAAAACTTTTGTAATAAATAGTCAAGATATATTGAAAACAAATCATAAGTTCATAAATTTACTAGCTTTCAACCATGAAGTTTAATTATTAAAAAATATTTATTGCTTTATAAACTCGATTCTTCAAGCTATTGCTGCTCTCTATTATACATATACATATTTTTGACTTTAAGAAGATAGTCGGCAAAATGTTTGTAAAGCGTACTTTTCGCTAGTAAAAATTGATTTTTCGGCATTTGTAATCAAAAAATTAACAAAAACGATACCTAGTGCCCTTCAAATTGAATTTAGTTTTCATATAGAATTTTTGTTTTTCATGTATAGTCTATGATAGGGGTGTACTTTTGCTACAATGATAAAAAATGCCAACAAAGCTACATGCAAGTATTTTTTTCCAATACGATAATTGTCCTAATAAATGGAAAATTAAGGGTTCCGATTGAAAAAAAATACATTTTATAAAGAAGTTTTTTCAGTTAAAATATAAAAATGGAGACCCCTTAAGTTATCAATCTTTACTAATTGCATCGTGTCATTCCCAAACTGTCCAAGTTCCAAATTTTTGGGTTATAATTTTTTGCTTTAAAACGGTCCTGTGTACAATGCTGCTTACTTGTGATATTATTTTAAATTCGTATCTTATTTTATATTGAAAAGTTTTAATAATCGAAAACATATGACTCTGTCAGTATAGGAATTGCTTATATAAAATTTAATCTTTATATTTAATTTTCTATAAACTATTTTTTGATACTTGGACCCTTTGGGTATAGAATGCTTCAATTCTTCTTTTGTAATGAAAATTTATAATAATACTATTGACGTAAATACTTTTTATTTGTTTATTATTCTTATAAATATAAAAAATTATAAATTGTAATGCTTAATTATATAAAAACCTGTAAAAAATATGTTTTTGTTTATTTGGTATAGTCGGTACCTACTTTTTATTTCGGAATTCCCCTTTGATATTTATTGTTTTTACAACAATGTTTCTACAACATTTTTTAATACCTACACAAAACAGACTAATTCCCAGATTCTGGTCAAATCATTTAAGTTTAAAGGCCTTTAAATTTGTTATATGGGTTGTAATGGACAATTTCTATGGTTACCTTATTTGTCTCTAATTAAAGGCCTTTAATTTTAACCAGAATATAAATTATTTTATAAATCATGCTAATTTAAAATATATGAAGAAAAAATGTTGTTCAGGTATCCAAAATCACTAATGTGCATTTAAGAGCATTCCTTCCTTAACATTGTAATGCCTATTTTGAGGTTTACTAGAGCACTCCTACATCCCTTATAAATTATTATTTTGAAATAATTCTTTAAGAATTTAAAAATGCGATATATGATAATAATTAATCTACAAAACGGCGCAAAAATAGCATTTTTACTATTTCTTGGAATATTGTACCAGAACTTTATAAGATATTGAAAATCGGGTTACGCCTTTTTGTTGATAATACATATATCTACATGTAAGTAGTTTTTGAAATAATAAAACTGCTGCAAGTCATCCACTATTTGTCGTTTTGCACATAAAATTTTCTTTACTGAATTTTACACTCAGTTAATTGGCGGTGGAGAGGGGCAAGATATGCATTGTTTTTAAAATTGTTTTTATTACTAAAGGGTACTAATTCTTAAATGATATAACTTATTTTGGAGAAGACGATTTTGAACACGTGGTTTTAGAAGGAAAGCTCTTAATGCAAATTTTAGTAATAAGTCTTTATTTACTTTTCCGTTGACTTTTTGGTTAAGTTGTTATTACTGCAATCAAAATGAATGAAAATCACAGAGTAATTACATCTATTCCAAAATTCACAACTATTCTTTTATGTATTTAAGGTAACCATATATTACAACACGATTTTATGTTCATTCCCCGACGCAAATTTTTTTAAAAGAAAAATAAAAATGATCAGTGACAAAACTTTAAAAATCATATTTCAAAATTAAAGTTTTTAAGAAATAAAATGAGTTTTTTTATTGTTATTTTCAAATTTATATACAAAAAATTGTATTCTTGTCTTTAATTATTTCAGTTTTTCTATGTACCCGAAAATGCCTTTCATTTGCATTTATAAAATTTATTTATATTTTGCGGTTTTATTACTATCAAAATATTTTTTATATGATATTTTATTACAAAGTCCATTAAGGATTTATATTCAATTAGGTTTACTTAAAATATATTGATTAAAATACCTCCTCTCCACGTATGTAAACTGTATTTAGAACAAACTGTTTTATTGTTTTTTAGCAAATAATATCTGTCAGTACAGTAATTTTATCTAAATAACGAATTACTGAACGTAGATGAGAATTATAAAAACATGTGATTATAAAAATAAATTTGATGAGTGCTAATTAGCACGAAGCGCAGCGTCCATCACTTGGTGTCCCTTCGCCACTTTTGAGCAACTTTCTAGACGGTCGCGATAAATTTTCCGTCGGAGATAACAACAGGGAATATAACAAAATTTCTCTAGTTTCCTTCATCAAATTTTCTGATTTATAAGCTAAATTCTTTAGCCGACAATCAACTGTATATTTACCTTCACCAACTTGCGTTGACTTAATTAGAGAGGTCTAAAGTTAACGTAATTGTAGGTCATTATATTTTTATGTACATTCTCGAATTTGTTTTTCATACATTTGGATTTAGTTCAATGATTTTAAAATCTTCTAAAAAAAATTTATTAAAAAAATGTTTTTACTCTAGCGTATACAGGGTGTCCTAAGATTCCATTTACAGGCCATATATCCGTGAGTTCCTTTAGTTGAAAAGATAAAAATCAAACAAAAAAGCTTTTAATGGCATCAAATTGGCATTTCAATTCCATCTTTAAAATACTATTGGTTTTGGTCTTTTTAAGAAGCGATCATCAACGGCTCCCCCTACTTTTGTTAACAGAAATTGAATTTTAACTTTAGTTTGAATACGAGAACACGTTACTCACGTACAACAATGATATAAAATTAAACTGATTTTCTATTTTATAATAAAACAAGCACTAAAATAAATTATAATAAATTGTCAAAATTTGTTCCTGCACAATGTGCACAAGTTTCAAAATGTCAAAAACGATTTTATTCATGTATTTATATGAACAAGGCCAGCTTTCAAATAATATCCCTATTGACAGTTGGCGATTCAAATACAAAGAACATAGTCACAATACACATTCACATTTTATGTATCAAAAATAATAAAAATAAGATACTGTGGTATTCAGTATAAAGTTGAGATCACATTTCTGTTTACAAAAATAGGGGGTGCCATTTGAAAAAAAAGTGGATTGTGGTTTCTTAAGGGTCATCAAAGCCAATAATATTCTAAGTACTTCAACTAACTGAATCTTGGGACACCCTGTATATTGGCGCCCCTAAACCAATATATGTACCTTTAAGGAAGTGACTCTTAAACTACGGCAGACCTAAGGAATATTCTCTCCTTATTCGTTTATTTATTATAAGTAACTCAGACCTATTACGACACTCGCCTATGGGCTCTTATCGTAATTTCGGTTTTCGTGAATAATGGCTCATTTCTCGCTCGTTGAATAATATACTATTTTATTTAGAAAAAATTGAACATTTTCCATTATTAATCATTTTACAATTAGTTTACTTTAAATTTGTTATTTCAAAATAATACTCGAATTGAATGATTAATGGTTAATTAATAATGGTTAATCTCGAATGGAGTCCTTTAATCTTCGTGTTGCACTACGAGTACCTCGTAAATATTTTATTACGTGTGATGTGTCAAACATTGGGGTTGATCGTGTTTCGGTTAATTGTTAAATGTTGAACACGTTTTAGTTCATCCCTCGATTCATATATCACATGTTTAATACTTTAAAACGATAGATTCGCACTGGTGAAAACAACTTTAGCCGGATTAAATTGGTTTCTGATTTAATTTAACGGATTACAGTCCTTTAAAAAGGCCGAATTCCTTTCTATTGATGAGATCGTGTATAAAAGCCTCGTTACGTTCAGTTTTTTCTAAAGACTCTATAAAAATGACGCAAAATTGTGTTTCAAAATTGATTAGTTTTGTTCCTGAAAGGTGATTAATTTTATACTTATTTAAACTTATTACCATAAAAGGTAATCATTTTGTACAATTAAAAAAAATAACGTAGCTATCTTTTTAGAAATACATATTTTAAATAAATACCGAAAGCGTGATATTGTATATAGAAAAGAAAAGTACAATATTTTTGTTTAATTGGTAATTAAAGGAATGCGTACAATAATTAATAATGGATGACTATTAACAAGGGTAATATCAAAATTGGTAAGAATATTATCGATTTTTTTTTATAAATGCACAAATTGTAATCCCAACGACGAAAATGCATTTTCTATTGAGATAACAGTAAGTTAAGAGCATCTTCCTAGACACCCGCGGTAAATTTTCCGTTGGAAATAATAACAAGGAATAGAAAATCCATTTTCTGGAGCTTCTTTGGAAATTATGACCAAATAACTGATAATTTATGCGAATCCCTAGAGGGCGCGCGAGTTTGGGAGGAAAAATTGTAAAAAATCATGAAATCGAGCATTAGTTCTGCAGTCATAACTCAAGTTTCCCTCGTTAGATTTTAATTTTTTTTTCTTATTTATAATCTAAACTGATTAGACTACATCTTGCCAGAGAGTTACCTTCTGCAACCTAGCACAAAATTAATTATAGGGGTCCAAAGATAAGGTACTTTTAGATCATTATATTTTTTTTTCTACATTCTCCAATTTTTTTTCCTTCTGGCAAAAATTAAAGAAATGACTTCTAAATCAAATACAAAAAAAATTATACAAATATGTTGTTCATGCTAGCTTTTATGACTGCAGAACTAAACCGCTATATTCTCCGTTTAGGAAATGGCTCTTAAGCATTTCTACAAAATTATCGATAGAATATAAGTATTGAAAATAGTGTAACAAATCAACTGTCAATGTATTCAGTTTATTAATTAGAAATACAACGTAAATAGCAAAATGAACCAGGCAAGTCACTAAAACAATATAATATTTAGTTTTCATAGAAGTTATGAAAATTAATATAATAACAGGTGTCTTTAGCTCGGTGTTTAAATATCAGAAGAAAAACAACTATTTAATTAAAACATTAAAAGAAATCTTATAAATCTAACTTTATTATTCTTTATTATCTTTATCCACATCTTTACTTTTAATGTTTATTCTAAAGTATAATATATTAAAGAAAACTAGATTCTAAAAATGTTTTTGGAAAATTAAACTCAGTGAACCATCTCATAAATATTCGGTTTTTACTATGCCATGGTAAATATATGTTTTTACGAGACTTCCATTTGGTTTATGCTCAGCACCAGAGATTCTTCAAGAAGTAATGAAAAATTTACTGAAGAATTGTAAAAACACAGAATGTTCAATGGATGATATTTTATTTTATTTATGCTCCAACCCTGTAGGATTAAAATTAAATAAAGAAAAATCGTTTCAAATTTCTTGGACATGTTTTGTCAGTACTCAGTACATGGCTTGAAAATTGAGGAACAAAAAAATTTGACAATTATAAATCCCCGAGAATAAATTTGAACGATTTTTTGGTATGGTAACTTACTTTAACAAATTTATTCGAAATTTGTCTGAAATAACTGAATCCTTAAGAATATTATTAAAATAAGGCACAGCTTTCTATTGACATAATGAACAAGATAGTGCATTACGGAAGTTATACAAAACCACGAGTTTTGAAATGAACATATCATAAACCATAAGAAGCAATTAAAAAACAATCTATAAAGCTCCAGCAAGATTACAAAGAATTTTACTAGATGTTTTACAGTATTCTCCAAAAGTAATTTATATATTGTTTGTCCGCCGAATAAATGGATGTCGTGTGACTACCGAAAAAAATTAAACAGTTTTGTTCACTTTCTTTTACATTAAAAATCCGTAAGTAAGGCAATTTGTTTGTGTACGGATGTTGGGCTAACAAAAACAATACGCGTTCTGTTGAGATGGCAGAAATTAACAATCCAGAGAAGTGAGTGTTACGTGTCATGCTAGGTTGCAAATAGTATATTAAAAAACGGGTTTCACAAGTCGCATATTGTAGCACGCGTTCAATTTTAAAATACGAGCCGCGTAGCGACTAGTATTTTAATCAACAGGTGCTACTATCGACTTATGAAACGAGTTTTTTATACTATTTTTTCTATTTTGCGCCTTTTTATCTATTTAAAATAAAATATTATAATTTTCAATTTTAGTAAATTTTCTGGTAGTTGGCAACTCTAATGTCAGGTTTGTCAAATAACCTGTAGATCGCTTGGCAATTGCCACTTTATCATATCAACAAACTTCAGTGCTACCAACTTCGAAAAATATATTTTACTACTCACTAACGCACCGATAGCGTTGCGGTAACGAACCAAAATAGAAAATGGAATTATTCGGCGTATGTGCTATAAAAGGTACAAAAATCCCAGTTGCAGATATTTTAAGCAGCAGTAGCAACACAAAGGAATTACAAATGAAGAAGAAGAATTGGAAGTTAAAATTATTCTATGACGAAAAAAGGCAGAAACGAATTAGAAGAAACTACAAATTTAGATTTATAACTTCAATTGCCAATTAAAATTATACAAGAAGGTTTTCCCGAAAACATTATTGGAATTTTAGAGAAGAGGTTTACGAAGGCATTGAATTTTTTAAGGAGAAAAAAATGTCAGAAAATATCCACGAGGGAAACGTTAGAATTCAAAGTTGTTTAAAGCGTAGTCATCAATTATTATGTTGTAAAGGTCAAACACAAGATATTAGTAATTTTGTTCTAAAGTGTAATGTTTGTGAAAAAACGCAAAAATCAAATTCAAAATTACCTATTGCAATTAAACGACATATTCCAGATTTACGATGACAGTATTAGCAAGTGATAGTTTCTTTGTCGTACATTCATGAGCAAAAAAATTACCACCAAAGTGAACCTAAAGAATCTTTTGGAGTAATTCGTAATTTGCAATATAATCCGGAAGTACCCGAAACCAGAGGTAGAAGTCTGTACAGCTATATGATAGTTTTCGTACACCAAAAAAACCGTTTGTTGACTAAGTTGCTTGGTAACAGATTTTCTATATCTCTTCCTTGTGCACGTTTTGTATTCATTAAAAAAAGATAAAATCCGTCACCATAGCAACATATTCAACAATACGATATTTTCGTTGTACGAAAACAATCGTATAGCTTACAGACTTCCACCTCTGAAGTAACTTTGAAATTTTAAATGACAACCTAGGTTGAGTATGGTATTGTTGGAAAGATCTTTTAAAAAGAAACAACTTTTATTAAAATATTTTTTTTAATATCTTGCATAGTTAACAAATTACCATTTGATCTTTTAAATTATGGAAAAATTAAAACGTTATCATCATCCAATAAGTGAGAGAGAATTTTTTAAAAGAAAATCTTTTATTGCATTTTTCGCTTTATTCAGTAAAAATAATCAAAATTTTTTAATTTTTTGATTAAAGGGATATACATAACCTAAAAAAGTTGATTACTTTTAACAAACGAAGCGTAAAATGCCAGAAATACAAGTTTTCATTTAAAAAATCATAATTACCTCTACCCTCACCCATTGAGGGTGGTGGTAGATCGTTCATTTATCCACAATTTAAGAAACTATTTGTCACTTGTTTGCTTTTATTTTTTCGTTTAATTTGTGAATTATGTAAGATTAAAAAAATATTTTAATAAAAGTTGTTTCGTTTTAAAAGACCTTTCCAACAATACCATACTCGACCTAGGTTGCCATTTAAAATATACAAGTTACTTCCGGTTTCGAGCACTTTCAGTTTGTGTTGGAAATTACGAATTACTCCAAAAGATTCTTTAGGTTCACTTTGGTAGTAAAAATTTTATTTCTCATCAATATACGACAAAGGGTTCTCGAAATAAAGTGGTGGTACGGGTGGTCTGGGACACCCTGTATATTATTGAACCTGGAATTCTTGAAACTGATAAGTAGTTCAAAATGTTTTTTCTATTTTTTTCGTTACTATGTCTAGTAACGCACAGTAAAATTTATTTTTCGAAGTTGGTAGCTCTGAAGTTTGTTGATTTTAAACTGGCAGTTGCCAAGCGATTAACGGTTATTTGATGATTTGACAAACCTGACATTAGAGTTGCCAACTACCAGAAAATTTACTAAAATTGGAAACTATAATATTTTATTTTAAATGTATAAAAAATTCGTTTTATAAATCGATAGTAGCACTTGTTAGTTAAAATACTCTCCGCTACGCGGCTCGTATTTTAGAATTGAACGCGTGCTACAATATGCGACTTATGAAACTCGTTTTTTAATATATTATACTATTACGAAAATGTAATAAGGATGATACTGATGAACAACTTGCTTTACTAAATTATAAAAATACAACCAAAAATTATATTATTGGTTCTTGCTTCACCAAATAATATGTTATTTTCAAGATCAACTAGAACACCTAATTCAAATAAAAATCTT
The DNA here is from genome assembly GCA_963971135.1 of Stenus bimaculatus. NCBI lineage: Eukaryota > Metazoa > Arthropoda > Insecta > Coleoptera > Staphylinidae > Stenus > Stenus bimaculatus. Next base: position 30,908,981 of record OZ020180.1, read on the forward strand.
CATCCAGTAATTATACCAAATATAAACAAAGAATTAAGAAATATATTTTTAAAAAGACTATGCAGATAAAATAGTTAAAGAACCGAAACCAAACATTTTAGGTGAAGAGGTAAGAATACAGTTTGGACAAAGAAATTGGCAGGATGTAAATATAATTAATAATCCAAAAATCCGATGTAAGTAATTGTAAGGCTGCAAGATTGTACATATCGAAGAAATTTATCTCATCTTCTTAGAACAAAGGCTAACATAAACGGATCAAATTTAATTCTTGACCTCTTACTACCACAAAATCCTTAACTTCTTTGAATATAAACGTTATTTTTAATCATGGTATTGTAAGTGTGTTTTGTCAGCATGGTATTGTCAACGTGATATTGACAGTGTTGTATTTTCAACGTGGTACTTTCAGGAAGTGTATTCTCAATATAATAATTTTGAAGTTAATTGTATAGAATATATTATACTACACACTACCGTATTCATAATTCATGTATTGATTATCAAGATAAAAGGATCTAATCTAATGTTTAAAAATATTCTAATTCCAATTATGCAGTATTTTTAGATTTTATTTTAGTACAGCTCCGATTCTCGTGCTCGGCTCTTTAAGGATCTGTCAAACTATCTTGAGCAACTCGATGCTCTAGTTAGATAAAAAAAATCTTCACTGCTAATCTAAATATGGAAATTTTAAATTTGCTTTAAGAATTACATTAACTTAATAAAGCAGCATAAATGAAAAAATAAAATAGTATCACCCTCTATACATACCTATATATTATGTATTTAATATTACATTTAAAAATAAGCACAAACAATTTTCACATTAAGTAGACTATAATATATTTCTTTTGTTCTTTAAAATGTGAAAAAACGAGATTTATATTTAAAAGAGAATATTAAATTATGAATGATTCCATTTCGTTAAAACAAAAGCAACAAAATTATTCAAATTTAAATTAATTTTTACAAGTCATTCATTCATACTAACAATTCTTGATTTTTTGATATGTTTTAATAATTTGTCCTTTCATTTGTAAGGCAAAACAATTACTTTAGCCTGCATAATACATCAAATTTAGCGCTTGCCTGCCGCCACTCAAAACCGGACCCGCATTAGTATTCCGGTTAATGTTTTAAAAATGAACGCATTGTTCATCATATAATTTATGGAGGTCTTCCAAACTTTAACATTAACTTTACAAAAAAACTTATTGTTGCCAAAGAAATATTAGACTCATATATTATTCCATTGTATCAAACAATTCGTTTCTTAAAATTCAAGAAAATCCAATTTAAAAACTTAAATGAAAAAACAAACATAATATATTAATCTCTGTTATAAGCTAACTTGTAAATAAAATAAGGAACAGTATAAACTAAACAAGACTGCTTCAGTGTTCAAAAGATCTCATTAAAGTTATAAACTCTTACATCAATGACATTCTCTTTAGAGCATTGCGGATGCCGATTACAAGTTTCGTCAAGAAATTATCTAGAACATCTTTTAATTATGTAGAAATCTAATCGCTGCCGGAAGAAGTGTTGAATAGTTGATGCAAGATTGAAGGAAAGAGAGCCGGAATCCCCGGCGACTTCGCCAAGCTATCTGAATTTCAAATCCGCACCCAGACCAGGAAAGCTCGGTTTCCTTTGGGAGATGCTTACAATTTTTTATGCACTCAACTTTTGTTCAAAAACTTTTATTCTTTTATTTAAGACCATGTTTCTTTTAATATAAAAACGTATACATACGAGTATTTACATATGAGTTTCTTATTAGGTTCTAGAAAAACAAAATATTCATAATACTTTTATTCTAGATTGAATAAAGAAATAACATTAATGCATCGAAAAATATCTTAAAGGCATTCTAAAATTTATGAAGAAATTATTTTTGTGAAAAACAACAAGAATAATAGAAATTACTAACATTTTCTGTATTTTAATATAATTTTACTTAACCTAAACAGAGTTTACAGTATGAAAAGTGTACGCTTATTTAACCTAAATAAACATTTGCTTCAACTCAAAATCTTAACAAACATCTCTTGGTCTTTTTCTTTTAAACTAAAATCTTTTGGCTGTATTTGGTTTATGACTTTCGAAGTATCCAAGGCATAACTAATTTAAGGGTGAATAAAATATTCATTTTACTAACTAAAAAAGTACAATAAGTAAATCTTCAGATTAATTTTTTGTTAACGACAAAATTCAGATTTTACGAGCAAAACTAAAAATAGTTGCTATTTTCTCTTAGTTGGTGCAAGTATATAACATTTTTCCGTTTAAATTTTGTTATAAGTTTTTAAATATTTTTCTTTATACCAGGAGACTTAGTTTAAAATTTCTCACTTTAAATACACAGTGTATTACAAAAACAGGCTTAGAAAAAACGGTAGAGATTTTATCGACAAAAATTTTTAGTTTCGGAAAAACATAGTTTTGTTTTTTGTAATATTTAGCTTTTCTGCAAGATACCTGAACAGTATGATATAACCACAGGTAACGCCAGTGATTATAGACCAAACATGTAATATACTTGTTTCTAATATGCCTGTAGTTAGATAATGCACATGTATAAAAGAGGTATCATTTTAGAGTGGGCACGGAGTAATTAGTCACCGGGAATCTTTTTTCCTCTACCGACGCGACGTCTGGACACCCAGTCCAGACGTCGGCGACGGTAGAGAAAAAAATAGTAGGTACATAGGGAATAAGAAAAATCGTGATTTGTTTTGCTTTTTTAAGATTACATTCAAAGTGTTTCTGTGTATTTAAGATTACATTCGATTTCATAAATGCACCGACATTTTTTATACATACATATACAGGGTGTCCCTGAATAACTGTGACAGATTTTTTTGTGGTGATAAAGGAAGTGAAACTAAGCATTTTTGAGTTACAAAGTATTGTCTGGAAATGCTTCCTTAAAAACTTATACCACTTCAAAAATTTTGAAAAAAAAATATTTTTTCTTAAATAAAATAAATATTATAAGAAATATTAATTTGATATTTTGGCCACAGTTTTTTCACATAAGGATACACATTTGTAACGAATAAAAGTTTAAAAAATATTTTCAGGGGCGTTACATGTGGGGGATCATTAACTTTTTTTGATCATATCTTTTGTTTCTTTACGTTTTTGATAATTTTAAAAGTACTAAAATAATCCCTGATCAATGTTCTACAGAAACATGTAACGCCCCTGAAAATATTTTTCAAACTTTTATTAACTGAAAATGTGTATCCTTATGTGAAAAAACTGTGGCAAAAATTTGAAATTAATATCTCTTATAATATTTATTTTATTTTAAAAAAATATGCTTAGTTTCACTCCCTTTTCTTACCATAAAAAATTTGTTCCAGTTATTCAGGGACACCCTGTATACAGTGTGTATCAGACCACCCGTGCCTCCTATTTATCTCGAGAAAGCGTTATCGTAGATAACTGAAATAAAAAAGTAATTACCGAAGTGAACCTAACCAAACCATTGTTGAACTTTTTTTCGGAACATCCTAAAACCATCCGGAACCGGAAATCACATTGATTTTTTAAATAGCACCATAGGTCGAGTTTGGGATGGTTTGATATGTCTTTTAAAAACAAACTTTTATTAAAATATTTATTAAATATTTTCCATAGTTTAGAATTTATTCGAAAAAGAAAAAAAATGTTAAAAAAGTAAATAAAAATTATTGCATATTTTGAAGAATTTTGTTGAAATATGGACAGGTATGATATTTAAAATTTGAAAAAACAAGAAAATGCGATTTTTTAAATATAACTTCTTTATTTTCTGTGGTACCAAAAAAGGTTTTTTGACATAATATAGACAATTTTTTGTGTACAATGCAGTAAAACAAATGATTTTTTTCACTAACGGATTGACCGGAAATGAAGCAAATTTATTTTTTTCTTATGGCAGCCATATTGGATTTACACATATTCGGAATCAGTATTTTTTTCTGAGTAATTTGGTATACCATATTTCATATTTAAAAAAAATAAAATTATTTGATATTACAAACTAGTTATAGCCATATTTTGTTAATGAATTTTTGTAAATGAATGATTAATATTCGAAAAAAATCTCTACTACTCTGTCCATTTAACAGACTTTCTATATGCAATAATAACAAAGATACCCATACAGTCCAACGTCAAATGGGACAGTGATCAGTAAATTTAACTATTTTGTATCTTGATTTACTGAAAGGTTGTTGCTAATGAGAGGTCAATGTATAATATATTTAAATAATAAATATAACAATAAAAAATATTAATTTCACTTCCACTTTCACTGGAAATTACATCAACTTCCTTTTTTTAAATGTAGCATCCTATTTTTTGTAGTTGTTATTAAATATTGGTAAGTTCTAATCACAGTATATCATATAATTTATATAGAATGTAAACTCAATGCTAAATTTGGATAACACAAAAAAACTTGGCCCCAAAAGTATAGATGGCGCCTCATGAAACTGAAGAAAAAATCAACTTGGCGAACCATTCTTTAGTTGTCAGAATTGATAGTTATATGATAGTTAGCATTCAAAATGCATCACAGTTTCATGTTTTTTAGAGAAATGGTACTTTTCAGAGTTTCAAAAGGTCTTGTTACTGTTATGGTTGGCTTTTCAGCAAATTTGTATTAACTAGGAATGTTTACCTTTTCTAGATCTTATTTTTACATCTAAAAATATTTTATTAGTTTTCAAGAATACCCTTAAACTGGGATCATAAAATTATCCTTGCAACATCTAAGTGGACATTGAAAGGTTTTCCAGATAATCCTAGGAGAATGGATTGGGATTTCCAAAAGACATAAAGGTTTAAAATTTATATTTTGTAATTTGTTTTTGCGTAAATCATACTTCTACCCAAAAGTATAGTTAGGAATAACATCTAAAATCTACTTTAAATCTGTTTAATGATGTACATCAGTTTGTATGTAACTGTATACGATTTGTAATTTTTAAATAAAATGTTTAATTGTTAAATTTTATTTATATGTTATACACAAATAAGGTGGTTTGTGTAAATATATATCTTTAATTATAGTTAATAAGTAACAAATTTGTATGAACATTAAAAAAAACCATTCAAATTAAAGATACATGTTTATAAAATAATAAAACTACAAAATACAAACATAAAAATTGCAAATTCAAAATTCCCGCGCGTCAAAAAATACTTGGCCCCAAAAAACCAGAGGACGCTTTTACGTTATTAAAAGGTATTATTGAGTTAGCATTCTGTAGGTAATTTCTTATCTATTGTTCTAATAATCATGGTAATGTCAATATTCTATATTCTATGTTCAAGGAAGGAGTTCTCTCCCTACCCCCTGTCGGCGAATTTGTGAAACTGTCAAGCTAGTATAAAACGTATAAAACTGTGCTTATTTTAAATAAATATTGATTTTAAATAAGAATTAGAAGAATATTTCTTAAAATCTTTGTAAAAAGCACTTAGGACGACATTAATGTGTATTATCTCACATAGAAACATGTTGGTTCAATACTGGCTTCGAATGTTCATTAATTTTCCATAGAGGGCCTACAGGTAGTTAAAATTCCCAATAGTCACGAAAGTGGAAGTTAAACATTAAACTTATAAAATGTTTCTCTATTAAAAAAATTCTGGTACCAACAAGAAAGAGCTCCAGATTACAATAATATAGCTTAGGTGGCAATAAACACTAGCATTATAAACTGAAGTAAGGCCAATATTTAACTTTTATTTAAAAAAATATCAGATAAAAATATTTCTTTAATTTGATTATTAATGATTCAGTATGTTCATCCCACAATAGATGTTTATCAATAATAGTGCAATAGAAAAGAGGTTAGGTTAGAAGACCTCCATGTTTTGGTTATTTATATTAAAATCAGAAAGCTAATAAATTTCTTGCAGATGTTTGAAAAATGTGTAGTTATAGTTTTCTTGAGATTAATGATGAAGTGGTTTTGATCACACCTTATTTGAAATTGGTTGCAAGCCATGATGACCGCAAATAAGCATCATCGTAGAAACGATTATACTACTATTATCGGCATACAAATATATGTACATATTCTGCAGTAGTTCACAGAGGTAAATCTTTAATAAATAGAATGAAAATCAGAGGTTCCAAAGTACTACCTTGGGGTGTGCCAGAATCAAAAGACTTTAAGAAAATTTAACTGCAAATCGTCTATTTACTTAAAAAGAATATGACCTCGTAATCCTATTTTATCCAATTTGATTATAGCAAAATTAATATTAACAAGATCAAAAAACTTTATAAAAACAATATAACAAACTATCATCAATAAATTTTTAAACAACAGATAAACTAGCAGTTTCCATGGAAAAACCAACTGTTTTTAAACATCAGTAAAATATAATATTATGTAACACAAGAAGGGTGATTAAACATCGACTTCAAAGTCTAATCTATCAAAGCTTTTTCTGCAGTCTGCGCCTGCATTCAGTGGTAATTTATGTGCCGCTCAAGCTCTTCATATCAAACCATGGCGTGTCAGTGATATGTCAATTATTCATATTTACTTTGAACATATAGCTTAAAAAAACATGTTATATTCAGTGCCAAAGCACATTTTTATGGCTCGTACGCATCGGCAAATACAGAGTACTTGCTATAAAAAGTATCACTTTTGCTCCTAAATAGTATATTTCGCCAGAATTATTTGCGCCCTCCGGATAAAGGGTTTTGAACTAAAACGGTGAGTACTTGTCAGCAAAATTTCATTACTGATATTTTCGGCGTTTTCACTAATAATAAAGTGATTTATAGTGTTTTGTGACTTTAACCAGTTAGCGGTCATGTCATGCCTATGTGGGAAATTTTAAATACCTGAATTAAATAAAAAATAGCATCGATTAGCAAATTTTTAAACATTCATTGAAAACTATTGCGCATATTATTTATGTTTGTTGGTTTAACTTGGTCGTTGCTTTTAAATTGTCGCCATTTTAGGGAAATATTTTTTAAACCGCCCTGCCAAGATATCTTCTTTATTTCTTAATATATTAAAATTCAATAAAATGGAATAAAATCTAAAAAACATTATCTATATTTTAAAAATAAATTAAAAAATAAAATAAGGAAGATATTTTGGCACAACGATTCGACTGTAATATTTTTGTATTAAATAATTTGCTAATTTAACATTTTTTAAATTTATTTATTGCAATGAGTTTTTAATTTTTTTCTTTAAAACGAATCGATCAATTTTCATTTAATTTATACCGTTGAATTCTAATTAAAAGCAGCTTTCAAATGATATATTACTCACACCCCTGTTGCCATTTAAGAAATTAGGGGGTTAACGCCCCCCCGCTTAAGGGAATGACGTGAGAGTGCTTAAATCGGTCTTATAATGCGCCCCCCTCAAAACAAAAATCGGCGTGTTCGGTTAATTATTAAAAAAAAAAATTGGTTATGAAATAAACGACATTTAAAGTTTTCAATGAAACACCCTGTATATTTCAAATATAATTTTATGACTTTTTTGATTTTTTTTTGCAAGCTTCGAAAGGGAGGATTGGAGTTTCTTCTAAAGTAAAATGATTTTTTTCGTAATCTTGTTTGGTATTTAATTTAGTGTTTCTCATAAAATTTGTCGCAGAATCACGTCCTAAAAGTTGGCTGCTTAATTTCGGAACACCTTGTATAAATAATATTGGAAAATGATTTATGGCCGATCTCACCGACACGCTTAGGCCACTAAGTAGTACTTACATTTTTAATTGACAGAATTCGTATTGTGTTCCTGTCATTAAAATAGACATTAAAATAGTTCTTAAATTTTAAGTCGTGTCGGTGAGAAATTTCCCAATATACGAAGTCTGGCTTATGTAGAGCACGAACCGATGTTCAGAATTCGTATATTTTTTATGAGTTTAGTATCTTTATTTTTAAGTTTTAGTTGTATAATTAATCAGATAAATCGATTTTGATTAAATCAATAGAAGCGTCACTCTAAAATTAAAAATCTAGGAGTATATACTTTTCTATATTCAAACAAATCGCATTTAAAATTTTCAGTGAAACATCCTTTATTTAAATTTTTTCATTAAAAATCTGATTTGCGAATTAGATTTATAAAATTCATTTGAAACTTCATATTCGCAGTAAATAAATTTTGCAGCCAACAGTTTTTTCGATCTCTTGCGAAGTAGATAAACTAATTAATGTTTTATTCCTCCTAGCTCACTCTACGTGGACCAGACAATACTTTATAAAAACCTTCGTTTCTTTTTTATGATCGTTATTTGTTATGGAATTGTAATAAAATTTAATTGGCAGGTAACTCGAAAATGAATAAGGGCCTAATTGAATTCTAACGCCCATTAAATTTAATAATGCTACTGTATTAATTAATAATCTAGTAATTTATTATTAAATCAATTTTATATTGGTAATTGATTTAATTATTAGCAATAAAGTGAATAGTTTCAACTGATATATTCTAAAACAATTCAATGGCTAATGTATACATTTATGTTTAATAGATATAAAATTAAATGCTTGATGTGTTGTATAAATGGGGACATATCAGGATTAGTATTAGAAGGGGGTGAAGCATGTTTTATTACATGTATATATCAGAGCGCAATAATTTCTGGTTAGATATAATCCAGGAATGAAAGGAGTTGTGGGTTGGTGGCTTGGTGGAGCTTAGTCGTACTATACTCACTAAAGACACTCACTCACTTGAATGCTTTGTCAATATTATGACTGTGAAAGCTCGACTTGATATGGTGTATCAACAATATTTCACGTGCACCGATGCATAGTTTGAATTTACATCAGTTCACAAGTGGTTTTAACTAGCTATATGGAAACTATTTACATGTTAATTAACAAATTTGATGGGAAACAGAAAAACTATTTCACCAATAAAAATTTTATGCATTGGAAAATTAATATTTTTGGCGATTATTATAAACAAATCAATTGTAAACAGATTATTTTATAAATAGAACAATTTTATTTTAAAACAGGAATACATAATTAAAAATTTTGCAATCAGATTTCATCCCGTAAACATAAATAAATGAATAAAAGCACGATCATACAACTCTAATATCCGTCAATTTAAATTTCAAACTATACTCATCCTATCATTAATACATACACGATTTACTGACGTAAGTACTCTTGTACGCGGAAAATTTGAGATATTGACAATATTTTAACTTTCACATTTTATTTTATAATGTGAACCGAGGAAAGCGGAAATGCATTCATAGATATAGAACAAATCTAAATCAGCTTATTGCAACTAGCATCAATCATGAATACTAGAGGATTAAATTTCAATTTGGCATTAATTCCAAACGACTTCACACATATCAGTCAATTTTTATTAGATTTTTTAAATGAAAATATTGTAAGATTTACACCTTGTTTCGGTTTTATTATTAAAACTACAAATAATATAAAATATTACTTATATTTTACTAATGAAAAATACTAGAACTACTAGACAGTTGATTTCCAAAACGGTGGACCAAATGTTAAGCCTATCCGAAAACCAGGCTTGATTTTTTTATTTAAAAATTTTAATTTTCAATACATATTTATGATATAACTGTATTTACTAAGAAAAAGAAAAATACCTTTATTTTAATTGAATCGGTGAGTCCAAGATCAGTACAATTCCAAAAATTTCGGTTTTGATTTAAGAGGGTGGGGGAAAAGGGTTGTGCCTATGAGCAAAATATTATGTTTGCATCACTTTTAATTTCATTTAATTTTTGAATCGTGTTGTGTCCCTTTACGTTGGTACTACCTTGAAAGTAAAATTTAGCTGTGATTTTTAAACGAATAAAAACAAGGTAACTGTCAATATTGATATTTCCTTAAGTTGTACAGTTGCTCCCACCTGGAAGTAGGACAAAAGTAATCACGATCGCATATTCTTTGTCCTACTTCTAGGTGGGAGCAACTTTACTATCAAAGCATTATTATTTTTGTATGAAGAAAAATTTATTAAAAAATAAATATTTATATAAAGGTGTACTTGGATGCACCTTTGGAACCGATTCTGGTTGTACTATGGGATATGTCTCAAGTTACAAACATATATCCATTTTCAAATATACAGGGTGATATTCCGCATCCTCTTAAGGGCAAATTCCCCACATGAAAATAAGAAGAAAGGCTTCAAAGGGAGCTACAGCCCTTTAAAGGTGTTTTCGTTAAACAGGTTTATATTCGTTTATTTCAAAACAATTGAAGTACATTTTTGAAATTTGGTATGAATCATAATACAGTGAGGATACGTTTTCGTGAATTTTTTTCAAAATTTTTGCATGTTTTAAAAGGGTAACTTTAAGGAGGGTTGGGGTTAAAAATGGTCATAACTTTTTTGTGGTTAACTTTTTATAAATTAATGTTCCCATTTAATGCTTAACAAAAAATTATGTTAGCCATAGATTATTTTATTTTATTGTACAGGGTGAGCTAAAATGATTCTGGTCAATTTAAATTTCCCGCCTAAAAATCTAGGGAATTTGTTCGCTTCAAGTTTATAGTAACACAAAACAATGTCAAAATTATATCAAAGTAACTAGACTACATAAAAGCGAGGCGTAGGTCGAATTTTTATCGTTGTCTTAATACTTCGAATTTTTGTATTTAGTTATTTTGCCTTCTATTTTATAAACATCAGTTTTTATCAAGACTAGTTTGCGTACATCTCTATTTTATGCTAGCATCTGTTTCGAAAATGAAGGTCATTATTTTCAAAATTTGACATTTGTTGTAAAATTAGAGACTAATTCTTATTCTTATTTTTATTTTCAAAAACACAAAACCTTGATTAATAACTTAAATTTGTATATTTGTTTAGAATTCGTGATTTGTTATGATTGTTATTATATTCATTATAGAAAAAAATATTTGCTATTCACCCTGTGTTATTGTATTGTATTTTACTAAACTGTTAAAAAATTATTACCAAATATCAAATTTCATAATAATTTCATTAATTTTTTCAATTTGTTTTAAAATTAACGACTAAAAACCTACTTATTGACAACACCTTTAAAAGGATGTAGCTCTCTTAAGAGCTTTAACCTGTAAATTTTGGTTGCATAAAAATTAAAGAGCAACTTCTCAATTTTTTACTTTATTTTTAAATTTAATTTTCTTTTTCGGTCGAAAATTAAGTTACATTAATTCTTAGATGTTTAAAGTTGATTTTTATTTTTTTTTTAATTTACGACCGAAAAAAAAATTAATAAACATTAAAAAATAAATTTAAAAAATGAGAAGTTGTTCTTAATTTTTAGGTTCGTGGTGAACCCACTTTAGAAATAAGATCGGACATGTTTTTACATAAATTAATAGGATGCGGAATAGTTTTGAATCACCCTGTATTTGTGTTATTTTTCAGATGCACGAAAGAGTTACTGTTTTTTTGAAATTTTATTAAAATAAAAATGTACTGTATATAAAAAATGCCTGTGTTTATTCATGAGGAGAAACTGAATGATTGATTACAATTATGATTACAATACTCTTTTTTTTTTTAAACAACGAGTCAATAACAAATATGATTTTTTTAACAAAAATAAAAAAAACTCTAACAGTTACCATACTCGACCTATGTTGCCATTTGAAATTTCAAAGCTATCGATGTGCGACAAACTGTTTTCGAGATAAAAGGCTGTTACGTGTGGTCTGACTCACCCTGTATACTGTATCTAAAAGCACCCTTGATAGACATTCTAAAACATAAAAGGTCTGGTTAAACTGATTTTAAATATGAAGCCAACAATGTAACAAAAGAGGTCTTCACTACTGAACAAGAAGAACTTCTCTTGAATATTTTAAAGACCGCCCAATGGAACTGACTGTGGAATCAATGAAGAAATTAGCCTTCCAGTTTGCTTAAGCAAACAACTTCAAGTATCCAGGTAAACGGAATGAAAATGAAACAGGAGGAAGGCGATGGTACAGAGACTTTAGGAAAGTGTATAGAAAACACGAGTCAATTAGCTTAGGCCGAATGTGGTCCTTTAATAAAGGAAAAGTTTGTGTATGCTTCGAAATTTTTTTTAAAAGTACTCTCTACAAACTCAAAACCTTGATGAAACTGGTTGCTCTACAGTTCGCAGGGCGTCACGTGTGATTGGTGATATAAAGACCAAACAAATTGGAGGGGAACGAGGAATTAACTGTACAATGATTGCCTGAACTAGTGCTGAAGGAAAATTTATTCCGCAAACTATATATTTCCATGTGTCCACTATAAGATACATATGATTAAAAATGTACCACCCCGTATCCTTGGTATGGCAGCTTCTAGTGTTTGTACCAATACTCAATTGTTTTTAAAATTTCTGTATTATTTTATCTCTACAATAAAGCCTTCTTGTGTCAATTAAGTGTTGCTCTTTGGATAACCATATAATCCACCTTTTATTAGAAGCAATTAATCTTGCAAAGGATAACGGTATCATTGTTTTGACGTTCCCTCCACACACCACCCACAAGCTACAGCTATTGGATAGATCAATTTTTGAACCCTTCAAAATAGGCTATCATGGATTGGATGCTCAACCATCTCGGAAAGCTTATTTCTATTTATGATCTATCAGAATTGGTGGGCAAAGCGTTTCCTTTGGTATTCACTCAAATTAACATCACCCTGGGATTTAGACGACCTATTTACTATGTAGGATCAGTATTAGAAAACATTGAACAAGATGTACTGTAAAATTCGTTCGAAAGCAAAGAACTCATTTTGTTTTTCCCATTTCGGTCGACATCAGCAATATTAACCGCAGCAACATATATTTGTTATTCGTTTCACCATAATATTATGTGAATCGTGGTATGATGGTTAGTGGATGGTAAGTGTTTTTTGACATCGGACATCATCTCACTTACCATTCCCACTTAACATACACGGAGCATGGTTAGTGGTTTGACATACCACCACATACCACGATTACTTACCATGTCAAGCGAAAATGAATAGTATGTGAAATTCACTTACTACTCTACTTACCACTGCCAAACGAATAAGCCTATAGTGAATTTGTTACTAACTCCAACAATACGCCGTGAGCTTCATTCATTTAATATTGCGTTCCCAAACGATTTTATTTTTAAATAAACTGGAAGTATTGTCACGATAAATAATAATATAGTAAAAATCGAAATTTTTCTTCATTTAATAAGTTTCTATTAAGTTTAAAATGATTATCTCAATATTAATTTTTGGACTCACCGATTTAATTATTCCGGGTGGCCCAACTAACGATTTTCAGCCAGGTTAGTTTAAAAAGAAATAATTTTTAAAAAAATCCCCAAAACCGGTCAACTTATATTTGGTGGGTGACCAATTTTTATAGTAACACAAGGGAGAAGGAGAACCCCTCACCCCGTTATGCAGGCAAACTACCCCTTCAGAAATCTTAAATGGCAATAGGGGTCGACTGATAAATCATTAATGTACAATAAATATATAAATAAATATATTTTGAAATCAAGTAATTTTGTATGGTTGTATTTATTTTTATGATAACTTTTAACAAAATCAAGGTAACCCATGTCACCTGTTAAAAACACGTTTTACATATCTAACGTGAAAATTTTTTAACTTCCCAAATATTCCATCAAACTAAAAAAATATGAGAACTGTATAGAAAATAGAAGGACCTGTAAAATGATGTATCATTCGACCCCTATTCCCATTTAAGATTTCTGAAGGGGCAGTTTCCTCGAATAACGAGTTGGGGAGTTATCCCGTACGTTACCATGAAAATTGGTCCCCCATCAAATAAAAATTTACCGGCTTCAGAGTTTTTTCAAAAATTATTTGTTTTCAAAATAACCTGGGTGGAAATTCTTAGTTGGGCCACACTGTATACATTTTTCAACATTATGATACTTTAAATTGGCATAGTTAGCATATTTTTATATCATAAAAGCCACTATTTAAAATATATCTCACGTATACAGTGTGAGTATGAAATTAAATTTTCACTAAAGCAATCCTCTGGGACAATTTATCTGTATTACTGCTAAACTAAAGGAAGATTAGGTTTGAGTTTACTTAAATTAAATTACCTATTAAAGTTCCATGTAGTGCAAATACCCACTAAATTTTCCTCACGTAAATCAAATCTTTTAAAGTAATATTCTTAAAAAATTCTTAGATATAATTTTAAAAGTATTTTTAGAATTTCAAATTAGCTACAATCTGTACGTAAGAGTATCGAAAGTACATTAATTGCCAATTTGTGCTAGGTTTAATTACGCACCTAACATAAGATTGAAATAATTTACAAAGTAATATAACTTTTCGTAACTCGAGCTTTTGTTAATCTCACTTTGGCTACAATTTAGTACCGAAACGTGACATAAATAAGTAACAACATACTTTACAAGTCTGCCTTGTGATTTGCAGCAGAAATATGAATTAAGCACTTAATACATTTGTATGCTAGAACCTTATTTAAATTTTAATCGTCCACAAAATCCTGTTAACAAAATAATTTCCTGCTTTTTGTATTTTAAAATCACGATTTTATTCCGCAAACGTTAGTCAAATCGGATCATTTGGTAATCTTTCAACTTTGAATTTCCATACGCTGAAGCGGGTTAACTTTATTTCTGACGCGGATTTCAGATTTCTATTCATCGTCTCTAGCTCTTATATTCTCAAAATAAAAGAGAGCTTGCTAAAGTTTCCAGGGCCTCCAGCACCCCTTCAACTCACCGCTATTGCCAGAAAGAGCTCGAGTGTGTTCCTTCAACAGACTAAAGCCGAAACAACTCGGCTGTTTGGATTACTTTTGACTTTAGTGCCCGAAATTCATTATTGTTTCCTGAGTACAAAATGAGATTTAGTTTAGTTGTAGTTTTATATTATGCCCTCGTAGTTTAATAGAGTAAACTAAGAGGAACTTGAAACTGGAATTTACATATTTAACATAAGTTTTTTTAAGTGGGAACGAGTATTTTATTCTCAATAAATAGTGGTTTTATACTTATTCTTTTAATTTTAAACTTTTACAAACCTGATTTAAAGTTTATTTTACAATTAAATATATAAAACGTATTAAATATTCGTAAATTGCTTCGTGCTTCTACATAACTTACTTTTAATTTCATTTTTACTAATAATTCCAAAAGTTATAGTCTGAAATCATAATATATTCGTGTGAAATTACATTATAATATCATCAAGCAATCGCTATGCATGTTTTTATTTTCAGGGTAATAAAAACTAAATGTGTGTGCTTTAAAATGGTTTGTAATACAAAGCCGTTATCTGTTAGTATACTCACGTACTAATAGACTTTTGGTGATATTATTGTATAATATATTTATGGTGATATGAATTCTACTAAATCGTTTATACAAGGTGTCCCGTATCGTTATGCAGAAATTTTGTGAGTGTAAACTAGGTTCAATTCTAAGACTAATAAACACAAAAGTTGCATGTCTATTTTATTTATTCAAAAGTTACAGCAGAATTTAATTTTCAAACTCCAAAATAGAAAATAAAGTTCTTAGAAAAAAAATATTATAGTTAACAAATACTCATACTCTTCTTTAGAAAACTGGTAAGGCATTTTTAATTCAGCAAAAATACACCCAATAACATAAAGAATGATTTAAATTTTAAAATACCGAGATTTTAATGCCACATGTTAGTAAATTAAATTCAAATTGTAACAAAGAACATAATTTCTTTTTAAAATAAATTTTAAATAAATTATGATTTTATTTAAATAGTCTTCAAATTGAATTTTTTGTTTTGGAATTTGTAAATTAAAAGTATTGTAACTTTTGAATAAAAAAAATTGCAATGCCTAAGTTTTAGGAATCGTTGGTGAAAACGGGCATTAGAATTGAACCTACTTTACACTCACAAAATTTCTGCTTAACGATACGGGACACCTTGTATGTTTATAATATTTATAGTAGCAACTTGTTTTGACACTATAAGTATTAGGTAGGTACTTACAACCTAAAAATATTTTTGTTTATAATACAAATTTAATTTGGTATTACCTCTTCCTCTTAAGAGCATCTTCCTTGAAACTGTCAAAATGCAGATTGGAAATTTCTTTATACGTGTATTAAACTTGAAAAAAAATCGTTAATTAATAAGGCTGCTACAAGAATTCTAAAAATTGACGTTTTGCATATACATAGGTGGGAAATGCATACAACGACAGTAGGGACAACTCACGTGACGTCACGAGCGGAAAATTGGTCTTAAGATTTGTTCTTTAGTTGTAACTAAACTAAAATTCTTCCTTACGATGGAATTCTGTATGAATCCGTAAGCCCTTATAGGAAATATTTGTGAGGTTTGTTATATGGGTCAGTGGCGCACCCAGAGGCCTTGCCCCCCCCCCCCCCCCACAAGGGATGTATTTTATTAAGAAAATTTTAATGAAATTAATGAAAATGAGAAAAGTTTGATTATTTTTTGAAAAAATGCTCGTGCACAAAAATTTTGTCGGACCCCCGTACTTATAAAGTAAGGTGACACCACCCCCCACCCGTCGTCGCGGTTTTTTGCCTTTCAACTCCGTCGGCCCCGCCAAAAATAAATCCTGGGTGCGCCACTGATATGGGTCGTAATGGATGGTTTTCATTGTTACCTTATAGATACGTTTCATAAAGACTTACGGGTTTGCACAGAATCTACACATTACTTTTATCCACTTTTATTAGACTTAAGACTCAACTGATAAGGGTACCTCAAGTTCCGAATACTGAAGTATTTTGATTTTTTTGTACTGATACTGAATACCTACTTTAAGTATTACTAATGTAGTACATATTACACCAAATCGCTTATTCTTGAATCACTCGGCACAATTTCGTATACGACATGACAAGGATAGAGTGTTATTTTTGCATTAGAATGACAACGATGTAGTGAAGGAAGTCGTATACGACATCATGTCGAGTGGTTCAAGAGTATGCTCCTGGGATCTCGATTTGTGTATCACTAGACACAAATCGAATCAACGCAAATCGAGACCCTGATATAAATACTTTTCTTGAGTATTCTGCTCTGCTGTGGTTAAGACATATCGTTGAATAGTCACTAAATCAAAATTTCTAGATTGGAGATTTATACAAAATTCAGTCTAAAATAATGTTTAAGCAGTCAGAAATATTAGATGGAAAGCAGCAATATTTACGTTACTATATAACTTTTTATCTGAATTTTCTCATCATTTCCTTTTTGACTTAGTGAGTTTTCTAAGCCAACGACATATTCAGTTATAACCGGGGTAGATGAAACTAGGGCCACCCCGTCATTTCTTTATTTATGAAAACAAAAAAATTGAAATTTTTCTATGTTATATGGCATAAGAAAACGCATTTATTGAACTACTTCATTTCTGGTTGAACTTTTATCGACATAAACTAAGTACACTTCAATTTTGAAATTCAGAAGACATTATTATTATAGAAATTTTAAAATGGGTTTATTAATTTTAGTTGAATTTTATTCAAAGGATAATTTATCGCTATTTTAGGAAAAATTGTCTTTTTTTCTAGAAACAATAGGAAGTTACCTCTGGTTAAACTGGTTCTACTGAATTAATTACACAAAGTTCCGGATTTAAAATACAAAAAAGCAATATTTATTTAAAATTTTAAAACTTTTTTTGGGGTTAGATAAATATATAATTTGTCGTTAACAGACAAATAATGTGCAAAAATACGGCCATTATAAATTTATGCACTGACAATTGAAAATAAGTGACAAAATTACAATTGTCAACATGTGTCATTAATTTCATATTCTTATGGAATTTTATTATTTTCAATGATCGATTATCATCGATCGAAGAAAGAATAGTGTATGCAACTCTTGCTAAAAGTAACGCATTGTCCAACTCGTCCTAAGGACTAGTACAATTTTTAGGTCGTGTGCAAAAGTCATCCACTTTTTGCACATGTTGCATAAATAACTATTAAAGGTATCAAGGTTTTTTTAAATGTTGAAATTGATCTACCGTACCTACCCTGAATTTAGGTTACACTGGCACGGACTGGTCCACAGCTATATCGGGAGTTTCTAGTCTATGCCTGCTTGGTTAAAGTGGAATGATGCAATGTAAATGTTAAATAGGACTAGATTCAAGAGGAGTTTTGAGAAATGACGGTTCTAGTATTACAGTTCTGTCTGAACGTCTACTAAAATTTCGATAGTTAATTCCTATCTACTAGGCTCTTTAAGGAAACAAATTTGAAAATAACGCATTTTTAGAATTAACATAACCTGTAGAAAAGCCAAATTCTGTAATTCCGGAGCTTATTAAATAATTTAGGGAATACAATAATAATAACTCAACAAATTGTAAACAGTTTTAACTAAAAAACATTTAGTAAATACAAGTTTAAAAATACTCCTATGGAAAGCAAAATGGCACAATTTCACTGTGTCGAGCAGCAGCAGAAGGGAATAGTAAGTACTAGAACACGTAATTCAGCGATATTTTATCTGTGTCTAGTCAATATACAAAAAAATGTAGGCGTTGATCTAGTATATACCACGGTCCACTGTACCCGACTTACCTCTATTTGTATTCGCATTTCTAGTAGCTGCAGTAATATTATGGAAGTAAATGCATTTAATGATAAGTTCCTACATCCTATTAGATGTAGAAGATTCAGCTAATTCTGGTTTTTAGTTGTTCTCAAGATTTTATTATTGCTTCGCATCATGCGTAGGGTTTTCAGAACATTAGGCCGGACTGTCCTCCATTTGAGATTTTAAACGCGCGTCCGGTTTTTCTATTTTATAGATACTTAAGCAAAAAACAAGCGTGGGGCGTTCCGAAATTGGATAGATGAATATTCTTGCTGAAAAAGAAGCAATAAAATAAATAATTCGAATACTATAAATATTATTCAAATGCGATATTGTGGTATCTATTAAAAGAAACTGAGACTATTGTTTTTTAATTTGACTTCTCCAGCTTTTGACTTTTGCCAAAATTACCGTAAAAGTTGGATTATTCACTTAAAAATTATGTAGGAATCTTTGTTTAAAATGTGTAGTTTTGGTAAAATAATGAGCTCTACAAGAAATATTAGTATGGTTACCATAACAACTTTAAATTAATTTTTCTCTTTTTTGTGTAAATTTGATCATAGAATACTATTTTGGAAAAAAATCTTATAAAAACGTATTGCTTAAAAAATGTTATTAAGACCAAATATCTCTTAAAGTATCACTTAAATCGAAGCAATAAGTTAGAAAAAAGAAGTGAGTTAAGTGTATATTAAGTACTGAAATAAATGACAAAAAAGCTCTTTTTAGTCAACACCTTTGAAGAACTGCAGCTCGCTTAGGAAACGAATTCGGACATATCTTTGTAGGAACTTTTTTCAATATTTTGATGTCCTCTACCCTGTAGTAAATTTTGTCCCACATATTATGAAATACCATGTATAAAAAAACCTCCGTTATCGGTTAAAAAGAACTTAAGTGGAATGTCGGTGAATTTGCTGCATTTTTTTCATGATTTAATACAGTTACCCATAATTTGAAATGGTATCAATCCAGGCCTGAGCAGATGCAGAACTTTTAAAATTATTAAAAAACGTAATAAACGTTTATAGGCATCGCATCGGTAAAGGCCAAAATTGTAATTTTGTATCCAGTTAAGTTTTATTTAATAAAACGTGAAAATTTATTTATTCGACTTTTCCTAGTGCTGTAAAATAATAATAAATAATAAAAGAAATAGTAAGTATGAAATTAAGTATTAAGTATTAAATGAATTAATTATAAATCTTTTTTAAATTAATTTAGTATTATTATTTTTATCTTTAAATATGTGTTTTGAATTGATGTTAATAAAAGTATTTAAATTATACATAATTACATATTTTTTATTCAACATCCTGTATTCTCAAAAACAAATTTCTATGGCTCAGTCGATGCGCATTGCATAAGTAAACGCTGTTAGGGTTGAAGCTGAGAATGGTTTAGTTTAAACTAACGAATTCTATTTTCGCATCGTTTCTTTTCCCTACATTTTCAAGAATGCCACATTTTATTTAAAATCGATGGAAATTTACTCTCTTAAAAGTACCCAAACAAAATCATGGCTTCAAGTGAAAAAAACCTATTCATAAAAATAAACACACTGTAACTTCAATTTTTATTTGGTACATTTTAAGTATGTTAAACTCAAATAAAATTATCCCCAGGCATAATATAATTAGTTCGTGTCTTATGATTTTGATAATGATGAGCTTGTTTATGTAAATTTTTTTTTAAATGATATAAACTTTTAACGAAAGTAGACATTTTATAGTCATAAGAACCGAATATAAGAACTTCATAGTTCAGTTGGAAAACTTTTAAGATAGTCCCTTTACATTTGCCACTATAGGTGTAATGGAAAGTGATTTATCTTTGCCAAACACATTTATTATTATTACTTTAAAAGAGTATGATTGAATGCAAACATGCTTCCTCTCACGTTTCAACTAGAAATAAAATTAATGTTCCCTAACCGATAATTTATTATGTTTTTGGGTTCCCTGGTGTTTATAAAGTCTCCATACAAATACGACTGTAAGTTGTACATCTTTGTTTAAAAATATTTTTATACTTTATGAAGAAAATTATAAGTAAACTAATAGTAGTATACAGGTTCTCCCAAAATTCGAACGACGATTAACTGGAGAAAGTAGACCTAAAAATAAGTTGATATGACCCTATTTATCTACATCCAAAAATGCACTCCTGAACAGTTATTAGCATCCAAAGTTGATTTGTTAAAATAAAATTTTCTTGATGCAGCCAAAGCAGTAAAGATATTTTAATTAAATTTTGTTAAAGAAATCGGCCATATGTTGTTGGGAATTTATATCTTAAAATTAGTCGCAGGATCACCTCCTAAAATTTGGCTGATTAGTTTCGGAACACCTTGTATATGTTTCAGTAAAAGTAGAAAATGCAGTGATTGTTTACAATTACTACTGAGTGCAAACATTCACTTATGAAATCAGTGAAGGTTTAAATAAAATGAATCCTTTTAAAGTATTTAGATTCTACATACTATTACTGGGGAATGTAAACTGTCATTAGGAATTGTTAACATTCACTATGAAATAATAGTTCATGTTGCCAATAGAAAATACTATGTATTAAATAAAGTTTTATTCATAAAATTTACAAGCAAAAATAAAACATTACTAATTTAATTGGCAATAATGAAATATGAAATCACGTGTTTTACCTACAAATACAAAATTAAAAATAAATAATAATATTTCCTACTTATTGCAGCATGTCCATGAATTATGGTATTTTGAAGTTCAGAATTTATTATTTTTTTACAAAATCGTTTAATTTCACACTTAGTTTTCAGATATATTTTGCAAATCCTTGAAATTGTAAATAGTTCTCTACTTCACTTTTACTAACAACATTCAGTGAATGTTTACATTTACTATTGTAAGTGATTTAAACAACCTGGTAGTGTCAAATATTCTACTTAAAGTCCATATTTGTATCTAATAATTACATATTCAACAGAACTCAAATTGATTAATTATTTTAATATCACGTAAAACCAGTAAGATATCTACTAATATCTTAAAATCAAATAAAATGCACCTGCTAGGTTCATACTTTTGCCACCAGAAGGCGACCAAAACTCCAGAAATCCCATTAGCTTTTGATCACCTTCATTAATGGAAGAACCAGAAGAAATTATTGACGTTACTAATGCGACTGTTCATAACTTATTTTCCTTTAAATGGAAGAACCTATATGACTGTTTAGAGAATGGTGCATATTTACAAATTAAAACAACCAATACAATCCTCCACATTATAGCCTTTCAGTAAATTCGATGATTAAAGTTTGCAATAATTGCAAATATTTTTGTATTATGCGTGACTGTTGATTGAATAGCATTTAACTTTGGTGACGTTTTCGTGATATTTCTGTCTAAAATTATTTTACTCCCTATGGCACGATCATAGATAAAAGGTACGATGAGCCACTTTTGATCCCTATAATGACAGTTTTTACTCTCATAAGCGTAAAAAAATTGTTTCTTATGTATTTATAAAGCTTATTTTGCCTCAATACATTTTTAGATTATTGAATAAAAACAATTTTTTATTTTCGTAAATGATTTTTATTTTTTAAGCTTTATGTACGTTTACTGTGAATTGGACTTAAAATATAGTCTTAGGCAAAGTGAAGGATTGTGGTAATTTATCAAGGACGCAAAAAAGCGCGGAAATTTGTTCGCTGAATGTGAGTTTACAATTAAAGCAATTAATTTAATTATACTTTCACTTAAAAACTACAATTGTATACGAAAAACAATCCTTTATAAGCAAAATCAAAACTTGTTACAGTAAAATATTACAAAAATCCTTGATGTGCTACAAAATTTGCAATAATTAAAGCTTTGCATTTTCAACAGTTGAATCTTTCTCCCTTTTAATTAATAATTAGAATTTAGAAATGCACAGGTTTACTAACGGGTTTTTGGACAATGATTAAATTATTTTAATCATCATAACAAACTGCAAATAGGGATACCAAAAGTGCAAATGTAAAATCACATTGTGCTCTAAACAAACAATGCATCTTAATTAATATTTGAATAAATTAGGCTAAATAAATAACCAACAAACGTCAATACCAATATTATTAAATTCATTTTCGCGTTTGCATTAAAATGAATTTCCCTTAAGGCCGGGGCTTCGTTAATTGGGCGCCGTTGAAATACGAAGAGCAGTATTAAGTAAATAATGCTGATTATGGCCCGCAAAGCTCGACCCAAAGGAAGGAAAACGTGAAGCAACGTTTCGCTTAATGTACTCCCTATTATTCCCCAATAAATCACTAATAAAAAAGTTCTGCAACTTCAAATTATTATCGATTTATCATCCCAAATGTACAATTATAAAATAAATACTGATGATGGAGTAAATTAATTTAAGTTCGAATGAAAACAATTAGAAATGAAACTCGTTTAACAAATAAACGGTAAAATTATATGTTGAAGATAAATTATTTAGTTATGTTTGTTCTCAAACTTTATATATAAGTTCTAGTAAACTGCCATACAACGTGGCATTAATGACATTTGGATGGAATGGACTCTCATACTTGTACAAGGGACTTCAACAAAAACTTTCTCCTATTATTGCTTTATACATAAGATCTATGAATGACATTTACAATAGCTTGAGAAATTCCACTTTTTACCCGAAACTAACATAGTTTACACTTTTTGAGTAAATTTTCATAAGTAATTTTATGAGTTTTATAAATTTTAAAATAAGTAGTCAGTTATACAAAATGAATTTCAAGTAGGTATTGTCGTTGTTATTGTTTAATAATATACAATAATAAACTAAAGCTTTGAGAATTGTACTTATTGACCGCTTCTAACGAGGGTAGGGTATCTTCTTAAATGTTAATTCAAAATCTTGTGTTGATTTTATAAAACGTAAAATCCTTTTTACTGCTAACCAATGATTTTTTCCTGGAACTGTACTAACAACTCCTACTGGAAAAGGAATATCTGGTCTAGTTCCCTTTGCTGTACACATCATACAACCAATTGTTTCTTTATAAGTTATACTTCTCATTTCAGTCTTTTCATCTTCAGTTATTAGCATTTATTCTTTTAATAATTTTTGATTTAAATCCAAAGGTAGTAACACCGTTACAATCAGTTATTCTAAATCTTACAAGAATATCCTTTCTATAACCACTTTGATCAAGATTTAATATTACATTTTTGCGATCGAAATTAATTTTCATTTCTAAACAATTATGTGCTTTACCAAGATGTTTCATCTTGAAACGATTCATTTAAATCTCTTTTAACCATCGTTTTTCATTTGACATAATTCGAAAAAATTAATAAATCATCTACATAAAGTGCTAGGCACAATATGACAATATAGTACTTTGAGAATAATTCTTGTAATACATACAAGGATCATAGCTTGATTGTAGAAGTTCCAAATTATTTTAAATATCATTGATTTCAAAATTTCACACTCTACCAGCTTGTTTCAATCCATAAACACTTTTTACTAATTTACAAGCATGGCCACCTAATTTCCCATTATTTGGCTATTTTTCAGCGAAAGAAATGCCTCTGTCATCTTTTTCATTAATTTCATTAACATGATTCTTTCTATTATTTTGATTCTTATCTTCATCATTAGTACTATCAAGAGTTTCTATATTTTCTTGACATTCGTCCACATCAACAAATGTTTCTGTAATTTCGAAACGTGGTTAATTAAAATCATTGAGAAAATAATTTTCTTTAACCATTTTTTAAAGTCTTCTTCTCTAGATGAATAATTTTATGTCCTTTAGAAGTTTCACAATATCCAACAAAAACATATTCTTCTGACTTTGATTCCCACTTCATCCTTTTTATTTAGGAATATGCAGAGCTGCTCTATACCCAAATACCCGAAAATTACTTAAATTTTATTCCAGATCAAGCTTCTTCTGGAGTTACATTTTTCAATTATCTTGTAGGATTTCTATTTTTTTTTAATAAACAGCTGTATTAATTGCTTTTACCCAAAATTCATGACTTAAATTTGCTTTAATTAACATTGTTGGAAGTTTGTCCTTTTTAAACGCTCAACAACAACATTATGTATGGAGTATAAGAAATTGTAGTTTGATGTTTTACACTAAACTTAAAAAAACATTTGGAATTTATATATACTAATCCATTATCTGTTCTTAATATCTTTATCTTCTTAACTTCTTAATTTTCAACCAAAGATTTTTATTGTAAAAATTCATTTTTATGAACATATTTGGAGGAATCATCAAGACTTTATATTCTTATGACAACAATTTTACAGCTATCACAATCAAATAATAAAGTTTTTTATTTATTTGCAATGTACTGATAAAATATCCAATTTTATATCAGGTACATGCATGACATGTTTAATAATAATGGTTTTAGAATTATCAAGATTAATTCTTACATTTCCTCTACCAACATATTTTAAACGTCACCCCAGAATTTTCACAATAATCTCTATTTGTAATTGCAGACATTTTACGTCATTTCAAATTTTTGTGAAGTTATGTCTTTTTTTTTAATGAAAACTGACAATTTTAATTCATCAAATCTAAAAGGCGTCTAAACCTGTATAATGCAAAATTTCATTGACTTTTGTCTCCGCTCGTGCAGACGATATAGTCAATCAAAAATTAATAAATTATGAATTTTTGAAAATGCGATGACATCACGTGACCATTGATCGTTGATGTCTTATATATTTTAAATGACGCAATATGTCCAAAAGTACAAACATAATTTGATGTGGTAAGCCGTTTATTGAAAATCCGACTGTCTTTGACTCTTTTTACAAACTCAGTAAAAAAAGTATACAGGGTGTATATTTAGTAAATTTATTTCAAAATTTTCTTATTTGGTTCCCTTTTTGGAAAGTGGTCTTGGGGCTAGGACACCCCAGCCCCCTAGAATATTATTCTAGTTACGCCAATGCCAACATTATTTTTTAAAGGTATAGTAGATCCACTTAAAATAATATGTTGCGAATAATAAATTTAAAATGTTATTGATCAGCTTCAGTTACCATTCTCGCTCAAAATATCTATTAAATTAAATTGTCCGTTGACCGTTTGGTTAAGTTGTCATTACTGCAACTATTCTATACAGGGTGTCTCACTTTTTTTCCAGCAAAAAATTACTGTTTTTAAGTTAAATGGTATATTCAAAATATAAGAATTTTTTATTTCTATTTATTGAGTTGTGTCACTATTCTTCCGGACGCGCCTTGTATACACTCACTTTCTTTCCACCATTTTTTTAGATAGTAAATGCCATTCTGAAAATAATTTTCCTATGAACTATTATGTTTTTTCGACTCCTTAAAAAGTTACAGCAATTTTAAAATTTAATAAATTTAATGATTTTTGTGGGACACCCTGTATAAATTTTATTTAATTTTAATT
The DNA here is from genome assembly GCA_963971135.1 of Stenus bimaculatus. NCBI lineage: Eukaryota > Metazoa > Arthropoda > Insecta > Coleoptera > Staphylinidae > Stenus > Stenus bimaculatus. The sequence goes on from OZ020180.1 coordinate 30,935,011, forward strand.
TTTTTTATTTAAATCAAGTATGCTTTGGAATTTGTTTATCTTTAAGCCAATAAGATGCTAAATTTTAGCGAGGGAAATTTAACCTCGTCGTTTACTTATTTTAAAAACAGCCAGTAATGTTAAAAAACAATTTTGTAAAGAAAAAATCCAAATAATAATTGATTTAAATAAAAAAAATATAATAAGAAAAAATATTATATAGGGTGTTCCACAAAAATCGTGAATACTTTTTAAGGAATCGAAAAATCATAACAGTTCATAGGAAACTTTTTGTTCAGAATGACATTTACTATCTAAAAAAGTTTTTGCTGGAAAAAAAGTGAGACACCCTGTATATTAGAACACGATAGTTCCTTAACGATTTTTTTAAGTTATCAAGATTGCGCTGGTGACTTTTATGTAGGTACATTCCCCGACGCAAATATTTTTAACAGAAAAATTAAAATGATAAATATCATTGTCAATAAAATTTGTTTTTTTTAGTTTTAGCGGATGCGGAAAAGTATTATAACCAACTCGTGAGGTAAAGGGCGATTAAAAAGCTCGACAACATTAACGCGCTCTCGATGAGCGACTTACTAGTTACTCGCCCTTATAACCTCACTTGATGGTTAAATAACTATAAAGGCCCATAACCTGTTGTTATTATTTGATAATAAACTAAAGCTTTAAGCAATACCTACGAATTGTACTATCAATCAAAATTTTTATTGACAATTTGTAACAATTACATTAATTATATCACAGCATACTAATAACTATTAACCAAAAAACATTTCAAACACAGCAGGTATTAATGATATCAGGGGTTTCATGAAAGAGTAGGGTCGTGTGAAGAAATTTCAAACTTTATGGAAACAACAAAAAACGTCTGAAAATTCAGTATGTAACATTTTGAAATGGGTATGTATAAAAAAGATTTGCGCATATTGATATTCAATGTATAATCCTAAGTATACGCATTATTACCAGGAGACGTAATAGTTCAAATATTCTATCAGAAGTTTAAAAAAATGATTTTCCTAAAAATTGTTCATACGCTCATTTTCCATTAAACCCACGATATTATTTTAAGATACTTTATACATGCGAAACTGTATCGATCGCTGCTTTTGTACAATTATCGTTAAAATTAAGAAAGGTCAATTGCAATAGCGATGATTTTAAAGTACTTATTATCATGGTTTTAAGTATTTTAATTAAGCACTAAGCCAATTAAATTACAAATTTTCTCGCTGCTAAGTTTTAATGGGTAAAACATGTACTTCTTGCTACATTCCAAAAGGTATCATGTGTTATTTTATTAACTTTTCATAAACCGAAATATATTTTTTATACAACATTTTCAGGGAAGTTTTTAACTGAAGGACTTCACGGTCCAATAAAGTTTACACCCTTAGTCCTGCAGATAAATTTCAAGAGGCACTTCTGGAGACAATTTTCTAGTAATGAGGAACTTGATTGTCTAGAAATTCCTCATTGCTTAAAATATAAATAAGTTACGTTATGTAATTATTTATCCATTATACTTTATCCCAATCTTGAAAGTACGTGTACACTTTCCTGGCAAATTACTGCTTTATTCTACTCGTATACTCATAAGAAATGCATCATTCGGCGAAGGGTTTCAAAATCTTTATGCACCTTGACGTTAGCAGCTTGTGTATGATGGATTCTCATGCGCATTTTGCAACACGAGAAGGATCGTTGATTCATTTGTACGAAGCATTAGAATCACGCTTAGCGTCGAGGCGTTTCACATGATTGATGGAAGAAACGTCACTCAGGAGTAAACAAATTAGAGGAGAAAATAGTTTTTACACTAGCAAAAGATTTCCAACATCGTTTTGAATTGGTATATGTTCCGAGACTTTGACATTGCAAGTTTGATGGCTTAAGTTTAAAAGTGGCTCGATATGGGCTTCGTGCTAGACTGCCAGAACCAGAGTGTAATCTAAACTAAAAGTTTTTAACTTTCAATATAAGATAATAGTTTTAAAATTGTATTTACTCCAATTAACCTTTGAAAGGATATAAATATACAATAGTTTTCCGGTTTTCACACTAAATTCTACATTAATGCTTTTTATCCTTTCACGATTAATGCAAAAAATAATTTTTATTCAAATTTTAAAGCGTAGTAATTTACTTTATTTTAATAAATAGACCTTATACAAGAGCTTTAATGAAAATCTTGGCTTAGATTTAAAAAACGAGTCCACATTGAATAAAAAGAAATTTACTTCTATACTGCAGATATTATGTGAAGTAGCTATTGTTGTAGCATAATTACATAAAATTGTTTTTTTTGTAACTTATCTCGCCTACATTCATTGCATTTTAAATTAAATGCTAAATTTTTTATTAAAATCATTAAAAATTTATATACGCCTATGAAAAAAATATATAAAAATATTAAACTTGGAAAACTTATTAAAAATATCATAATATGGTTCCTTTCTTTAATAAATCAACTTTTTTGTCTCGCTCTTACCCACTATAAGTATAGGACTCATTCGTAAGTAAGAGTGTGACAAGAGGATGATTTATTAAAAAAATGGTTATTGTGCATATTTTTGTACATACACGGGTATTCAGTATTAACGGAACCCCTAAATATTTTTAAAATTGAAAAAAAATGTTTCAAATAACACCTTCATAAAATTAAGTAAACTAACACGTACCTATACAGGGTCTCCCGTAATAACATGGACAGACATAACAGAACGTGTTTATAACCTCAAATTAAGATGAGAAGTTTCACTAACACTTTGCGTAAAAATGCTTCCACATACCTTTTCTTCCAATGAAGCTATCTCTATAAATATTGTCATAGGGGGCTACTTTTAAGTTCTTTATAATTTGGTATTATTCTACTATTACGTTAAGTCCTAATTAAAATTATTTATTTAACTTACTATAAAGATTTTATGAATATTAAATTTTTAATAAAAATGTTACAATTACAAATGTAAAATTAAATTTTTCTCTTTCGGACAAAATTATTAAACAATTATTAGGTATAATATAATCTAAAGTAACAAAATAATAATTTTTATTTTAAGATAAAACTGTTAAATTGAATACACTCAAAATTAACCTATTTTATACCAACTGAAAAAAAAATGTCAATATTTTTTCTACTAAAAATTATAATTAAAAAATGTATACTAGCACCATTTAGATATTAATAAAAAAATATTCAATATCACCTCAAAGGATTATTTAAAATACCTATGTTATAAAATATTATTCACTAAGAAACAAAGTTTTTCGAAAAAACGTATTTCAGAAAAATATTTTAAACAAAGGTTGTACGGTTTTTTGGAGCAGATAAATAATGTATCATGTACAATCACGCGCAAAGATATCGAGGACACAAAATAAATATTCTGACTCAATAGTAGGTGTTTACAAACACGAGATCACACGAAATTTGAAGGGACCCCGCCCGCATCATAAGTCGTATCCCTTTCTCTCTGGGAAAGCTGGCTATTGGGGTAGAATACTTCTTTTGTGTCCTCGATATCTCTGTGCGTGATTGTACCATGTACCACTATTATCTTTAAAGCCTTGTAACTTGCAAACATCAAAAATCATATTTTACATCACTGTTAAGTTACAGTAAAGTTTACAGACTATTGATATTTTTGTTCAGAATGACACTATAAAGGGTTTTCGGAAAAAGATTTGACTTTTAACTTTAAAATGATTTAAATAATTTATTGCCTTTTGAAGGTAGAAGCCTTTACTTATAAATTTTCTACTTAAAAAAAGTAATATTGAGCCAATAAATTCACCTCCTAAATATTTATTTTGTAAACATATGATATTACGAAAAGTCCACTCCATTGTTAAAACCAAAATCCTCAACATTCGGAGTGGGTATTTACTATGAAATTTTAATTTAAGGGGTTATTTAGTCATACGATAGTCTCAAAAATTATAATTAATATCTTTTTAGCGACCAGCTTTCGTGTAGTATTTATAAATCCCACTGGTTTAAACAGTTTTTTTCGAAGCGCCCGAGTGGCTTAACGCCCAATGTGGGCTAAATGAGAGAGCCTCATATTTCTCCTACATTTGCATGCAAAATTACACGGAAACGGAAGCAAAAGGCACATAAAAAAGAATGTTCTTGTGAAAAAATATATTTTAGCCTTAGCGAAAATTTACGTGTTGTGCATTCCGTGTCATTAAGCGTTGTTATTGGCCTTTTGCACATGAAAATGTAATTTGCATTAGTTAGACAAAAGATACCATCATCAGTTGCTAATATTAATTTTATCTCATTTTAGATGTATTAATTAATGTTGCTGTAATGCACTTTGTTAAATAATTCTGTAATTTTCTCAACTGATAGTATATACATATCGGCTATTATCCTGTATTATCCTGGAAGTTCAATATTCAGATTATTGATGTTATTTTCTTGTTTATTTTATTACAATACAATATAATCTGATTTATGTAAATTCGTTTTAATACTAAAGAAATATTGGAATAACGATGATTCTAGACGTAAACAATAAATTTATTATATGTATATTTAAACAATGTCATTCCTAAGGTAATTGTTTTTAGAACCTAAGAAAATTACATTTTAACGAATGTAAATTTTATTTTTCATTTCAAGATATTTTATATTCAAATATATAAATTTCATGTACGTAGCCTTAAAAATGCATTAAAGGTAATAAATCGTCATTAAAAACTCATATAAATATGTCGATATTGAGAATGAAAAGACATCAATCATATTTGTTAATTCCGAAAAATATTTTATCTCAAATTAAACATATGCTTTTATATTTTTAATAATATTTAATAATTTATTTTCTAGTATCAAAGGTCGTGTTGAAGAAAATTCAACGTTTTATTTTTTCATGTAAGGCAAACTGTACTACAAATGAAACTTCGGTTATACAGGGTGTCCCTAAAAGGTTTGTACAAAATGATACCACATACTCCTGAGACCAAAATAAGACGATTTAACCAAACTTATCTCTATCCAAAAGTGCTTGGTTAAGGTGCTACAGACCATTTAAGTTTTTAAAACTATGTTGTATTTTTTAAATTACTAAAAATTGGCTCGTACGATCATAACATAATTTGGTATGTGGCTATGTAATGGAAAAAAGTATTTCTAGACAATTTGTTTTTACTTTTTCACGTTATGTAAGTGGTCAAAAATAGGTCATCAACATGATAAATTTCTTATAACTTTTTAATGGCGGAATAAAAATTCATAAATCTTTACTTGTGACTAAACAGTGTAATTATAAACTTTTTTTGTCTCTTACAAAATTTTTCTATCTCCTTTATTTTAGGCAGAAAAAAATTATTTCCATGTGGTACATAACCTAACTTTGGAAAAATATTTAAATTTTTCGCTAAAAGGTCTGTACAAATGAACACAGTCTATTCCTGAGACCAAAATGGAACGATTTAACCAATTTTATCTCTATCAAAAAGTGCTTCCTTAAGCCTCTAACGACCATGAAAGTTATTTAAAAAGATAAGATTTTTCAAGGTCGCTAGACACTTAACGAAGCACTTTTCGATTAAAATAAGTTTGGTTAAATCATTTTATTTTGGTCTCAAGAATATGTGGTGTTACTTTGTACAGACCTTTTGGTGAAAAATTTAAATATTTTTCCAAAGTTAAGTTATGCACCACATGGAAATATTTTTTTCTGGCTAAACTAAAGGAGTTAGAAAAATTGTATGAGAGACAAGAAAAGTTTATAATTACACTGTTTAGCTACAAGTAAAGTTTTATGAATTTTTATTCAGCCATTAAAAAGTTACAAGAAAATTTGCATGTCGATGACCTATTTTGACCACTTACATAACGTGAAAAGGTAAAAACAAATTGTCTACAAATACCTTTTTTTCATTACATAGCCACATACCAAATTTTGTTATGGCCGTATGAACCAATTTTTAGTAATTTAATAAAATCAAAATAGTTATAAGAACTTTAATGGTCTGTAGCGCCTTAACGAAGAACTTTTGGATAAAGATATGTTTGGTTAAATCGTCTTATTTTGGTCTCAGGTGTATGTGGTATCGTTTTGTACAGACCTGTATATTATATTTATTTTTTAAGTAAGTCAAAATTGCCTCAGAAATGATAAATTTAATCTATTATATCAAAGTTTTCATCAAAGTTATATTACATTTTTTTATTTTTCAATTAAGAGGATATGGAGTCTACAAAATTATATGCGTTTTTTTTTCCTGTTTTTATATTTCAAACTACGCGAATATTTATTGAGCTATATACAAAATAAGAATATCGTATGAAAGTGGAACCTCTTCTTAAGACTTGTTTGCAGCAGTTTTTTAATATATTATATCCAAAATGGCGAAAAAAAAATCATTATAAATACGTAAAATTTGGCCTATTTTAAACTTATTTTTTGGACTTAATAATTTAATTTTTCAAAAAGTCGTCGTATACAAGTCTAGCCATGAATGTTATTTATGCAATTATAAAACTTAATGTTATTTACAAAATATGGTTGTAGTTTGAAATAATTGCAAGGCATATTTCGTAAATTTTGAACGCGCATTTTAACTGTAAAAGCAGCAAATACCTTCGTAGTCTAGGTGATACAAATTTTAAAATATAACAGAAATGAAGATTTTATTGGTACTTTCAGCCTAATTATGTGGGATGTACTTTGGGTCAAAATTTCTTCCCCAAATTCAAGAAGAAGCTCAAAATATAAGTTTACTATCGGAGAGGGGGTTCTACTTAGACTCCCAATCCTCTTAATAAAAACAGACACGACTCATCAAATAATGCAACATTACATAAAATAATCAAGTTTTATGCAAGCTTCAAAAATTCACATTTTCATAAATTTTATTCCCAATCTTAAAATATTCGTCTTTGAGAAAATAATGGGTATATCTAGGCTCTAAACCTTAGACTTTGAAGTTTTGTTATTATAAAAATTTTTGTCTTTGGTGCAATAAAGTCTTGCGGTGATATTTTTTGGTTTTTGTGTAAAAAAATTGGCATAAAATTTAACTTAATCATTAGAAATACACATATACAGGGTGATCATTTCAAAACGATCCACCCTAAATAATTTCAGTTTGATGAGATGATAAAAATTTGGTAAAACACGTTAATTTTCTTTAGGAGAGGGAAACTTAATGGCGTATGAAAGTTAACTGTGGTAAATATGTGTGCATATCATCCCTTTTCCCGGCCACCATGACCTTAATATTTTAAATTGCGGCCCTACATTTGTGACACCTCTTTCTAAACGATTTTAATAGCAGAATATAGTGGTATATTTAATTTAAAATCTTATCACCTGATGATTACTTATAACATACAGTGCGGGCATAAAGAAAATCCCCCCCTGCTAACTTTTGAACGGTTATATTTTTGATTCTGAAAATTTGTCTACTGAGAAACCTAATTGCGAACTTTCTAATAACATATTTCGATTAAAATAACGAAGTTGGTGCAGTTGGGTACAACTTCCGGTGTAAATGAAGTTACATAAAAATACGATTTTCAAATGGGCGTAATTCCGAAAGTATTAATCGTAGACCACACTATGCTAGGCCAATTTAATGGTATTTTTATGGAGAACATGAAAATGCAAAAATATACTGGGTGTTCCATTTAAAATAAGAAAGTTGCCATTCACTTCCGGTATAACCGGAAGTTCCACAAAATCAAAAATACCTTTATTAGAAAGTTCGCAATTAGATTCCTAGGTAGACAAATTTTCAGAATCAAAAATAACGTTGAAAACTTAGCAGGGGGGGGGATTTACTTTATGTCCGCACGGTATATACAGAGTGTCTTACTTTTTTTTCGACTCTTTAAGAAGTTACAGCAATTTAAAAATTTCAACATTTCAAAATTTTTACGATTTTTTCTTAAACCCTGTATAATCTTTCATATCATCATGTTTTTCTTTAAAAGGTTTATGGTTTGGATTTTGTCTTTCCCAGTATGCCTTATTGAACATTAATGGCTTTTTTTAAAATAAGTGTAATCATTTATAATTTCTAACAAGAAAATTAACCTAGCTGATTGGCTTACAGATAATGTCAAAATTCAAAGCATACTTGATTTATAAAAAATTGCAATAAAATAAAATTTATACAGGGTGTCCCAAAAAATCATTAATATTTTGAAATTTTAAAATTGCTGTAACTTCTTAAGAGGATATGGAGTCTACAAAATTATATGGGTTTTTCCCTGTTTTTATGTATCAAATTACGCGAATATGTATTGAGCTATACACAAAATAAAAATATCATATGAAAGTGGAACCTCTGCTTAAGACTTGTATGCGACAGTTTTTTTAATATTTTATATCTATAATGGCCAAAAATAATCATTAAAAATACGTAAAAGTTGGCCTATTTTAAACTTATTTTTTGGACTTAATAATTTAATTTTAAAAATGTCGTCGTATAGAAGTTTAGCCATAAATGTTATTTAAACTATGCAATTATAAAACTTAATCTTATTTACAAACTATAGTTTTAGTTTGAAATAATTGAAAGGCATTTTTCGTAAATTTTGAACGCGCATTTTAACAGTAAAAGCAGATAATACCTTCGTAGTCTTGGTGACACAAATATAACAAAAATGAAGATTTTTATTGGTACTTTCAGCCTAATTATGTAAGATGTACTTTGAGTAAAGATTTCTTCCCTAAATTCAAGAAGAAGCTCAAAATATACGTTTACTATCGGAGCGCGGTTCTACCTAGACTCCCAATCCTTGCAAGGAGTCGAAAAAAAATATGTTCATAGGAAATTTTTTGTTCAGAATGGTATTTACTATTTAAAAAAAAATGGTGGAAAGAAAGTGAGCGTATACAAGCCGCGTCCGGAAGAATAGTGACACAACTCAATAAATAGAAATAAAAAATCTTGAAATTTTTAATTGAATTTTGCTTGTAATTTTTCTATTATTTTATGGGATTATAAAAAAAATTCTTATATTTTGAATATACCATTTAACTTAAAAACAGTAATTTTTGGATGGACGATATAATTCCCTAATAGAAATCAGGACCTTTATAATACCTACAATTTTCAAAACAATGCGTATCTTAACGCCCTTGTCCGCCACCCACATATCGTAAGCTGACGTAACTCTGGCCCTGGTCTAAATTTTGAAAAAAAATAGTTTGATCCACTGTTAGTTGCCAGCTTTCATTTAACATATTTATATTCCAAGTATTTTAAGTATTTAAGCAACAGCAGATTAAACTATCTTTTCCAAAAATTTGGACCAAAGTTACCTTCAAAGGCCAAAGTTACTCGAGTATACGGTACTAAATAAAATTCAGCAAAAGAGATTACTACAGAAAACTACAATTACTGGAGCTATTGTAGCACTTTTATTATGTAATCAATTGTCATAACAAATTTATTACGTGTAGACAAATATACATTCTACAAAGTGCTGGAACCGATTTTCAAAATCTCAAAAGTTTCCACTACAATTTTTTAATAAAAATTGGATAAAAACGCAATTTTTAAATAATAATTATGTAAAAAAAATGTGTACTTTTTAAAAAGCTTTGTGACATTTTCTAGATTAAATGTTGATTTTAGCTTCTCATATTTAAGTGAAGGATAATTAATGTGATCTCATAATTTAAAGAATTCTGACAAGTATCAGACGACCTTTGCAATAAAATTGTTATTGAAATGACCGACAAAACGAATGTTCTCAAAGAATTTCCGCTGAGTTTAGCTAAAGACATCCAGACAAGCATGTAAGCGTTAAATACGCAATACAAAATTTTGAACTGGTTCTGTTTTAATTGAATACAAAATCGAATGATAGAAATTACCCAAATTTCGATATTTGTTCGCAATATTTTCGATTATTATGGCCTTTGAAGGATCGTCATAAAGTTAGAGTGTCTCACAGCACATTTTTGAGGTAGAAATTTCCAGCTTGCGATCCATCTTTGAACAGTCCCAACGCCTATGTATTCTTCCTTAAGATGCTACATAAATTTTTCGTAGCCACAGTTGCATCACTGCCCTTTTGAAACTCGTAGAGTATACAGTGTCTTAGATGAGTTCTATCAACATCCATGTTTAAACCCTTAAATCTAAAAACTACTGGGTACAATTTTAAGAACACGTGATCTCCGAAAGACAACTAATTCAATTTATACTATCAACAAGACGGATCACCACCACACTATGTTTTGCCGGTAAGAGACCGATTTTCAGGAAGTTGGATTGGACAAAGGGCCAGAATGGTTTCCCGATCTTTGGCCTTTGGATTTCTTGAGGATACTTAAAAACAATTGTATTCAAAACACCACCTAAACTTATTTAAGACATAAATTATGGTTATAGAGACATATCTTGAGAAACATTTGCGAAAGTTAAAATTGAGTTTGAACTGATTTATTGTATACAAAGAAATGATGCACATTTTGAATATTTAATAATATAATTAATATTTAATTTGTTTACTCGGTATTAAAAAAGACTTTTCCAAAATATTATTTCTAAGAACTATTTTGTACCTTTTATTTTTTTTATTAATTTGGAATTTTTCATATATACCGGGTGGAAATGAAAACCGGGTCACCTCGATAACTTTTTTATTTATAAATTAAAAAATTTGAAATTTGGCTATGTTCTATGGTTCAAAAAAACAAATTTTATGTGCATTTTTTATTTTCGAAATCACTTCCGGTTTCACCGGAAACACCACGAACTTCGTTTTTTTAAATGTAACATCCCATATTTTTATTCATGGCTTAAAATACTTTTAAAAAAGAAGTATTTTTGAGATATTAATTTTTATTTTTTTGGGTAAAAAAAATTTTTTCAAAAAAAAAAATTTATATACCTCAATTCCAACAGAGGAAAGCATAAAACTCACAGAAGATATGTTGAAAGCAGCGGGGGTGAATGACATGATTTTGGATGACATCTTGAATTTATTAAGAATGTCTTTAGCACAAAACTTCTTTACCTTCAACAATAATATCTACGAACAAGTCGATGGACTAGCAATGGGATCACCGCTTAGTCCATTAATGGCTGAAATATTCATGTTCAACATCGAGAAAATCATTTTTGACTCAGCTAATGACTGTGTCAGTAAAATAGTTTCCTGGCACAGATATGTTGATGACATATTTATTATATACAAAGGAACGGTGTCTGACACTATTGATCTTCTAAACTTAGTGAACAGCATTCATCCAGCAATTAAATTCACAATTGAACATGAAGTCAATAGAATAATTCCTTTCTTGGATATTAGTATAGCCAGACTACCCAACAAACTAGAATTCTCAATTTACAGAAAACCGAGCTTTGCTGACACAGTCATTAGCTTCAGCTCTAACCATCCAATGAGCCACAAACCCGCTGCTTTCAACAGTTTATCTCATAGAGTTTTTAAGATTCCTATGAATGAAAAAAACTTCAAAGAGGAAGTGAATTGTCTTCGTTTAATTGGTTTGAATAACGGTTTCCCTGACCATTATACCAAAAAAAAAATATTGGAACGCACTAAGTTAAAATTACTATACAAGAACTCATATTCTCAGAGTGTTGATGACAGCAATGATGAAGTCAAATTTGGGTGCATAACGTTCTTTAGTCCTACATGTTATAAAATAGCTAACATCTTTCAAAGGTATAACATTAAAATTTCATTCAAAACTGGAAACACTATTTCAAATTTTAAAAATAACAAAGACAAAACAACATTAATGTCGAAGAGTGGTATCTATAAACTATCATGTTCTAGTTGAAAAGCCGAATATGTTGGGCAAACCAAACGTCAATTTAACATTAGAATTAAGGAACATGAAGCAGCAATCAGGCTTCAAAAACCAGACAAATCGAACTTTGCACAACATATTCTAAACTCCAATCATACTTTCGATTCCACGAAATCAATTAATATATTACACACCCTAAATAGGCACTCTTCTTATAACTATTTTGAACAATTTGAAATAATATCAAGTATTAACAAGGCAGATACCATTAATCTAAATGTTCAAACAGACATCTTTCATAGGCCTTTTTTGGAAAAATTATTAAGATTAATCAGTTGAGCACCTTTATTTGAATGTAGTTATTGCAACACCCCATATACACATTTATACAATTTGAATTGCATATCCATCAATCGTTCTATGATCACTGCATTTTCCTTGTTCACGCTCTGCAATCAGCTGTCCTGCTCCTGTCATATGGTGATTGCGTCTTCACTGCAACGAAACCTAAATTAATTAGAGCCTGAAAGTGCATATTTAATAAAACTAATTTTACATACCTACTGTTTGTGCATCACCAACATTATTATGATACCCCATTCAAACAGAAGCAGATTAAAATTAACGAATCACTCATCATTATACAACTTCAACATGCCGACTTTGCCCCTCAACAATGGTGAGGCTTCTGCACAGCTTTTTTAAAATTTTTAAATTATTATAAATCACAAACTCTCACATTATTTTAGATTCTTCCATATGGTAATTTGATGGTACTTCCTCCAATGTTAGCTTAAATTTGTCGTGATGTGATATCACTCTCACATTTCAAATTGTGTAAATTTAAATTATTAAGTAAGTAAAACTCTCCCAATTATAAAACTTTAAATGTAACACTAAACTAATTTTAGCTTTAATATACAGCGCCTGATGATGATACAGTAGTATCGAAACTTGTTGCGTATTTTTATTAAAAGGAATTTAAAAAGTTGGAATAAAGGAATCAACCATCACTGAGTCTTATTTAAAAAAAAAAAGGTTTTCGAAGTCGGTGAAAAGTACCAAAACTAATTCTAAATAATTCAAATACCTAAATAAAATTGTAATTTGAAAAAAAAATAAGTGGTTTTTGAACTATTAATTTTTAAACTTAGTTAATGAAGATTTTATCAAATATCTCATTTTTTTAAATGCAATGATGCCAGGTCATTCGACTTTTTAAAAAGAGGATTTTATAACGATTATTTTGGTACCCCATATGTAGGGGTATTATTTTGCATGTGCCTGTTTAAAAATGAATAGTTCAAAGACCACTTAAATTTTTTTTCAAATTACAATTTTATTTATGTATTTGAATTATTTAGAATTAGTTTTGGTAATTTTCACCGACTTCGAAAACCTTTTTCTTTTTAATTTTTTTTTCGCAAAAAATAAAAACTAATATTTCAAAAATACTTCTTTTTTAAAAGTATTTTAAGCCATGAATAAAAATATGGGATGTTACATTTAAAAAAACAAAGTTCATGGTGTTTCCGGTGAAACGGGAAGTGATTTCGAAAATAAAAAATGCACATAAAATTTGTTTTTTGAACGATAGAACATAACCAAATTTCAAATTTTTCTATTCATAAATAAAAAAGTTATAGAGGTGACCCGGTTTTCATTTCCACCCGGTATATTGCGTTTAATAAAACTTACTGAGAAAATTTATTTAGTTTTTATTCTTTTATTTATGAAATTGCATTTTATTATCATCTTTGAAAAGATTTTAAACTAAAATTTGATTGATTTCTCATTAGAATTGATAATAATAATTTGAATCTCCACTATGTAACTTTTGGTTATAGGTTGTCATTTTAAAATTAAATATACCACTATATTCTGCTTTTAAAATCTTTAAAAATGAGGTGTCACAAGGGTGGCGGTGCAATTTTAAAATTTAAAATGAGGGTTGCTGGGGCAAAAGGCATGACAACTTTTATACACTATTAAGATTTCCTTGTATATTAGGAAATAAAAATACAAATGTTAACTATTCTTTGAATTCTCTCTAAGGATTTTTTAACATTTATCATGTATCCATACAATATTGAAATCGGACTTCGAGATTTCAAGACTGCATGAAAATATAGTAATAGTCTTTAAATAAATTTAACAAGTTTGTTATCATGCCGAAGAAAAGTATATTATATGAGAACGATGATGATGAACAGCTGAAGTAAAATTCAAATTTGTTGTAAAGCTGCTGTACCTTTGTGCATACTAAAAGTTTCCTTTCTTATCCTTCCTAGCAATTGTTGATTTTAATATCTTTGTGCTTCCGTCTCATACATATGGATGTACATTTTAAAATATAACATCGTATTTTATGAAGGCACTTGCACTTTTGATTACTAAAACAGAACTGAAATAAAATCATGACATTTAAAAGCCTTTGATCCAAATTATTTACCATCACGTGTTAACGTTGAAAATGTGATATTACCATTTTGAAACTAAGCATAGTGCCTATCACAAAATTCTGAAAAAATAATTTCATCTCCATGTTTAATTTTTAAAACGTTTCCATAATGTTTTTTGTAAAAGAGCACTTTTATCAGGAAGCGTTCCAGTTCGGTCGCTTTGATTAGGCCACATGCGGATTTTCAGGGGGCAGCTTCTGTAAATCATCGTGGGTAATAAAACTCGAGCGAGGACTTGGCTTCTGGCCACCCCCGTACACTACCCACATGTGCCTTTTTAATGCGCTTTGGTGTTATACGTGGGAGAGGTTGGTTTGTGATTGTGCATTTCACCTACGGTTCGATGAATATCGACAGTTTATGCAGATTCTGGAAATATTAAATCCAGTACCATACAACAAGAACCGCACAGATTGATTTCGTTCACGATAAATTAAAGGCCTCCAGGTGGATTTTACTACCCACTACTAACTACAAAGAAATAGGGGAACAACCAATCACAAATAAAATTTGATTTATTCCAAATATTTAACCTGCAATGTTATGATTATTACAAATTTAAAATAGTTGCGGTGTAATATTTATTATTTGAAAAATGTGAAGACCACATAAAAAAACGATTTTAATTTCATTATCTTAATTACAGAACCATTATTAATGTTGATAGTAAGTCAAGACTAAAGACATAAAATTTTGAGTAAATAATATTCCTTTAAATTTTTAAATTTGTGTCGCTTAAGGGATATTTCATAAAAGGATGTTTTTTTTATGAAATTCAAAAAATCCTCATAAATTATTACTAATTTTATTTCAATGAAAGTGTTCTTTGTCGCTTAATAAATATTTATTGTTTCAGATTTCCAAAAATGCTGTGGGGTACTGTGATAATATTAGTCTTAGGTCTATCCGGATGCATTGTAGGAGGTAGATATAAAAGAAGAGACTTCCTGAGATCAAAAAGGACTACACTGAGCGTAAGTTTTCTATACATCTTTTATGAATGTTTCAAATAAAAAACCAGTACTACCGCTAATTAGCGTTAAAGTCGGGCGGCATCCGCACTGAAAATTCTTGTAGCTATTCTAATTAAGCTCTTTTCTTTTCCACGTCGTGGTTGCCATTATTAATTATACCGCATAAGGATGAATATCACTGGGAAATTTATTTTCCTCGGTGCGTACACGTTTTAGTCCTTTCCACTTCGTTCGTTTCGAATGGTGGTCGCTGTTTATTTCCAAAGATCGATGTAAATATTCAGTGAATTGGAGCAAATTATCAGTAATTAAATACGGCGCTTTTATTAAAAGGTGTGTTTATGTCGATGAATTTAATTCAAAGATCTATTTTTTAGACCGTACCAGAAATTTTTAGTTGGTTTACTTAATTAAATGTTAATGAAGTGTCGTACATTAAAATTTATTACAAAAAAATTAATTACATTCAAAAATAAATACTTCTTTCTGTTTTGTTTCTTGTAAATTGCATCAATTAAAAATACTTCCATTTGTAAATAATTATTCTTCTTTTTTGTTCATTAAACAAACATGGACGTTACAAAATATTTTAGCATTGAATAATTATTTATGGTAAAAAATATTTTCCTGTTTAATACTGACGTTCAACATTCGTTTGTATTAATATATTAATACATTCTGGAAGTATTACATTCTGAATGTTGAATGAATCTGGAAGAAATGTATTATAATATTGTAGTATGTATTCATTCAGTATTCGGTCATAGAAATTATAATTTTTCCATTGCATTTCACTTTGAAAAATTCTATTTTGATAAAAACATCAATAATTGTGTCATGCTTTCTTTAGTAGACATCATCGTGGTTCATCGGGGTTAGAAACTAGAGTAAATTTAATCCACAAATAAAAAAAGGAGGGATCTATCTTTTTTGTCAAAAATGTCATTAAAAAGTTAACAACGTCCTCTTTCAATTAGTAACAACAGCAATTCAAAAATAAATGTTGAAAAGTTGAAAAAAGCATTAAGAAAATAAGGATATGTTTTTTGCACGACCACTCCTAAAGTTGTCACTTTACAAATTCTAATCAATGCGATTTTTATAGTGTTTATAGAACTGTCATTGTGCTATGTTGGTAATATATGTATATGCATGTATATATATAATTATCATGACACAAAAAAATCCTGCTTTCGTTCATTCATTAATTTTTAGCCACTCGCTACTGCTCTTAAATTATCTCAACCTGGCAACACTGTTACCCTCTTCATTTTCATCAATATCTTGCTCCAAATAAACAATAAACAAACAGTAAAAATTGTTAATTATTTAAGATTACTTTTACACTAAATCTCTGGAAACGTCTTACGTTAGATCGAGTAATTCGTAAATGAAGATCTCCATCATTTCGAAAATGGAACCCTACCAAAGTTCAAAGGTGGCTACAAACATAAATATAAATTCAGAAATGCAAATTTTCCAGCACTTTGCGATGATTTAATCTATATCGATTGAGAAGAAATGTATTTGATCAATGAGGTCGATGAGGTCGATGAGGTCGATGAGGTCGATGAATCTTGTAAGTTTCTTTATAAAACACTGTATCAATTGCTTGATAATCATGTACCTAAATATAGACTTATACAGGGTGTCCATAATTACGTGGACAGACATAGTAAATCGTGTTTATCACCTCAAATTAAGGTGACAAGTTCCTCTAACACTATGCCCAAAAATCTGCTTTCCTGCAAAGTTACACCCAGTTAAAGTTGAATTTAAAACAAATTAAAATCCACATAACTTTTTTTCCTATGAAGCTATCTCGATAAAAACTGCCATGGGGGGCTAATTTTTTATGCTTTATGATATGATATACTAGTTTTACCTAAACTTAGAATCTAAGATTTACTACAACTTTTTCTGTTGTCACTTTTTTTGCAATTTTAACGGATATTCTTATAAAATAAATAATTTACTTTGAAAAAGGTATACTTGTTTACAATCGCTAAATCCAACCGTTTTCAATTAAAATTTCGAAATAAAAATAAAAATGTGCTTTTATTGTTAAATCAAGTAGGCTATTCCCTTAATAGAATGTATGATTGAATATTATTTAGATGATTAAAAAATACAGAAGAGCTGCTCTATTTGTGTGATAAAATAGAGAAACGTTTTAATTTCTTTAAAAATATTAAATATTAATTTCGGCCTAGTTCCGGATGAGCTGAAGAAGGTTAGATCTCCGGTGCATAAGAACTTACCGAAGAATTGCATCACCAACTACTGTCCAAACGCTTTGCTCAGTAATTATTCGAAAGTACTTGATGGCATTCTTTAGGAACATATTTACTTCATTATTCAACAAAAGATACCACCGGAGCAACATGGGTTCATAAAACAAAGGATCAATACTAACTTCTTTAATATAACGCAAATGATTTCTTCCGATCTGGATAATCCAGTACAAATGGACCTTCTTTGCATCGACCTTTCGATGGCGTTTGATAAAATTATACATCTGAAACTACTTGAAAAACTTCATGAATATGATATCAAATAAAATATTATATGTATAGCGGTGCTTACATCGTATCTACAGACGGTGGTTGAATATCAAGGGTACTTTTCGGATTTACCTCGTATTCCGGTATACAAGGATCTAATCTAGTACCTCTACTATTTGTTCTCTACGTTATTGAAGGTTTTGTTAACAATTTCTTCTGATAAGCTTGTATATGGTAATGATATAAAGATATCTCGTTCCGTACTCAACAATGAAGATTGTGTTATTTGACAAAGTGACATTAACTTTTTTGATTACTGGTTTAATGGATTAATGCTGGCAAGTACTGCGTTTTTACTTTTTCTAGGAAGAAGCGCACACTTAGCTATGAATATTCCATCAATAATGTTCGTATAAAGCGTGTTATAGAAATAAAGTATCTATGTGTTGTAGTTGATGTTAGATTAAATTTCAATAGTCAAATATCTCATGTAAACTTAGATTCTTGACGAATGCCAAGCTTTATAATTAGGAGCTAGCTCGGTTTTAACTAAAATTAAGCTTAAACTTTGCATATATTTTCAGTCATACTAATTAGTTTAAAACTATTAATGTCAAATATATTAGCATGCTAGAAAGTGTTTCAAAATGATTTTTAAAATATTTATTTAAGCGTAAGCATAATGTATATCCAAACCGGGATGTTGCTTTGTCTAATCTTCTAAGTGAATTTGGTTTCATTTCAATAAACTATTTACTTTAGTAAAATAAAAAAATATGCTCCATAAACCACCGAATGCAGGCTTTAATAATACGTAATAAAAATGGCTACTTGCTGTTTAAAAAAGTTAAGTGATTATCGCCAACTTACTGTCCAAGGTCATGGCAATATTTCCAAAAAGTGCGCCACTAAGAATCGTATAACTTTTAATTGAAAGATTTTTCTCTAAAATGATTGAATTCAAAAATAAAGCAGCATTGTCAAACTTTATGAATTGAAAATTTAAACTCTTCTAACTTTCGGAATATTTACTTTAGAAAAATAAAAAAATATGTTCCGCAAACCTCTGAAAGCAAGGTATACTAATATACAATAGAAATGGGTTGCCCCTATTTAAAAAAAGTTAAGTGATTATCGCCTGATCTTCATCTTGCTGTTCAAGATCATGGGCAATATTTCCAGTTAGTGTGTCACTAAGAATCGTACAGCTTTTATTAACAACATTTTATTCAAACCTGCTTCATTTCAAAAATAAACAGGCGTTGCCGAACTTTCCATGCACCCTGTATAAACTTTATCGAACTATTTATTATTATACAGGGTGAGTCGGGAAGACTGCCTGTATTCTATCCGTCAATATAAAGAAAAAAAATAAAATCTTCTAATCAAATTTTTATTAGTTTTCAAGTTATGGCTTTTTAAAAACTTAAGTAGATTTAGGTCTAGCAGCACATTAACCTTATTTTTAATTCATAGAACATTCTGAAAGACACTAGCCATTTTTCTTCTAAGTTCTTTTTATTAGAGAAGCAGCATTCAAAATACGTCAGATGAGTACATCCCAAACTCCAACCTTTTCTTTATAAATCTTAATTTTTAACGACTTCTTCAAGCAAGAATCTATCAATTGAAGATCTGAGATCCATGCTCCAAGAATAGAGTTATGCAAGTATTGCCAACTGTAATTATGAAGACGCTATAACTAGAAAACCAATAACAATTTGATAACAACATTTTTGTTTTTTACCTTGTATTAATGTGCAGATTACTTTCCCCGAGTTTGACGCACTCCTCGCGACTCACCCTGTATGCTGTATACTCATTACTACAGTACTTCTGTTTGTCTGTAACTGGATTTTATCTGTTAATTAATAAAATTATTTATTTAAGTATTTTCCCCAACATAAGACCCAGAGATGTGGCTCTTTAACTTTTCTGGACCTTCTTCATAATCTCAACAAACCAGGGAAACTTTTGAAATCATAGCTGCTTTTCTTCACTTACTCTTGTCTTTTGAAGTTACTTTTATGAGAACTACAGCATGGAAGTACAGCATGGTTTGCCAAAAAGGCTGTATGTACATTTTATTAAAAGGGGTGCAGAATTTGTCAAGCTATAAGTGACACCTGATGGAGTAACAAGTGTTTTATAATAGTTTCACTCTAGTCCATCCGCCAATGGTAAAAGACTGTGCTCGGGACACTTATTGTAGGAGTAACTCCGATTTTTTGAGAATTTGAAGAACTTTTAGATAACATAAAAAACACAAATTTAATGGGTATATTTTATTAACTATAATCTACGTATTTTGATTGAGTTATTGTTAGAAATTTTCTGATTGTTGACAAAAAACGGTAACCTTAATTTAAACCGGTGTACCTACATATATCCAATAATAAAAAAGATAAACCCCTACTTTTTTGGTTTTGTGTCGACTAAATTTGCTGAATTTTGTAATCGTGAAGTTTAAAATTTTGTAATGAATGAAATAAAAGAAGATCTTGGTCATTAGATTAATTTATATTTCGCTACTAGTTCTCTGGTATATTTTCCTATCGAAATATTTGACTTAATTTTTATTACATTACTCACACTAATGTAATTTAAGAAGTAAGACTGAAATTTAATTTAAAATAGAGTATTTTTTTGACATATATGTTGTGTATAAATATGTAGTGGTTTAAATTCGATACAAGCTAATTTCAAATTTTATGACTACAGTTTTTGACATGTTTCAATAAAATATTAGTCCTATGACATTTAACATATACTACATTTAGTAGAGTTTGCGCTGAGATCCACATGTTTTTGAGAGAGATGTTTCCTTGTATCATGTTGTACTGTTGTAGTAGTTAAAATTTTTAAAATATACTTTATCTGATTCTCTGAAAATGCCAATACTGTCGAAATGCACTAGGAAAAATTGAAGATGTTGGTTTTATAAGGCTTTACCCAACTTTAATGTTTTAAATGATGACAAAGCGAACTTAAGGAGATTTTTATTCATCTATGCAATGCAATTTTAATTGATAACAAAATAATTTCATTTTGCAATGCAAAACTTATTTCGTTTATTAAAAGTGATACTTTCCTTTATAAATTCATGCTATTTTAAATCACGATGCATTTTTATTTTAAGTTTCCTATTAGATAGGAAGGTTTTCTAGAAAATTGAAATTTTTGCATGGCTTTGAAGTTTCTTGTTTGCTAAAATAAAACGTTTTTAAGGAAGCAGTAATGTTAAACTGAGCGGTTAAAAGACACTGAAACACCGAAAGCAATATCCTGTTGCAAATTTAATGTCTGTTTACTTGATACAAGTATGAAGATATCATATACAAACATTACGTGTCCTAAAATTATTAAAACAAAAATAGAAGTATAATATAAAACTTTTCTCGTAAAGAATGTTTTTTGATTTATATATGGGTGATATATTCATCATATTTAAAATAAATTTTAATTATCTTTCTTATTCCTTTTAAGTTTACTTTACCTTAATCCTAAATTTTAACAATTAACCTAAAAATGTAAACACCAATTACAAACGTAAAAACCAATAAATATTTAAGAAAATACATGTCTTAACTGGTGATAATAAACGTGAAAAAAATTCAATTTGACCTTATTTATCTATAACCAAAAATGCACACCTAAGAAGTTATAAACTTCTGAAGTTCATTTTAAAAAAATATTTTTTTAATTGATGCCAATGTAATAAAAATTTTATGATGAAATTTTGTATGCATGCATTTGTGTAAAAATCGCTCATTTGATAAAAATTTTACCAATCCTCGATTACCGGAAATGGTCTAAGATTGTACGAGAGGAGATAAAACACTTAAAAACTTTTTGATATTTAAAATTTTAATTTAAAATGTAGACAAATTCAAGAGAAAGATTTTTTGTCTCTTATAAATTTTGTGTAGAATGCGCTATTTTCGAATAAAATTTAAAAAAATGATTTAAATGATTTGCTTGGTAAGGTTTCAACTTTTCAACTGGATTTCCTAATTTTAAAATTTAAATTCGAGTTTAATGAGTATTAAAATACTAATTTAATAAATTAATAAATAAATTTAATAATTAAATTTTAATTTTATTTTTTTATATATTAACATCCGTAGTATGAGAAATAAAATTAATGAGTTAGCAGTTATTTTGGAAAATTATAAAACTGTTATTCTGCTTTTAACAGAAACTTGGTTATGTGATAAAGAAATAAATTTCAAAGTCCATATTCATAATTGTAGAAATGAAAAAAAAAGGTGGTGGTACTGCAATATATGTAAAGGAAAATATTACATTTAACATTTAACAGAAATTTTAAATCAAGGTGATACTAACATAACAATGATAGAATAATTAATACTACTCCAAAAATATAGATTTTAGTTATTTATAAACCACCACATGTGAATAATAATTCATTTTTAACATTATTTGATGAAATACCTATTACAAAATTATGAAAATCTACGAATTTTTGGTGATTTTAATATAAACTTATTATCTGATAAAAATTATTTCTATAGAGATTTGATAACCTCTAATGGATTTAAAATATTAAATACTATATCAGAATCTTTTGCAACTAGAGAAACTTCTCTATCTACTTCAATAATCGATCATGTAATGACTAATTTAAATAATAATATATTTAAATTTAATATACACGTGAATTCGAATAATTTATCTGACCATAAAATAATATCTTTATCATTAAAAAAATTATTAATCCAAAAAATAAAATGATTCATAAAACTATTACTATCACTGATTATGATTGCTTGAATAAAGATCTTCAAGAGTATCTATATAATAAAAATGATATAAATATTGAAGACATTATTGAATCAATTATAACATTAAAACAAAAACATAGTTTTAATAAAATAATTAGAACCAGAAATGAATCTTGGATAAGTTACAAAATTTCAAAATTAATTAAGTTAAAACAAAAATATTATATAAAATGGAAAAAACATCCTGATAATTATGTTTTTAAAAATGAATATAAAAAGATAAAAAATAAATGTAATTCGGTAATTATAAATGCAAAAAGAAATTATATTCATAATAAATTTCAAAAAGCAGAAGGAAACTCTAAACAATTTTGGAATGTTATATGGTAAATGAAATTTTACTAAATTCATCTTCATCAAACAAAGGTATAAATGTTCATGAATTATATTTGCAACACGAAAATAAACTAATTAATTCTCCAAAAGAACTTGCAAATACATTTAATGATTACATTATAAATATTGGTGAAACATTAGCGAATGAACTAAAACTAAAAAGAAATAACAAAATTCCATTTGAAATTCCAACAATATCTAAATCTAATTTTTTAGAACCTACAGATTCAAGTGAAATTGGAAAAATTATTACTGAGTTAAAAAATAATAGTGCTCCAGGTATTGATTCTATTACAGTATATGATATTAAAAAATTAAAAAATTAAAAAATGTACTAATTATACCTCTTTCATACGTATTGAATAATTTGATGGAAAATGGCATTTTTCCCGATAAATTAAGAATTTCCAAAATTATTTCAATTTTTAAAAATGGTTGTTAGAAAGAAATTGGAAATTATAGATTATTAAATGTTATATCCAAAATTTATGAAAAAATTATAAAAACTAGATTAAAAATTTTTGATGATTATCAGTATGGATTTCAACAAAAATCAAATACCCAATCAGCATTATTAAACTCACTCAATTATATACATACAGTGAGGTCATAAAGTAAATCCCCCCCCCTGCTAACTTTTTAACGGTTATGTTTTTGATTCTGAAAATTTGTCTACTGAGGAATCTAATTCCGAACTTTATAATAAAGGTATTTTGGATTTTGTGGAACTTCCGGTTATACCGAAAGTGGATGGCATCTTATTTTAAATGGAACACGCAGTATATTCTTGCATTTTCGTGTTCTCTATAAAAATAACATTAAATTGACCTAGCATAGTGTGGTCTACGATTAATACTTTCGGAATTACGCCCATTTGAAAATCGCATTTTTATGCAACTTCATTTACACCAGAATTTGGACCCAAGTGCCCCAACTTCCTTATTTTAAATGATTTCTTTTGCAATTAAGTTAATAAGATTAAATTTAAACAACATTTTTACCCAAGAGATTTCCTGTAGATTTTATTACTGTCAAGACATGGAAGGTGGTTATGTTAATCAGCAAAAATAACGAACTTACTATTAAACATAATTTTGTTTAAATTTAATATTATTAACTTAATTGCAAAATATTTCATTTAAAATAACGAAGTTGGGGCAGTTAGGTCCATTTTCCGGTGTAAATGAAGTTGCATAAAAATACGATTTTCAAATGGGCGTAATTCCGAAAGTATTAATCGTAGACCACACTATGCTAGGTTAATTTAATGTTATTTTTATAGTGAACACGAAAATGCAAGAATGTACTGGGTGTTCCATTTAAAATAAGAAAGTTGCCATCCACTTTCGGTATAACCGGAAGTTCCCCAAAATCAAAAATACCTTTATTAGAAAGTTCGGAATTAGATTCCTCAGTAGACAAATTTTCAGAATCAAAAACATAACCGTTCAAAAGTTAGCAGGGGGGGGGGATTTACTTTATGACCGCACTGTATATAAAGAATTGGATTTAAATAAATATGTTGTTGGAATTTTTATAGATTTGAAAAAAGCTTCTGATACAGTTTATCACAATTTGTTATTTAAATTTTTTGTATAAACTTGGTATTAGAGGAGTAGCATTGGACTTTTTTAAATCTTACTTAAAAACTAGAAAGATTTTTACACAAGTAAATAATGAAATTAGTAACGGATTAACACTTAAGATAGGGGTACCTCAAGGTTCTGTTCTTGGACCAATATTGTGTTTAATATATATTACAAATTTAAAATTTACAAAACTAAAAGCACATTACACTGTATTTGCGGATGATACACTGCTTCTTTATTCTGGAAATAATCCAAAAGATTTGGAAAAATTAATTAATGAGGATTTAAAAATATTTAATAAATGGCTGGAAGGAAATTTACTTACTATTAATAAAATCAAAACGGAATATATCATTTTCAAAAATAAAAACTAACCTAAAATTAATTTAAACATCATGATAGATAATCAAATTTTAAAATGTACAAAAGCCACAAAATATTTAGGAATTTTTATTGACAATAAACTATCTTGGGAATTTCATATAAAGCATTTATCAAAAAAATTATCATGTGTAGGGGGAACTTTAAGAAGATTTAAACATTTATGTGACAAAACTAAACAGATAATAAAACATGCATTTTTAATTTCAAATTTAAGATATGGTACAACATCGTTAACAATTTACAAAGAATACTAAATAAATGTTTGAAAAATTTATTTAATATTGGTTGGTTAACTCCTACATCTGATTTATTAATGATGACCAATACTTCATCAATTCAAGAATTGGCTTATGAAGAAAGTTGTATTTTGGCTCATAAAATCGTACATAATAAACATAAACATAATATAAATTTTAAATTAAATAGTGATATTCATAAGCATCTAATAAGAAACAATAATAAAATTCCAAGAACAAATATGGGAAATTTTTGGATATACATAGATAAATAGGGCCAAATCGACTTATTTTTAGCTCTACAATCACCAGTTAAGGATTGTCAGTGTACTTGATTTATTAGATTTTTTTAAGTAAAATTATTATTTTTTTCAAGAACAAGCATTTTATTAGAAGAAGAGTATCATTATAAAAGTCTTAAAAAAACTCTAGTACGGTAAAATAGTAAGAAAAAATCCTTTACTCTATTTTATATGAGAAATTTTGATTCAAAATTAAGACCATTTTAAAATTGTATGTTAAATAAATGCAACTTATTATTATTACTATTTAAAATAAATAGTAAAAAAATGTTATTTTTTCTAATTTAAAGTAACGATGATTACAAAATGCGTGCAAAAATCTAATAACGTAGCAAAACATAATTACTTTTATTCGGCAAATTTTTGTTCAGAATTTAAATAATCCAATAATGACCTAAAAAAATGGGCTCAACCGGGATTTGAACCCGGGACCTCTCGCACCCAAAGCGAGAATCATACCCCTAGACCATTGAGCCTCTGTGAAATGAAGAGGTGAAAGGTGAAAACTTTTATCATTATGTTTATTTTCTAATTTATTAGAGTATATCATCTTATAAATATTAAACAAAATGAGTGTTACTATTTTAATCTAAATATTGATTTATGACATTTACACTAAACCTAAAAAATTCCTACTTAATATCTGCATTGTATTTCATTTTAGATTATTAATTGGTAGAAAAATATACATCGTTGCCTTAATAATTTAATCGATCTCTTATTTTTTAAGATACAAGATATGTTTAAACTTAATATAATTGTATTTATCAAATTTATAAAAATATATTAAAGATACTAAATGAAGCTAACAAGTAAATTAAATCTGAAATATAAATTAATTTAATTAGAAAAGAAGCTTAAAGTGTATTTATTTAAAATAAAAAAAATACTCGGAGGGAAAATTATCATTATTAAAATGAGGTTGAGCAAAGGTTTCTTAAAAAAGCTATAGGTCCCTAGAGATAAATTTTAAGAAAGCAGACTTTTTCTTACGGCCAACTTTTTGTCTTATGTTAATTAATATAATTAAGGAAATTTCTTTTTCAGTAAAGAGCCACATAAAATTTTAAATTTTGTACGAATATTACTGATTTAGAATAAAAATATACTTTTGAAGTTTGAAATTTTTATACCTCAAAAAACAAGTGTATTGATATATTAGCCTGTATTCAGCGATCGTGATGAAAAATTTAGAGACGTCGTTAACGTTAAACACGTGATTAACTTTAACGACGTCTTTAAAATTTTCATCACTGTCGCTGAATACAGGCTATTATGTTTGTACTATGGATAATTCTTACGTTAAAACATGCCGACTTGCGGTTTTCACGAACATGTGTGCCCCATAATTTAAAATTATTTTCCATATACAGGGTGTCCCAACATGGACTACTGAAAAGTTATATTTTTTATATGGAACACCCTGTATATTTTCACGCTATTGTATTCTACTTCAAAAAAGAATATTATTTTGTATAAATCACTATGGGCCTAAATCATTGCTTTTCAAAAAACTCTTCCAAAAATTTTAGAAAAACTCGTAGGTTGAAAAAATGTGAAACTTTCATTCACAGCATGCAGAAAATATACAGGGTGAGGCAGAACGTGAGAATTTAAACAGTTGCGTTTATTCAAATTGAACATCCTATTTTTTTCTCACCATTCAATAGCAATTTAGATAAGATTTTCAATGACATAAGGTTTGTATGTTGAATTATGAACAGTTTTCGAGATTTTTAAAAATTTGTGCAATACAAAGAAGCTATAGACCGTTTACAGATTACAGATTACAGATGACACCTATTGCGCATATTGTTTAGGAGTATGTTTTTAGGTTTGCTTAATTACAGATTTTCAATTTTCCTAGTTTCCATCGAAAAAGATTATGATTCGGCATTATGGCTGATTTTAAGACTAAAGTTTTATTTTATTATTGTAATAAATATACAAAGCATAGCAATTTCTAGTTAGATAAAAGACCATTTATTTATTGCTTGGAGCTAGTGGAACATCTTTTCAATATTTTTACATACATAACATGTTTTAGCCTAGAATGCCCAGATTATAAAGACTTTTGTAAATAAAAATAAAGGTAATGGAGATAGAAGTAAATATGTGATAGATAAATGGTTGAAAATCATATCACCTGATATAACAAGTACTTTAACTAATTATCGATTAAGTACGCCGTTTAATTGGGTAAATATACTTTACCACAGTAATGGAGTTGCTAATTAACAAGCTTTCAAATAATAACATTAAACAAATATTTACATGTACCTTTATGTTTACTTTTATAACATTACAAACTTCATCAACTTCCGGTTGTTGCTAGTTCTTATTACTCTCTCGTGAATGTTTTTCCTTCTTTATTGCTTTTTCTAATGCTTACATAGGTGCAGGTAGTGTAAGTTTATTTGCGTTTCTAAAGCGCACTATCAAGTATCGATCAAACATATATTAAATTCAATAAAATTCCCATATTAATTAAATGGATCTTTCATTTAATATTTCTGCTAAGTTGGATGAGAAGATATCAATTTGTTTTTGCTTTTCAATATTATATAAAATTTGATTGAACTTAGTAGACACCGGTGAATACGGTCAATTGTCTTTAAGCATCCTAATTATAACATTAATTTTTATCATACCTATCACTTTTTTTTGCAGTCATAAATTCCTGGATACTGCTCTAAATTAAAAAAAAACGGACATTGTAAAAAAATCTTTAAACAAGGGTCATACCTACGATGTACTCTTATGGGGCGATTCGTGGCAATCAGAAAGAGTTTTTGGTCTCCAAAGGAAAGCAGTTATGATATGAGGAATTAAAAAAAAAAACACAGTACCTTCACTTTTCATTCTACAATGTTTAATGTATGAGGTCATATTAATTCAGTGGGCTCTTCGTTTACCCTTCAAGAATCAATTTGGTTTGATTTAGCTACAATGATACAGAAGGCACAAATCACAATAACTAAATACAAAATTTTAAAAAATTAACACAACGGCAAAAATTCGACCCACGCTTCTGCTTGTGTGTAGTTTAGTTACTCTGTTATAATATTGACATGATTTTATGTTACTATGAACTTGAATCCGAAAAATTCCCCAGATTTTTAGACGGGAAATTTCAACTGACCACAATCATTTTAACTCACCCTGTACTATAAAATATACAATACATTAGTATATTAACAAAAATGTCTTAGTTTAACACTTTAGAAAAATTATTCCCAAAAAAAGTCATATGAAGGGAAGTTTTTCTATTATTTTCTACTTTCAGATCGTTTAATAAAGTCATACCTCCACTAATAGTATATTGAGGGCGCGTTCCAGTAATGAACACTAAAGCCCTCGACCACGACTGCAAAATTTTCCCGTTCCACTAGCTCAAAAGGTCACCATTCAACAAACAACCACAGAAACCCAAGAATAAATACGGTCGTTGTGAGCTTCTTGCGGTCGCCATCGATGACGTTTTTATGCACTAAAGAAACAACCGCGGTCTTATGTGGAACGATTTTGCGGTCGTCGTGGGCTTTAGTGTTCATAACTGGAACGCTCCCTAAGCAACGAGTTTCATAAGTCAAGTATTATTGCACGCGTCCAAGTTTAAAAAACGAGACGCGTAGCGGCGAGTTTTTTAATGGACGAGTGCAATAATTGACTTATGAACGAGTTGCTTATACTATTTTTTATAATTTGCGCAAAAATTAAATAAATTTGGAAATTATTCGAGGAACAAATATTTCTTTATTTTTTTAGCAGTTGGTGACAATGATTTCTTATCGAATCGTTGTTATAACAACAGAAAACATAGAAGTCTTGACAGTGACAGTTTAATTTAAGGTTTCAGTTTTTAGATTTTAAGTTGCAGATTTTTAGTGTAAAACTAGTGATAAGTTATCGTGTATCCTACCAGATATTCCGAAAATTGCAAAAAAATAGTAAGCCCTTAATTTTTGATAAATCTTGACATATTTTCACAAAAATCAATACCACATATTTGACTTTTCTTATTTGATAATTAAATTTAAAGATTATTTAATTTAATTTTTGTTGGAAATTAATTATTTATAAGGAGTGAGGAATTATTCTGTATCCTACCAAAAATTTAGGAGACATAAAAAACATAGCAAGTACTTTAAATCTTGAAATTTATTTACGATAATCAATACCACAAATTTGACAGATCAATGCTACCAACTTCGTAAGCGGGTGCTATAATGATTGCGCTGTGGCCCATTATGGTTTCGCTAGCGGTGTTTTAAAAGGAATATAAAGAAGCTTTTCAAAAACTGAGTATATATCATCTTCCCCATAGAGAAAATGTTTATTACTGGAGGTTTATTTATTTTTGGGAGCAATACTTAATATTAAAAATGCTATGGCGAGTAACGAAATCTTGTTTTTAATTTAATCTTTAAATGAGTTTTTTGCAAGAACCAAGTATCGTATTGAAAAATACAATACGTATTAAAAATTTAATTGATTTTAAAATTTTTTAATACGATTCTTGGTTTTCCGAAAACAAAATATTTAAAGGCAAAACTTCTATTAGTAAGTAGACATGGCAAAATTCATGTACTGTCTAAATTGTGTTTCTTTTCCGAAGATCAGAGGTCATATTGATAACATGAAACTCTAAATATTTTCTCATATCATCTTATGTATAAAATAAAGCAAATTCCCTTTACTTTAAATACATATTATTTATAATTCTTTAAAATTTTCTTTATTTCCTGTTTTTTTTCTATTACAATTTAACTTAGATTCGTCAAAAGGTTTGAAGTAGATTTGGACGCCAAGAAAAAAATGGTACGCATATTTAACCCTAACACCAGCGTCGTTTTCTACCTCCAACTCAAGACAAAGATGGATTGACTTTTCCGAACTGTATAAAGTAGCGTCCAAATCTACTCCAACCTTTTCAGAAGTGTATAGGTACATTAGCGTCCAAAAATTCAGAAAATCTTGGGCAAAAGAAATTTTAAGTTTGGTTATTAGCTTATTGTTTAATAAGAATAATTTGTACCTTAGTAAGGTAACACATACAGCCAGTCATACAGCTAAAAAATTGACAGATAATCCATTGTATTTCTGTCAATATTTTAGTTTAATTGTTAAGTGTTACTTGAAGCTGAAGTGGAACCTGTAAAACGGGGCTATACCATTATAAAGTCTGCATCTTACATCTAAATACAACATACTTTAACACTAATCGTATTCGAAATGACTTACCTTTCACTTTACATCTTGTAGAGGCTCAATGGTCTAGGGGTATGATTCTCGCTTTGGGTGCGAGAGGTCCCGGGTTCAAATCCCGGTTGAGCCCATTTTTTTTAATTATCTACGGATCTTTACCACATCTTTCAGAACTTTCACCCAACTTTGGTCACAATATTTGAGTTTTAAGTATTTTTTCCTACTTTTATAAACCTATTTGTTGCATTTTATAGAGATTTTAAAATACATTTACGTAGAAGTTGCAAAGATTTTTTTGCACATTTTTAAAAATGGATTAATTATTTTTAATTAATACATATCTGTAATATTTAACGAACTAATTTAATATTTTTTACCAGGGTCCAAGGTTAAAATAGAATTGTTTAGAACATATTATTTTTTAAATATGTTGTATTAACTTATTTTTGGTATTTTAGTTATATTTTATATTAATTTAAATATGTAGTATAATCCGCTTATCATTATCTCCATTTAAATTCGTTAAAACAATAACTCCAAAATAATCAAATTATATTTTTTTAAAGTAATTAAATTTCAACATAAACCAAATTCAATGAATCGCAAATCATCCACGATAAGCTGTTATTTGAAGATAAATTTTTAATCTCCTTTAATTTAATATTTTTAATAGCATTTTTAATAATACCTAGTTAATTATTTCTGTTTTACTGAGCTCAAAAAAATACATGGCATACTGTGTAGATTTGTACCCCACAATAAAATTAATGTATTTTTTCTTTAGTATTTCAATTTGTTAATTACTCATTAAAAAAACAAAATTTAAGTATTTATTTTAAATAAAGAACAAAACTCAAGTTAAGAGAAATGAATTTAAAAAAGTAGTACTTCCTCACAAACTTTAAGCCGAGGGTACGTTCAGTACGACGAAGGTTAAATATTCTTTAACATTTATACAACTAATTTTTCGCTAAAAATATATCTAGGTACATGTGATAAATTTTATAGAAAATGTCAAAAAAATTAAGGACGCACTCACATTTTCAAAAAACAAAAAATTGGAGATATTTTGTCAAATATCGTTATAATCTTTAACTTGTCTTAAGAGCATTTTCCTAGACACCCGCGATAAATTTTCCCTTGGAGATAATAACAAGGAATAGAAATTATGACCAAAAAACTGATAATTAATGAGAATCCCTAGAGGGCGCGCGAGTTTGGGAGGAAAATTGTGAAAAATCATGAAATCGAATTCGTTCTGCAGTCATAACTCAAGTTTCCCTCGTTAGATTTTCAATTTTTTTTTCAGATTTATAATCTAAATTGATTAGGCTACATCCTGTCAGAGAGTTACCTTCTGCAACCTAGCACAAAATTAATTAGAGGGGTCAAAAGTTAAGGTACTTTTAGATCATTATATTTTTTTTGTACATTCTCCATTTTTTTTCCTTCTGGCAGGAATTAAAGAAATGACTTCTAAATCATCTACAAAAAAATTATGCAAAAATGTTGTTCGTACTAGCTTTTACAACTGCAGAACTAAACCACTATACCGGGTGGAAATGAAACTAGGGGCACCCCTGGCATTTCTTTATTTATGAAAATAAAAAATTAGAATTTTGATATCTTATATGATCTAAGAAAACAAATTTTATGGATCGAATAAATCTTTCACTTTACTTCCGGTTTATCAGGAAATGGCACCCACTTTCTTATTTTAAATGTAACCCCCTGATTTTTTCTACGTAAAATCAATCATTGGTTAGTTTTAAGTATGTTTATGACAAAAAAAATTTTTTTTTTCAAAACTAAGAAAAAATGTTGAATTTTTTTTTGGTAAAATATTTGAGTAAAACCTACAAAAACTATTTTTAAACATACATATGGGATATCACATTCGATCCATAAGATTTGTTTTCTTAGATCATATAATATACAAAAATTTTAATTTTCTATTTCCATAAATAAAGAAATGCCAGGGGTGGCCCTAGTTTCATTTCCACCCGGTATTTGCCGTTTAAGAAATTGCTCTTAATGCAAATACGAAAAAATGTACAGGGTGGAATAGTCTAGAAAGTGAGGGATATCGTGCAAATGTGTGAAAATAGCCGAACGAGGCGCTAGCCGAATGAGGATATTACACGAGCACGAAATTCACTTTCTTGCGACTTGCGTATGCTATTTTTTATCGACGACCACTGAGATTTTGCGACCATTATAAATATTTTGTAGTAATAACAACTAAAAATTCATAACATAACCTGTTTTAACATCAGCTGACATTGAAGTTATCGATTATTTTTAGTTAAATGTACCAAATTGTAGGTGGCGCTGTTTTGACGGAAGCAACTGATCGAAACGAATAAAAAATGTTCCTATTTTGTTTAAATTTTACACAAAAGTTAATTATATAATGATTTTAACAATAAAATAAGTAATATTAGCGGGGTTAAATATAAATTTTTATTTGAACTGTCCTTTCTTGCAAGTTCAAAAAAATCCAAGAGAGGGCTTTCGGAATTCCTTTGCAGCACCTCTATCGAAAATTACAAGAAGTACAAAACAGAAACCCAACCACAATAGTGTTGAAATGATAGATTTTCTAAACTACTAATATGAATGACATATATATATAATTAAATTTTCTCATATGGTCGTCGGGAAAAATTATTTTCACTGGCCTATGAAAGAACACATTTTTATTAATATACAGCTTTGAACGATGAATTACCGCGAAATTATTGGAAAAAATAATTTTTCCGACGACCATATGAAAAAATCGTATATGTCATTTAAATAAGTGGTTTAGAAAATCTATCATTGCTACACTAGTGACTTTGGGTTTCTATTATGTAACTGTGAGAACTTCTTGTAATATTCGATAGAGGCGCTGCGTAGGAATTCCGAAACCCCTCTCTTGGATTCTTTTGAAGTTCCAAAAAAACGACAGGTCAAATAAAAATTTATTTTATATTTAACCCCGCTAATATTACTTATTTTATTATTAAAATTATTACACAGGGTGTCCCTGAATAACTGCTACATTTTTTGTGGTGATAGAGGAAGTGAAACTAAGCCTTTTTGACTTATAAAGTTTAAAAAATATTTTCAGAGGCGTTACATGTACTTACGTTTTTGATAATTATAAAAGTCCTAAAATAATCCTTGATCAATGTTCTACAGAAAAGCTACTCTTATTATATCGGTCCGGTGCTTCATTTCGGAGTAAAAGTAGATTTTATAATTTTTAGCTAAAAATATGAATTTAAAAAACAACTTCCAAATTAGGCCAATTTACTTAAATTATAATGTACTACATACTACATATGTGGGCTGCTCCATATGCAAGATGCATGCTTCTATTTTCGCATTTGAAAATTTATGCATTTTTAATATTGCAACTATCAAACACTAATTAGTAAAAATAGGGGCTACTTAGAACCTATAATTAACAAAGTATTGTGGTAATTCGCCTACTTTGATATTTGATATTTGTATGTTTTCCGATAAATCACGAAATTTTCATAAGCATAATTTTATGGCTAGCGCCTCCTTCGGCTATTTTCACACTAGCCCAAAATTCCTCACTTTCTAGCTCGTTGCGTAATATACTATTAAAACCAATTATACAATTTGTTTTTTTTTCAGTTTGTTATTGCCAATTTTGATAGT
This sequence comes from Stenus bimaculatus, assembly GCA_963971135.1. NCBI lineage: Eukaryota > Metazoa > Arthropoda > Insecta > Coleoptera > Staphylinidae > Stenus > Stenus bimaculatus. The sequence goes on from OZ020180.1 coordinate 30,969,242, forward strand.
TTCCAAATGCTTCAATTTGAATGGTTGTCAATAAAGTTTTATTTACATAATATTTTTTTGGAAAAACGTAATTAGAGGAACCTGGTTTTGGCCACTTTTTTTGCATTTGACTGTAACTATCGTTTTCACACTAAAAACTCACCCTGTATACAGAGGGATTTAAAAAATCTGCCAGAGCTGTAACTATTTTATTTCTTAGTTTTTTTTAAGAACTTCTTTAACTTTTATATTTTGGTAATGTTTATTTGTCACGATTTAAATAATACTGTATTTACATTTTTATTTTTACAAACATTTCTTATATTTTAATTTTTTTAGGTTAAGCTATTTTATTTGCTATATTAAAGTAGGATACGAAATTAAAAACAACTTAGCCCATTTTTGTGGTCTTCATTTAAGATCTTTGATTTAATGTTTTTTGAATTTTTACAATCACATGGCAAACAATAAATAACAAATGTTAGTTTCTAAATTTATATTCTATCACAAAAGAAATAAAAAAGACGCAGTCGGTAGGATTCGAACCTACGCTCCCAGAGGGAATCTGATTTCTAGTCAGACGCCTTAACCGCTCGGCCACGACTGCTGATACTTAATAGAAGATTTATTGGATCATGTAAGGAATTAAATCAGTGGTTTTAATTTTAAAATCATTTTTCTTTAATTAATAGAAAAATAAGTTTCTTTAAATACAAGAAGATCAATATTTAAAGAAGATAAATCATAACTTCGTTAAAATAAAATTCAAAAAATTACATGATCTGTTCATTTTATTTTCAAAAAACTTTATTTTATTCATTACAGAACATTGACATGTCTAGTTACATAATACATCTAAAAACAAAATACAGCGACAAGTAAAATACGTATTCAAAGTTTGATTTTAAGTTTTGATATAAGAGGAACTTTTGCAGGGTGAAGTTGAGGATACATATTATCATAGTGGTACCATTGTGGAACCCAATATTTTGAACTTACATTAAATACATCTAAAGAATAAAATTCACCGCGTATTAATTTGTTTTCTTATATGTTTGAACTTATCAAGTAATAAGTGTTTAACTCATTTAGGAAGAACATTATACAACTCTACACCCTTAAAGTAAGGTAAATTTTCATAAAAAGTATGTCTGTGGTGAAGTTGGCGCAAATCTTCCAAGTGACTTGTGTTGTGGCAGTGTATAACTTTACCTTTAGTGTGTTTATCATAATTATTGTGAAAATATCAAACCAATTTAAAAATATAAATACAAGGGACCGTTAATAGATTATGTTCTATGAAAAGCCTGCCGCATCCCCGAATGCATGCAGCATGCGACACGGATCATTGTATTTCAGGTTTAAAACTAATCCTTTTTTGGATTATAAATATTGTTACTCTCGCTAAAAGCACCCCAAATACTAATATTGTAACTAATACGACTATAAACCACTGCGTAATATACTGTAGATAATGCTGAGCGATTAAGATTATTTTTCAGCGATGAGAGCACCAAGCACCAAGCTTATCATTAATGTGTTGGACTAAAGCAGGAGCTCGGTAGAATGTCCTGTTCGAAAACCATGTTGATTGGGGTACAGAACATCAAACTTATTAAAATATTCTACAAGCCTGTGAACTACTGACTGTTTAATAATCTTAGATAGTGAGCTCAGTATTGAAATCGAACAATACTTATTATTAATATTTGTGAATCTCCCTTTTTAAAAATGGGTACGATATATGCAGGTTTTAATGGTTTGGGAAACTTACCCAACGAGACGAGAAATAATAGTTTTATTTCATGTTCTTACGTGGCGTTCACACGGTCAATATTATTAACGCAATATCGAGTTTCTTCAATATATTGACAGTGTAAACGCTATATTGAAGTAATAATTTTGACTTCAATAGGGTAAAAAGTATAACAATAATATTGTTATTAAGTATAACAATAATATTGCTTCAATAATATTGTTATATCCTTTACCTTATTGGCGTCAATAATATTGCTTCAATATAGCGTTTACACGGTCAATATATTGAAGAAACTCGATATTGCGTCAATAATATTGACCGTGCAAACGCCGCCTTAAAAGCAATCATTTCATGATCGCCAAGAAAACCGTTTTTAGTATGAAATATCGAAATTTCTTTGAAAAAGTTATATTCATTGTGAAGTAAAGAAGAGGCAATTATTTTTTTATCAAATTGCGATGATTTCCGTGGCTTACAAGGCAAGAAAGGAAATGCTACATTACAGCATCACGAAACATGGTCACTAAAAGTGTTGAAAACTGTATCAATATCATCAGTGTCAAAATTTGTATATAGATCCAGTAACGTTTTTGAAGGAAAGCAATAGACAAAAATATAAAAAAAAAATTTATTCGATAACATATTTTACCGGTTGGAAACGAAACACGGGTCACCTCTATAACAACTTTATTTATAAAATTAAAAATTTGAAATTTGACTATGTTGTAAGATTCAAGAAAAAACATTTTGGCACTAAAAAAATTTTCAATATGAAATGTAACACCCACCTGGTACCTACATATATACTTACCTGTGTATTCATTAAATGTTTTATCGTCAGTCCTTCAATTACAAACCAGTTTTAAATTCAATACGAAATTTTTTACAATTGTCCAAAAATCAATTAATGCTAGCGAGAAGTGCGTGACGCGAAAATTTTACCGACTGTAACGATATTCGTCAGAAAAGTTTAAAAGTTCTAAAAGTAGAGCTAAACATGTATTCTCTATCACCGCTTCTTCTTAATTCGTAATTATTAATTGAAGATTTGTGTTGTTCCTACAAGGGTCAGTTTTTTTAGAGAATAGTATATAACTAAAAGTTTATAATTATTTATTAACTATAAAATTCTTAACAAACAAATGCAGCTAGCAGGGACAACAAAAACACCTAGCAAAGCATTGAAAAGCAACGATACGCTGAAATTTAGACTGATTCCAATCCTGCTTATTCGTTGCTATTGCTATTAGTGCTGTTCACCGAACTCGAACTTTTTGAAAATAAAAAGTTCGAACTGTTCGAACCCGTTCGACATAATAATAAAAGTTCGAACTTTCAAAAATTCTAACCCGATAACTCTAGATAGTATAAGTACAAGTTAAGTATCACTGTAAATCGGACTTACGATCATGTCATTTGAAAAATTAAAGATATTTGCAAAAAAATGCATTTTAAAAATTATATAAATTAGTTTGTAAAAATCTGCTGAATAATTTACAATTTGTTTTACGTATTTAAATTATTTAAGGGTAGTTTTAATATTTTGATTAAAAAAATTACCAAAAAAATCTCCAAATTTTTTGTAAAGTTCAGAATTTTTTTTTTTATCACAATCATACTTAGAACTTACCAATGTTTAATAAAAACTACAAATAAATAGAGAGTTACGTTTTAAATAAGAAAGTTGATATCATTACCTGTGAAACTGAAATTTGAAAATATTTTCAGTTTAATAAATGCGTTTTCTTGTACAATTACTACGTTTCCATCGGGGATTGAATCGGATTTGAATTCTTGATTCTATTTGAAAACTGGATGGAAACGCGCAATTTATCGTTACGATATCGTACTCGGCCTCAAGGTCGATACTGCTTTTTCTGGGATCGTATCTAGTTTGAGCTGAATAATATCTAATTTTTAACGCTTTACGTCCTTCAGATTGTAATTGCTGGTTCAATTTTAGGGTTTTAGGACTGGATAATTAGAAAAATACTGCGTAGATTTGCTTACTAGTTTCGAAATTTATTTTAATTTCTTCTTCAGAGCTCCAATAAATAATTACAGAATTAAAACTTAATTTTGCCAACATTGAATTACATAAACATACATGTTACAAACATTAAAAAACAAAAAATTAAAAACACAGCGTACATTAACAAGGTTGAGCACATTGATATTGTCAAGCACATTAAAATATTTAAAAACTTCAAAAAAATTAAAATACCTACATTTTCAAACACCAAAAATGATCAAAAAAACCGAAATTAAAAAACATACAACACTCCAAAATTTAAAATTTAAAATTTTAAAAATTCAAAAATTTTTTAACAAATTTCAAAAATGCTGGACGCATATTAAATCTAAAGACATTAGCCTAAAAACATACCTCATCAACTATTATTTTTCTATTTGTCATTAAAATTCCACAATTCATGGTTTGGATGATTGATAACTGTTTTTGATCTTAATTTTGTTAATCACTGCTTACTCTTATGATTCTTAATTTTCACTTGGATTGCAAATTGTAATTTTTAGTCAGCTTGTACTTGACATTTTCCGTCGTTGACATTTTTCGTAATACCAATATAATTTTTAATATATCAATAATTATAAGATTAAACGAACTTACCTTAAGTGAAGTTCTGATCTTAATTGTATGAAATCCCTATTCCGAATAGTTCAATTATTGTAGACCTGCGTCCAGTGTCTATTTACCACACTTCCAAAGCCTAAAATTAAAAATATAGGCTCTGCAACTCTCCGCGCATGTCATCAGCGCCAGCGCCAAGCCGTTCATTCGTTTAAAGCCTAACCGTAATCTATTCAAAAAGGGGGAAAAATAAGGGAAGGGAGGGATTGAACTATTCGGAATAGGGATTTCATACAATTAAGATCAGAACTTCACTTAAGGTAAGTTCGTTTAATCTTATAATTGTATTTCAATCCCTATTCCTCTAGTTCAATTATTGTAGATGTTTAAAGCTGATTACGGTTTCAAATTTTATTTTAAGTAACCCTAAGTTGGAAAAAATAAAAAACCTTAATTCCAAAAGAAAAAATAAATATATTCTTAAATTCATACAGAAAAATAAAAAAACAATTTAATTCTTAAAACAAAGAATAACTCTAAACATTAGGAACATAATAAACGTTAATAAAATACAATAATATAGGATTTGAAATAATCCAATAGGAAAAAAAAAAAAAAAAATTATTGCAAACCACTATGATTTTATTATAGCCCTCGCCAAAACGTCCTCATTGGTTAGTTCAAGATTATAAAATTTTGTAAAAACTTCTGACTTTCTTGTCCAGCCTGCTGTTTTCCGAATGGTTTCCAGGCTAATGCCTGCTCGGTTAGCAGCTGATGTAGTTGCATGTCGGGTGCTGTGAGCTTTGAAGATGCTTGTGTTTATTCCACTTTTTCCTAAGATGATTTTAACCCATCTTCCTAGTGTTTGAGAGGATACAGCCTTGTATGGTTTTTTCCATGATATAAACAAATAGTCCAGGTTGCTCCTTATACTCTTGGTTCTTTCTAAATAGGATTGTAGTGTGAAAGCTGCGCAAATAGTTTTTTCTTTGAAAAAAGGTAAAACTAACTTCGGTTGAAGTTTATTTAAGCCTGAAGTTTTAATACAATCGGTAATTCTAATTTCAATTTTATCCTTATGTATACCAATATTTGATATTTTGATTGCCTTTAAGGTTTGAATTCTATGAGCCGTAGTTAAGGCAATTAACGTTATTAACTTCATCGATAGATCCTTTAAAGCCAGCTTGGTGTTGCAAGGTAATGTTTGTAGAAAAGTTAAAACCACGTTAGGATCCCAGATGGCCTCATATCTGGGTTTTGGTGGACGATTTTTGACTATTCCTTTAAAAAATCTCTTTATTCTGTAGTCCTCCCCTATTTGGGGTCCCATTAGTAAGGAGATTGCCGATCTTATACAATTTAAACTGCTGTAAGATGAGCCCTTATCATACTCCTGCGTTAAGAACAATAGTATATGGAAACAAGATGAATTGAAAAAATCTAGATCTTCTTTAAGACAAAATTCCCACCATTTCCTTAAGGCACAATTGTATTGACTTTGTGAAGACTTTGATAAAGAATCTATAGATAGATCAATTGATATTCCTGGTACATCCTTTAATTCAAAAGCTTGCCTGATAACCTGGCGGAAGCCAGGGAAATGCTTTCCCATAACGGATGTGGATCTTTCCTAGAGGAAGTTAATAAATTTATATTTGATTCAAATATCAATGGTTTATTAACACAAATTGAAATAAATAGGGGCCACCATGGCTGGGTAGGCCAATTTGGAACCACTACAATTCCCTCTGATCCTTCATAAACTATTTTCCTTAAAACCTTTAAAATAATTGAAAAGGGGGGAAAAGCATAAAAGAACATATCTTTCCAAGGGATTGTAAAAGAATCAATTGCCCAAGATTCTGGATCTTTTTTCCATGACACATATTTCTTACATTTTGTGTTGGACCTACTAGCAAAGAGGTCAATTTCAGGCAATCCAAATTCCTTAACAATCTTTTTAAAAATCAAACCGGAAAGTTCATACTCAATTTCCTGTTCTCCCCTTCTCGATTCCTCATCAGCCTCCTTGTTTTCAGCCGAGCTAATATAAGAAGCAAAAACAAAAATGTTTCTTTCTTCGCACCATTCCCAAATCTTTCTAGAAAGTTGATTTAAATTTTCAAATCTGACACCTCCACATTTATTTATATATGCTACCGCAGTGGTATTGTCAATTCTCAATAAAATCTCACAATTACTAACAGATCTGGTAAAACATTTTAACCCAAACAATGCTGCCATTAATTCAAGTATGTTTATATGATACTTTTGTTCTTCTTGGTTCCAAAAACCATGTATACGTTCCCCATTACAAAAAACACCCCAACCACTTCTGGAGGCATCCGAAAAAATAACCAATTCATAACTGAAATTTCTAATCGGATTAGGAACTTGTAAATTTTTCATCCACCAAAGAATTTCTTTATTTAAGGATGCAGGAACTATCATATTGCTGTCAAAAATTCCTTTATTAAGGCAAAGTTCCTTATATTTTACAACTTCGAAGGGTTTTATATGAATCCAACCAAACCTAACTGCAGGGCAACATGCTACTAGTTTACCTACTAAACTTGCAAATTCTCTTATCTTTACCCCTTTTCCGATCTTAAAACAATTAAGATTTGACCGAAGTTTGATGATTTTTTCCTCGGGAACATTTAAACTTAAATTACTGGAATTAAACATAAATCCAAGAAATTTGCATTGTTTTGAAGGTATTAAATTACACTTCTTTTTATTAATTATAAAACCCAAATGTTCTAGTAATTTTACTGTTGTCTCAATATTATCCCTGCAGGTTTCCATTGTATTACCCAGTAATAAAAAGTCATCAATATATGCAACTGAAAGAAACCCTCGTTCACGTAAATAACCCACTACTGGCTTTATTAATTTCGTGAAAATAAAAGGTGCGGTACATAAACCAAAAGGTAAACAAGTGAATTCATAAAGAGTTCCTTGAAATTGAAAACGTAACAACTTTCTAGAAGACTTGTGTATTGGTACCAAATAATATGCATCTTTGAGGTCCACCAATCCCATATAGGAGTCTTTTGTCATTAAATTTATGGCTGACCTCCAATCCTCCATTTTAAAATGAAGCTTTTGCACAAAATCATTCAATTTCTTTAGATTTAATATAAATCTATAAGAACCATCGGGTTTTGGGACCAAAAATATACTAGAAATATATTGTCCTTTTTCATGATTGCAGGGAGTAATTACTCCCATATTTAGTAGTTTTTGAATGTGAAGATTGCATTCATTATTTTCAAACAACGATCTACTCTTTTCAAGTGGAACGACTTTTTGATAAACATTTGAAATTAGTGGAATTTTATATCCCCTTAGTAGATTTATGATAAAAGGATCAGAGGTAATGTCCTTCCAGTTTTTAACAAAATGTTTAAGTCGACCAGAGATTTTACTTACTTCTAATATTGATGTCTCCTGTATGGTTGATGTTGTTTGGTTTTCTGATACTGTTGGTTTTTTTTGTTTTTTGTGAGACCTTTGTCTGTCGCCAGTTGTGCCCCCCCCAATTCTGTTGTTGATTTTGACGAGAAGTGGACGGGGCTTTGAAGTTTTTTGACTTCTTTGTTGATGAAGGAGCAGTAGTCGTCTTTGTCTTCTGAATTGCCAATTCCTCGGACACCTTTTCTAAATTCTTTGCAGTCTTCACTTCTTCCTCCAAATTATTCCCAAATAAGAATTCATCAATTGAAGTTTGATTTAAAGTTTGCCTTAGACTTTGTTTTATATTCGGGGCCAATAAAGCCCTTCTTATTGTGCTCTGAGTATATTGCACATCAGCTAGAATTCTAATTGAATCGTTTAAACATTCAATCATATTCAGATTTGTTGATCTGTCACTTCCTCCCCCTCCATTTTTTATCAATTCGGTTAGACATCTGCTTGAGGCAGTTAAAGCAGCACTTATCTTTTTTTGATTTGACAACAATTTGCTGTCTCGCTGCAAATGTGTTTCCGAAGTACACCTAACGATTGAATCATTAAGTTTAGGGGGGTTAATTGTACCACAATTTATTGGTATGGGATATTTATCCATAATAGAGGTAAGATCCTCCGTTTTTAAACCATATTTTAAAATATGGGCTAGATTCAAACTTAATTTTTGTTGAATCGGTGGTCCCACATTGTCCTTTATAATCACATCATCCCCCAGGAGTGCGAGTATTTCCCTATCAATATTTTCATCTTGGGGTTGGATATTTTCCTTATCCATAGTAAGATTTGACGAACCTGCGCCCTGAACCAAATCTTGAGTTACTAGTGCGCATTCCACCTCGCGCCCTGGCGAATCAGTCCGAAGATTTCCGAACTCGTATTGATTTTCTGGGGATGGCGTGTCTGCGTACCGTAAGGAATCGTGCGTTGGCGTCACATCTGCGTTAAAGAAAAAACGTCCCTTGTTAGATACGCCATTTGCATTAAATGTTAAAATACATTTAACATTTTTAATCTAGCACATAGTCTAGCTTCATGAAAAGAGAAAAATCTAATTCACGGATAAAAAACCACGTAAGTGGTTTCGGCACATAGGCCGACTTTGTGAAAAAGATAACAATCTATTTCACAGAACTTTGCAGTTTTTTCTCGCATTTCTAAAAAGAGAAAACAAAAACATTAGTCACTTACTTGGAGACGAATTTGAATTAATTGAAGAATCTGTGCTATGTCTTCTTGTGACTTTTCTTTCTAATCTCTTTAACTTCTTGCTTAAGCGCGCTATTTCTTCCATGTTGCGTCGTTTACCCATTTTGCTATTTTGGAGAGCGAAGCGTGCAGTATGCTCGACACACAGAACAAGAATGAACGGCTTGGCGCTGGCGCTGATGACATGCGCGGAGAGTTGCAGAGCCTATATTTTTAATTTTAGGCTTTGGAAGTGTGGTAAATAGACACTGGACGCAGGTCTACAATAATTGAACTAGAGGAATAGGGATTGAAATACAATATAATTGTCCATGGTGTATGTATTTCTTTTATAAAAATCAAATCAATTTCTTTTCAATTGTAGCCTTTATTTGAAATACAATTTTTTATTAAAATAGCTAATGCATTTTCGATCCTTAGATCATCATCAGGCTATAAAACATTAAATAAAAATAAAAATAATACTATAACAAAGTATTAATAGAAATTACCTTGAAAAATATTTTAAAAAATTCAAACAAAAATGACTTATGTAAAAAATTGTAAATAAATAAATAAAATTAAATTTTGTTTCACAAAGATTACTATAAAAAATAAACTTTTTATAAACTAAAATAACAAGTAAAGTAAAATAAATAAAATCTTGATGTAAAATATAAAATAAAATATAATAAGTTTATAATAAATTTATTTTATCAAAAAATTTTGTGCATTTGTAATTAATAATATCATTAACGCTAAGGTCTTTTCTTTTTGAAAAACAAATTTCTAAGTTTTCTGCCAAATCAAGTTTTTTGCCTTTATTATAAAAATGCAAAATAGAACAAAAATTTTTAGAGTCAAATGTATGAATATTATCATTAATGTGTAATGCGAAATTTGAATCTGTTTTATTTAGTTGTATACTGCTCAAGTGTTCTTTAATTCTTGTTGCAATTTTTCTACCAGTTTGTCCACAATACTCTTTACCACAATTACAAACAAGTTTATATACACCACTTCTTTGCATACAACTAATGGATCATTGCATTGATTTTTATTCGAATCATCCTATGTCCCAAAAGTTGGCTTTTTTCAATTCTTCTTTTTATAGATGTTTTTCAATTCCATTAACATATCAAAATTTTAGTAAAGAAATTGAAAATATTCTTCACATTGCATTTAAAAATCATTTTTCAAAATTAACCATTTTTGAACATTTTCTTAAAATTAGAAGTAATTGTTTACATAAATATCTTAATAATGGATTATATTCCAAAATTGAAGATAAGATATATTTTTCGATACCATTTATTCCGAAAGTTTCTTACAAAATTAAAAATATTTTGAAAAACATTGACGACAAAATTATAGTAACTTTTAAGAAACCAACAAATTTCCAAAATATTTTCGTTAAAAACAAAGATCCCATTAGTTGTATGCAAAGAAGTGGTGTATATAAACTTGTTTGTAATTGTGGTAAAGAGTATTGTGGACAAACTGGTAGAAAAATTGCAACAAGAATTAAAGAACACTTGAGCAGTATACAACTAAATAAAACAGATTCAAATTTCGCATTGCACATTAATGATAATAATCATACATTTGACTCTAAAAATTTTTGTTCTATTTTGCATTTTTATAATAAAGGCAAAAAACTTGATTTGGCAGAAAACTTAGAAATTTGTTTTTCAAAAAGAAAAGACCTTAGCGTTAATGATATTATTAATTACAAATGCACAAAATTTTTTGATAAAATAAATTTATTATAAACTTATTATATTTTATTTTATATTTTACATCAAGATTTTATTTATTTTACTTTACTTGTTATTTTAGTTTATAAAAAGTTTATTTTTTATAGTAATCTTTGTGAAACAAAATTTAATTTTATTTATTTATTTACAATTTTTTACATAAGTCATTTTTGTTTGAATTTTTTAAAATATTTTTCAAGGTAATTTCTATTAATACTTTGTTATAGTATTATTTTTATTTTTATTTAATGTTTTATAGCCTGATGATGATCTAAGGATCGAAAATGCATTAGCTATTTTCATAAAAAATTGTATTTCAAATAAAGGCTACAATTGAAAAGAAATTGATTTGATTTTTTTTAATTTTTAATATGTTACCAACAACTTGAAACTTAAAACCCAATATTTTGTATTAAAAATTGTTATTTTTTGTTTAATATGTTAAGGACGTTTGAATATAATGTATTTAAATTATTTAAATCTGATCTAAGATTCACACTTTTTTCGTTTTTGTTAATTTCAATGGACTCTTTTAGGAGTTCGTTTGGTTAAGTTTTCCTCATTACCTAAGATTTTTATTTTATCGATGTCACAATCAAATTCATGTTTGTAACTAATTGTATGATTAGCTAATGCAGTTTTTTCTGTGTTAGTTTTATTTTTACAGTTATATTTATGTGAATTAACCCTAATGCAAATCCAATTTTTGATTTGTCCTATGTATACTTTTTCACAATCTTTGCAGTTAATTTGGTAAATGACATTACTTCTAAAATCTTTTTTGACTTTATCTTTCGTTTTGCTAAAAAGGTTGCCTACAGTTCTTGAGTTATAAGTTACTATTTTTACGTTTTCTAACTTATCACTTAACATATTTTTAATTTTTGTGCTTAAAGTTTTTATTTCTGGAATTTTGTAATATTTAATAATAGTGTTGTTGTTCAAAGTGTCATTGTTGTTCGTATTGCCCCCATGATAAAGATATTTTTTAATAATATAATTTGGATAATTATTTTCTTCCAAAATTTGTTGTGCTTTTTTCAAATTTTCAACTTTAAAATCATCATGGCATATGTTATCAATTTTGAACTTTAAACCCTTTATAATACCTATTTTTTGACATAAGTTGTGATTAGATGTATAATTTAATATTCTATTTGAGCTAAGTTCTTTTCTATAAATATCCGTTTTTATGATCACATTCTTGTCTCTTATTACCCATGTATCCAAGAAATTAATCTTTGCATTTACTTCTTGTTCGTGTGTAAACTTTAATTTATCATCAAAACTATTGAACTTATTAATGATCTCATCTAATGCTGTTTCATTATTAGGTATAGTGGTTATTATGTCGTCTACATAAATATACAGGGTGCTGGAAAATTCGCGGACCAACGCAATGGTGCGATGTTGAGGAACTCTTAGAGAACAAGGGAAAAATAATTAAAAAATTCTTGGTTGCTTTACCTCGAAGATATATGTGTTTTTAAAATCTTAAATTTGGCAACTCTGTGTTAATTTTAGTTATTTAAATTAATGGGGTGATTCTGAACAAAAATGTTAACCGTAACAGCGATGTTAAATTTGACATTCACCCTGATGTCAAAAAAACGCAATTTTTTAAACTTTACTGCAACTTAACGGTTATTTAAAATAAAATTTTCGGTGTTAAAATAACATACAGTAAAGTAATAATAATACATTAATGTATTAATTGATCAAAATAATACATTATATAAATATACAATGCATTTTAATATAGAAAATGTTATTTTATATTGTCGTTAAGTTACACTAATGTTTACAGAATAGCGTTATTTTGACATTGGGGTGACTGTCAAATTTAACATCGCTGTTACGGCTAACATTTTTTGTTCAGAATTACCCCATAAAATGCCATGATCAGGTGTAATTCGTTTGTATTTAATTTTTCCATAACAACCAATGGCATGCATAAATAACTAAAAACATTTAAAAAACTTACTTTAAATAATACACAAAAACCTGCAAACTTAAAGGATTACTAACAAAAAGTTGGAACTAATAACAAGAGAAACTACGCGATTCAGAAAATTTAAAGTATTGCTAAAGCATATTCATTGTTACTATACATTTTACTACTTTTTTTGACAAATTCGTGTGACCAGTCAGATCAGTTTGACACTGACAATTGTACCTATTTGTAATTAAGCTACAACGTTGACATGTTTATTTATGTGCAAAATTCAAATATTTAAAATGTAAAATAGCGCGTTTAACAATACCATTCTTTAGTAGGATGGACAAGGCTAAATATCTTTGCATTTCTACATAATTTACGTGTCATACCAAAGCATAAATATGGGAATATTGCAAATTAAAAGAGTAAAAAATTGAAAGTTTAACTTTCCATAACTTCGAGCTAAAGCAACAAAGAATTTTTTAATTATTTTTCCCTTGTTCTCTAAGAGTTCCTCAACATCGCACCATTGCGTTGGTCCGCGAATTTTCCAGCACCCTGTATAAGAAGCCTACATTAAAGCTAAGTTTTTTTAAGCTGCTGTCTATCAGTTCATCCATCACTAGTGCAGAGAAAATCGGCGATGTTGGATGGCCCATTGCAGTACCGTATTTTTGCTTGTATATTTTATTATTGAAACAAAAAAAGTTTGACTCAAATATCAAATCTATGATTTTTAAGAACATTATTTTTGGTACTTCCGTAAATTGGCTTATGTCTTTCCATCTATTGTTTATTGCTTTTACTACTAATTCCTTAGATACATTTGTAAATAGAGACGTAACATCTAATGAGATTAATTTGTGGTCTTTAGGTACAGTTTCGTTTTTAATAATATTTACAAATTCATACGTGTTTTTTATGTTAAATTTAAGAGTTGGTATGAGGTTATTTAATATTTGCACTATAAACTTTTCAAGTTTGTATGTAGGGGCGTTAATCGCGCTAATATAGGTCTAAACTTTAAATTACTAGTGTCCTTATGCGTCTTTGGTAATCCATACGCTCTTGGAATAATTGAGTTATACGTTTTAAGATTTTTACCTATCGGGGCTGTTGTGCATCCTTCTTCTATCATTTCTTTTACTATGTTGTTGTTCATGTTTTGGTACGTTCTTGTCGGGTCCTTCTGTAATTTGCTGTATACTTCTTCATCCTCAAACATTTTCTCCATCTTGTCCCAATATTCTTCTGTGTCAATTGCCGTTTTATTGCCTTTGTCTGATTTCGTTATTATTTTGTCTTCTTTCTTCAGAAAGCTTTTAGTTTCTTCGTAATCTTCGTCTAGCGTAGATTTATTGTATTTTCTGTTGTTTTTGTTGTTTATATGGTTTGTGATGATGTTAGTGGTTGCCAGTCTAATAATGTATTTTTCTTCTTTCTTCATTTGTTGTCAGTCTATTATGAATTCAGTGTCAATAATTGTTTTCTCAATCATTCCCATAGTGTTGTCTTCTAAACTATACTTAGGTCCCAGAGCTAATACATTCTTAATATTTTCTGGTATTTGTAGTTTACTTAGGTTTAAGAACCATTTTTCTTGATATCTAATGGAAACGCTTCGAATGCTTGAATTTGGACTGGATCATGCGCAAAAGAATAATCTCCTCGCCGCGATGCATTATTATCCATGGTTTTATATTCATAACCCTAAAAACGTGGTCTCTCCAAAACGCCACCTAATGCCGGTATTAAAAGTAATTTAGATATTTTTTAAATCCTCATGATGGAAACACATAAGTATATTTCTTCTTTCTCCTTCGTACATAAGTATTTAAATTTCTGATATTTTAAAACCCGATTCAATCCCTGATGCAAACGTAGTAATTATAACAGTAAAATTTCAAATTTTTATTTTCATAAATAAAGAAATTACAGGGGTGGCCCTAGTTCGTGGACACCCGGTATATGTTGTACTCAATTGCCGAATCAGCCAGTGGCCGAAATTTCCACCTCCGAACTTTTTCCGAACTCGAACTATTTTCTAACCCGAACTTTTTGCGAACTCGAACTTGTTCCGAACCCGAACTTTTGAATAATGTTCGAGCTATTTGAAAGTTTCCAACAGTTATATTTAAAAGTTTTTAATAATTCGACCAAAATAAAATATTTTGAATGATAATTATTTACAATAAATATATAAATAGTTCATTTAAAAAATATAAAATTTATTTTTTTGTTTAAAGAAACAGTGCTTCTCTTGCTTCTATGGACACTGGAGATAACTTTACAAAAAAGAAAGTTGAACACATCTAAAATTCTAAAAATCTAACAACCCTAGATCTGAGTTACTTGCCGCTACTAATTTATCTATACAATTACCAAAAATATAATCGATAGAACTTACAGACGTGCGAGTAATGCGCTATTAATACTGGATATTTTGTCGGTTTAAAGGTAAAACTTTGGGAGAAAACAAGGATACTAAAAATTAGTATCTCTGAAAAAATAGAAAATATGTACATAGTACCCAATAATATTTGAGTTTACCGAAAAATTCTAAAAATGTGCTTTTCGTTCAGACATTGATAATAATTGAGAGCTCCAAAAAAATTCGAAATAAAAAATATAGCAAGAATATTTTATAGTAAAAACTAACAATGTAATGTTTTATAAAGTATTTATCTATTCTATTAAAAAAATCGAAATAAATTAATTTAATACCAAATTTTCCTTATTTTTAGAGATATTCATTGTTATAATCCTTGTTTCTTTCCAAATGCAAAATTGGTACTTAATGAGTTTTACCTTTAAACTGACTATTTCACAATAAAATTTGTTAATAGATTAATTTATTTCGATTTTTTTTCAAAATAAAAAATACATACTTTATAAAATATTACATTGCTCCTTTTTAAAACTATAAAATATTCTTGGTGTATTGCACGTATTATCTATTATCGCCTAATGTGAATCATTTTTTATTTCGAATTTTTTGGAGCTCCCATTTATCTATCTTTGAACGAAAAGCACACCATTTCCCTACAAGCAACATCCATTAATTCCAAACCTTTTAAATTCTAATATTACACAGAACGTGTTTCTTGATAATATAGTTTCCAATTTATGTGTTTAAAAGATTTTTAAAACATGTACACATTTAAAATGAAAATCGGTATCTGCTGCAGATTTAATAAATTTTAAAGTATAGTAATACTTACATCCTCTATTCATAATGAAATTTTTAATAGACTTACTTTTATGTAGATATTTAAAACATAAAACTACTCTCTTGTCGGCTTTTAGAAATGATTTATGTAAATTTAGTATTCATTCATATACTAAAAATCACTATACATATTTCTTGTGTACTTAAAAGTAGCGATCACAAAGGATTTACAAATTGTCACCCGCAAAGTGGTAAGATTTGCCAGATGCGCATGTTGCATTTGAAAAAAGCCCCTGTTATGAAGCAGAGGAATGGCACAGAATGACATTAGTTCGGCGTAAAATTGGCCGATTTAGAAAATCCCCAGGGTAAAATAGGGCATTTGTTGAAAGCGCGAAGGCGTCAATGTTTCAGTTTAGTGAAGAAGATGATATCCCAGAAGATGCGTTATAAAAAATAAAGACCTGAAACAATAACTTTTTTAAATAAAAGCTTTCCTTTTGTCATTGCTGGAACTACGCGAGCATTTTTCAAATGTACTTGCACTCGTGTGGCGATTAGGAAATTACTGCGGGGTTAGTTTTTCTTTTGCTCGAGGGCTTTGGTCGTAAATTAGGACTCGAGCTTACATTTTGCAGTGCCATCACTACCGGAGTCATGCCTTTTCGGATGCTTAGGGCGCCGGTTGTAAATTAAGACGGTTTTGTATTTCTCGAGATTTGCCTATGTATTGTATACACCTACGTCATTGTATATTTGAGACAAAGAAATTTTACAACTAACAAAGCTAATAAGAATAAAGGAGGTTACGTATTAAAAATTTCAGGCGAAGTTTATTTTCAAATTAAGAACAAAACTATGAATTATACTTTAATTTAAAAAGAAAGTTGTTTCAAAATTACGAATGAATTAAAAATTCCATTAATTTAGAGCTGCATTCTCGACGAAAATATAACATTTTAAATGTAAGTAAGTTCAGCTAAATACGTCGATATAGATAAAATCTCCATGAAGGAAAATCATATATTATGTAATAATTGCAAATTACGTTTTTGTCATAGGGATTTTCTTTATGGTTCCCTACTTTTAAAATAAAAAGTTAAACGAACTCATTTATTTTAGATGTTTAATTTCCATTTTCTTTTTGGTTTTCATATTTATTTAAAAAAATTAATTGTCAATATTTATGTTTAATTGATGATTTAATATAAATGAATTCATGAATTAAACAGCCACTGTATAATACTGCTGTAAGTCTGTAAGTCAGAGACGGATAGAGTTTTAAAAATAAAGGTTTGGTATAATCTACGAGTATTTGTCAGATTGGGTCCTGGGCACTTTTATCGAACTTTTTTGTGAAATAAATTTGATAATGTTATTATGTAATTTTTATTTTATTTAACATACATCAGAAGAAATTGTCAAAAATTAATATTGATAACTTGAGAACTAATCGAGGAGCAAAAACAAAAGTCAAGAAACAAACACCAGCATTAAAAAACTAAACCTAATAATCAGATTGCCCTCCTCGATTATTAATCACAGCCTGACATCATCTTTGGATACTCAGGATGAGAGTATTTAGCTCAGGTTTTCTAGTCAAGATTTTTATAGGCTTCAAAAAGTTGTCGGTGGTAAGTCGTGGTAAAATTTCAATTGAATTGTCCCATAAAAATTCTTGTACTGTCGCTGCAATATGTTGTCGAGTATTATCATGCATAAATTTTTTTTTCTCAAACTGCTCCTGCATATGGAAGAACAATCGGTTCAAGAATATTTCTTCTATAGATATCATCATAGATCCTCCTGTAGAGTTCTCACAATCTAATATGGTCTGTTAATGATAGTCCTTGGTGTCACATGAACTCCATGAACCTCTTGAAGCTGCATTTGTAAAAAACATATTAAAATATAAGTAAATTTGACAAAAAGAAATACTTAAAAATAAATATACAATGATATTGTAACGTAAGTGGTTTTTTCCATATGTTACGTTGGTGGTTCTTTAATTTTAAGAATTTTACTAATTGAGGAGCCATGGTACCGATTGAAGGCCTCCTCCCTAATCACTAATTCTGCTAATTCGCTAATGATCGAATTTTTTAATTTCTCCCGTATTTAAACACCTAAGTGTCCTCATACGTGAAGCAGTGTTTTTGTTGGTCAGCAAAGAAGAGTCACGTATTATTTTTAATGAATGATTTACTATTTTAGTTTTTTTGATAATTGTTTTAAGAACCTCTTAAATTATTATTGTGAGGATTCTTTTTGTTGTCCTGGACACGTTGCTGGGGTATCGATATTCAATCGCCTGGTTAAGTTGAGAATACAAATAGATTTATTTACAATGTTAAACGGTTTCCTCAATATTTGATTTTAACTGACAAGTAAGCGACTTTTTAATTTCTTTTACCTTAAATATTTATTGTAATTACTTTCAGTTGATCCTGAAGATGGCGAGTAATCGCTGAAACATGTAGATCTGTTTTTTATAAATTTGATTTTATGCAATAATAAAGCACCATTCACCTCTATTCATCTTTAATTTTCATTGCATACGGAGGCACATCTCTAATTATTATAGATTTACTATGAAACAATGGCTGTTTACCATTAGTAAGTGTTTATAAATCAAACACGAACAAATATAAAACACACTTCAATTGATTTAATTTGGAAAATACTACTACATAGTTTTTGGGCAAAATTATATATCGTGACAATTTTTTATAAATATGTATTCAATTGTATAATTTTTATTGTATTAATGTTGATATTTCAAAGTAAAAATATAACATACCTAAGTAACTAAAACTACATTATTTGATGGAGAACACTGACATTGTTGTCTAATTGTGCAAAAATTAATAAATTCTGAGAGTGTTTTTTGGTTGAGGACAGGCACCATAAGTCAATGAAATGTATGGGTACACAAGTTTAGATATCCCCTCGAATTTTTTACTTACAAATGTTTCTATTAAATTTAAATGAGATTTAATTTGACACACATATACCGGGTGTCCACGGAACTAGGGCTATCCCTGTAACTTCTTTATTTATGAAAATAAAAATTTGAAATTTTACTATGTTGTTTGACAAAAAAAATTTTAACTTTCAAAAACAGTTTTGGATTTTTTTTTTAATTTTTTGTTAATAAAATCTATTAAGAATTCCTACATACGTACATGTAGGGTATAATTGTAATCGGAAAAAAATCTCTATCTAAATAGGGGTGCCATTTAAAAAAATAAAAATTTGCAAAAAACGCATTTTTCAAATTATAAAAATTATTTTCTCAAATACGCCTGAATGAATTTCATAATTTACAATTTCTTTTACCTTTTTAAATTATTTACGAGTAGTTTTAATAGATTTTATTTAAAAAAAAAAACCCAAAATTTTCTTTGTCAAATCTTATACTTAGAAGTTACCAGTGTTGAATTATAAGCACAAAATATAGGGTGTTACATTTAAAACAAAAAAGTTGATGTCATTGCCGGTGAAACCGGAAGTGAAATTGTTTTTTTGTAGTTCAATAAATTCGTTTTCTTATGCCATAGAACATAGTAAAATTTCAAATTTTTATTTTCATAAATAAAGAAGTTACAGGGGTGCCCCTAGTTGCGTGGACACCCGGTATAGTATTTTTATGAAGTTTTTATTATTGCAGATTGCAGATCAATAAAAATAACAACATCGCAAACGATGGACTTCTTATTCTAACATACTATAATTGAATCGGTAGTTTGAAGAAGGGAACGAATCACAAAATCAAATTTAATATATTTTCGGGAATGAAACCATTAACACGATTGGTTGGGTATTAGTAACCATATTTCGTTATTTAGTAGTTTAGTAGCGAATTTTTGTACCGGTTGTTCGGAATTAATTAATTAATTTAGTGGATTCAAAAAAATATTAATTGAGCCATTTTACAATAAAATAAAATTATTATTTATGAAAACCATTAACAAAATTGGAATAAAGTAAATAAAACGTTATGATTCTTCCTTACTGTCACTCTCCAAATTTGACAAACTTCTTGTTGCAACTAGATCTTCATAAAATGGTTTGTGCTCATCCGAAATATAACAAAATAACTTGCGCAAGTCATTAATCTTCTTGTTGGGTAGGTAGATTCAGTTGAGGCTGATTTTTTTGGTTTTATAAGTAAAAAGGTTACCTGAATATGTCCATGTTCAATGAAGTCTGATGTTGTGAAGTGGCCAACCAGTGAAGAGTATACAATGTGCTTGTATGTACTTTGAGTCGTTAAAAAGTAACAGACTGTAAAACAAACTTATCACCACCAATACTTAATGAGAAAACTAAACAGGATGATGAAATGACCATTGGCCGGACTCGTTCCCTTCTTCCATTTCATGATTTTTTGTAAGCTAGTTCTAACCTCGGGGATTTAGTCTTTGCTTCCTTCTCTTACATCAGGTTACGAATCTACCTTCCAAAAAGTATTTGCCACACAAATTCAAAATTCAATTTTTGACGCTTGTTCGAAATATACATTATGATGATAGACGTCGTTTCATCCATAAAGAAACACAATATTATAGTTGTAATGCCATACATTCTCATTTTCTGCTGTGGAACTAAAAATAGAAGAAAGTGATTTAATCGAGCAAAAGAAAAGATTTTTACCAAAATATGTTGTTCGATTAAATCACTTTCTTCTATTTTTAGTTCCACAGCAGAAAATGAGAATGTATTCGCAATTCTAGAATTCTAGACGCCCTTCGTTTCGGTATTGTGGAAGAAATCGACTGGAGAAAAACATGGGCAATTAAGTTAAGAATGGGAAACATAAGAATTGGAAAATGTGTGCGTGTGTTTTGAAAGCATTTCAATTTTTAAAATCCGTCGAAAGAAACACAATTCTCGGGGATACGCGCAAAAAACGTCCGATTTTGTGGAAAGATCAAAAGGGGTTATTTGTTGTATCTCCACCCCATACCCCATTAACAGATGGATCCAGGCGGGAAAAAATCTCCTTCAAAATATTACTAAAATTTGGTGCATTTCGGGATGAAACCGAAAATACCTTTGGGGACGAATAACTATTTTCGGTGTAGTCCATCGGAAAGTGGCTTTTACAGTATTGTCTTGGAATTTTCTCGTCCATCTACCTACAAAATTACGACGTTCTGCTCAAAAAACGCGATGACTCTAAATCTGTTTTCTGTATATTCAAACATTTGAAAGATTACTACAGAATTTAGTTCAAATTTTCGCCACAGAGGGCGAATGCGTCATCCATTAGTAGCTAGAATTGCCAATAGAATATGATTTACTCGAGCAAAATTTTTAAAAAGAACACAGCAATTATAATACGGTAAAAACCATTTTACAGAAGGTTTATTTACTAGTCTGCTCTTCCCCCGTATTAGCATATGGCATATGACATAAAGCATTTTCGGGGTAATTACGACATAGTTGAAATATTTCTTTTGCAATTATTGAAACAGTAATAACTGTACAATAGTTTGATCCCAATAATGTTAAGTATTTAGGTACATCAAATTAAAAATATATAGGTTTAAACCGTAATTTAGCATAAATGGTATGCATAAATTGTGATTTTACTAATAACGATATTAATATCTACACTTGAGTTTAAAATTCTCTTGATATTTGCGATTTTGGTCATAACTTTTTCAAAATTTCTTTTTTTGGTATAAAGAAGAGTCTTCTGGCTACCAATTTCTTGTTTTTTTGTTTTATTAAGTGAAACCAAATAATCATATGGCAGCAGTAAAACGGGCTATTTACAAAAAATGTTCGCTTCTAAAAAACTAATTGAAATAATATTTTTTTTCCAACGCTAGAAATAAGTTTAGATATAAAAGAAGACTTTGATATTGCGTTTTTTTTTTGTTTTAAATTTTAAAAAAGCTTCAATAGAAAAAAAATATGACAAAAACCACAATTATCAAGCGAATTTCAAAATCAAGCGCTCAAATTTGCCGACTATCCTCTTAACATAATTCATATTTATAAACCATCTTTTCAAAAATTCAATTTTGTCAAATTTCACATACAAAATTTGATTTAATTCAAGAAATTCCGTTCGTTTAATATTCTATTTATTATGAGATTTTAAGTAGGGAAAACCAAGGGTAATCGATTAATTTTCCCCACAATATTAATACACTTGCGGTATTATAGATACTACACATGAAGAACATATGGAAATAGCATTGTAAATTGTAAATTACATACTATAATTGGAGTTTCAAGCTCTCCGCTTAGCAGAAAACACGAACGAATAGTACCAGAAAATGTAAATCAAACGATTAATTTTTATAGGTTTATTACACTTTTAATTTTACATTATAAAATAAAATCATAAAACTAACTTATATGACAGGGTATCTAATTTTTTTTTCTAGCAAAAAAACTCTTTATATAGTTAATTTCGTTCTGAACAAAAAAAGTCATTTGGACTATTTTTATTTTCGGATTTCAAATTGCAAAATGTTGTGGGACACGTATCATTTCTCTTATTTTCTATTTAAATCAATTATGCTATTGATTTTGGCTTTACCCAGTTTCTTTTTTCTCTTTAAACAAATTGGAGCATTTGAAATTTCCCGCGCTAAAATTAACGTATATGATTGGGTTAAACTTATAGACAAAATCTTACTTGCTTAAAATAAAAAATCGGAAATTAAATTGAATTTATAACAGGTGTCTCAGAAAAATCGTTATAATTTTGAAGTGTTATAATTGCTTTAACTTCCTAAGGAGTCGAAAAAATATTAGTTCAAAAGAATTTTGTTATCGACATTTACTATGAAAAAAAATTGCTGGAAAAAAAGTGGAACATCCTCTATATTGTAGGTTGTAGCTAGAAATTTCTATAGTGTTTTCCAATTTTTATAAAAAATATAAATAATCAAGTTGATTTGAATTTTAGGGAATTCAAATTTATGGATTCTTGAAAGCTTAAAATTTTTAATAGGCTACTAAAAACTTCGGAACCTTAATATTTTTATGAAGTATAATTTATAGGCCTTTAATTGTATAATGAACCCAAATTAAAACAATCTGATTAAAATAAATAGCTGTTTTTAATAATTTCCATAGTATGTTGTATTTTTATACAAAATAAACATGACAAAATATAAATAAACATGACAAAATATAAATAAACATGACAATAATATAAGTTCTTTTTTAACAATTATGACTTTATAGTGCATACATCTGTATATATTTTTAATTATAAAAAATTCAAATTCGTACATACAAATAAATAAAAATATAAAAAATCTTATTCGTCACCCGAATAAAAAAAAGTTAATTTAGGTTCTTAAATAAATCAAACATTTTTAAAATTAAAAAAT
This sequence comes from Stenus bimaculatus, assembly GCA_963971135.1. Classification (NCBI taxonomy): domain Eukaryota; kingdom Metazoa; phylum Arthropoda; class Insecta; order Coleoptera; family Staphylinidae; genus Stenus; species Stenus bimaculatus. The sequence goes on from OZ020180.1 coordinate 30,992,461, forward strand.
ACTCTAGCTTTTAAACTAATTTTATCGAAAAAAAAAGGTTTTACAGTAATGTCTATTTGTAGGAGTAAAAATTTTTAACAAATAAAAGATGAATGAAATTATATTTATTTTAAGAAGTGCTAGAACAAGAGACTTTCGACAAATTAATATTATAATATTAAAAAATCGGGCTCAACCGGGATTTGAACCCGGGACCTCTCGCACCCAAAGCGAGAATCATACCCCTAGACCATTGAGCCGTTAATTAATGTTTTTCTCTGAACAAAAAAGTAATTAATGCTGTAAATCAATCTTAAAATAATAATAAATTATAACAAAAAATATGTATGTTGGAATTATTCTAGGAATATTCCTTTAATTAAAGCAAAATTCAAAAGACACGATGTTCGTGAATAAAAAATTTATTTCACATACATAAATAAACATAGTGTTTCAATTTCCCATCAGTTAAATTTTATTCCTACTACTTTTTCCTCAGGTCTAAATCTACATCAGATATATATAATTCAAAAGCTCTTATTGCAATTTTAAATCCGACCATGCTTTCCTTTTTCCTTTGATCCGACCTTCAGGATTTCCGACCAGCAAATTTTGACCGCGAGTGCTTTCGCTTGTAGTCACGAACACACCAATTAAACTTTTATTTGCCAAATGATGTATGCAACACGTTTCACATTATTTTTCATTTTGGGAATCTCATAATTGAGTACACTGCGGAATATTCGTTCTACTTTCCTGTAGAGGAAAATTGAAGACTGGGATTTATAGACGTCCAAAGTGACTTCTTGTTTTTCTTTGCTCCGTTTGTCAAATCTTGTTGAGTGGCTTGGAGTAGAGGAGGAATTGCTCCCAAATTGCTATTATAAAGATGATGTCTACTACCGTGGGATGTATACGTAACACGAGTAACCTAAATAAATATTTTTATAGCGTCGCTGAGGGTTAAAAGGCCTAATAGGGTGAGTTTAGTCACAAGAATGTTAATTAACGTGCAAGACTACTACTTTTTTTGTAATATTCATTCATTAAAATGGTAATTATTAAAACATTAATTTAAAAATTTCAGTATACAGGGTGACTGTAAACCTCAATCACTCGTTCGGTAAAATATTTTGTATAAAAGTGTACACTGTTGGTACACATCTTAACTAAAATGTTCAAAATTTACAAAATTACCTTTTTTATTTTTACTTATTTTTGTTATTTTCTTTTTACTTCATTTTTTGTTCAATTTTTCTATTTTTTTTCATCTATATCCAGAAAAACGTCATGACTAAAATATTTTTTGTATGAAATGTTAAATAAACGATTTTTATTATTTTAATAAGAATTCTATAATTTCAATATTTTTGTTTTATCTTTGGGAACCGTTTTTCTTTTCCAAAAGTTATGGAACAGTTTGAAAGCTTATGTCGAAAATTTTATTGAATACTTAAATTCAGTTAAATTAAAGTATTTTTAATATGAGAAGTGACAATTTAAATGCATTTTGAATTTGAAGGGTTTTAGTTCGTTTGCTGGAACGGATCGATATAGAATGAAAAATATTTGCTGGATAAGTTTTTTTATCCCAACCGCATTTTTCGTAACACGGTATAAGCCAATGTATGAAAAAAAAATCAGGAGGCGATTTCTTGGCTGAATCTAAGATAAAAGTAAAGAATAATTTTTTAGAAGATATTCCATTTTTGATGTAGAAGGTGTCAGAGTTCCTTCATTTTTTCCTGTTTTTTTATCTCGTTACAAATTTAAACACTGGGGTCTCCGCCAAATTAAAAAAAAAAATTGCATGAAAGATTTAGAAGTTATGCTAAAAAACAGGAAAAATTAAAAGAAACTTTTACACCTTCTGCATAAAAAATGGAACATGTTGGCTAAAAAATATTTCCTACGACCATATGAGAAAATCGTATATGTTATTCATATAAGGGGTTTAGAAAATCTATCATTGCTACACTAGTGACTTTGGATTTCTGTTTTGTAACTCTGAAATACTTCTTTCGATGGAGATTACTTAATCTACCTATTTCGACCTCTACTTTCACCGGTTTAAATATTAACGGGTCAACCGTAAACACCCTGTGTAATTAACTTTTGTGTAAATTTTAAATAAAATAGGAACATGTTTTATTCGTTTCGATCAGTTGCTTCCGTCAAAACAGCGCCACCTACAATTAGGTACATTTAACTAAAAATAATCGATAACTTCAATGCCAGCTGATGTGAACACAGATTATGTTATGACTTTTTAGTTGTTACTACAAAATATTATGCTCGCGAAATCAGCGTCGTCGTCGGAAAAATAGCGTACGTAACTCGCAAGAAAATGAATTCAGCTATTTTCGTACTTTGAAATAAAATTTTGGAGTTGTCAATATTAAGTGGGGAACTGTAAATACTTTATTCCTTCTCCCCCTTACGTAAATCTACATTACTGTTTTGACAATATAAATACAATACAAAGTGAAACATACGTGGTTACCGTTACTAGCTACGAAAGTATTACTTACGGGGGGTGGACAAAAAAGTAAAAAAACTTCAAATTATTAAATTTATTTTGATGAAATATTAAATATCAAGTTACAGTTTGTGTTAAAAAAATTGCTACCACTTTCTTCATCAAATATATTTCGTTTGGTTCCAACAAAAATTTCGTTATTTCATCTCTTGTAAATACCCGAGACTTTCGGGGCTGATATCCATAATTTTTTCTCTTGAGAAATGCCTTTAAACATCCAAACTTAAATATATCCTGATTCTTATTTACAGAAATTGTTAATTTTAGCATGGATTATTCTGACCACAGGCTATCAAGAAATTTCAATACTTTTGATTTTTCTAAAAAGTAGGCCAGTAACACATTTTCCGTAATTTCAAAAGTTTCCTTCGTTGCAAACCATTTCATGAACTTTTCAAACGTCTAGTTATATCTTTCTCTTGATTTATTTGGCAGCAAAGCCACATGCCTTTTGTATTGAATTCATTTTCTATTAAAGTGGCGTTTACTCACAAACATCCGCTTACAATGTAAATAACTAATAACGAAATCAAAATCTTTTTTCCCACCTGTTGAAACATTAACAAATTTTCCTTTGGTGTCCAGCATATTTAAATATTTTTGACCTGTCGGATCACCATCAATACATCTGATATCCCAAACAGTATCGCTCTGAATCGAGGAAGGCCAAAATTGACTCGAATGATAACTTAATTGTTAGTTCACATTATAATCCCACGCCAATTTGGAAAATTGTAAATTCCTACAAACCTAATTGTTTGGTATGTCAGAATGCGGAGCTGCCTCATCTCTTTGCACAATAAACATTGTGGTACCGCAATTAGGATCGAAGGATGAATTATTTATTTATGTATGCCGACGATACAATAATTTTTCGTAGCAACCCTAGTCTCTGTGGGGCTTGCGCAATAAGTTAGATACCATATCAACAGCTGAGGAGTGGTTTAAATCCAATAAACTCTAATTTAACGAGACTAAAACATTTCACATGATATTTACTTTAAAAAATATCGTCATTTCTGTAATTTCATTGATTAAATAGTATAACGTTTCTCTTAAGGCGACTTTTCAGCTATGTATTCAACTTGACCCTTAAAACAGCTTACCACGCATGGGGACACTCTGCTATACGACATAAAATGTTTGCACTTCAGAGGAAAGTAGTCCACATTATATGTGGCGCTGGATACAGGGACGACTGTCGACCCTTTTTAATACAATTTGGAATAGTGACACTTCTCTGTATATTTATATTAGAATGTTTAGTATGCCGGGTAGTCCAAATAAAAGTTCCCACTCAGGTCATTTTGAGAATAAACAATTTTTGAAAAAAATTCTGAAACCTGTCAATTTTTATTTGGTGGGGATCAATTTTTATGGTAACGCAAAGGACAACAACAACAAAATTTAAAAAATTGACCATTGCATAGAGAATTGTAGGAGCTTTAAAATGACGTATCACTCGACTTCTATTGCCATTTGATATTCTTGAAAGGGGTACTTCCTCTGTTTAATGTGGTGAGTGGTTCTCGCTTTTAGTGCCATAAAAATTGGCCCCCCACCAAATAAAATTTAACCGGTTTCACGCTTTTTTTCAAAATCTACTTGTTTTTAAAATAATATCAAATATATCAAAAGTAAGATTGAAAATTTTACACCTCGTGATGAATAATAATAATACCATAATACCAAGAAAATGTGTATCCTCAATTTTTACGATTTACAAAATCAAAAACTGTCCAAAGTATCATGTCAGAATTCTGTAATTCTATTTATCTTGCATCTGACAAATCTAAAACATAATTTGTAGTTATTGTAGTCAAAGCAGTAAATAGTTTGTATACATGCATTTGATTACTGGATGCTCAATTGGTAAAAATTTGGTTAATTCTGGACTTTTGTAAATAGCACTAGATGAGAACTGATCCTTGTCAACATCCATGGACAATAAATGATTGGTGCGGAATTACAATTACATTATTGTTCCCTGTCTTCTTGAAAGTCGTTTAACTGGTCTCATATGCGCATACTTTTTGAGAAATGACTTTATAGAGTTACTAGAAGAAGTTCCATTGAATGAATAAATCTGTGGATGAAGCACCTCTGCACTTTGCATAACAAGCAAATAACGAAATGTTTCCTGAAAGGTGGATAGGTCAATCTCAGAAATATCGGCATTTGAAGTTTACATTGAGACACCCTGTATTTGATAATCAAATTCTGAAACATATACTTCATCTAGAATAAAAATATATTTAAATATTTAAAAATAACTAAAGTAAATATATTAAAATATGGAACAGTTTTAAAAAAAGTACTAAGTAGTGGTCTGACTTTATACATATTGCTTTAAAATAATTTGTTTGAAAGTGAATTAGCTGAGTTGAGCACATATAACGTGAATCTCGTATATTATAACAGTGCCAAAAAGTTGGAAAAAGATTTAGTGAAATTCTCGGTTTTATGCACTTTTCAGTTTATTTTAATTTTAAAATATAAACTTTTAAAAGAAAACTTCTAAACTCACCACTTTACAAATTCATTTAAATCTTACTTTATTTGCAATCTAAAGAAATGAGATTAGTTTCATTAAAAGTTAACTTTTGTAACCTTAATTTTAATTTTTATTATTATTCTATGTAAATAAAAGCTACATTATGTATATTCCTACGTTGTTAGAGTTCCTAAGGATGTTCCCTCAGCCCCAGTAATGCAAAAGCATCCACTTTTCCGGTGCGAAATTACATTGCCAAACCTAAATCGATATGGTCCTGATTGAAACGCAATTGTCGAGATATAAATGTCGTTGCTCAGATTGCGGGACCTAATTGACCCTAATTCGCAAAAAACAAATTACCACAAAAACTACAACTAGGGAAGTTGATTAAATAGAAACCCTCGAGAGCTCAAACACCTTGTTTAATTATCTTTCTCCACAAACCAACCAAAACTAAGTTGTTACTTATTAATATTGTTTTATACTACTAAATTATTTTCTGTAAGTGATTTTAATTAAATATACGTTTGTATATGATGTATTATAATAATAATAACAATAATAATAAAAGATAAAGAAATTGCTTTTTAGACCAATTTATAAACGAATTATATAAATATTTTTTGTCATTTAATAAAATGCTATAATATTAAAATGGGGAAGTTTTAGAAAATTGGGTTTCATATAATATAATTTTCGACTAAATTAGTCCTCGAAGGAGCAGATCTAATAAACTTCGTTTGCAAGCTAAATTTTGTAATTTATGGGAGGTATATCTTTTTCATCAAATACAGGGTGTATCATAATATGTTGAATAAAATTAGGCAGTTTGTAGAAAACATCCATAAGAAAAGTTTAAATAAACATAAGATGACCTATTTCACTTCATAAGGAAGGTAATTTCTTTCAGAACGGTTTCTAGTTAAGCCTTAAAATTTGGTATATCACCTAATATACACTTTACTCTGTTTATAAACTAGGAGGAATAAGTCTAAAAGCCTGATTTACTCTATGAAAATCACCAAAAAATCACCAGATAGTGATTTTTGAGGAAATTTTAAATTAAAATAATTGCATACTTAAAACTACTAACCCTCAGTATTATCTAACACGCTTAGCGATCATTTAATTTTAAATAAGATTTAATTTTACATGTATAACCTATTTTAATCGTATATAAAAAGATTTTACTTTTTGTGGCGAGCATGTAGGTTTTCGGGACAAGCCCTGCATTTCTACTCCTTGGAAGTACAAAGTATACATGATTATTATCGGAAATGTGCGACTTGTTACAGCCTGTTAAGCGTCACAGAAGGCTGTACTTTAATGACGTTTGGGGAAATAGTATGTTGTTTTATTAGGTGTAAACGAAGTACTTTTTGTGGCGAGCGTGTGGGTTTGTGGGACGAGCTCTGCGAGTCCCGCGGATACATGCGAGCCACAAAAAGTTCTTTTACTCCGAATAAAACATGCTATTTTTTCTTCAAACGTCGAAAGTTATAATATAGTAATATAAAAATCAATTTTAAAATTTGACATTTAATCCGTCTTTCTAATCCTTGTCAACGTAAAGTATATCCAATTGTAACCGATTTACTTCGGAAATGCACGAATTAGACCATAGAATCAAGGAACATAAAAATGACTTGTTAAACATTATTCATATTTTTAATATTATACGGGACTAGCAGAAGTTACCCGACGTTGCCCGGGACTAATAATCCCAAAATAAAATAAAAAATTTGCAAAAAGACACCCGTTATATTTCCTATTCAAATTTAGAAAATTATTGGATTCGATATTCCTTAATGGTTCAGAGAGTTGTTCAAATGTGGAGGATTTCACCTTTTTCTTACTACAGCACGTGGTAGGTAGTGCCTCTTCCTTCCAATTAAGGTTCCGTAATCTTAATCTGTGATATGTGAATCACAGGAAACCCCAGAATTATTTTTTTTAAAAAGAAAGTACCCTTCGTTCGTTCAACCTCCGGATTTTTTATTGTATACTTATTAACAGCTGCTCATCTATGATGATCTGGATGTTTTGACTTACATTTTATTTGAGTTTTTTTGAGTTGAGTTCTCCTAATAGTACTATCAGAAAAGCGACCTTGACATTTTATTTTTTTGTTTGATATTTTTCAGCAGCAGAGGAAAGAAAGTTTCCAGCCCAAGAGAACTTTTCAATCACATTATTCGTGATTTTAGGAAAGAGCTCTCCCCCTGTCGGGAAATTTGTGAAACTGTCAAGCTAGTATAGAACGTCTGAAGTTACTTTTTTTATAAAATGATTGAATTCTGTTTTAACACCTAAGGCTACTTAATGATTCATGGAGTTTTTCAAATGGAGGTAATTGCACCTTTCCATAATACAGCACATGGTAGGTGCCTCTTCCTTCCACTTGCACCACTGACAAACAATAGTTGAATCGTCTTCATATGCTATATATGGATCATAGCAAAACCCAGAATTCTTCTTTATTAACCAAGAAAGTGCCCTTCGTTCAATTCTTCTTTCGTTGAAAGGATGGTCTTGTATTAACCTCCGGATGTTTTTGGGTGTAATTTGAAAAGCAATTCTATTAACCTCTGGATGTAAAAGCGAGCACGTTTTATTTTTTTAGTTTGAGATTCTACGGCAGCAGAAGAAACCAAATTTTCCGCCGAATAGTCTCTTCAATTACATTATAATGATTTCCCGTGAACTGAAGTTGACGAATAGGCTGACCCTGTATACCAACTGTGCATACAAAATATCTCTCCTGCAGCCACGAATTCACAACTTGTTCCATACGTACTGGATTTTAACATTCCCAGAAAATAAATAGATTCATTAGTTGGTGACTTTGGTGACTTTAGTGACTTTGGTGACTTTGGTGATGTTGGTAACTCAAAGACATAAAAAATTAAAATTCTACCACTTAGAGTGGGATTTCGAGAAAATCCTTTCTTAGTGGGGAGGTTGTGGTATCTAAGGTATATCCCTACAAAATTTCTAGTTCCTTTCTGCTGTGGTTTAGGCTTTCCGTTGATAGATCAGTGAGTGAGTGAGTCAGTGAGTGAGTAAGGACAATTAACTTTATATATATATAGATAAATTATCTTTTAGATATTAAACCAGTATATATTTATTTATTTTTGAACTTTAAATAACTTCGTTAGGAAGATAGAAGAAAAGTTCTTAACAAATAATATTTTATTTTATTTTATTTATATATATATAAACTGGTTGGTTTTAAGTTACTACCGTGTTTATATATTTACAATTTAAATCTATTAAAAAAATAAAGCTTTTAAGTATTTTAAAAAAGGCATATATTAAAAGTAAATATTTTCTGTAGATATAAGACCACGCTCACTATACTTACATTGTTCATGAAGTTTATAGGTACTTATACAAAATATTTTTATAAATAAATTTAAAACTTAATTAGAAAATATTCGCCGATTTAATTAAAAATAAACAAATAATAAATTTGAAAACATTTTTTATAAAAGGTAAATATGCACGCTTAATCAAATTTTTAGCTTTGCCCTTTGAAGCCAAAGAACGCAAAATTAACAAACATATTATCTCAAAGTAAACAGCTGCATTTACAAAAAAAGCTCGTCCTAAATTCCATTACACGCCATTGCAGTCTTCCGTTCTAAGCTTATTTGAAGCCTTGTTTTCGAAGCCTGGAAGCTCGCAGGGACGACATTTCAATTTCCGACAGTGCGCTCAAAAAAGCTCGGTTCAATTTACATCCGTCCTAGAAAAAAACCGTATCACACCCTGAGCTTTTTCCAGTTGAGATTTCCTCGGGTTCTTAGAGAGCTTTTTCCCGCCACAAATTGGTGGTGCGTGTCCCTTATTTAATTGTTTGCAGGGTATGCTTTTGCGTTTCCTTCAAAGCTCTTCCTAACAATTATTAATACGCTCTGAACCTTCTAGTACACTCGTATAAATTATTTCTACCAGTGTGCTTATTTTGATATGTACGTAGCTTTGTGATGATAATTACAAGATCAAACGAACTTACCTAGGAAGGAAGTTCGATCTTGATTATGTTTGTGTCCTGCTCGATGTATCTCTTATAATTGATAATTGTAGTACTCCCGTACTCTGTGTCAGGTATCACAACTTGATTTAAAAACTCAAATTTTCAATCTAGTATGTTGCTCGCATATCTTTCGTTATTCCTTTAAAGCTTCTTGATTCTTGACGCATGGGACCTGGGATATTGGGGGGGCGCGATACATCGAGCAGGACACAAACATAATCAAGATCGAACTTCCTTCCTAGGTAAGTTCGTTTGATCTTGTAATTATGTATGTGTCCTGCTCGATGTATCTCTTATAATTGATAATTGTAGACTTTTAGAGCTCTTAAGCGTCAAGAATAGATTCGAATAAAATTACTATAGTAATTTTTATTCGTCTATTTAAAATACAATAGAAGATTCTTACATAAGAAGAAAACAGCATAAACTATTTTCAAAACCAATTGTAACAATCATTAAAACAAATTAAACACATCATTTGTAAAATTATCTTGAAATATAATAGGCAATATTATAGAAATTAGCAAAAAACTTAAATATGTCGGACTGTCCCGCCTTATTGTGGATTAAATTAATATTAACTCCTTGCAAATTTGCTTTTGAAGTTACTGCATATCGAGTAATATGCGCACTAAAAACTTATGTGTTTCATCCACCTTTTCCCAAAATTTCCTTAACCCATTTACTAATGGTTTGTTTGCTAACTGTTATATACGGTCTATTAACCGTTATAAACACGTGTTGAATCTCCCCCCTATATTCTTTAAATATTTCTAAATATTTCACCAAATGACATACAATACAAGAAATTGGAAGTATTATTGTTGGTTATATTTTATTGCGCCTGATGTTTTAATCCTCTAGAATTCTAATAATCACCCCTTTTTGGACCATATTTTATATTTTATATTTGCTATTGTTATTAAATGTTGAATCTGGACTCTGTACAGTGGCCAGTACCAACAAACTAACCAATTTTTTGAAAAGCATACTTATTGAAATTTTATTTGTAAATTCTGTAAAAGATAGAAAATCTATTATTACTCGTGGAACCCAAGTTACTACATATTTTGGTTCAATATTCTATTATTGCATATACTCTTAAAACCCCTCTTTAATAGCTGCTCGATGACTTTTTAATATTCCATATGCAGCACAGTTTCATAAAATCATTAAAGATTTTATTATTATAATATGGTAAATTTCTCCATTATATATACAAATTTTGTTGCATTACAAAACTCCCACCTTATAACTTTAAACTGGAGTTACATTGTTTAAGTTTATTTATATGTATACTTAAGGAAGGTACCAAAAGATTCCCTATTATAATCTCTGTACCACCAAGAGAAGTTGACTAGCCAAAGGATAATTCCTGCCAAAACATTGTCATTAGGTTCAAAAAAGATAGGTTTATCTTTAAGAAGAAATCTCAATAGTAGGCTTTGCCAAAAATATACTAACACGATTCCCCCCGCTTAATCATGTCCTATTTTATCTAATATCCTTAAATTTAAAGAAAAAACGATGGGAATACGTAAAATTGCTTGAGTCTAGATCTTGAATATAAGAATATAATTTATCGCATTTCCGAATAACTCAAGATGCAAATAAATTTATATCCATTATCCCAAATTGCTTAGCAAAAATTTGAAAAATCCAATCTGATATTTCAATCTCCATATACAGAGATATCTTCCTAAACGATTCTTTATCAGCTTTATAATTATCTTTCTTTGAAATAAAATCCGCTTTTAGCTATATTTATAGTTCCTCTGAAAATTCCCAAATTTGCATAGCAATTTTATCTTATGGTTCCCATACAATTTATGTAAGAAACGGAAATAATGTTATCTAATCTTAATAAAATATTAATTTTGTACATTTTTGTACATTTTTAGAAGTCAACATTTTTAAGCAAACAATACTGCAAGTAGCTCCAAATTTGAAGTAAGACTTCCTCAATTTTACAATAACTATACCTGTTCACAAATTGCCCCCCTACCTAATAAAGAGGCATCAGTATAAATAATTTTATCAAAATGATATTTCCCGATATAACAATTAACTTTAACTATATTATTTGACCAACATTCAATATCTGGTATTATTTCTTTTCTAAAAATCATTTTTAATCTATAATTGTTTTGATTGTATATTACAAGTTTTGAAATTTTTGAACCATAATATTTTTTCCTGAATTGTCGCAATTTTGCTCTGGAAAGGATAATACATTTTTACTGAATCTAAATTGAACACTAAAAACAAAATATGTTGTTTTAAAATATGACTAGACTTTTTTCATTAATGAAAAGTTCCAGATGTTCCAAAACAATTTTAGTTTTACACATATTTTTTTTTTAGCAATCATCTATATCAATTGTAGCAAAATAAGATTTAAATTTTGTCAATCTCGTAAGAGTTTACCAACTCTAACTTAAAATGTTTGGTAATAAGAAATTTACTTAAGTCTTTAAGATTTATAATAAATCTGAAAAAATTATCTTTTTTGGGTATTATAAAATTTTTGTAATGTATTGACCAAATGGTATTATTTCCTATAAATCATAGGTTTACATTTTCCTATTATTTTGTTCTTAAAAAACAATTTAATTTTGTCTTTAAAACAGACCATTGCTGTTCCTTTGGAACAACCCGTTTTATAACCTTTTTGGCAAACGGGGTTTTATAGCCCTTTACCATGACAAAATAATATTGTCATTATTTATTTATTTCTAAAAATATTTTAAGTGACCAGGACTATTTCTCACCTTTAGTGACGACATTGGGGTTAAGCTTTCGTTTATGCATGTCCTCCCTGGTACTGCATTGTCGTATAGGTTGACATCTTTGGATAATAATTTCTCCGGACTTTTTGTCCACTCAACTTGTGAATCTTCGGACTACTTCTTGATGAACGATTGAAGTTTAAATTATTTGTAACTTTAGACAATCCCTCTATACAGTTAGTTTTTGGAGTACGTTTTAACTGCTCTGGCAAACGCTGAATCGCCATTGCCGATTATAAACGATCCTCCAAAAACATGTGAACATATGTCAGTTTTCTCCAAAGTTTCCTTAATATCTTTATTTAATAAAGATATTGCCAAAAATGATCTTATCTCAAACAATCTTCCAACATCACTGATACATTCTATGTTATATTTAATGGCTTCTTTACATCCCCCACATCTTCTTTTTTAACCAAAATTGCAAGTGCTTGTCCAATATCCGCTAGTCCTATATCCATCCGAATCTGCAACTTTGATAATCTTTCTTTTCTCTTTTTACCTTGATGATTTAACACTACAATTTCAGGATTTTACTTTGGAAGTTCCAAAGAAGAAAACTCGAACAAATCTATCTTAATATCACTTTTTGAATCAAAAATCATTATCAACCTGAAATATTTCTTAATAGAAAAGAAAAGTGTTATAATTTCTCTATTTTAATTATTTATACTAATGTATAAACTGTGCATGTACATACATACATGCCTAAAAATATTTACAAGTAGATACTTGTGTAATCTCTGATCAAATAATCAATATTAAATCATATATTATTTTCCGTATTTCTTTAATACAGAAGGGCATTTACTTACATGTTTAGAAAGACATACTAACCATATTTATGGTTTGTATCATACGTATTTTTAGTCGTATAACATTGATACGAAATATTTATCCTAGCGGACTTTGTGCGTTATATAACATAAGACGATCCACCACTGTCAATAAAATTTTGCTTCTTATACCTACACATGTAGATATTTAACAGGCATGTACTTACATGCTTAGAAATACATACAAGCCATGCTTATGGTTTGTATCATACGTATTTCTAGTCGTATAACATTGATACGAAATATTTAAGTGTGAATTTTCACACTGAAGGTATATTGTCAATAAATCTTGACGCACTTTTTGCGTTATGTAACACAAGACCATCCTCCACTATCAAATAAAATGGTGCTTCTTATACACACACTTGTAGATAATTAACATGCATGTACTTACATGCCAAGAAATACATACAAACCATGCTTATGGTTTGTATCATACGTATTTCTAGTCGTATAACATTGATACGAAATATTTAAGTGTGAATTTTCACACTGAAGGCATATTGTCAATAAATCTTGACCCACTTTGTACGTTATGGAACATAAGACCATCCTCCACTATCAATATAATGGTGCTTCTTATACCTACACTTGTAGACATATAACATGCATGTACTTACATGCTAAGAAATACATACAAACCATGCTTATGGTTTGTATCATACGTATTTCTAGTCGTATAACATTGATACGAAATATTTAACTGTGAATTTTCACATTGAAGGCATATTGTCAATAAATCTTGACGCACTTTGTGCGTTATGTAACATAAGACCATCCTCCACTGTCAATAAAATGGTGCTTCTTATACCTACACCTGTAGATTTTTAACATCCATGTACTTACATGCTTAGAAATACATATAAGCCATGCTTATGGTTTGTATCATACGTATTTCTATCCGTATAACATTGATACGGAACACTAACCGTCGCCTATTCCCCATGAAATAGCATCAATTATGCGACTATAATTTTGACATTTGACAGTAGGTACTTGTACCAAACTTGAGCACCCACTTTTTCTATGCTTTTTCTTTTTAATATACTTCTCCAAACTACTCAGTTTACCTCAAATTGTTAAAATTTTTTACTCTCTTCTGATATGCGACTTGTGCCCTGACACAAAAACAGAAGAATAACGAAAGATATGCGAGCAACATACTAGATTGAAAATTTGAGTTTTTAAATCAAGTTGTGATACCTGACACAGAGTACGGGAGTACTACAATTATCAATTATAAGAGATACATCGAGCAGGACACATACATAATGATAATAGAATCGTAAATAATTCGTGCTTTTAACATCGGAGCTCTACAAAATTAAATTTCCGTTGCAACTACACTAACTTATGGGAAACAACATTTACTTTATGCTAAAATATTTTTATTTTTAAACGACCAAACAATAACGCTTGCGAAATAAAAATTATCCCCAAATGGTAAAAAGCAAATAAAAAATTTATTCTAAATTTCGTTTTTTGTGTTGAATCTTTTATTTTTATACTGAAAAATTAGTTGATTTAAGATTTCAGGCAATCAATCTATTTATACCAAAAATATGTTCTATAAGGTATATTTTGATCTTTGAAATTTGTAAAAACATTCGATTATTTCGTAATACATAGTGAGAAAAAAGTCACTATAACTCTTTTAATATTAATTTGTTCAACATGTGTTTTATATAAACATTGTAAGGCTTAAAAATTAATATTTATCTATGAATTTGCTTTGATTTTCTACATCACGTGACTATGAAATTTGAAATCTTAAATGGAATAGTCCAACATTTTTATTAATTTTCTAAATTATAAGTCATTTTTCTTCAATTTAAGGTTTAAATTTTATCTCAAAAAATTAACATTGCTAACATTGCACTCCAGTTTATTTTATCTTTTATGATCTTTGTTCTGATATTGGGAATTTTAACAACTACCAATAGATGGCGCCGTATTATACTATCTTGACCGTTTCACAAATTTGCTGCCATACAGGATGTCCCGTAACTACACCGACAACCCTTAACTGGTGATAGTAGACCTGAAAATAAGTCGATTTTGCCCTATTTATCTATATCAAAAAATGCACCCCTGAGAAGTTATAAGCCGCTGAAGTTCATTTGTATGCATGCATTTTTATAAAAAAAAACACTAATTAGGTAAAAATTTTACCAATTTTCGATTACCGGAAATGGTCTTAGATGGTACCAGAGGACATAAAACACTTTAGAACTTTTTAGGTATTCAAACATATTATTTAAATATTATTTGGTTTTGTAGAGAAATTTAAGAGAATTATTTTGTCGCTTATAAATTTTCCGGAGGATGTGCAGTTTCGGAATAATTATAAAAAAAATTATTTAATAAACGGTAAGTAAGCTTCTCAACATCCATTTTTAATAAAAGAACTTTTTAAAGCCTAAAAATTATCATGGCGTTTACCCCATATTATGCGGGACACCCTGTATATTAGAGTTAAAATTCGTGTCATTCAAATGTTGTAAGATTGGTTAATAAATTGTTTATTCCCAATCAACCATAAATTTGAAAAAATAAAGAATTACGTAACTGAAGAAAATTAAGTAGTTTCAAATTTTAAAAAAATGGACTATTCCTTTTGAGTAACGAATATGAAACATTTTTTGATCAAATCAATATTAAAAAAGGTATAGCCTTTTTGCAAGAGTTTTTACGCAACATGTATAAGGTAGCAAATTAATTACTTTTTCATTTTCGTATTATTTTTACTGCATAAATAAACTTTAACTTTTGGAACTATGAAAAAACAGAGAGAGCTACATTTTTTGGTAGAAAAAATCTAATCAAATGCTTTATTTTATTCTAAAGAAACTTCCTCAATTTAAGGTAGGTAAATATCAATTATGTGAGCATCCTTAGATTTGCGACTTGTAATTATTTGGGGTTTTTCAAAATTTAATCAATGTTTATTTATTAAATTAATTTCGTTAAAGATTGTAAGTTAGTAGAAAGGTTCTCGCAAGTTCTTAATATTAAATCTGACCGGGAGATATTTATTTTCGGTAATTCAATATTTTTGGAAGTAGTAAAGAACTCAAATACACTTAATTCTAAAATAGTGTTGCTTAAAGAGTAGTAATAAATTAGTAATATTTTGGAACATGTGGATAACATTATGGGTGCATTAAAACATGCAGAGTAAAACTAATAAATTTTAAACCTTGCGAGGGTCGTTCTAATTCAGTTAGAAAAGGGAGTTTATAATATTCTTAAGTTTTGTTGTCATTGGTTGTTAGAAATACTTAAGTAAAACTCCTAGGGGTATGACGCGTTTTTGGGTTGGGTTTAAGTAATAAAAGGGCTGAATTTTAAGTCAATCGGGACAATCAGAAGAATGAGAAGGCAATTGAAGAGTCAGAGTAATTAGCTCAAGATATACAGTGTTTTGTGAATGTTAGTGGTGATTGTAATCATTTTGGGTAAGTCCAAAAATGTATTATTTCTTGTATGTTTAATTTTTGTAAATAAATAGTTTAAGTGTTATGCTAAAATGAAGTGTTTGAATTTGTATCAATAACCGTAATCCCAACGAACCCACTCAATTTAAATATGTCGTATTATCCTCGGTTGGTTTCTGAATTTAACAATTCAGAAATTATTAAAGTCTCCCTTTCAAACTAACATCTTACTTTTACAATCGGGGGTAGTTCACATTTGGTGTCAGGTGTGGGGTAGTTTAAAATTAAAATGATAAGAGTTGTGGGGTAGTTTAAAATTAAAATGATAAGAGTTGTGGGGTTATTTAAAATTAAAATGATAAGAGTTGTGGGGCTGTTTAAAATTAAAATGAGTAGGTATTGTGGGGTCATTATTACTTAAATGATAGAGTTATGGGATGTTAAAATAAAAATGATGAAGATGTGGAGATAATTTAAAATGTTTTTGTTGTGGTAACTAAAAAGCAAAATTTATTTTTTTTTGTTGAGGAAATTATTAATTTTAAAATTTATATATTGTTTATGTCATTTTAATTGGGGATTTTACGGTTGATACAAATTATGTGCATGTTTTTTTTTTCTCTTTTACAGGAATTTTTATTGTCATTTAATAATGTTGAATTATTATTTGATTATTGTATTTATGTTTATTTAGCATTGATTTTCTATTTTTTTTTCTCCCTTGCGTATATTAGGTGAAAATTATTTCAAGAAGCATAATTCTAAAAATACGTTGTTATTAGACTCCCACTGAGTCTTATAATTTGAATTATTTTTTTTTTCTCTGTATTGTTATTCATGATGCGTGATGCGTTTTAGTAGTATTTTTTTTAAAGCAAATATTTTCTTTCTTGGAAAAAAAAATGGATAAGTAGTTAATAAAAATTAAGCAATCATGCCAGAATCAGAGGAAGTATTTTCCGACCCTCAAGGGGGTACTAGCCATGGTAATTCAGGGTCTGTTGAGAGCACCGCGTTTAAATTAGGGAATTTATCGATGATCCAAACTTATGATGGATCTACAGATGTCGAAGAGTATACTGATCTGTTATTAGAAACAGCAAGTTTGATGCAATGGTCCGACAACGAAGTTTTATCGTTGCTAAAATTAAAATTACGGGGTGCGGCGCGACAATTTTTATTAAATGAACCAGATCTAAGAGTAGCCAAAGATTTAAATAAATTTATTAAAGAGTTAAAATTAAGATTTAGTAAAACGAAAACTTTAGGTGAAGCGCATTTTAAATTTGTAAATTGTAAGCAAAAGCGGGATGAGTCAGTGCGGGATTACGCGACGCGGCTTAAGACAATCGGACGCGAGATGCAACCGGATTCACAAGATGAAAATGAGGTGAAGTACGCATTGAAAAGGCTGGAAGAAGATTTAAGGACGCAGTTTTTGTTAGGATTGAAAAATCCTATACAACAAAGGACCTTGTCTGCGGTTCCTGACACATTTAAGGAAGCAATAACTATTGCCGAACGTGAGGAAATGATTGAAGTGATGACCGGCAATAAAGATCCAGTCAAGCGGGGTGGCGTATTTTTAAATGAAGAAAGTCACCAAAACAACGCAGCAGGACGTCGAGTCCAGTGGTCACCAGATGTTGAAAAAAGGGTCAACACTACATCCAGCGCCAGAAATAATTCCAGGAATGGTTGGTCTAATTCACCACGTCGATGGAATGATCTAGGACCTAGAAGAAACACTCAACAACGGGGCAATCGTAATCAAGGAAACACCGGAAACAATGGAGCATATAGGCAGCGACCTACCACGTCGTCAGCTGGATCCAGTGGTCGAAACAACCGAAATATTATTTGTTTCTATTGCAAAAAAATTGGGCATATGAAAGGGGATTGTAGAGCATTGAATTGTTTTAATTGTGGTAAACAAGGTCATTTCGCCAGCAATTGTTTAAACGCGCAAGGCACTTCGCAAGAGCGCGGGCGGCCAGTGCCTCTCGATACTGGAACGCGCAGAAAAGACGGGCGACACCAGTGTGGTTCGCCGAACGCAGGTGTAAGCAAAGGGAACTCCTCGTTCCCTCGTTAAGTCATAATGGGGATGATGACAGTAAGCCCGCAAGAAATAAGTTAGTAGTTTTTATAAATGGTGTATTAAGAACGATTTTAGTGGATTCGGGGGCTACTGTATCTTTAATTAAGTCACATATTTTAGAAGAGGATAGTTATAAATATAAGTATTTAAATGAGCGATGTAATAAGTTATCGTCAGCAAGTGGGCATGAATTATGCACGGATGGATCAATTAAGTTACATATTAAATTTCTAGAAAATTTACAATGTTGCAGTGAATTTGCAATTGTAAAAGGGTTAAGAGTTAATGCAGATGCAATTATTGGCATGGATTTTTTGGCGGAAAATAAGTTAATTACGGATTGGGGTAAAGGTGTATTACATTTTAATGGAAGTAAGTTGTACATGAAAAGTGATGAGGAACTCGCTACTTATAATGAAGCAATGATCTCCAGCAACACATTGATGAGCGGTAGTAAGTTTTCGGATGATGTCAATCTGGAATCCCAGGATGCTCAACCTGTGACGACAGGTACGAGAGGTTCCAAGGATGAAGATTACGAGCGTCAACCGCAACCGAACCAAGCCAGATGTGAGGAAGCAAGAGATCAAGTGCCAGTGGAAGTTAGAAATAAAAGTAAGGGCAGGAAACGAATTAAAAGAAAGTTGCGTACTCAAGAAGGTTTGGAAAGTAATGTTACAGGTGAAATTTTAAATGAGGTTAATGAATTGGTTAGTGATGAAGCAGGCGCAGAAAGCGTTGTAAGCAAAGTTAAGGAAGTAAAGGTTTATGAAGGGACTACGACAGGTGCAAGCAGAGTGGGTTTATTGAATGAAATTCGCCAACATCATGAAGAACTAAGTCTAGCTAACTCGGTTCATTTGATGGAAAAACTGTGTATACCACCAAGGTGTGAAGCAGTTGTAATGGCTAGAGTCTCACGGAAACTACCTGAAGCGCCATATGTAATTATTAGTCCTAGTAATGATTTACCAAGTGAAGTAATGCTAGCGAAAGTTGTTTGTAATAATAGAAGGCAGGTACCTGTGAGAATTATTAATGTTTCTGATGAAATACAGAGTTTAGGAAAAGATGTTCAGTTGGGATTTGTATGTGAAGTTTCGAAAGTGCACAGTGAAGAAAATTTAAGTGATTTTGGAAGTAAAGTTATGATTAATAGTGTTGATAGAAGAAGAGTAGCGCAAAGTGATAGAAATGTTGTTGCTAAAATTTTTAATCAATTAGATTTGAGTGAGGTAAATGGTGAAAGGAAGGAAATCCTTTACAACTTAATTGAAGAGTTCGCAGATATTTTTAAGGTGGATGATGAACCATTGACATGTACAACGAAGGTACGACATAGAATTATCACCGAGGATAATTCTTTACCTGTAGTAAAAAGACCTTATAAAATTCCCCATGCAAAACGAGAAAAATTAGACAAGGAAATAGATAAAATGTTAAGTGAGGGTATAATTATTGAAAGTAATTCGCCGTGGAATTCGCCTATTGTGATTGTAGATAAAAAGACTAAACCAGGTGATGAACCTGAAATACGCGTGTGTATAGATTATCGTGGGTTAAATGCAATTACCAAACCAGACTTTTTCCCTTTGCCGCATTTAAGTGATACGATTGACCAGTTAACGGGTAGCAAATTATTCTCAGTAATGGACTTAGCGTCGGGTTATTTTCAAGTGGAAGTGCAACCGGAAGATAGAGAAAAGACTGCTTTTAGTACGACCAAAAATCATTATGAATTTGTTCGTATGGGTTTCGGGTTACGTAATGCACCTGCTACTTGGCAAAGACTAATGTATGCGGTTTTAACGGGTTTAACGGGACTTACATGTTTAGTGTATTTGGATGACATTATAGTATTTTCTAGTGACAATTTAAGTGAACATGTTGAACGATTACGGAACGTATTTCTTAGATTACGCGAGAACAATTTGAAATTGAAACCTAGTAAATGTTGTTTCTTCAAACAGAAAGTAAAATACTTAGGTCATATTATTTCGGGAGAAGGTTGCCAAACAGATCCTGAAAAAACAGAGATAATTAAAAATTATCCAAGACCGAAAAGCGTTAAGGAGATTAGAGCATTTTTAGGACTTGTAGGATTTTATAGGAAATTTATTCCAAAATTTGCAGATTTAGCTAAACCTTTAACATTATTAACTAAAAAGGATAGTAAATTAGCATGGAATGATGTGCATGAAAATGCCTTTGAGAAACTGAAATTAGCGTTGATTACCCCTCCTATTCTAAAATATCCAGATTTCAATAAACCTTTTATAATAGTAACTGATGCAAGTGGCGTAGCAATTAGTGCAATTCTTTGTCAAAAGTATGATAATTCCGAACATCCGATTTCGTATGCAAGTAGAACTTTGAATGATCCTGAGTCTCGTTATTCAACAATAGAACGGGAAGCATTAGCCGTTGTTTGGGCGGTAAAGTATTTCCGTTGTTATTTAGTTGGTACTCATTTTACAGTTTATACAGATCATAGAAGTCTAAAATATTTACTTTCACTAAAGGATGTAAACAGTAGATTGTCCAGGTGGGCAATGTCACTTATGGAATATAATTTTGATATCGAATATAGACCAGGTAAAATTAATTCGAATGCAGATGCATTGACCAGGTTGAGAGAAGAGCCAGAGGTGATTGAAATTTCTAACAGGTTAGGAAAAATGAAGGAACTTGAAGTTATAGCAATTAACTTAGGTAGTGACGAGGACGATGAGGATGTCGACGTCATAATCGATGGAATTTGGGATAGTCATCAAATTAAGTCAGCACAGGAAGATGATCCACAAGTGTTAAAATATCTTGAAGATAATGAACACTTTTACAAACAGCATAATGGATTAGCGTACCGAGTAAGACAAGATGATGAAAGAGAAGATCAATTACTTGTACCTAACGTAATGATACCTACAATTTTGCAATTATACCATGATGCACCAATAAGTTGCCATGTGAGCTTTGAAAAAATGCTCAATATGATACGGAGGCAATTCTTTTGGAAAAACATGGCTAAGCAAATTAAGCAATTCTGCCGGGAGTGTCATTCATGTAACACTCATAAGTCATCGTACCAGAAGCCAGCAGAACAACAGGAGATGAACGTACCACATGGGATATGGGCTCGAGTTTCAATGGACATCGTGGGGCCTTTACACCAAACAAGGAATGGAAATAAGTATATTTTAACCGTAATTGATTATTTATCTAGGTATCCAGAATGTATACCATTGCCTGATATTAAAGCAAGTACAGTTGCTAAGGCATTTGTCACAAATGTAATTACACGTCATGGAGCACCGAGAACGCTCTTAACGGATTGCGGAACGCAATTTGTTTCAAAGATGTTTAAAGAAGTTTGTGAATATTTAGGTATCATGAAAATTCAGACATCGCCATGGCATCCATGTTCCAACGGAGTAATTGAAAGGATGCATAAAACACTCAAAACCATGATTTCGCATTATGTCAATAAACAAAATGATAGCTGGGACGACATGATCCCATTCGTTTGTATGGCGATCAGGAACAACATAAATAAGTCTACAGGGGAAACACCATTTTTCTTGATGCATTTAAGGGATATGGAATTACCATTCCATTCCCTAATTAAACCGATTAAATTAAGGTATGACCTAGATGAAAATTATTTGGCAGAAATGGTAACTCGAATGAGTATGGTACATCAAAAAGCAAGTGAAGTAATCTCTAGAAGCGCTGAAACCAGAAGGGTAAGATCTAATAAAAAGGCTAAGACAAAAGTTTATAAAGTTGGTGAAAAAGTTTATATGAGGTGTCATAATATAAGTAAGGGTATTTCGTACAAGTTCCAACCAAAATGGTCGGGTCCTTATAGAATTCAAGAAATTAGGGGTCCAGTAAATTATTTAATTAAGGATATTTTTGGTAAATCAACTCACAGGGTGCATGTTGATCAGTTAAAACCATATTATGGTTCAGAAGGTGAAGATATCAGCGATGATGAAGAAAGTGAAGATGAAGTTCCAGATAATTTAGCAATTCCCACGGATAATGTTTTTAGGCAAGATGAAATTTGGGTTGATGAAACTGATGAAATTCCGATTGAACGGGATGAAATTCAACGGGAAATTATTGAACCAGAGCAGGAACCACGAGTAGAAGTGCAGCAAGAAAATAATTTAGAGGAAAGAGTTAATGAAGCAATTGCAAGGTACCAGACACGAAGTCGAGGTCCAGTTGCTGATCATCCTTGGGTACTTCGTAAAAGGATTTAATAAATAGCTTTTGTTTGTTATTATTATTTTTGGTAGTAGTATTTTAGTACAAATGTGTGTTTGATTATGATTTATAGATTGAATTTCAGAGTTACATGTTGTCATGTAAAGTTAATATTTTGTATTAATGATGTTATATTTTAGAGTTAATTGAAGAATTATTTAAAAGCAGTACTCTTTTAGTAAATGCATTAATGGTTACGACTAATCCAATACATATTAGTCGTATTATGGATTTTTTTAATCGGGATTACGAAGAAAAAAATTTTGGATGAAGATAATTCAAGAAACAGGTTTGATAGAAAGCTAAATCAACACTTGAATGTTTATGGAAAATAATTAGTTGTATGTTGTATATTAAAATTTTTGGGGGTAAAATTTTTTTTTAAATAGTATTCATTAGTATAGCATGGTTTTAGTTAAGTATTAAAACTTCAAACAAACGTTGCGTGTTATTTTATGAATTTTATTGTGGTTGATTTAGTAATTGATTCATTGTAAAGATTTTTAGTGTCAGATTGAGTAAATTGCTATTTTTATAATTAAATACTTTGTTGGATAATACAATCAGAATTTGGGAGTTTATTTTAATTTGAGTAATAGTATGAGATTGGTTAGTAATGGGTTGAAAAGGGTTTTATTTTATTACATAACACATTATGTGTCAATAATTCGTGTTCAATTCCGTATTGTTTAATTAGTGCATATTGAGGCACGTTTACACTTCAGGAAACGGTGGTGAAGAAGCAAGGATGAAGAAACCTAATTATAGGTCCTTCCCTTAAACTTCCCTTCTGAAGTTTTTATATTTAATATGTTAAATTTAGTAGTGAATGAAATTTGGAAATGAGTAATGTAGAATGGTAGTGAAATGTATTAGAAATATTAGTTTGTTAGCATTGTTAAGGTATTGCATGTAATTTTATTGTAAGTAGAAGTAGCGGATAGTTTGAAAACTATATTATATTGTACTAATACATGTGTATTGTGTTTAAGCACCAATTATGGTGACCGCAACCATGGAGACACCAACAATACAATTCATTGGAGCAACTCCACCAAACCTTGGAGTAATACAAGTATCATGGAAGCCGATAGCCGATGTAACAACGACTTATTTGGTGATGGGTAAAGAAGACGATGGAAATGGGGTAGCTGTACTTAGTTGGTTAACAAATGCAACATCAATCCGGTTGGTAATCAGGGACGCTGTTATGTACAAGTTCTGGGTCAGCAAGTTAGATGGAAATGGAAAGGTTGAAGAATATCTAAGTGAAGTGGATCTGGAGGCTGATGTAAAATTGCAGTTAAAATCCAAAAGACACATTCCAATTCACCTGTGGAAATTAGCACTATGGATTTCTGTGATTAATGGAATAATCATGTGTGCAATTATTGGTTCCCTTTGGTACACAAGAAGAGAAACAGCTGTAACCGAAGTTCGTCCATTAACAGGAATTGTGGAATCAAGTGATACAGAACTAATTAATATGGAAGTTCTGGAGGTGTCATCAGTATCATCATTATCATCAAAACTACAATCAGCCGAGCACACACAATATAACTGGGAATTTAGAGAACCACAACCTCTCTATGATTCTCCAAGAAGTCCACCAGAACCAACGTATGCAGTTATGCAACCAAGTAAACAGCCAGTTATGCAACCTGATGTTCATTCAAGTACGCAAACAGATGGAAGTAAGACCAGACCTAGAGTCAATACGCCCCAGGAAGAAGAAACATTGTCAATCCAGAAGGAAGTTACAATTTTGGTCCAGGAAGAAGAAATGATATCGGTTCAGGAGAAGAAAAGTGGTAATGAAGAAGAGGAAAGTTGAATGTATTGGTGTTCTCCTTGTTGTCAGTTTTGTATTTTGTATTTTGAGTTTGTTGTTTTATTCGTGTATTGTGTATTTTCAATTTAGTTGTATTTTGAATTGTATTCTGAGTTTATTTGTTTTTATTCATGTATTGTCAGTTTAGTTGTTTTTCGAATTGTATTTTGATTTAGATTTTGTTTGTGTAATTGTTCAATTAGATTTGTTATTGTGTAATGTTTTCTTTTGCGTCTTGTGTAACTTAGACAAAATCAAGTTATTTTTGAAACGTGATTTTGTGTAAGAGGAAGGGGTGTAATGTGAGCATCCTTAGATTTGCGACTTGTAATTATTTGGGGTTTTTCAAAATTTAATCAATGTTTATTTATTAAATTAATTTCGTTAAAGATTGTAAGTTAGTAGAAAGGTTCTCGCAAGTTCTTAATATTAAATCTGACCGGGAGATATTTATTTTCGGTAATTCAATATTTTTGGAAGTAGTAAAGAACTCAAATACACTTAATTCTAAAATAGTGTTGCTTAAAGAGTAGTAATAAATTAGTAATATTTTGGAACATGTGGATAACATTATGGGTGCATTAAAACATGCAGAGTAAAACTAATAAATTTTAAACCTTGCGAGGGTCGTTCTAATTCAGTTAGAAAAGGGAGTTTATAATATTCTTAAGTTTTGTTGTCATTGGTTGTTAGAAATACTTAAGTAAAACTCCTAGGGGTATGACGCGTTTTTGGGTTGGGTTTAAGTAATAAAAGGGCTGAATTTTAAGTCAATCGGGACAATCAGAAGAATGAGAAGGCAATTGAAGAGTCAGAGTAATTAGCTCAAGATATACAGTGTTTTGTGAATGTTAGTGGTGATTGTAATCATTTTGGGTAAGTCCAAAAATGTATTATTTCTTGTATGTTTAATTTTTGTAAATAAATAGTTTAAGTGTTATGCTAAAATGAAGTGTTTGAATTTGTATCAATAACCGTAATCCCAACGAACCCACTCAATTTAAATATGTCGTATTATCCTCGGTTGGTTTCTGAATTTAACAATTCAGAAATTATTAAAGTCTCCCTTTCAAACTAACATCTTACTTTTACAATCGGGGGTAGTTCACAATTATTTAAAACACGTAAAATATACTTTCTAGGATTTCCTTGTAAAATTATGATAAATGTACAGTTACAAAATACCCTAATAAGCAATAAGTAGACTCTCGATGTCAGATGATTTTTTAACGGATCATAAATTTCATATAACTGCCAATATTTCCTCTTTGTTTATTTATTCGTAATTTAATAATAAGAGCATGTAGTATAACATGATTTCCATAATAAAACCACTTTCGCCACAATTTTTTTTTAAATTCATCATGTTATACCCATAATAGTTTATAGTAATAAATGCAATCGTATAATTTTTTGAAGTACTTTTTATCTTTAAATAAAATGAAAAAAATATTTCGATGGTAGTTCTTCTTTTACAATTACATTTGAGTTAATTGATTTTTAAAGGCACTTTTTATTTGGAACTATTGATGCAAAATGCAAATGATAATAATAATAATAATAATAATGATTTATTAACTCAACAGCCATGAGGCCAATTACAGAGGTAATACATATATGTACTATAGATTAATAAGAATACGTTTAATACACAAAATGACTAAAAATAAGATGAAATAGAGATTAAAGTGAAAAATATTATAAACAGAGTATGCCAGAATATTGATACGCAATTCAAGAACAAGTTAATTACATTCAGAATAAATTACATTAAACATTCAATACATTTTATCTTAAAAGAGTTCAAACTAGACATAAAAATATCAGCATTATACTGGAAATCCTTATAGTTGTGTAACATAGAATAAAGAGGTGAGTTGTTGTAGTTGTTAGTATTTGGCGTAGCGTAAGAGAAACTATCACAGTATCTTGCGGCTGAGCGAGGAACATGGTAGTTGATAAGATTAACTGCAGGTATATCATCAACAATATTATTGACTAATTTAAAAAGATAACAAGATGAGATCACTTTATGCCGATTATGAATTGACAGGAAGTCAAACTCAGATAATAAATCACTGTATGACACACTCCAGTCAGGAAAGTTTTTATGCTTAAAAAAATAACAAAACTTTAGGAACTTCTTTTGGACACGCTCCAATACATTTATATATTTTAAGTAACTTGGAGACCATATAACACAGCAGTAGTTGAGTTTACTTAAAACATAAGAGTTAAACAGAGTGTAGAGTGTAGATAGCGATCGAAAGTTCTTACTATTTCGTATGATAAATCCCAGCATCTTATAGCAATCTCTAGAGGTTTGGTATATATGATTATTAAAAGTAAGTTTGTGATCAAATAAGACACCAAGATCCTTAAATTCCACTACCCTGTTCAACTGCTGACCTGCAATATTATAATTAAAATGAATTGGAGTATTGCTACGTGAGTACGATAAGACACAGCATTTTTTAACATTAAGACTTAGTTCATTCACGCGACACCAATCTTCAAGTTTAACAATATCATCCTGTAGCTCCAGACAGTCACTTAAATCTTGAATTCTCTTGAACATTTTCAAGTCATCGGCAAAGAGTAGTTTCCGTGTTTTTAGGACAGAGCAGACCCCATTAATAAATAACAGAAACAAAAGAGGACCCAACGTGGAGCCCTGGGGAACCCCACTACAAGCCATATAGATCTTGGAGAAGTGTCCATTGTATAGAACCCTTTGTGGTCGGTCCTGCAGGTATGATGAAATTACATGAATAATATTTTGTTTGAGGCCAAACCGACGTAAACTTTCCAGTAGTTTCGATATATGTATGATGGGCGTTTTTTACTTGAAATATATTCAAAGGAAATTATTTTCCCGATTAATAGGTACATTGATTATGACTTGGTTAAATGTTTAATACAAAACATGGGAAGGATAATTGGATAATTCATATTATCAAGTTTATGGCATAACCATAATTTATTGCAACATGTTTCACCTTATTTGGGAATCTTCAGGCAATTTATTCAATGCTCATCCAATTTATTCAATGTGTCCAAGTTCGTTCCTCTATCACATGAGTTAAAGAACAATTCGCTAGGGATACTCACTAAAATTTCCAAATTGAGTAGAAGAATAGTACGAGTGTGTTGAAATAGTTAATCCAACAACAGAACAATAAGTATTATATGCTTTCTCATTGTTATTTGTACCTAGTATTCATAACAAAAACTTTGAATAAATTACACAAAAAACCTAAAATTTAAATAATGGATAAAAATATCCAACTTTCAAGTGTGATTAAACTCAAAGTAATAGAGTTAGATCAAGAGTTGGAGGTTTTTCTATTTTTTACCCATTACAACTAGTCCAAAGTATCAGTGTCGTTGCATTTTACTAAAATTCAAATATTTGTCATTCCTGCCTGTTTTGCCAATTACATCCACAGGGGGCGCTGCAGTAAAATATGCCCAATCACCTTATTAAGTTTCTTCTCCAAAATATTCAAGAAAGCAATGGCAAATCGAATAAAATCATTTTTTTTAAATGTTATCATATCTCTCAACAACAAAACGGATATAGTACAAAAATTATTTGCAATCTACATAAAGGCATGTTAGTGGTTTGATTTATCAAATGAATTGGACACAGTCATTGACGAGACTCGAATGTCTTGGAGTTTGGGGTGTAGCCAACAATTGGATGCGCTCTTTACTTCAAAAAATTCACAGTATCAGTAAACCACCAATTATTATGAGTACCCAATCACCTTCCTAGGAGTTGGCCAAGGCACAATCTTAGGCCCGCTACTATTTATCGTTTTTATAAATGACCTACCAAGCTCTATAAAAAATGCAAACATAAAGCGATTTCAAATGGCTTCTTTAGTTGGTAAGTGGTCAACCAAGAATTTGAGAGCTTCTTCGGTTCTTTCTTCCCCATTTGAACCGATAGAAAGAGATGGGGTGAATAACCAAAGATCGAACCGTGCTACTGACCACGGTTCATATTTCGGTTAACCAAGCTTAAATTGGAAAGAACTAAACGATCTACAATGTCATTGCGGTTGGTCCAATCTAAGAACCAAAGACGAACCAAAGCCATTTGAAATCGCTTATAGCTAGAGCCGAAATCGTTTCGTCATCCAGAATAAGGACAAACTTTATGGACATCTTAGTGGATAGGGGGCTAGATATTAGGGATGAAAGTATCGTCTTTTTTTAAATCAACGTCATAGAGATAGTACTTCAAAATTTACAGAATAAGAGATCACGATATACTTAAACGAATTCCCAAGGGGCGGACAGATAAGTTGATACAAAATGGTCGGTGCACGGGGGTAAAGTTACCCAAAATTAATTGTAAAAATCGTCATACGGAATATGAAAAAGAAGTTATTTTTTGTACTCGTGTTCTCCTTTGAAAAACAAAAGCCGGCTATCGTTTTTTGAATGCTTTTGAGAAAAAATAAAAATCTTTTAATATCTGATAGTATTCTTTGAACAATTTAGCCTATCGTTTATTTAAATAGGATAGACTATAACAAATCTACTTCATTGGCCGTTTTTTGTGCACTCTTCTGTAACTCAAAAACAAATGCAGTTTTTTATAAATCATTTTTTTATTTGGCTGGTTTATAATTTTAAAAATTTCCATAACAAAATCATTTGTTTAATTTAATGATAATCAAGTTGGATATACGGAATTTCCTTTCTACACTACTGTTAAACAATTATCCAAATCCCCTGCAAGTTTTTCTTCTACTTCTAATTTAATGATATTTTTCTTAATTAAGATTTGCGATTTGATATTTATGAAAAAAGTAACATATTATTCTTAACATATATTATTATTATTAATAATCCAGGATCCGACCGGACTAAAGTCTCCCTCATAATATCGGTAGTTTTTTATATAGTCAAGAGTACGCCATCTTTTGCATGTGCTGAAACTTTACCGAAGTATTAAAAAATTACCAATTTCGGTCCAAACCTGGCAGGAACCGAGACATCAACCCTAAAGTGGGAATCATTTTCAAAATTAGGCAACCACTTTCACTGATGTTTCCTAAAAGTGGTTGCCTATTTTTTTGAAGTAAAAATTAATTTGAATCGCTAATATTTAGCATCAATTAAAAATACCAAGTTCATTTGCAAGGTAAGTATGTTGCATAAAAAAGGGCTTCCCAGAATTCGTACCCAAAAATCTGCCCTAAAATATAAAGGTGCTTTTTTTGTTAATTATTAAATATAGCTCAAACATTCACGAACTTAAAAAAACATGCTGCCATCGCTAGGGTTGACAATAAATTTTTGTGCCGTTGATAAGTTGTGCACTCTCTGGAAACCCGTTTTTTTATGGAACATACTTACCTTGCAAATGAACGTGGTATTTTTGTAATTGATGCTGTATTAGCAATTCAAGTTAATTTTTACTTCCAAAAAAAATAGGCAACCAGTTTTACCAAATGTTAGTAAAAGTGGTTGCCTATTTTTAAAAATGATTGCCACTTTCTGGTCTCGGTTCTTGTCAGGTTTGGGGGTGGCAGCACATTTTTTATCAATTTGTTTAACACTCTTCATCGACTGGCACAAATGTTGAGCTGTCTTATGAGGGACAAACAGTTCAAGAACAGGTACCGAAAGTGGTCATTTAATACTTCGGTTAAGTTTCAGCACATAAAAAAGATGGCACACTCTTGATTACCTAAAAAACTACCGATTCAGCAAATAAAAACTCCCTATGTATTACAAGGGAGACTTTAGTACGGTCGGTTCTCCTACTATAACGTTATACCTAATTTTAAAATTACTTATTTCCAATTTATAATATTTTAAGTTTTATCTTAATTAAAGGTTAAATTTAGTACTTTCGAAGGAACAAAATTGTTTTCAAAAAGAGAAAAGCGTGGCATTAACGTGCTCAGTCACTAAATTAACTCGGGATGCTGTAATTGCCAAGTCCTAATTGTATTGTCACGAGGAGGGCTTGATACCAACGAAGGCACGAAGGTATCTTATTTCTTTGATTTTCCAATTACATGAAAGTATGTGTTATAGTATAGAGTCGGCCATTAATATACTCCTGGTGGCTGATGGCGGTTACGACCCAGGAAAGGTTAATTAGTCGACAATGTTAAGACTGCAATTAGGCTTCGCGTAGGTGCCAAAATGATGGTCATTAGATACAGTCGGTACCTATTAAATGTCGACCTTTAAACCGTTATGTAATACATTTTTAATTGTATTATGTACTAAAAACGAATTTATTTACAACAAAATTATAAATTTATTTCCAATTTTAAAATTTAAAATTTAATTGATTGAACAGCACAAACCAATTTCCTCGTTGCAATATGAAACAAAAATAAATTAATACAATTTAGGTTAATCCTCTTTTGTATTCGGAATAAAATAAAGTCCATTCCATTATTACCGGATTTGAAGATCTCGCGAACAAAAGTTGAACGAAATGGGGATAGCAAGTTGTAATAATTCACTACATATAGAATTGCCATTCGCTCGTGGGATATGAGTCGTGCTGGGCTTTTTCGGAAAATTGGAAAGCGTCGATCCGAAACGCCAATAATCCTCGTCTAGTTTTTCGTTCGAACTAAAACGCCGATTTTCATTAAAACTTTTTCATGATCCTAATTGTCGCGATGAGAAATCTCCGACGTCCCGCTTTTGAATTGCGAAGGGTTAATTAACTTGATAATGAAGGGCTGGAGAACGAGAAATCCTGGCGCAAAATTAAATCTTCAACAGAAAGTTCCACTTCCGTTTTGATGACATAAAATCTCCGCGTTTGTAAACCCGCGAAACATCTGCTCAGGCCTAAAGGCGAAGCTTTATTGTTTTTAAACGAGCACTCTTGTACATTTCAGGATAAATGTCTCTACCCCTGCACATGTCCCACCAAGGATATCTGTGATGAGTGTGTCGAGTGTCCTCGTCAACAAGGAGAACCTTGCAGCGATGACAGGCCTTGCGATCAGATACGGGGACTTTCATGTTTGTATTTACATGAAGGAGATACTGAAGGAATATGCAGAGGTAAGAAAATTATTTTATTTTATTTTAAACATTTTTTTCTACAAACGTGTTAAAAGTCGTTATTCTGACACTCATGTCAGACGTTAAAAATGTTACTTGCTCGAATAAGTGTTAAAAGTAAATCACGTGATTCACTTTTAATACTGCACACTACGTTGTTAAGAAGCACCCGCTGGACATGGGAAAATTCAAAAAGCCTTCTAGCGATTATTTAATATGAGTGCTTAAAGTTTAAAAAATTATTTACACATTATAGTTATTTTTGTTCAATATAGTATAGAAAATAAAGATAATCGTATGGTTATTGCTTTTCTATACCAAAAATATTTATTTATGCTGAGAATGTAAAGAGTTTACATTTTAAAACTTATAATTTTCCATAAAATTAACAAAAATTACATATAGCAAGAATGTAAAAATATTAGAATTATTTCTTAGTTTCCTGGAAGTTTAGGCTGATAAAATTGATTTCTAATTTCGACTTTAAATTTAAGTATTTTTATTTATTTTAATTAAAAATTACTACAAAATACTAAAATAGTTTGACTAATTAATTCTTGCAAATTTGAAAATTCGGAATTTTTAACCAAATATTTTTTAATTATTTTACCCTTGTTTAATGATTATGACTCCCGAACAATGTATCGTGAAGCGTGTTCGCGACTTTTTCAGCATCCTGTATAGCAAACGCGTTTATTGAACTAAAAAACTTCAATATCGTTTCCGGTTTCATCGAAAATTACATCAAATTCTTATTTTTAATGTAAAACCCTATTTTTTGTACATATTACATTGCTAAGTTTAAAGTATGCTTGTGAAAAAAAAATTTTTTTTTTTCAAAACATAAAAAATGGATTTTGTTTGATAAAAACTGAAAATACTTTTAAATAATACAAATACAAAAAATAAATTATAATTTATGAAATTCATTTGGTCGTTTATCAGATATTATTTTTTATAACTTACTAAATTTTTTTACAAAAAAAATAAGATTGTTGTCCTGACCTAAAAATCAAATTAGAAATAACTGCTCTTGACATTTATGTGTATTTAAACGTTTTTAATAAAGGAAGTCTTTTATTTTCACACCCAAAAAATATTTTATTGATCGGCAATTTATATTTTATTTCAGTTCATTTTATTTATAATTGAGTTTAAAATTGTGTAGGGATTTATGAAAAACCGAAAATTGGACCCAGAGAGATTCTTGCATTCTTGCTATCGTAAAAGCAATACGGAAAATCGTTTAATGGAAAGTGGACTTACATGCAATTCCTATATCACATAATTTTACAAACATTTAAATATAAAGTGGAAACATCAGCAAAGATTTATTTATCTCTTACTAAATTTCAAATCTATTGGCGATTTCTAAATTGATTACGTTCTACATACAGAGTGTCCCAGCGCTGCGAGGAAGTAACATTTCTCTAAAATAAAGAAAATATATCGTCATACGGTTTTCGACAAAATGTACAATTTTAGTCACACTCACTAAACATATTTTAATAATATACCGGGTGTCCATTCCAATAAGGCAGACTAAAGTTCCGTTTTTTTAGTGGAACACCCAGTATTTTATGACATTTCTTGATTCCTTATGAAAAAGAATCATATTTTGTATATTTGCCATTTAAGCGAAAAAAAAAGATCCATATTTAAGAAACCACTGCTCTAAAACATACAACAATTCTGAATTGAAAAGTGTCTTATTTAAATTTGTGATAAACTTTGATCGGGGTGCGTCATGAAATGCAAATTGACTAATTAAACGAAATTTTCATATAGAACACCCTATATATTTTTACATCAATGCATTAAACGTATAAATATTAGTTACTCAAAAAAACCATATTATAGTTAGTAAATACAGTCTGCTAAAATTAAAAAAGAAAGTATTTGAAACAATTTATAGTTTGTATGTGTAGCAAAGTGGGAATGAACATTAAAGATTTTATTTAGAAATTATTTTGGTATTAGAATACAGCGGTAAAACACCAATTTACAAATTTATAATGTCACATTTGAAAATAAAGAGGTGCTAATAGACTTTGTTAGTGTTAAATAATGTGATTATTCGCTTGGTGGACTAGTAATCCTATTAGTCTTTCAAGCCAATAATCACATTACTCTATCAGATTTCATTAATACCAAATTCCAATATTTCAATTTTTTTAATTATCATCGATACGTATAAAAGTAATTATTTTAAAATGTAATTTAAGAAATTTTATTAATGTGGAAAATGGTTTTATTTTTACTCCTAAGCTGTTGTTGGCTATAAAATACCGAATTTAAAATAAAATAATTTTATTATAATTAAGGTATCTAATATTCAATATTTTTTATGTATAATTGGCAAATTCTGAATGAACATACTATACACCATCAGAAGTATAGCCGGAAAATATAATAACTAGATTTTGAAATCCGGTTAATACTTACATTTTTGCGCTACCTACCTATTTGTACACCAGTTTACAGACCTGAACAATGCGCCAAATGACAAACTGGAGAATAGAACACATCAGCATTGAAAACAAATTAGTATAGAAAATATGTACCAAAAAAATTTTATTTTCCATAAAAGTTATGAAAGTCAAAATAATAGTATGTATAAATAGGGTTGCCATAAGTTCATTATACAAAGAGAGAACTATCTAAATAAATGAAGAGAACAAAAAGAGGACACAATTTAAAGAATGGTTTGTCGGGTAGTAATATAAAAATAATTGTTAAAATATAACGCACATTTATTAACAAAATATAAATATTTTTATAAATACAAAAAATTTCATAAATTCTGTGGTAGATTTTTTTGAAATTTTTTTATTGGTTCTATGTGGGATTTTAAGAGATTGTTGATGGTAATAACAATAGTACCTTTTTTAGAACTGCATTTTTATGATATTTTTTTTTTAAATATCATTCTGTAATCGAATTTTCACAAAAAAGGTGGTCTTATACAAATTCGATAGAATGAGCCGTTTAAGAGAAAAGTGCATCTAAAAATGTGATTGCTGGGACTGTTGTAATGGTTACCATAATAAAAATTTTTGTAGACCTATCATTTTACCAAAATTATTCCATAAGTTATATAGGAACCTTTTTCATAAATTATGGAATGATTTTGGTAGATTTGAAGAGATTTGCCCATAAATGTGAATCACCCTGTATAAATAACGTAAAAAAAATTCTAAAAAAATATTAAATAGTATGGTAAATCCACCATCCAGTCACTTCCAGTAGTTGGCAATTACATATTACAACAATTTAAAGCATGAATATGTTTTTATTACTGTACCAGAAGTCCGCAACGTTTTTTGCTAGTTTTTTTTATGTTTTAATGACAATCTTGACAAAAATGGTTAAATACAATCTGGCTGACTTTGGAATTACTAGCTGAATACTAGTACTTTTACCAGAAATTTTAAAACTTTAGATGATTGTCTAAAAGAATACTATACTCGCAGTACAAATATTATTTTTTTTAAATGTGCGTCAGCTTAAACTGACGGTATGCACTAATGGGTTAATGGGCTACATAGCTATTTGATGTTTTGCAATTATAGTATGAGCATGAGAGAGAAAGATGCGACTAGGATGATTAGCCTTAATTTTTTTCTCTGTAATTTCTGATTATATCCATGGCTTGATTTGTGTATTATTTAAACAATTTATTTTGAAATTTATAAGTACATATATTTAAACATTCAGCCAATATTTGTTTTAAAGTAAAACTTGCTGATTTTCGCTTTAAAGTTTAAAGGAATTAAATAATTCCTTTAACCTTTAAGACGAATGATAATTATTTATAATAAATCCATTTCCATAGTGAAACATCTGTCAACTTGCGCGGATTAAACTTGAATTAAAAAGGTTTGAATTGAATATTTTTGTGTCTATTTACCTCATTTTACGGTACTTAAATCTTGAAGAGATACTTCTGTGACAATTTTATCAATTTTCGTAGTCACAGGAAAACTTTGAAATAAAAATCCTAAAAAGACTATCAACTTTCGCGTTATTTTCTGACCATCAGTCGCTACAATCAAAAAAATGTACCTCTGCTGTGCCAAAAGAGCCAAGTTAGGTTTCTTATTTTCTACCGTCCAAATTGAGAAGATAATCCTTTTCCTACTTTTATTTACTCTAAAAAAGGAATTTCTTTATTTTTTATTGCATCTAAATATTTGTTTACTTTTCTTCTTTTGTTTTTGAATTAGGGCTCAAAAATCCGAAAATGGCCGATTTTGGCAGAAGAAATGCATGAAAACAGATTAATACCAATTTAATCTTTAAACTTACAATATCTAAATAGCTGGATTAATTATTCGTTTTACCAAATTAAATTGTTTCTTAATTTTTTAAACTTAACGATCCATTTGTAATTATCTGTAATTTCAATAATTAGACCTTGGCCACTAAAATTTGTCCTTTCAGAAATAACGGTCTTCTTAGAGATTTCGAGAGAATGATTAAATAGGTCAATTTTTATTTCAAAGCGGATGAAGTTTTATAAATGTCAATTAGGCTCATAGATTTAAGATTTATGATTTAAGATTTTTCGAAAAAAATTTAAGAAATGGTAAATCATACATTTGAAATCTTAAATCCTAAAATATCTGTGCATAAACAGACTATTTATGATCATTTTTTGATCATAACTTTTTTTCCAGAGGAGCTTTTTTAAAATTTATTTTTTTGTTATACCGATGAGTTTTGTAGCTACCAATTTCTTCGTTTTTTGTTTTAGTAAATCAAACCAAATACTCAAACGGCAGCAGTAAAACGTGCTATTTGCAAAAAATATTCGCTTAGCGGCGTTTTCCCCAAAAATAAGAAACTTATTGAAATAATATTTTTTTGCACTGTATGTGATTGTTTCAATAAAAACTTAGTCTGAAAAAACCGAGAATTCTTATTACTTATTCATATTTTTAAACTTTTTACATTTAATTTGATTAAATGTCTTGAAATCTCTAAACGAATCGACAAAACTAAAAGAAGTAGTAATCTGTTTAGAGGTTTCAAAGATCTTTAATTTAAGGTATGACTCAACCCACCTTCCTCCTAAAGATATTTAGGAGGTGGTGGCTTTACATTACAATTTTTTGGTTTTAAATTAACCAAATAGTTTATGAACCATAACAGATTTATTTGATTATATCATAACAGAATTTCGAATTTACGACATTTTCTGTTGGGAAAGAATTCAATGACCCGTCAAAACACAACTGTGCTGAGGCCGGATTTTGTTTTGTTGGCGAGTTTTATGAACTCGCAAAATCGTCATCATTTTCCGCCAATTCGTCATTATTTACATTGTTCTCTTCGCCTAAATGATGACGTTTTGGCGAGTTTTAGAATCCGCCGTAGAAACAAAATCCCACCTCTGATCCGACTCTTACTAGTGGGTTTTTGTCGACACCCGATATGTTAAAATTTAGATCTGCATTAGACCGACGAAATGTCAGATGGTGGCAACTGGCAACGTAGCACGTAACATTGATTAACAACAACAATTTTAGAATCAAATTTGGAAACAATACTCAAATTACAAATGGTAATAGTACATATTTTTCCAGATGCCAATATCTGTAATTCATTCGTAATTTACGGCAGCTATTCATACAAACAAACACTTTTCCCCCATACAGTTTCCTCGGATACATATTCCGCTTTCAGAGAAAATTCCTATGCAAATAAGCACACAGGTTTTGTTGCGTGAAACCCGAAGCGGGCACGGAAATTACGTGTCACGCGAGTTGAGAGGTCATTCTTTTCTTCGTACTATACAATACACCCTCATAATAAAAGAAAATTAAAATGGCTGCGAGTGGAAGACTGAAAGTCGTAATTATTAGGCCAGTCGATAAAAACGCTCAAACCTTGCGAAAACGAGTAGCGATAATTGGCAAAAATTATTTTATACCTGTGTC
The DNA here is from genome assembly GCA_963971135.1 of Stenus bimaculatus. Taxonomy (NCBI): domain Eukaryota; kingdom Metazoa; phylum Arthropoda; class Insecta; order Coleoptera; family Staphylinidae; genus Stenus; species Stenus bimaculatus. Next base: position 31,029,782 of record OZ020180.1, read on the forward strand.
AGCCGGGAAGTTTTCCCTAATATTTAATTCTCAATTGCCAGAGTGATAAGCAGCTTTTAAGAAAGTCGAGCCAATTAGAAGTTGCTACAAGTATATCTGCAAACTTTTTAAGTATATACACTTAAACAATCTGAAAGCGATTAAATTAGACAATCTTCTGAGTTGGTGGTTAAAATGAGTTCAAACAAATTAAATTGAGTTTTAAAGCGTAATTTTTTATATAAAAAACGGTAGTGGAGTAAGAAAACGAAAATAAATAAAATTCATGAGTGCTCGTTTTTAGTCTCGTTGGGAATTCTAAAAATTGAAAATGTCTTAGATCTTTCTAATGTCCTAAATAATAAAAAACACATTCATGAGATAGGAGTATCTCAGGAAAAGGGAAATATATATGTATCAAAATGAATGATAGAGCAGAAGAGCATAAGTAACTTAATGGTGATAAAATTCTGTTAGAAAAACAACTTGTATTTCCTTACCTATCTCACCGAAAGAATAAAATATATCTCGCAACTTTCAAAACATCACACTGAATATGTATGGGAAATAAGCATTTGATGTGGATTACGGTTAACCAAAAAAAGTACTCGCCTTATCCAGAAATATCGTACACATTTTGATTTATTCCTTGCCAGAAAAATAAGACACAATTTTTATTTAGTTAATTAAAATGATTTTTTATGAAATAGTATAATAAATCTGTAGTATACAAAAATTCTTCTGTTCATTTTAACACAACTTTGATCACAATTCGGTATTTATAACAACAGCTGGTGTCATTATACATATATTTCAAAAATAAGCGACTTTAAAAATACAAAAAATACAAAAAAGACCTTTTGTTATTCATGATATATTATAATAAATCTGTAGTATAGCAATGAATAATACAAAACTTATTGGAAAACTACTTAAACACCATAATTTTCCACAATTTTAACAGGGAAGGACAACTTACACTATAAAAGTAACTAGAAACAGGTTTTGACAGGAACTTTAGCTTATTTTGGCTTTTAATGATAAAATATGTACAGAAACATAATTAAATTCCCCATTTCTTTGTACTGAATACTAATTTATTCATGCAAATACATTAGTAATTCAAATTTTATGATTAATATTTTGAGGTTATATGTCAAAAATTTAAATCACTCCTCCTAGTTAAAAAATGAAGTATAATAGAAAATGATATTACTTAATAATATACAGGGTGTTCCATTCATTGTTCACCAAACGTCAGGGTTAGAAACTAGACCAAATTTAATCGACAAAAATCCAAAAAAGTAGTGGTCTACATTTTGTAGTTTCAAAGTATAAGCATGTATTCAGCGACTGTGATGAAAATTTTAGAGACGTCGTTAAAGTTAATCACGTCTTTAAGAAAATATTTCTTATGAAGAAATATTTTTTAATCACGTGTTTAACGTTAACGACGTCTCTAAATTTTTCTTTGCGGTAGCTGAATACACGTTATAGCCTTTTGAATTTGAAGTCACCAATTTTTATCACAAATTATAAAATCGCTAATTACATTAAGACTAATGTGTATACAGATAAAAAAATTATCATTAAACAGGTAAAACCATTCTATTTCAATAGGTAATAACAGTAATAAAACAATTGTTAAAATGTTGAAAAAAAAAACAAAAAGAGAAAAATATAAAAAAAAACTGAATTTTTTTTAGTTTTTTTAATTTTTCCTATAGGACCCATTACGATTTGTGTTTTATTTTGTAATTTTCTGAAATTTGTTCATATTCTCAACAAACCAGGAAAAATGAAAAATGAAAATTGAATCTGCAGCTCATTTTCTTCACTCTTCACTTAGGAAAGTCTTCTGAAGTTACTTCTATTAGAAGTATTAGTCCTGAGCGTAGTTTGTCAAATAGGCTGTACGGTATATCATAAGGGGTGCATAGTTTGTCAATTAGGCTATGAGAGATACCTAATGTGCTACCAAATATTTCAGTTTTACACCAATCCACCTGCCGATAGTAACCGACTATGCTTAGAATACTTCTTCTAGGAGTAACTTTAGAAGAGCTATGGTTTTAAATTTTTCTTTAATTTGTTGTGAATATAAAGAAGTTTCAGAAATTTAAAACATTACAACCTTATTTAGTGGGACTTGTCTTGAAAAAAAAATTAAAAAACAAACATTTATTTTTTCTTCTTTTTCTTTGCTATTTTTATTCTATATTATAGCAACCATTTCTGTATTACTGTTGTTACCTATTCAAAGAGGATGGTTTCAGCTTTCTAGTGATAATTTGCTTTTAATTCTGCTTGTATTGGTTAAAAAGTAATTATCGATTTTGTGATTTTTGGCAAAAATTGTTGACTCATTGCTCCATAACTAAAATAAATAGATCCATGTTTGTTTCATTTTTTTGTCGATTAAATTTGTTCTAGTTTCTAACCCTGACGTTTGGTGAACCACGAACGGAACATCCTGTAGTAACAACAGCAATAACACAGGTCAACCATGAAAAAACTGTCTGCAATGTAATGGGTGATTTTTACAGTTTTTTGGGCGCTGATTACTGGAAAAATAATGAAAAACTTCTATCACGTACAATTTTCTTACAAAAACATATCTAATTTTTACGAATTTAATAAATAGAATAGTCCAATAAACTATTTATATGAATTAAACGTAAGTTTGTACATTTTCAATATTTATTTAGTATGTTTAAATGCTTTAGAAGAAAGCACAAATCAAATTTAAAAACATTTGCTTTAAGTGAATAAAATGGATATACATGGTGAGTATGTAACATGGAATAAATTCAAGAAGTTGGAAACAATTCTATTTTCAGAAAAGTGGCTTGACACGTCAAATTTTACTTGTAATTGTGGAGATTTTAGTCATTTAAAATTCATGTGGCATTAAAGAACAATGCCCACGTGACGTCATCAAAGTTTTTAAATGGAAACCCCCAATTTTAAGTAAACAAATTGAAAAAGGTTCTTGTTCCTATGATATTATCAATCAAAAATAGCAAATTCTCAATATTCTATTATTATCTTCGGAACGAGTGGAGATAAGTCAAAAAAGTTTTTTATGACTTAAAAAGATTATAAGTTCTTTAAATTTCCTTACTGAAAATTTTTGGGTTTCTAAAAAATTCGATGTCGATGACGTCACGGGTATGTTATGCGATGTCGTCACATAAATTTAAAATGACCTAAAATGACGGTTATTACTAAAATTATTTCACGTGTGCAGCCATTTTTTTGAAAATCTAATCGTTCTGGCCTTTTTGAAATAATTGCATGTTACAGACAGAATTTAATTTACAATTTTTGATTGATTATACATATATCTAAGGATCGAGGATCGAGAGAAGATAGGTCAATGAAATTTTGCATTTATAAACAAGTTTAGTTCTTTCAACTTAAAATTGTGGGCTTCCATTAAAAAATGTGATGACGTCACGTGGTCCAAATTATCAATTGTAATGTTTTAGATTTTTTAACTCACTCCAAAGATTTTTTTAATTGTGTTAATTTATTTTCACTTTATTTTGCCTTTTTCTCTGCCCTTATGGCACTAGTGGTAAAATTCCTCCTTTCTTGATTTTGATTGAAGTCCGACATTTCACTAAATTTTTTTATATTCCTTAGAAATTTTATCTCTTAGTTTCATTAATAGTTTAATATTTTCTGTAGCGCATGCTTGAAGTTTCTCAAAATTACGAAAATATTTAAAAGGTCCATGCATATCGAAAACTTTTATCAAATGAGTAAAGAAGCTAACCTTACCATTTATATCATAAATATGAAACAACGGTATATTGTTTAGGTCAAGACCAAAACATGCAAGATCAACATTTTTAAAATTACTGGAAACTCTCTCAGATGTAGCTATGAAAAGACCAAAAATCATTTAGATAATCCCAATCATTTCTTCAAAATGTATGCCATATTTTCAGATAGAGACAGTAGTAAACAATTGTTTGTTTTGCAAAATAATTTTTGTACAGTAATTAATAAATAAATATCCTAGAAACTTAACTTTTATTGAAAATATATAATTTCAATCAAAAAAGCATTGCGGTATCTAATGAGGTCGGATTATGTGGCTATTTGTGGGAAAAAGGCGATAAAAAGGCGTGCGGAGCGATAGGATTTGATTTATATTTTCCTTGGTGGCAGGGCACGCGATGAAAATTTGGCGGGGCAAATAAAGCGGAACACCGACACTATTAATCAAGTGGCACGGAAAACAGGGTTGGCGTTGGCCTCGCTCCTATGCCCGCGGGAAAGCGTCCGCATGTGTCAACTGTCAAAAGGGTTTGTAACCGCACTGCAACTCCCAACTGACTCCTATTTTAAAATTAACTCTAAACGGTGCGAGTTTTAATTTAATCATTTAGTACGAATACTTTTCCTTAGTTTGAGGAAAAATACTGAATTATTGTAGAAACCTATTTTGAATCTAAATTTCAAAGTAATATATCTAGAATGGCTTGAAGTTGGACATCAAATGCGATTCTGGGAAAAATAAATTGGATGTTCTCATCAATTATTTATTTGAGCTAAAATACATTTTTTTTATGTCTGAAGTCGTTTTTTATCTTTCTGGGATGATAAATATAGAGTTGTCTGTACTAATTTGAAATGTCTTTTCACCAGAATAGATGACAAATTGCTCGCTTTACGATAATAATATTACTTAAATTACCATTAAAATTGTAATAATTACTTAATTAAGGGACCTAGCTAGGTTAGATTACGGGTCTTGCAATTTCAGAACGGTCACGGTGTAGGTTCGAATCCTACAGTTAAGCATGGATGTAAAAGTAATTTCGGAAAAAATAATAAATCTATAATAATGAACATTGACGATGATTAGGGAAACAGATTAATGTAGAACGGATAAAGATGATTCTAATCCCAACTGTTACCATACAAAGAAGTAAAAGGCAAATGTGCTGCTAGTTTCGCTTTTATTAGGGCATCATCATCACTATAAGAAATTACAATTAGGCTATTACAATGAGTAATTAAAACATGATCAGCATACCGAGGCGCAAGGTAATTCATAAACGGTAAATGGCACTGTAAAACATGATTTATATTACTAATATTTCAACCTAATTTTATTCTGTGTTTAAAATTACCCATAAACCATTGCTCATTACCCAATAGGTTATCCTGCGAATAATGACATTGAAATTTAAAAAAAAAAGAAACTTTTGAATATACAGGGTGGGCACTCTTACGGTGCACACCATTAGGATAGTTGGCTTAAAATAAATGAAATCTAGTTAACCTAAAATCTTCTTTTTAAGGCCAATCGATAGAGAATGTCAAATTATGTAAAACTGCCAAATTGCAATCGAAAAAGTTAAGCGATTACAAAAATATGGAAGGAAAATGAAAATGCGAAATTTCTAAAGGAGTTTGAAAAGGGGCAACTTTTTTCTAATTTAAGCAACTTTGTAACTCTTTAGGTTCACAAGATCCCAATGGTGTGCAACCTAAGAGTGACCGGCCTGTATTTTGTAATAATATTATATTCATACTTTTTAAAAACTACTTTTTTTCGTACTTCTCTCAAGAGAAGAGTATCATGTATTCTTCCTATTGGAAGAAAAATACCTTCTTCATATGAATAGCTAAACTGAAAGAGTTGCTAAATTTGTCAATATCAAATATTTTAACATTGTAACTTTCTCTAATTTTTCTGAAGCATGTTCCGAAGTTGACTATATCAAAAGATAGAAGAAAAAATCAATGGGAAAAACTGTATATCCTTTTTTAGTCATATCGGGGAATCAAAAAATGGACCGACAAATATTATTTCGTTGCCCAACCGCCTCTGTAAACACGCATTTTTCTGGGATCGACATACCTAGTTTTAGTTTTGTATGCGAAAACAAGCCATGTAAACGCCTTGAGCATCGAAAAATAACTGGAGCAAGGGCAAAACTTATTACCGCCCACTGTATGAATAGCTGATCTTGTAAACAACTTGCTGTACTCTAAACCCAACCTACAATTATTAAGCATAAGAATAGTTTACAAAGGTGGGTTATAATTATTGGATTTTGTTGTAATTTAAAAAATATAATGAATAGGAACATATGGTTGAGGGTTGAGCAGTGAAATCATTACATTTAACAAAAGCACCACCTAACGGTGGTATTGAAATTAATTTCAGAACTATTTAAATTGTTATCATGTATCAAGTATTGAAATTCCTAAAGTATTTAAACCCGATTCAAACTTTCAAAGGACGCAATGAATATGTTACTGTAAAAGCCGAAAACCGCCAATTTGATATGGCAATGTACAAAAAAATATGTTTTTGTTAGTATTTCGTACATTTACCACTGCATAACGAAAAATCTCAAGATTTACCAACAAGAATTTGTAAATCCAAAAACTTACCATTATGGCCTGGTAAATGTACAAAATTTTATCAAAAGCAGAACTTTCTCCACATTTACCACTTCGAATTGGAAAATTTTTGGTTTAACGCGTCAACTTTAGGATTTACCGGTTTTCGGGCTTTTAGAGTAACAAATACATTTTATAAAAGCTATTTTGTATATTTCAATTGTTCATTTAAAAGAAAGGGGGAATTAAATTTATGTTAAAATTTCTCGAGCGCTGATTTCTTCGATCAGTATAAGAATATAAAATCCTGTAGACTGACGAAATGAGTAAGGATAATTTCAGTGAAGTTTAAACCGTCAAAAACTTGGAGAAATCCGAGGTTCAATCAATAGAGTTGTAATTGATTTAAATATCTCAACATCTTTTAAATTTTAGATCATTTTAGCAATATAACTTATAGCAATACAAAATTTATATCTACTTAATTTTCCATAAGACTTTTTCGTAAATAACTGTTTCTCTATTTAAACTACAAAAAACAAAGTGCATCAACTGAAAGCTCTATTCAAGAGTATTATTTGAGCATAACTCACTTTACATGATCGCTTAGACTTGCATTGTTCGTTAGAGTAAAAACAAAACTCTGCACCAAAAATTGTATGAAAATTAAAATGATCCGATTTACTGAACATATTGCAAAATTACTCAATTTCGTTATAATTCTTTACTTAAATTTATGTTTATGGGTATACAGGGTGTTTCTGAACAAGTGTCGAATAATCTAGGAATGGATCTTTGGACCAATTTTAACACAAAAAGTAAAAATATTTTTTTCGCTAAAATGCTCCATTTCGGAAATGCAGAGCATTAAAGTTTACTTTTTTTCAATTTTTTAACATAAAATCTACATTTTCAATAATAATTGGTTCAAATTTAGCACATACCTTACTATTGGCAGCCGCCTTGAGATGAATTAGATGTAGATTTTAAAAAAATTTAAAAAATTAGTAAACTTCAATGCCCTGCATTTCCGAAATGGAGCATTTTAGCGCAAAAAATTATTCTTAATTTTTGTCTTAAAATTGGTCCAAACACCCATTTCTAGATTATTCGACAATTGCTCAGAAACACCCTGTATATCGTCCCTTTCTAGCAAAATCACTAACTGATATTCAGGTAAGAAGATATACAGGGTGTCCAGAAATTATGCGACAAAATTTTAGGACACGATCCCAGAACCGTTTAAAAGCTTTCAAAAAATCTGAAAAAAATCATGAAATCTTATCTGAAGTGTACCAAGATTCAAGATTCGTACCAATTTTAAAATCTCTTCAATGAACCGTCTTTAAGTAAACAAGCAAAATCCTCTTTTTTGTCATCATCTTTATTGGACTCTAGCTCTCTTAGGAAACGAAATGGAATATATGTTTATAAGAAGTTTTTTTCTTAAAATTAGTTATAGAATTGCCTCCTAAAATTTTGGCGCTTCATTTCTGTACACCCTGTATTTGTTATGTATAAAAATTCGCATTTTACTTATGTTTTTACACATTTATTACATCTGATGTAATAAGCTTTTTTATATTGATTTATTTTAGATTTGTTTTTCTAACTTCATTCTCTTTTATCTTCCCAATGGGCAGCTCCATCTGGAAATGGTCTTCTAGATATTGGCTTATTTCTTCTTCATCTTCAATCTTGTTAAAGTGTTTGACAAATACCTCATTACCTTGTCATTTCTTACCCATTGATACTTTTCATCTCTGATTGCTGGATCGTTTTTTTAGTAGACTTCCAGAGAAAATAGTCGTGGTTTTTCTTTTCTAAGAGTATTTGCTTTATATAAATTTTTTGTTAGATACTGTAACCCCAGTGAGGGGTTTGGTTAACTTGATTGAGTGGCAATCCAAGGAGCTTCTTGTATTTTTTTGTGAATTCTTCTGTTCCTTATTTAATATCCTTTGGTATTTTAAGTTTATACTTTAAAACAATTGATTCGTCAACTTCTGTCTAAATAGGTCACAATTTGTTTTCTTATTATGCAGTGATAGCTCTGTTTCCCTATTAATAATATTTGTAGATATTGTAATAATTACTGGTGATTCTAAGCATGTTTCAGTGTTATACCGTTTCTCATCTATGCCTTTAGTAATGCAGAAGTCTGAGACTTTTTTTCTATCGGTAGGCCAATATTTTGGTTGTTTTGTTGATAAACATTTAAGATTCATTGGTTCCATGGTTTTTATTGGCTCTTTACTCTTTGTTGGTGTAGTCGTAATCACCATTTGGGGTATTTTGCATTATAATCACCTCCTACTATGGATTTATTTTCCGGTGTTTTGAAGAAAACTTCGTATTGATCTTGTTTATTGTTATGCTTTTGTTGGCAATAAATTGCTGATATGGTTTGCCGGCCCATATTGATCTATAATATTGATGCTAGTACCGCCATTAGGCCAATTTGTTTTTGGTATATCCATTCATTGAAATTCAAATTTTGAAGATGGTAGTCATTTTCCAGAATAACAGATTTAAGGAATTGCCCAGCGCAAATATTTGACCTGATTTCAATACTTTCCAGGTTGATAAAAAATTAAAGTTTCCTAAACTGAACCTATATTTTAGACAGAAGCGATGTAAAGTCAAATCATAAACTACAAATAATAATAATCCTAGCCAAAATATAAAATACACGAATGACTAAGTTTTACGGACTGTTTTGTTAATAAAACAACTCATATTTAAATAATAAATAAAATAAAGCTAGTATTAAAGAGAAATAAACACATTTTTGTGTCCATTAAAATTTATGACTGTAAAAGCTATAAGCTTTCCCAACTGTACATAAAACTTGAATTAATATTCTTTCCTTTTATAGGGAACCAATTTTATTAACGCTTATAAAATATCTGGAGTTGACATTATTGGCATTTACATAAATACGAATACATAAAATACTTTTGGAAACTCATCTCAAGAATTTGAATATAGCACAAATGCGGTGCGAGCTGTGACAGGATACCCAGATACATTTCATTTAAAGTTTCCCAAGTTATTTCTAAACGCAGATGTTGTGCATGTAATCAAGGCTGTGTCGTCTCATTAGAAAAGGTCGTGATATGTAAATGATATTGGTAATTAATTTAAATTTCTGCCAAAGAATAGTTTCACGCTTTGCGCTTTGATGTGACTAATATCTCAGTATGAAAAATTCTTTTGAACTTAGCTTTGCAATTGAAAATTATTGCACGTATATTTTTGTAAGTAGGTCAACATTTGTTGATTAAAATTCAAAACAAAAACCATAAAATAAAAACCAAATAAACAAAACAGAAATAAAACCCAAAGGACCTTTGGTCTCCGATTAATCAAACATTGAAATATTCAAATAAACTGTCACTCGTTGCAATTTTTCATGTTTTATCCGAAAACGTTGTGTTCCATCAAGCAAACAGTTTTATGCATGTACATTGTTACAGAAGCGACGATCTCAGCGTCCAATGGCATCCCTTGTGTGGTATACAATAGGACTTATCAGCACGGAGAGACATTTTCTCCGGATTGCCGGACCCAGTGTGCGTGCCAGGTGAGTGGGAAAATGTAAAAGCGTAGTCCCATTTCAAAGCTGAAAATAGATTTCCACTTGTTTTTTATGCAGAGCGCCTTTCCTTGATGGAATTTTCTTTGGAAGTAGTTTTAAACTTCGTTAGTTAGTAGAATTACATAAAAGAGAGATTTATTATTTTATGAATTAAGGCAATAAAATGTTGGATTTAAATGAGGTTATTGGGGCTTAAAAAGTTAAAATAATAGTACCAAATTAAAGTGGAATGTGATTTATGTAAGCCGTTTTGTAAGTTTTGAAGAAACGTATAAAAATAATTTTATCCAAGTGTATGATAACTCTTCTGAATTTTTAAATAATTGTTTTCAGAGATAATATATAAAGTTAAGGTTTATAAAATTTTTCACTATGGCGGAAGATGAAGGCAAGAGGCAAGGAACTGATAGCTCCGTGAAAACTAAAGTGAGCACAAAGTGCACTAGTGCTGAAGTATGTAAATGCGTACCATAGCAAACTCCGGAACCTACTGCTCTTTATGTAAGTGCCTTTTTCGCAATAGCTGTGCAAATTAATACAAGGTGTGCTGAAATCAATGAATAATTGCACCTAACCTAATCACTACTACAGATATGATATCAAATATAAACAAATCTAAGTGCAACTCCTAAAAAGAACTCATACGCCACTTAAACAAAAGAATAAATGAATTAAGATCGCACATGTACGACCTTCATCTAAATAAAACACTTTTATTCGAAAAAATAAATAAACTGGAAAATGAAAATACTAATTTAAAAAATGAGCTGAGCTCATTCAAATCAAACAAAGCCAAAATAAGCAACAATAATAATATGGTACTCAAATTAAACACGGAATTGCTACAAAATACAAATTATGGTAACCACCAAGAAACTGTTATTTGTTCTGCCCTAAGTGAATCTCTTGAATTGTGATACTACAAATATTATCCAAGATCAAAAGGATGCTGAAGAAGAAAAATGGGCACAAGTAGAAGGGAAAAGAAAAAAGAATAATCCCAAAAAATACAAATTAGGTCTGGTCAGAAAGTAAAGAAGATCAAAAACTATGCCATGAGAGGGTCAGCTTCTCTCCTGCACCCCTGATATAATTTGCAAATATCTAAAACTATTTTAAAGATCATTCCTTTATTTATAGTTCAAAAAATAGAAAATAAATCGAATTTACTACATCGTTTAAAGTTGGCAGTGACTTTGATCTATTAAATCAGCTATTTGATCCCAATGAATGGCCTTCTGCTTTAATCATCAGAAGGTTATTTTTTTGGATGTGGCTATTTGCACATACAGTATGTACGACTAAATGGCTATTTGCACATACAGTATATACGAATAAATGGCGATTTGCACATACAGTATGTACAAGCTGTCAAGAATCTACATCATTTTCTGAATCGAAAAATACCCAATAAGTCGTATTTTCTATCAACTTATAGTTTATAAAATTTTTGAAAAAATGTTTTAAGTTCATTTTATCGTGCCATTTAAATTTGTGCTATGAACACTACCCCTTAAATTGTTGCATCAACTCTATTGGAAAATATGTCCTCCTCGAAACCAAAATTGAGCTGTCCAGCGTTTTTTCAAAATTGTTTATTAATTATTTTAAAACTCGTACGTTTCATTTTCGTTGGCCCACCCTGTATAATACATATTGTAAGTAAGTCTTTGAAGATGAATAAAATTATTGTTATTGTTAGATTTTTCTTCATAATGGAATTGTATAAAATGCTTTGAAAATAGTTATAAAGGGAGGACTGTGTAATACAACCTTTTAGGTTGAATATTTTCGTTTCGCCTTTAATTTAACTAGAGTTGTTCTAAAAACTTTTTATAATCATTTTAGAGTTGGTTACAATTAAATTTTAATTAAGTTGCTAGAATGAATGATGCAAATTTATCAAAGCAAAATTGTCCGCAAAAATTGAAATTAAAATCAGTGCACATAAATCATGAGCATGGAGCTTGAGAAAAATGCGAGCGTTATGCTCTGCCATCCGCTTTTTGTAATTCATTTTTTTAAATAAATTATATCGTCAGTCCGACAGTCCAAACGAGCCCATCTCTGGCGTATCAGGTTGCTGTGGCAATAAAAAATTTCCCGTGAACATTTAATAATACCGCTTCGATGATATTCAAAGCCTCTATCCGCCAACGGCTGAATGGGCCAGAGTATCTATATCCATACCTATACCTATCCAGCGCCTGATAAATATGGTAATCCGACCGTGAGAAGGCGGGCACTAAAACAAACAATTTCCAGGGAAATTTGGCCAAAGTGAAGCGATGAAATTTCAATTTTGTATCAATAACGGAAATTTAAAGCGGAAACATTTAAATATTGCATTCGTTTTTTTATTACGAATTACAATACATGTCTAAAGCTACCATGTAACATGTAAAAGTAGAAAATTGAATCGCAGCAATGTAAACATATATTTTCTGAAATGGGGTGAAACATCATTAATATGCGAAAATTGTATATTTTTTCATAGAATGGAACGTACGGATGTTCGTCCCTTTGTCCCCAAGAGCACATCTCGCCCAAGGGAACCTGCAGGCATCCCAGATTGGTGGAAGTTCCAGGACAGTGCTGCAGGGAATGGATGTGCGATAGTCAGTCAGGTAGGGGCTTAAAATTGAAGGAAAGATTTATGCATGCTTCATGGAGGAGAAACGGGGACGTGCTCCAAATGTCTTTACCACGAATATGCTTAACGTATTTCCGTGTAAATTGCATGCAAATTGCAAGTGTTTGTTGGCGAATTACAGCAACTCGTGCACCGATTGCAAAATAATTTGTTAATTTGTTGACGAATGTGGTACACAACACGTTTCCTTCGTTTGTTGGTGCTCTTGTATTACCACAGCTACATCGATTTTATAATTTTATTTAATACGTGTAATGCATTCCATAATAAGCGCAGCACTAATTTATTACCACAATAATTATTATTATGCTGTATAAACAATCAAGGATCATTATCTGTTTCAGTTTAAAAGGTTTATAAATTATTTTAATTGCATATTAGTATAAGCATCATAATCCAAACGTAGTTATTATTATAAATTTATTAATTACAAATCATACATCAGCGTGTATAGAATAAAATATAATTGCAATCATTTATTTTGTATAAATAGATCAATAATAATTTAGTAAATTAAGAGGAGAATATAAACAACTGAATAAAACTAATAAAATAAATTCATATTTTTGGGTCGGGTCGTATAAAAATAACTTAATTACAATGCTCCAAATTTTAATTATTAATTAATTATTATTTAACACAAATAAATTATTGTCATTTAAAAACGTTTTTTGAAAAATAACAAAGTTCTAATATCCGATTATAGTATTCTTTGAACCATTTAAGAGCAATTTCCTAAACGGAAAATATAGTGGTTTAGTTCTGCAGTCATAAAAGCTAGTACGAACAACATTTTTGTATATTTTTTTTGTAGATCAAAAGGAGAAGATTAAAACGACCTAGTTCCAAAGTTTTCATGTCACATGTAGAAAATGATTTGTTACTCAGCAATCGTCTACATATCTATGGTAAAAAACAATTAGATTGGCAAAATTGTTATTGCTGAGTAACAAATCATTTTTTACATGTGACTTCTGCCATCAACGGTGATAAAGGATTACCCATTCCCAAGCCCTTTGCTTGTTGGTTTACTTAAAAAATCTGGGGTTTATAGAATCCAATGTGAAACTAAAGGTTGTAAAGCTAGGTATGTGGGTCGCAGTGGGCGAGATATGGGGACACGGATATAAGAACATTTGCTATCATTAAGACCTGGCGTATTTTTGAACCACTCCACACGATGTCGCACATCACATTACAAGGACAGACTCTTATTTTTTCTTGAGACTGACAAAGACAGAATGATGAATGTGGTATGCGACATCGTGTGGACCGTTTCAAGAGTATGGCATCTGGAGTAGACGACTCGGTTTTTGGCGTACACTTAAAATTGAATAACCATTCGTTCGAATTTATTTTAGTAATTTACATGTCTGTTAATTTTGTGCTGACCCATGTTTTGTCTTTTTACGATTTTATGTTTTTAAACTTTTTAACAATTTTAAACTGTGATATTAACCTTATACATTTGACACGTCTATACAGGGTGTCTCACTTTTTTTCCAGCAAAATTTTGTTTTAGATAGTAAATGTCATTCTGAACAAAAAATTTTCTATGAACTATTATGTTTTTTCGACTCCTTAAAAAGTTACTTTTTCAAGCTAAAAACGAGCAATGTAGAAATTAATACTATACATGATTAACTAATATAATTAAAATGATTAACTAATACAACTAAAATGATTAACCTAATACAATTATAATTCTAGAACATGTGCTTACCTTCAAAATGTTTTACGTAAAATATGTTTCTGTAATCAACAAATTCATCACTACATTCGCCAAGATTGGGCTAGTAAGGTTGCCCATAGGACTTCCGTCAGTTTGTTGGTAGAAATTATTGTTACAAATACAGCATTTAAATGAAGTAGTGGTACAGACGGACCACATACTTATCTCATTGGATGTCGTATCCCTATTCACCAATATCCCCACGACATTAGTAATAGAAACATTAAAAAGAATTTGGTCAACCATCAACGCATATACAGATGTCAGCAAAACAGTATTCTTCGAGCTATTAGAATTTTATTTTGACACAAGCTATTTTGTGTTCAACAAGAATTTCGACCAACAAACTGACGGAAGTCCTATGGGCAACCCTACTAGCCCAATCTTGGCGAATATAGTGATGAATTTGTTGATTACAGAAACATTAAAAAAAAACTAGATGTTGCTATTCCATTTATAAGATATTATGTCGATGACACGTTCCTAATAGTACCAAAGGGAAGTAATACGTACATTCTAAATAAATTCAATGAGTTTCATGAGAAACTACAATCTACTATGGAAGTAGAAGTGAATGATAGAATACCTTTCCTAGATATAATGATAATCAGATCAGACAACACAATAAAAACTGATTGGTACCGAAAACCGACTACCTCGAACATAATGTTAAATTTTTTATCAGCACACACAACTAATCAAAAAGTATCCGTGATAAAAGGTATGTTATACAGAATGTACACCTTGAGCCATGAATCTTTCCACAAGAAAAATATAAACATAATTAAAGAAGTATTGGGTAAGAACAACTACCCCAGGAAATTTATAAACAAGAACATTAACAATCATAAGTTACCAAAGAAGAAAGATATATTAAATGGAAACATGGTGAATGTTGGTTCAGACGATGGGAAAATGGACATAGAATTCTTCAAATGCCCATACGAAGCTAACACATAAAGGAAACTAAACAAACTATTTAAACCATTAAAGGTTAAATTAGCTTTCTATGGAATGAATAAAATTGGAAGGGTTTTCACGAAATTAAAGGACAAGGATGAAAATGAACGAAAATCTAATGTGATATATAAAATACCATGTAAGAAATGCAACAAGGTCTACATTGGTCAAACAAAACAATACCTACAGAAAAGAATTCAACAACACAAATAAGATTTCAAACATAAAAAAGTAGATAACAAAAACATCACTGGACTAGCTCTACACTCAATACAAGAAGATCATGAATTAGATTTCGGAAAAACAAGCATACTCCATACTGAAACAAATTACAGAAAAAGACTCACAACAGAAATGATTTTCATCCAAAGATATAATAACAACATGAAGCTACAACTGACTCAAACAATCTAAGCAAGATCTATGTGAAATTACTGGAAAAACAGAAAAACCAATGAAACTCGGAGGTAATAATAAAATAGAATTCAAGAAAATAATTGGAAAACATTATATAGGCAACTCAACACACATTGTAACTTAGATAAATATATTATAGATAATTACACACATTACATATATTGTTGTTCATGTATTTATTTGTTTAGGAAAATGTTATAATTCATTATTTGTAATTAGTAATAGTTCGCTTGAATCATAATAGATGTCAGGACTGAGTATACGCTTAGAGGTAGAATATTTTGGATAATCCCGTACTTCTTGTTAATGAAATCACACATATTTCAGAAAATTGTTGAGTTTTTCATAATTGACCAAACTTATGATGAGTTGTTTATTAATATGACAGTCATATTTTACCTAAAACATTTTGAAGGTAAGGACATGTTCTAGAATTATAATTGTATTAGGTTAATCAAGTTAGTTGTATTAGTTAATCATTTTAATTATATTAGTTAATCATGTTTAGTATTAATTTCTACATTGTTCGTTTTTAGCTTGAAAAATTTCCCAATGAGGAACGAAACGTCGCTAAAAAAATAAATGTTTTAAAGTAACTTATGCATTTATTTTTGTCCGAGCTGGCCAATAACCACCCACTTATTTCATTTTTTAGTTTATTTATAGTCTTAATTACTCTGATGATGGGATTTTCCCGAAATGCATAAGTGTTAAGACAAATAAAGTTTGTAACGTTGATTTGGAACTAGGTCGTTTTAATCTTCTCCTTTTGATTATGGATCACCAAACAGTACTCAACTTTCAACTTGAAATTTTTATGTAGATGATTTAGAAGTCATAATTTGCAAAGAAGCTCCAGAAAAGTGGGCTGGATTTTCTATTCCTTGTTATTATCTCCAACGGAAAATTTATCGCTGGTGTCTAGGAAGTTGCTCTTAATCTCAGATAAAAAATATCGAAGCTACTTCATTATCCGTTTTTTGTGTACACCTCTGTATATCTTTTTGAAAAAAATTGTTTTCTCTTTGCCATAAATCTTGCATATTTTTGCATATTTTGCAAAAGTGATTGTATTTATTGAGCAAAAAAACTTCATATACAGGGTACTGAATAACTGAAGATAGTAGACCTAAAAATTACTTAATATCCCTGAGTAGTTGTAAGCAAAGACCAGAATATACAGGGTGTCCCAATTTGAGTTGTATGGCATGGGCATCCTTGTTATTAATAAAGTTACAGATTCGGTTAAATGGTCAATGTTTTGAAGTTTTTATACTAATTTAGATGGCATCTAAAATTATCAAAAATTCCGAGCCATACCGGAGATAAACGAAAAAAACTGAAAATTTTTAAAAGATTATTTCATTAACTACAAAAGTTACAAAATAATGTTTCGGATAAAAGTTATTTATTTAATAAAGACTAATCTAAATATGTTTACAAACATATAACTAACTCGGTTTCAATAGCAACTTTCTTATTTTAAGAGGGCATCATATTGGATTTTTCCACAATTAAATTTCATTTCTTTTCTGCTTTGAACAATGTATTACAATCCATGTTTATAGTGATATTCTATGAAATATTTGACATTATTTGAATTAAATTAAGTAAGTCGTGACTTTTTGACAGGTCTTCTTTAAACAAATGATGATTCAAGCTGTCACTTTAGATATAATCTAAATCGGTTATTGTATATCAAATTGAATTAATAAGTTTTAGTGATTGATTAATCATTTACAAATGGCAACCTTTTCACTAACTAGATGAACAATATGAGAAGTTTTGGACTTATATCCTATAGAATAATCTAAAATGACAGCTCGAATTGTCATTTGTTTAAAGAAGTTCTCTCAAAAAATTATAGCTTACTTAATTTATTTTAAATAATATCAAGTAATATTCCATAGTGTATTCGAATACGGATTATATATGCTGAAAACAGTAAAAAATGCAATTCAACTGTTGAAAAATTTAATATGGCGTCCGCTTAAAATAAGAAAGTTGCTATTGATTTCTTGATGGTGTAATGATTTTGTAATATAGATACTTACATCTGACTTTACGAATCAAATAACTTTTATTCGAAAAATTATTTTGTAATTACTGTAGTTAACGAAATAATCGACTTTTAAAAAAATTACATTTATCGTTTTTTCCGTCTATTTTCGGAAGGGCTCGGAATTTTTCGTATTTCTTTTAACGGCATCTGAATAAGTATCCAAAACTGCAAAACATTGCCCATTTAACCGAATCTGTAACTTTATTAATAACAAAGATACCCATCTAATGCAACTCAAATTGGGACACCCTGTATACACCAAAATGTAGAAAAATATATGTATATACAAGGTGCTGAAAAAGTCGCGTCACGCTTCACGCTATGTTGTTAAGAAGCACTCGTTAGACAAGGGAAAATATTTAAAAAATTCATCTAGTATTATTCAAGATATAAGTGTTCCAAGTAAACTTTTTTTTCTACTTTTTTAGTAACTTTTGCTCAATATAATACAGAAAATAAAGATAATTGTATTGTTATTGTATTTCTCAACAAAAAATATTAACTTATGTTAAGAATGTAAAGACATTTGCATTTTAAAATTTATAATTTATCATAAATTTTACAAGAATGACATATGGCAATAAGGTAAAAATATTACAATTTTAATTTCGTTTCCTGGAACTTTAATCTGATAAAATTAAATTTGAACATTTACTTTAAATTTAAGTTTTTTTATTTGATTAATAATAAAATGGTTTGGACTTTGACTAATCAAATGCATTTCTGAAAAATTAATTTCAATTTTATCACTATTATTAGATTGTAACCATAACTTATCAATAACTTGAATTAAATATTAAGAGGTAATAATATCTTCATAGTCTACTTTCAAAATAATGTTGGCAAGTTTTCTTCTTCAAAAGATGCCAATAACTTCGGAATTTACTTTAAGAATATTTTTATTCATTAAGAGCATCTTTCTAGACGCCCGCGATAAATTTTCCGTGGAAGATAATAACAGGGAATAGAAAATTCATCCCACTTTTCTGGAGCGTCTTTACAAATTATCAGCGAATCACTAATAATTAATGCGAATCCCTAAAGAGCGCGAGAGTTTAGGAGGAAAAATTGTGAAAAATCAGGAAATCGAGCATTAGTTTTACCATTTTTACAGTCAAAACTCAAGTTTCCCTCGTTATATTTTCAATTTTTTTCAGATTTATAAACTAAATTGATTAGGCTAGTCACCTTCTGCAACCTAGCACAAAATTAATTGGAGGGGTCCAAAGTTAAGGGGTACTTTTGGGTTATTATATTTTTTTGTACATTCTGCAATTTTTTTCCTTCCGGTAGGAATTATAAAAATGACTTCTAAATCATCTACCAAAAAATTATATAAAAATGTTTTTCGTACTAGCGTATTTGACTGCAGAACTAAATTTGACACTATATCCTATATTACAGTAACTACGGGCAATATCTATTTTTAATAGGTGAATTCATAATGAGTACCATAAATGATGAAAACACCGGTATATTTAAGTAGCCGATAGAAGATTTTCTAATTAGCTAAACATACATGAGCTTATTGCAATAAGCCTAAAATATCTATACCAGGCTCTGATTGGAAAGTCCTCCAATCAACCGGGGACATTGCAAAATGACGACACGGCGCTCTTTGCAAAACCAGATATTTCAAAAAGTCAACAACATATACATACATATATTCCAGATTTTGCTTACTACTCAAGGATGCAATTTTGGATATACAGGGTGTTTACGATTGACCCGTTAATATTTAATCCTGTGAAAGTAGAGGTCGAAATAGGTAGATTAAGAAAAATCATTTTGGTAAAAGTTGCTTTATAAGGGAGCTAGACCCTTTTAAAGGGGATACCAAAAAGAAGGTTTTTACACGATTATTTGAATACCGCTTACAGTAGAGCTTTCAAATTTGATACAAATCCTAATCTACTTTAGATCAGTTGTCATAATTTTTTCCAGATTTTTTAAAGCATTTTTAGGGTAGTTTTGGAGGGGGTTGGGGGTTAATATATTATTAACTTTTTAAGGAATGACTTTTATTTTTTGATTTGTTCAAAATATCATTCTTCAATCAATTCTACACAAAGAAGGTACTCCTATTTTATTTCGATAGGATGCACCGTTTCGGAGAAAAATGCATTTATTTAAAATTGCGTGCAGATTTTCAGCACCGTTTTAAGTGTCCACAATAATACTTGTTTTTATTAGCTACTCATTTTAATGCTTTTAATTTAGTATTTGGGGCACAGAATATTACCTAACCTAATCTAACCTAACCTTCTTTTTGGTATCCCCTTTGAAAGGGTGTAGCTCCCTTATAAAGCAACTTTTACTAAGATGATTTTTTTAATCTACTTATTTCGACCTCTACTTTCACCCGTTAAAATACAAACAATAGCAATAGAATATAAAAATATATTAAAAACCAAATAAATATTCAAAAATTATATAAAATTATAAAAATATATACCTATATAGTGGACGAATATAAACAAACTTGTGTATTCAATGTAAAAAACGAAAGTAAAAGTTAAAATATTTGTTACTCATTTTTTTGCAGGGATTACTCGAACGACATCTGCTGTTACATAAATTTTTAGTTTTAAAACAAGCACTTCGTTTTGGTGCCGCATTGATTTTTTTATGGCTGACATTGGCATTTTGTCCTTACATTCGAAGCGTCAATTCATCAGCTTTTGTTCCAATGCGATAATTGTCAATTATAATACCTTAATTATTTTAATCTAATAGTCCTGTATAAAATTTTGGGACGGCGAACATTACACATTTTCCCATATCTAGATAATTAAAAGTAAGTTTTCTCCTTTTATCTGCCCCTGACGGCATTCTTCTCAGTTGATGTTTATATTTTCTTCGTCGAGAAAAAGATTACACGTAATCTTAACATAGCTAATTATATGAACTATTTTACTGCGCTTGTATCTGAGTTTTCGTTCACGCAAACAGAACAATATGAAGTTCTTACAGGAAATATCTGAAAGGTTTGTTATATGAGTTCCAATGGACGCTTTCATGGTTACCTTACAGATATTTCCTGTAGGAGCTTACAGATTGGCAACAGAATTGCAACATAAATGTCTAGAACCGATTTACAGGGTATTGAATAACTAGATATAGTAGACCTAGAAATAAGTTAATATGACCCTATTTATCTGTATCCTAAATTGCATCCCTGAGTAGTTATAAACAAAGAGCGGAATATACCGAGTGCCACGAAACTAAGGCCCCTTGGTTCTAAACATTTTCAGAATCAAATTCAATAATAATAGGTATATCATCAATTTCGTAGTCAAAAGCTTGTAATTCAGAAGAATTTATTTTTTCGGGAATGTCATTTACACTAGCATGTTCATTTTCTGTTATCACTGCTTCACTATTATTGTTCATTGGCTAACAAAGATCCTTTTACATCATTATGATTTATGTTGTTGCATTGTGATTATGTTATTGATTTCCTGTTCTTCTGTTCATAATTTATCAATTGTGTCTATTGGCAGATTTGTGGACCTTAAACCTACTTTCGGCTCATTTCCTAATAGACTCTTGTAGGGTGGTCTTCCAATGGTAGGTTAGTACGAAGTATTTTTCTGCCACTGCACAAATTAACAGCCTTGACTTTGAGGATGTTTCGGTCGTCCGTAAACGATCTTGCATTCTGGCCATATGCAACCAGTTAATTTATGATCGCAGTGAATTCTCGAACATTATCACTCTGCAATATTAATTGAGCCCCTTGCTCAAGAAAAATGTTCAGACCACTTCTACAGCTCTTTTACCTTCGAGAGTTTTAAGTTTTCAAAAATGAGTGATACTGGTGACTTTCCTTGGTAGGTAGGTTTTCAAAAGATACCTACACTGTAACCTGCAAGTAAAAATCAAAACTTCAGTATCGTTTTTAATAAAATTTGCATGAAAATAATTGTAAAAAAATAACCCTAGAAATCTGGTGAGAAACACTTTGGTTAAAATGACGGATTTAAATTCGAATGAATGTTAACAGGTACACCAACCTAGTAAGTTTAAGATCACTACAGAATGTGTTTGGTTGCACAGTTGCGATATCCATCCTAATTAAATTCCCTGTAAAAATACACGGTCTTCAAAAATGATTGATACTGTTGATTTTGCATGGTAGGAAAAAAGTTTTCCACCGTTGGCTACATTGAGATGATTACGTTGTGTTCCGGTGAAAAAACTATCACGAATATTTTAACTGCACTAATTTTAGTTTTGAATAAAATCTGTTATTAATAAAATTTGTAATACACAAAGAAATAAATTGAAGAAAAAAACTGCTAAGTGACAGATCAGATTTAAATTTGAATGAAAATTAACAGGTACACCAGCTTAGCAAGTCTAAAGTCACTACAGAGTATGTTTGGTTACGGTATCAATCATGAATTCACTGTAAAGTTGCTCCCAGCTGGAAGTAGGACAAAGAATACGCGATCGTGATTAACTTTGTCCTACTTCCAGCTGGGACCAACTGTACAAGTATGTAGTGGAATGGTCCTGTTAATTTAGAAGCCATTTGTATTCACCATCGGCACAGCTTTGAAAATCAATGAGATCACCTTGTCCTGTCCATATACAGGGTGTTCAGTTCGTAGTTCATCAAACGTCAGGATTAGAAACTAATAAATAGATGATTACAAGATGTTGCTCACTTATATTTTTTATTTATTTTATAAGAGATTTTTAATTTTTCAAAAATAGGTACTAGGTACATATTTAAATACTATTAAATTTATTCATTAATATTGTGATCTATAATTTAAAGAAAATAAATGTTGCTCTGCTTTTTTCCAATAAAGTACTGATATCTTTTAATAAGCATTCATATATTTTTGTTTCTAAAATATCAATAACAATACTTCTAATTATAATTTTATCCGTAATAATTGCAATTAGCTTTATAAAAAAATAATATTTCATTTCGATTAAATTATTTTATCAATTTAAAACAATTAATTTTGTTTATAATTAATTATTTAAATTCGATGTGTTTTTCGTGCAGCTCACTCACTGTAATTTTAAAAATAGTTGTTGAAAACTAAAAACCTAAAGCAAGGAAAAACTAATTTATAAAATACACAATTTTACAACATGCAGAGTAATTTATACAAGGAGAAAAAATATTTTTTATTCAGGACAAAAAATTTCCCTTGGTGATTATATCATTCTGAATTCTGTCTTCCGTACGCATTAAAAATAAAGCGGGATAAAAATGTTTAAATTTTGATGATTTTTTATTGTTCTTTTTGAGAATAATTTCCTGTGAAAAATGTAATATTATGCCGGTTTTCCACAAAACAGCAGTCGGGCTTGTGTTTTGTCTCTAAATTTAAAAAACACCGAAAGCAACAAATGCAAAACTATGTTTTACTGTGCGGATAGGATATTGTTTCAGTTTTTTTTTTGTTTCCAGTCCTTTTCAATTGAGTTAACGTAGAAAAATTATTCGATTATATTTCGGGAGGAAGATTTCTTCAAAGAATTATTATGATTGGCTTTTATTGTTTTTCTCGAAAACTATAACAGTTATCGTTTTCAAATTTTTACTAAAGATAAACACCCTGCATTTATATTTTGCTCAATTTTGCTGAAAATTTTATTTGGTAAGCCCTAATTTGGCATTATTTGCCAAATAATAATTGTCAAAAAAGCTCCAAATAAAACATAGTCTAAAACTGTATTTTCTTTCTGAAATAAAATATTATATTATTGTTTTATTAGGAGCAAAAGTGCCACAAAAAAAACTTTTGCTCCGAATAAAACATACTATTTTTTCTTCAAACGAACAAAATATTATGTTTAAAATAAATGCTTTTTTTAACAATAAATATAAGGAATTATCTTACATTCAATTTTTACTTATACAAGTCCTAAAGAAATTGACAATCAATAGTTTTATTGAACCAATTATAATAGTGAAATAAGTATTGCTATACGTAAATGAATGAAATGCATAGTTTTCACTTCAGTAAATGATATAATTATTTTTTAATAATATCCAAAATCATATCAACACTATTTCCCACTGGCTATAAATAGATCCGCTCAGATTTGGCATAATCTAATAAACGTGGAATTCTGTGAAAATTGCAATATTTGAGTCACTTTTAAATTGGATTTAAATAATTGGTGAAAACACAATTGCATACACATACAAACAACCCACACTGCTCATGCAAATTTAATTCTGGTGTTTGCTGTGGAGTACTCAGGGGAATGAATATTTATCAAATGCACTTTTACGTGATGTTTATAAATAGAGGGACTCCAAATAATAAACGTTACTAGTTATCAGAAACTATTAATGCAAATGTAGTTTTTAGATTCTCAGTACTTAGTTAAATCCTTAGAAATTTTAATTAATGTGAGAACAGTTATTTAATTAATTTACCAAGCCTTTACGAAAATTAAATTTAATTATGTGAAAATTAACTACTATGTACATGTTATCACCAATTCTAAATAAACAATTTATGCGTGCTTGTTGCTTCGTATTGCATATATTTAGTAATTATACCCTAGTAGTTTCATACTGCATGATGTATTTGTTAATTAATACATGTATCTTTAAACTTTAAACAACAATCTGTAATAAATATTAAATTTCAAATATGCTAATAACATAAAATTATTTTTTTACCAGTTGAACAGCCGCCATCATGTCAACCAACTTTTACAAAGTGGTCAGATTGCAGTAGCGAATGTGGTGCAGGATTATCCAAACGAAGATCCAATTTGAACGGTCGTTGTGAATCTTCTATAGAAACAAGAATTTGTCAGATGCGAAGATGTGAATTAAAAGTACCTTTTGAATACGAATCTAAGAGGCACCATTTACGAGTAAGTTATCCTATTAAATTTAAAATATATTATAAAAATAATTTTTGCAATATAAAGATGTATAATACTAGACTCAACACAATAAACAATAATTAGGTATTTCAGAAACTTCCGTTATGATTGATATTTTACCAAATTAACTAGATTAGATACTTTTTAAATTGATAATAATTGAAGGGTTCACGGGAAAAAGTAAGCTAAGTAGCAAATAATGGTTTTCGAGTTATTGCTATTTTTAGTTTGGTATCAGCATGTTTTAGGATTGCACGAATACTTTTAAAAAGGATGTACTATAAGACCTAACTAGATTTCCTCCTGACTCTGACTGATAGGCTCATATTAAAGAGCTGAAATTTTTGAACAAGGTGTTGTTGCTAACCCAATTTTGATAAAAATGGACTTGCCGTTTTCCGGGGTATTTCCGGTATACCTTTCAATTTCTAATATTTGCCTCGTGATAAAAAGGAATTGTTTATCTATAATCCTTTTGTCCATTGTTTGGGACAACGTTTAACATGTAAACAACATCTTTATTTTTGGCGAATGTGAGCGAACATCTTATACACATACCGGATATAACGAAACATGGGTCACCTTTATACATTCTTTATTTATGTACAGGGTGATGATATAGTTTGGAACATAATTCATAATTGCCGTATGTAATTTTTTTGAGAAAATCGCTCGGACAGGCCAATTTTAGTTTTTTAAATCCCATCTTTTGGTATAATAAAAATATTAATGACGTCACTGGTGATTTAGCAATGACGTCAACATCGATTTTTTTAAATGGAAACCCCCACTTTTTTCACTCGTTTTTGATAGACATTTATGTCAATTAAACGATGATATAAAAAAATGATTGCATTTGTAAACAAATTTTCGTTTAAAAATTTTTTAATATAAACTTAAAATTAATTTGTAGGTACTATTACATTTGGAAAATTTGAATGTTGTATAAGATTTATTTTGGCTGATTTCAATAAATGGTAAATTTAAAATTTAATTTTTTGTAAATTTCCTTACATTTAAATGGAATCAAAAAATTCGTTTTTTAAGACTATTTATTAAATTTTGTTAAATACATTTAACATTTTACATTCGCATTAGAATGCGAATTATTTAAACATTTACTTTCTTTTGTTATTATTAGTATTAGTATTTCCTTTCTTGAATTAAAAAGATTTTTTATTCAAAAATTTGTTTAAAAATTTAATTGTTTTTTATATCATTGTTTAAGTGACATGAATTTCTTTCAAAAATGAGTAAAAAGTGGGGGCTTTCATTTAAAAAAATCGCTGATGACGTCATTGCTAAAGCACCAGTGACATCATTAATATTTTTTTATACTAAGACATGGCATTTTATAAACTAAAATAGACCTGTTCGAGCGATTTTCTCAAAAAAATTAAATACGGTAGTTATGAATTATGTTCCAAACTTTATCATCGCCCTGTATATAAAAATTTTAAATTTCAGTATGTTGTATGGTTTAAGAAATGGATAACTATTTTTTAACGCAAATTTGCCGGGTTACTAGGGTTTAAGTAAATCTTATAACGATTTTTTTGGTACCACATATTTAGAGTTAAATAATTTTGCATGTACCTCTTTTTCATACTAATTACTTTCCCTAGTACCAAAGATGTGAATACCTAATTGTTTAAAAGCGACCAATAAATAGGGTTTTAAATTTCAAAAAATATAGTTAATGTTATAAATATACAGGGTGTCCCATTTGACGTTGAACTGTGTGGGTATCTTTGTTATTATTGGGGGCGCAAATATCAACCAAATTTCAAAACCAAGCGCTGAAATTTCGGAGTATCGCATAATTTTAATAACTTTCTTGAAAATTATTAAAGTTTCAATACCAGAATTTTACTCTAGATCCATAGATGTATAGCACCTAGATGTATTTTAAAAAATATTTGGTGAAAATCGGTGGTTAAGTTTTCTCATAATATTTGCAAAAATTTAGGTATAAATCCGGTCCTGGAAAGGTCATTTGAAGACTTTCAAACATCATTAGAATATTCGGAAATTAAAATCTCTGGACTAAATTTAACTGGAAAGTGAGATTTTAGACATATTTGTTCATAACTCAAAAACGAAAAGTCTTTTTTGGCTGAAAACTCATTGGCGCGGCGCCTTTTTGAGTTATCTAATATATTTCTTTTGAAAAATCCTGGGATCGCCATCACCATGTCTCCTTTACACCCGCTATACCGGGTAATTCATTTAACCTGGAATATTTAATATCACGAAAAATTTGCCAAATCGAAACTTTAATATCTCCGAGGGAGGCATATGTTAGTATTAAATTAGTACTTGTAACTTCTAACCATATTTTAAAATAGAATTTTTTTATTTTTAAGATAGCTCAGAAACAATGAGAAATTTAAATTCTGTCCACTAACACAAATACATACTGACATATTTTCTGTGATTTTCTAAACTTTCATTTCGTTTGCTATTAGCTATGTAGAAAATAAATAATTCGCTGTGCAGTAACCTAAAATTTTCTTTTCTTTATAGAAAATATTATATTAATATTAAATATTATTATAATCACAAAAGCAAATCTCATAAGACGATTTGATGAGAAAATCATTTTGGATATTTTGAATGACAGGGGAGAAAAAACGACAGGGCAGGAATAATAATTATCATCTCATGTTTACTAAAATCCGTTCTTTCCTTCAGGATTTGACTTTTATACAGGAATGAACGCCTTCTACTTTCCACTAATTATTAATATACGAACATTTCTCTAATACTTTATCCATTTAATCGATTTTCAATCTCCAATAATAACAAAGATACCCATGCAGTTCAATGTCCCTTGAGACACCCAGTATACCGGGTGATTCATTTAACCTGGAATATGGAATATCTCGAAAAATACGCATAGCACTGAAAAATTTGCCAAATCGGAACTCCCACCCCCACACCCTCTGGCGGGCAGGGCCGGCGGCAAATTTGAATCTTAAATACGAACACCTATTTTTATCCCAGATTCGGATTCAACGTCCAAAGCTACGTACGATTTGTCCGAAAAAATATTTTCTATTCGCGACAGATGGCGCTGTAATCACAAAATATTGAACAGAAATCAAAAGAATCAAAAAACAGTTAACCATGTATTTAGTATTTTTCGACGGGCTATTCATTTGAAAGGCGGATAGACAAATGTATTGAAGTTCAAGGTCACCATTTCGAGCTATAACTTGAACAATGAGAGGCAAGGGGACTCACGTAAATCAAGCAACCCAAAAGATGAGAGGCAAGGGACTCACGTTAATCAAGCACCCCAAAAGATTAGAGAAAACGGGACTCACGTTAATCAAGCACCCTAAAAGGTGAGAGGCAAGGGGACTCACGTTAATCAAGCACCCCAAAAGATCAGAGAAAACGGGACTCACGTTAATCAAGCACCCCAAAATATGAGAGGCAAGGGGACTCTACTACTACGTCACCGTCGTTGTTCCTGAGTTATGCTTTTAAGTAGTTTTGTTAACAAACGAGCAACCGTATTATCATTGAATAGCCCGTCGAAAAATACTATATGTATACATGTTTATCTGTTTATCTGTTTTTTGATTCTTTTGATTTCTGTTCATTTTTTTGTTATTATAGCGCCATCTGTCGCGAATAGAAAATATTTTTCGTGCGTAGATCCGAATCTGCGATAAAAAATAGGTGTTCGTATTTAAGATTCAAATTTGCCGCCGGTCCTACCCCCAGTGGGTGTTGGGGTGGGAGTTTCGATTTGGCAAATTTTTTTGTGCTAAGCGTATTTTTCGAGATATTCCATATTCCAGGTTAAATGAATCACCTGGTATACTGGGTATCTCAAAGGACATTGAACTGCATGGGTATCTTTGTTATTATTGGAGATTGAAAATCGATTAAATGGATAAAGTATTAGAGAAATGTTCGGATATTAATAATTAGTGGAAAGTAGAAGGCGTTCAGTCCAGTATAAAAGTCAAATCCTGAAGGAAAGAACGGATGTTAGTACACATGAGATGATAATTATTATTCCTGCCCTGTCGTTTTTTCTCCCCTGTCATTCAAAATATTCAAAATAATTTTCTCATCAAATCGTCTTATGAGATTTGCTTTTGTGATTATATTATAGAAAAGAAAATTTTACGTTACTGCTCAGCGAATTATTTATTTTCAACATAGCTAAAAGCAAACGAAATGAAAGTTTAGAAAGTCACAGAAAATATGTCAGTATGTATTTGTGTTAGTGGACAGAATTTAAATTTCTCATTGTTTCTGAGCTATCTTAAAAATAAAAAAATTCTATTTTAAAATATGGTTACAAGTTACAACTTTATTTTGGGTCGGACCAAAAATGTCTTTTGACATTATGCGGGTACTTTTTTGGATACAATTCAGCTAGTCAAATGTTCCGTTCTTGGCTCACCAAACGTCGGGTTTTGAAACTAGAAATTTAATCGACAAAAATTAGTTATAGAGCTAGTACTGTTGTATTTTTTTAAATTTTGTGAAATTTCTTAACACTTTATTGTTCCAAATATTATGTAGAATATGTGTACGATTTTTTATACCTCATTATAAATCACTCTGTATACATATATTGATATCAGTTTCGGATTTCTTTTATAAAAGTTAATTAATTTTCATTTATCAATAAATTGCTGAGAAATCAGTATTTCAGAAAATAAATTACGTAAAGTTTCCCTCTAATCTTTCTGAGAACATGCCAAAGCCTTTCATGTTTGTATTTTTACTTGAAAAGAGAGGGATTACTAAGCAATTAATATACTATCATAAATCAAACGTTGATACAGCAACGTAATGTTTTCCTTGCTAGCGTAGAGCTTATGGGATTATATCGAGAATTCTACGATATAAATATAAATATTTGTTTATTTAATTAAATTCAAACTCATCAACAGTGTGATACGAAAGTTTGGAGATTATTGAAAAAGTTAATTCCAGGCATATTTGTGTTTTACAAAATTTAAGTGGCTTTAATCCAGACAACTTTCTAAAACAAATACTGTAAAATTTTACCCCAATAAAAAATACTTTAAATAAAAGTATAAAAATATACAGGGTACCCTGAGTAACTGTGCCTTTATTGGTGTAACAGCACTTTATATTTCAAAAATACTTGCTTCCTTTATCACCCCCCAAAAAAAGGCACAGTTATTGAGGGACACCCTGTATATTATTATACTTTTTACACTACAGTTAACGTTAATTATACCATAAATTATCTCAATTTGTTTTTTTTATTTTCTTCCAGCGAGGTCATGAATGTAAAGCAACTCATCGCCTCAGTAATGGAGTGCATCTCCGCTTTGGACCATGCGTTAGCAGAAAACGCTATCGTCCAAAATTCTGTGGAACTTGTCCCTTACCTGGTATGAGTTGTCTCCCGCTTTTAAGTACTACAGTTAAAGTGGATTTTCTATGTGACTCCCCTAACGATATTGAAGAAACCGAAGCTGATCTTCTTCCAGATTTATTAGAACCAGGCGAGGATCTCTGGACAGACGACAAACCCATGAAGATGGCTACGACGTCAATTTCTGTTTCAGTGCAGTGGGTGCTCAAGTGCAGTTGCGAACAAGTATCAAGTGTCCGCTCCATGAAATCAGAAACGGGTCCGATAATACTTCACCGTGTTCACAGGACTGCAGCCCCATAAAGACTTTATTTTTTGTACAAAGAAACCATATCATAAGAACAAATATTTTGGCCTTTACTTTGAGTTTTTCTTCGGTCCGCATTATTCTGATAATACGTGCCTTTGTATATATTTTAATCCCAATACTCCTAGAATAGAAATAAAATATCTCGAAGTTTTCTGATAGGAAAGAATTATATTTCAATTTTAAAATGCAGTGAATTAGGATTGTATTTTTTTTTAATTTTGAAAACTTCGCCACTTTTTGTATCCACTCTCTTATATTACTTTTGTAAAGTAATTTTCATCTGAAATAACAGGATTTGCAGCGGGCATAGTACGCCATTCGTACATTTTTTAAATCAATCACAACCAGCTACATTCGGTGTCATTCCAGATGAAATTTTCTGTAAGTATGTAATAAATATGCGAAAACAGTTGTATTTATAACCCCTTAGCATAATTAGGTAGTATTTCTAAAAACTTAAATAAACACATTTCGTCATGATTTTTTTATTTAAATAATTATAAATATTAATATTTAAAAACGAAAAGTTCAATTTCTGGTATTCAAATGTGCGAATTCTAATAAAAATAAATAAACCTGGACCATTAATAAGTATATTTCCAGCGCTCTTTAAAATGATAAATTATTATAATTTATTATAAAAAAAGACACGAAATTTTCTTGAAACTGAAACATCCAATTAGTAACCAATTAAATTTTATTAAAACTACTCCTTACAGATTTTCATTTTAAAGCTTTACTTGTGGAAAATAAATCTCAAATTAATTAATAAACCAAGTTTAAAGTTTAATAAAAAATGTGATAAAAGACTTTTTTAATTTTTAAGTCTATTGGGTGTTTAAATTAGTTATAATCATTTTCTTAAAAAGCTTCAATCAAATGCAGAGGTGTTCTTTCTTATAGACTAACTTTAAAAAAGGCAAACTAAAAGCTTTTCTCAAATTTATATATCACCTTTTAAATTAATCTAATTCTTAGTAACATAAGGTTTAATTTAATTTGTGTAAAATGACATTTAGTTTTGTTTATTTAGGATAAAGCTTAAGGCTATGATATTGTCTCGAACAAACAAGTATAAAATACTTAGTATCCTGGCGGTTTAATCCCATTTCGAGATTTTCCAGGTCTACACAACATTTTATATTTCAATCAAGAATATAGTTTACAAGAAATCGGGATTTATTTTTAAGTTTAAAAAAATTTGTATTTGAAATAATTTAGTACCCAGTTTTGAATCATTAATTATTACTAATTTTATTCCCAAAAACAAGTGGATCACTTCTAACTTTTAAAGCACCTTATACAGGGTGATTCAAAAGCATTCCGCATCCTCTTAAGGGCAGATTCCTCTCATGAAAATTAGAAGAAAAGTTTATATGTATAAACATATGTCCGATCTCGCTTCATTAGAGAGATACAGCCTTTTAAAAGTGTTGTCAGTAAGTAGGTTTTTTTGTTTATTTCAAAATAAATTGAAGTACAAATTAACAGATTTGATATTTCGTATGAATACGTTTTCGTGATTTTTTTCAATTTCTTAAACAGTTTTGGGTAATACAATAAAATAAAATAATCCATGGTTAACATGATTTTTTAAATTTAAATTAACACGACCATCAATAAAATGCATTTTCTTCAAAAACGGCGCATTTATATGAAATTTTCATCTTATTTTCATGTGAGGATGCGGAATAGTTTTGAATCGCCCTATATAAAGGTAGAAAATAATTTTTGACATAAGCTATTTTTATTATTATTCTCCAAAATATTAATAATAATTTTTATTGATTATTAAATAATCATAAAATATAACTGAAAAATATCAGTTTTGAAAGGTAATAAAATTCTATTTATGAGAGTTCAGAAATGAAAGCGCGGCATTTAATGCTATCTTTTTTAAAACCATTTGAATAATTTATTATGTTGTAAAATTACCCAAGGAATAAGGAAATGAAATCTTGGAGCTGTAAATTTTTAAAATTTTAGAATTTTAAATGTGGACAAATTGGAATATTTCAATGATCAAAACAAATTCATAGCATTTTTATATAGCAAATTAATGAAATAATGCTTAAAAAATGTTGAAATAAAAGTTATTTTATTTCGCATATAAATTATTTTGGGATACGTAGATTAATATATTATAGCCTTTTTCTCACGACGCGACGCGATGTTCGATTTTTGAAAGCATCTTATTTTTTGCCTTATTTGTATACAATGCAAAAAAATCTTTAATCGTAAAAAAGTCGTTTAAAAAAGCGACTATGAGAATTTTGGGGTAAAAAATCTAAAATTAATTTATGCAACCCTATGAACGTTTTTCTTAAGAGGATAGTCGGAAAATGCTAGCGCTTGATTTTGAAATTTGCTTGATATTTCCGGTTTTCCTCATATTTTTTTTCTATTGAAGCTTTTTTAAAAGAGTGTTGTGGCTAATAATTTGTTCTTTTTGTGTTTTAGTATGTCATACGGCACCAGCTCTTTACAAAAAACGTTCGCTTAGCGGCGTTTTTGGATTTTTATCAAAAAACTAATTGAATTAATATATCATTTCCACCGCTAACAATAAGTTAAAGTATAAACGAAGAATTTATAGACTTGTTTTTTGTTTTAAGTATATTTTTAAACTTTTTACAGCGCTCCAAAAAATTCTTATAATTTTACTTAATTTTTGGAGCGCTATAAAAAGTTTAAAAATATACTTAAAACAAAAAACAAGTCTATAACCTCTTCGTTTGTACCTTAGCTTATTGTTAGTGTTGGAAAAAATATATTATTTTTATTAGTTTTTTATAAAAATCTAAAACGCCGCTAATCGAACGTTTTTTGTAAAGAGCCGTTTTTACTGCTGCCATATGAGTATTTTGTTTGACTTACGAAAACAGAACAAGAAGAAATTGGTAACCACATGACTCTTTTGTGTTCCAAAAAAAATAAATTTTATAAAAGGTTTAAGGGAAAAAAATATAAGCAAAACCGCAAATATCAAGCAAATTTCAAAATCAAGCGCTAAAATTTGCCGACTATCGCCTTACATCGACAAATCAAAAGAAGCCGTTAAAACATAAAAATTAACAGAAAAAAAAACATTAAAATTAAAGGTAACCTCCAAAGATGACAAAAGTATTGCAAACGCCATGAAATATCATATACATGTTGAGTTATTTTGTTGTCCGAAAATAAGATATTCGCGATTCTAGAATTCTAGATGCCCTCTGCAGGTGGAAATGTCAACTAAACTCTGCAGTAACCTATTATCAGTTGCATATTTGTGTTTTCGTGTGTTTCGCGCGTTTTAGTTCGAATTAACAACTTTGAGAGATACATAAATTAGTGTACCAACCTTTTTTTTACAATGGGAAAAATTTGCAACGCCAGTTGTAGTATTTATGGCTGTCACACACACCTTAACAATGAACCAAAAATTCCCTTTCATGAGTATCTAGCCCCCAACAGTAATACGGTAAACATTGTAAATTATTTCGGTATTGTGGAAAAAATCGACAGAAGAAAAGCTTGGGCAATTAAGTTGAGAATGGGAAAGTTAAAAATTGGAAAAGGTGTGCGCTCACGCTCATGTTCAAAGCATTTCAATTTTTAA
Organism: Stenus bimaculatus; assembly: GCA_963971135.1. NCBI lineage: Eukaryota > Metazoa > Arthropoda > Insecta > Coleoptera > Staphylinidae > Stenus > Stenus bimaculatus. The sequence goes on from OZ020180.1 coordinate 31,063,716, forward strand.
AATCCCTCGAAAGAAACGCAATTTTCGGGGCTACGCGCAATAAACGTCCGATTTTGTGGGAAAATACAAAAGGAATTGTATGTTGTATCTCCACCCCCTTAACAGATGGGTCCAGGCGGTCAAAATCACCTTTTTCGGAATATTACTAAAATTTGGTGCATTTCGGGGTGAAACCGAAAACCGCTTTGGGAACGAATAACTTTTCGGTATAGTCCATCCAAAAGTGGCTTTTACAGTTTTGTCTTGGAATTTTCTCGTCCACCTACCTACAAAATTACGACGTTTTGTTCAAAAAAACGCGATGACTCCGAAACATAGATTAGTACACAATTTTTAAAGATTTGTTAATGAACTTCTTTAATTCCAATTTCTTAATTCAAAAATTGAAAGTGCCTACATCCTACATAAAGTTTTTTAAGAAAATGAGTACTTTTATGTTTATTTGCCAATATTCCTAAATTTGAGTGAAGAATAGTTTAATATTAAAAGCACGTAAATCTTTTTGCTATATATTCAAACATTTGAAAGTTTACTACAGAGTTTAGTTCAAATTTTCGTCACAGAGGGCGAACAGCGCCATCTATTGGTACCTGGAATTGCCAATACATTTTTAATTTATTTATGGCGCTTTAATTTATTTAAAAAAATAGTTTAAACCAGCTGCTCAATAATCACAATTTAAAATAATAACCGCTATTATCATGCATGAAGCATGAAACATAAGCAAGACGTTTGTTAGCAGCGTTTCACGGTCACCAGGTGGCAGCACATTAGTGTGAATACGTAAACTGTTTTTCTTATTGTATCCATTCCCCATGCTTAAACTCACATATTTAGAAATAAAAATAAAAAACACTAATACAATTTACTTTCGAAGTATGTGGACTTGCAAAGATTTGGATAAATATTTATAAGTACTTGGATTAAAAAAACTCCTTATATCCAACTTGATTATTTATTTAAATTGTGCTACATGTTTCGCTGGAAACTCCCAGCATCATCAGGCAACTACTAAAATTTTTATAATGAGTAAATATATTGCGTAACCAACAAAAACTTAAGATTAACTTACATATTGTAAGTTTTTTTGATCCAAGTACTTACAATTTACTTTCGTTAATCCCAATCTTTTTTTTTAATGTATACCATATGTTCGTGAGAAAAACGGGATTTTAACAAAAAATATCTCTGAAAAAAAATGGAAAGCTGTACAATCACACGCCAAGATATCGAGGACACAAAAGAAATATTTTGACCCCATGCCCCATAACAAGCGTTCGCAGACACGATACCACATGAATTTGAAAGAAATGAATACAACTTAAGATGCTTTGACAAATGCTTGCTATTGGATAAGAATAGTTCTTTTGTGTCCTCGATATCTTTGCGAGTGATTGTACATTGTCAGAACATTTCAGTAACCTAAAATATTATTGGTTCTGACAGATTTTAATTTTTTTAAGAGATACTTTTTGTCAAAATCATTGTTTTCTCCGAAATGTAAAAGTATAGTACTTAGTACTCAGTACATAATTAGTTTTACCTTTAAACTGGCGAAATATACATATAGGTAAGATATGATTTTTTAAAAGAAACTACTTTACTTTTTTTTAAATAAGTATACATTTAACTAAATTTTCCATTATTCAACTATTTATATTATTAATTAGTCGTCCATTCACTGATGTAAGTTATGAATTCTATGCCAATTATTATAATGTTTAAATCGGATTTATAACTTTTTAACCCCATAAAAGCTGCTTACGAATCAAAATTAATCCCTTTCCATTCGAAACCCAGTATTTTATTATTCTACTAAAGATCCTCACATACCGCACAACGCAGTCGTCTAATTCTGTTAAAAAAATTTTAATGCACTAAATAAAATTGTATGACCGCCCTTTAAACACTCCAATTAACTTAATCCTTCTTCCTCACACGGTCAGATGAATTGTAGAAAGTGGATAACATTTCATCGAAAAAAATGTGTACCAGGTGTCAACAGAAATAAACTACACCTAATTTGATAGATAGTCATTGTAAAAACATGTTTGTCAAGTTTTTGGGCCACTGGGTTAATAAAAAATAAGCATTTGCTCTTACTTAAAAATCACTATTAATTGTTAAGATTTAAATGAATAATAAATTAAAAATAGTCGAAACTTTTATCGAAGAATTTCCGATGAAATTGTTTTACTTTCCAAAATTCCATTTATAGTTTTTATTATTAAGTCTTAAGAAAAAAGCAATTTTAATATTAAATTTGAAGCAAACTTTTTATTACCCTTTTGTACTCTAAAATTATCAAAAAACTTTTTGTGATAAATAATTTCTCTAAAGAAATATAACTTAATTTTTAATTTAACGCTTTATATTTTTAAAGAAAACAAATTCCAACTAAAGAGCCTTTTTAAAGATTTAAAAAATGTGTCTGATACTTTCCTACAAAGTACGAGTATTAATGGAAAAAACATGAATTAAATTAAAATTTAGTGCATATCTAAAATAAAAAGAGCGATTAAAAGGAAAGCCCTTCAAAATTCTTGTGTTTAAGACTTTTAAAAGCAAGTAAATTGGATATACTTACACTTTTTTACTTTGAAAACCAACTTAAATTCCAGTAAAGCGATTCTTTTAGTGTTAACTTTAAACGAAGTAATTTAAAGTTTTTATAAAATCTAAATTAAAGTAAGTAGTTTCAAAATCAAATATACTTTTATGAGATTGGTACAAAATATACTTATAAAAAAATTATGAGATTTTTAAAATTCATTGCTTTTGTTTTCAAAGCTTTTAATAATTCTTTCCACCTTTTTTTCTAACAACACTATCCCATTTGTCTTCACCTCATTTTCCAGAGAGGAATTTAATGCAAGTTGTTTTAATAATCTCAAATCAGAATGGTAGCTTCCGAACCCCATAAAAGCTCATACCAATCATAACTGAAAACCTTAGCATCCGAGAAACTAGGGTCATCATTACCATTGACAACCGGTAATCCATTTTCAATTTATGTAAATAGCCCCTGGATGGTTCCGTAAATCTTCAACCAATTTTAACACTTGATTTGATATTGGACATACTTCAATTGCAATGATTTTATTGTACCATTTGCCCAAGCTTGGAGTGTTCAGTTTAATAAAACCAAAGCCCCGTCCTACACGTTTTCATTTTATAAAATTGTATCTAGGAGATTTCGATCAGTTGCCAAACCATGCCAATTAGTCTCACCTGCTTGTAAATAAATAATTTTTAACATATACAGGGTGGCAGTGGCGAAAATAACGGGTGTGCAGAGTGTGCGCCGCACACGGGCCCACGACCCAAGGGGCCCTTGGCCCATATGTATTTTTTTTATTTTTTGTCATTAAATTTAAAGGTAGTTGCAAGAAAATAAATAAAATCATATTTTTGGGGCCCTAAAACTGTTGGGGTACCTGAAGCTTAAGTTTCATTAGTTTCCATGTAAATACGCCACTCAATCATAAAATTCAAAAAGTAAACAACTTTTAAGGCCCCCTTGATTTTGGGGGCCCTGGGCTGTTGCCCCTAAAGCCCATGCCTAAATCCAGCTCTGGGCCCCACTACTCTTTCAAGCACGAAGTCTCAAATTTTGAGGTAGTTTTAGGATTTACCAATGGGCCCTAGAAAAGTGCTATAAAATTCCAAATAAAATAATACAATTTTAAATTTTAGGTAATATTTATTAAATCATGGCAAATAACAATATTTAATACTTCCGGATAAAAAAAAATAACAATATTTTTCTAAAATTTAAAAGCAAAATAAAGCAAACCTGCTCTTCCAAGTAAAAAATAAACTTTTTTCTATAATTTATAAAAAATAAACAATGATAAATTATGAAATAAAGAAAATATAAATGGGTCTGTCTCAATGTTGGTCAGATTCCCTTATACATATGTATTTCCTATAGTATCATAAAAAATTTGAATAAAAAATAAAATATACAGGGTGTTTCTAAATATATGCGAAGAAATTCTACAGGCGATTCCTTGACCAATTCTAAGACAAAAGTAAAGAATAAAAATTTTCTCAAAAGTGCTCTAGTTTTTAGTTATGGGGTGTCAAACTTTCTATATTTTTTTCATTTTTTGAGTATAACTACTTTATTTTTTAAGATAATTTAATCAAATTTGAAACACACTCTAGTTATTATAGTCGTAATAAGATAAAAATATCAAACATCGAAATAAAATACGGGGGGATGTATTTTGGGGGTATAGACCTCATTTTTTATGCCATAACTTTTTTGTGCTACCCCAATTAACATTTTATATGAGATATTCTAATTCCTTGCTTTTTTCTGAAAATTTTTGATCTGTTTAATTTTTTCACGGCTGGTACGGTTTAGAAGTTATTTAAAGACATGTACGAAGTTGTATACCAATTTTGCATTAAACGGGGGTGGCTTTTTTTTAATAAATACCAGAGACTTCCTAGAAAACTATTTGACTAATTTTAAGACGAAAATAGAGAATAAATATTTTCTCTAAAATGCTTCGTTTTTAATTTAAATTAAAATAAAATTAACAAATAAAAAACGAAGTATTTTAGAGAAAATATTTATTCTCTGTTTTCGTCTTAAAATTGGCATAAAAAATGGGGGCTATACCCCAAAATACATCCCCCTGTATTTTATTTCGATATTTGATATTTTTATCTTGTTACGACTATAATAACTAGAGTGTGTTTCAAATTTGATCAAATTATCTTAAAAAATAAAGAAGTTATACTCAAAAAATGACAAAATATAGAAAGTTTGGCACCCCATAACTAAAAAATAGAGCACTTTTGAGAAAATTTTTATTATTTACTTTTGTCTTAGAATTGGTCAAGGAATCGCCTGTAGAATTTCTTCGCATATATTTAGAAACACCCTGTATAATTCTAAGTAAAAATATAACTTTTATTCATAATTTATTGCAAAAAATAGTAAGTTCTCACAGTCATCATCAGGTTTGTATTTGTAATTCTTTGGAGGTCTTCTCACTTTAAGTGAGGCAAATGTTTGAATTATGTCTTTTAAATTTAATTTTTGTGCTCTATCACTTTCTACTCCCAATATTGCTAAGTTCGACAATCTAGTTTGAGTCATGGAATTTCTTAACTAATTTTTTATTAACTTTAACTTTGAAAATGTGCGTTCAGCACTTGCAGTAGAAACAGGGCTCTTGGGCGCATAGGGTGTCGAAGTCAAACACTACGCAAAATATGAATAATAAATATTGCCCATTACCTATTAATTATTAATCAAGATCGCTTGCTGCAATAAATAAATAATAATAAAAAATGGGGGGGGGGCAACATCGTGCTGGCACACGGGCCCATTCCTTGCTAGTTACGCCACTGCAGGGTGGTCGAGATAAAGTAAATAGTCGAAATATCTCCAAAAGTAAGAGTTTTAGAAAAAAACGTTTCAAATAAAAGTTATTTGGTCTTGAAGGGGCCACAGAATGAGAACAGTTAGTTTTCACCTGGAGGACTTCTTCATGGTCATTTTGAACCTAACTCAGTTTTTTCAAATGGAAACCCATATTTTTTTATTTGAATCTGAATCCAGCAAAAAATTCTTCTTTTTTAGCTGCCGTGGCGGAAAAAAGATATCTCCGAATATTTTTATTCAATTTGTCTATTTTTTGCCTCACAATCACATATTTAGAAATATAAATAAAAAAGACCAAAATCGTTTACTTTCGTTAATCTAAATATTTTTTTTATAAATGTATTATATACCATATTTTTGGAAGGAGGGGTAATTCTTTTTGTAAAACATTTATGTCTGGAATAAAGCCTGGATTATAAATATATGCCATCCTAAAATCATGAATTTGCAAAACACCACAACAACACCTTTGGGACATTTTTGCATAAAATTAAATAGGTACCAGGGTTAGAAACTGGAGCAAATTTAATCGACAAAAAACGAAAAATGTAGGAGTTTATGTTTTTTAGTTAAGGACCTACAGCATTTTGAACTTTAGGTCACCAATTTTTGTCAAAAATCAGATAATCGCTAATTAAATTTTAACCAATATACGTAGAATTAAAAGAAAATTATCTCTAGAAAGCTGAAACCACCGTCTTTCAATTGGTAACAACATTACTACAGAAATTATTGATATAATGTGGAATAAAAAATCATAAATAAAAAAGAAGATAAAATAAAAACATATACCCATTAAGGATTAAGGTTGTATTTTTTTAAATTTTCTTGAAGCTCTTCATATTTACAACAAATCAAGGAAAAATTTGAAGCCATAGCTTGGAATATGAACAAGTATCAGAAAATTAAAAAAAAAACACAACCGTAATGGGACTTATCTAGGAGAGAATTTAAAAAAAAACTGAAAAAAACTAAGATTTTAACAATTGTTTTTTTTTTACTTTTATTACCTATTGAAAGAGGATTGGTTAATGAAGATGTAATTAGCGATTTTGTAACTTGTGATAAAAATCGGTGACCTAAAATTCAAAAGGATATAGCTCAAAAACTAAAAAAGCTAGACCCCACTTTTTTGCTTTTTGTCGATTAAATTTGGTCTAGTTTCTAACCACCATGTTTGGTGAACCATGAACGGAACACACTGTATATCTTTTCGTGATCTAAAAAAGTTTTTTGCCTTCAAAAATTTCTTTGTCTCTTTAATAACTTCATGAAATTCATCATGCTTTATTTTTAAAAGATAATTGTTTACCTTTTGCTCATCATCGTTTAATAATATATTTCGTCCTAATTCTAAATCATATTTCCTATGAATTACGTCTTTGCGTTGTGCATCATAATCTCTCAACGAAATTGAAGTCATTTTAATTCTGAAATATTGAATATAGTCACAATTTTTTTGATTATGAGTGACACTTGAACCAACTATACCAACCTTGCAGCCAGGCCAGGATATCTCTGTACACTATTTGATGCGTCAGTAAAGGTAAGTAGTGACTTTATGTTTAAATGTATCCTAATATAAAATACAAGTTATAACTGGAATAACTTCCGATAACAAAAGTTTCTTATATTACAGTTATTCATAAGACAAGAGTGACTTCATATAAAGCAGTTATCTTTTCTTCAAATGTAAGCCTATTGTAGCACTTCACAAGCTACACCTAAGAGCATCTTCCTAGACACCCGCGTTAAATTTTCCGTTGGAGATAATAACAAGGAATAGAAAATCCATCCCAATTTTGTGGAGCTTGTTTACAAATTATGACCAAATAACTGATAATTAATGCGAATCCTTAGAGGGTGCGCGAGTTTGGGAGGAAAAATTGTGAAAAATCATGAAATCGAGCATTAGTTCTGCAGTCATAACTCAAGTTTCCCTTGTAAGATTTTCAATTTTTTTTTCAGATTTATAATCTAAATTGATTAGGCTACATTGTATCAGAGACTTACCTTCTGTAACGTAGCACAAAATTAATTATAGGGGTCCAAATTTAAGGTACTTAGACTTAGATCATTATATTTTTTGTACACTGGCAAGAATTAAAGAAATGACTTCTAAATCATCTAAAAAAAAATTATACAAAAATATTGTTCGTATTAGCTTTTATAACTGCAGAACTAAACCACTATATTATCCGTTTAGGAAATTACTCTTAAGAGCCCTCCGCACGGCATGGCAAACGTCGGCCAACGTTGGCGTTGGCGCATTTGTGTTGGTTTGAGCCAATGTTGGTCGAACGTATGCGTTTGCCAAACATTGACTTCATACGATGCGTCCAATGTTGGTCGTGATTATTTAAGCGAACCTGTGTACCAAGTACCAACGTGTGTCCCAATGTAGAGACAATGTACTATTTTTTATAGTTTAATATTATTAACGTTTTTTGTGAATCATGAGTGATGAGGAAATTTCAGACTTCATGGAGGATACAAGTTTCTTTTTTAGGGTTCTATAAGTCGACATTAAGCTTTATTTCTTTTTAAATAACTTAATGAAATGTCCACACTTAATTCATTTTTATGGCCCTCCATGCGTCAGCAACCAGATTCCTATTCTTGCGGTATTTATTCTTGGCATCCCTAATTTCCGAATATTTTTGATAAATACCGATAAACTCCAAAACTAAATCATTAATCCACTAAATATTAACTTCTTTCACAATTGCTGTATAAAAATATAATTTTGAATAATCTAAATTTCTAAAGTTCAAGAATACAAAATGTATAAAACAAATCAGTCTTAACATCGAGATAATTTATAGATATACCTGGAGTCACCCCTGAGATTATTTCATTTATTAAATTAACAAAAATTAAAATTAAAAAAAAAATACACTACTATGACTTAATATCTAAAAAAAAATTGCTGGAAAAAAGTAAAAAATCAAACAATATTTCAAGTTTAGAAAAAATATGTTTGTCAGATACTCTAAACTTTCGAAAGTTTAATAATTTTTAAAAACAGGGTGTTACATGATACATTTAAAATAGGAAAGAACATGTTATTTCAGGAAGTGAAATTAAAGAAGTATCCATTCAATGTGTTTTCTTGGAACATATAACATAATTATGTTTATTATGTATGTACCTACATTCCTACATGTAAATTAGTTATTTTTTTAAATTATAACACATTAAACATACACATTCACGCTCGCGCTTCGACTCGTTCCTCCTGAACGAACGCAGATGTGGAAAGTTCGCTTGATCACTTTTAGTTGGCGTTCGTCAACTTGTCCAAGTCTGGGCCAACATTAGTCAAGTTTGTCGAACGTAAAATTTGCCCCTCACACGATACGTCCAACGTTAGCGTTGGTAGTTTTAAGCGAACTTTGCACTAACGTAATCACGAACCTAGAGCTTAAGTTCCAGTATCAAATACCACCTCTATGGTGCATTCTAAAATAGGAATTATTCTATTTTAGATCAAAATTAGTTAAATGACGTCCTTTTTATTTGAAAACTCAACAATTGGTTTGTTCGGAAAGTCATTTCGTTTTTTTTTAGTGAAAATGAAAGAAGAGTTTCTTATAGTGCATAAATATTTTATTCAATTATATATTGTACATTTTGGTCCAATACCTGTTGCCATCTTTCTGCCAGTAGCATGATTCTACGCTCATAAAACTTCTGATCTTTACTGGAAAAAAATTGATCCAAGTGATTTTTCACGTCCTCGTTTGAGTTTGAAGTAAAGGTTTGGTCTTCTAAAAAATTTTGTAGAGACCGAAATAAGTAATAATCCGAAGGTGCCAGATCTGGAGAATATGCTAGGTGTGATAGTACATACAATCCAAGCTCTAAAAACTTTTGGCGAGTTACCAAACTTATATGAGGAACAAATTTCTTTCTGTAAGAACATGTGGAACCCATATATCAAGTTTTTAAATTAAACCAAGGCGTTTCACGTGATCATGAATGGTTGAATTCGTTAAATTTAAACTGTCGGGGATCTCATGAGTTGTTATTAGGTGGTTTGCATCAATAAATGCCTTAATTTTATCTTCATCAGCTTCAACAGGCCTTACAGAACGTAGTGCATCTTCAACATCAAAAATGCCAGAACAAAATTTTGCAAACCAGTTTTGGCACTAGCGTTCTGTCAGTACATCTTCTCCATACACATCCAATCATTTTTTCTTGCTTGAACAGCATTTTTACCTTTTACTTAGTAAAAAAGTAAAATATGCCGAAAATGCCGAAATGCCTCTATCGACTTTCCACATTTGATAGGGCACCAAACAAAAACTATTGTGCAGAATCAAACAAAAATTTTCAGAAAATAGTCTTGTTATCTGTAAAAATATATAATCACAATTCGACTTAAGTGTGAAGCTGAGTGTGGAAAAATACAAGTAAGTCCTCTGTTGGGAAAAAACGAAATGACTTTCCGAACAACCTAATAAATAATGCTTACACCAATACTAAATTCGGTAGAAATCATTCCAAGTCTAGGCGCATCGTCTGGAGGGAATTGCGAATGCATTCGCGGATTCGGGCCAACATTCGTCTAGTCCTTTGATGTGTGGTAGATAAAGCACCCTCCAGACGATACCGCAAACGTCCACGAATGTTGGCGTTCGTCAACTTGTCCAAATCCTTTGATGTGTGGTAGATTTACCGCCACCGAGGCGCACCTCCACAAACGCCAACACGAGTCCCAACATTCGTGCATTCGTGATGCGGGCCTCCACACGATGCGGCAAACGTACATTCGACCAACGTTGACCTACATTCGACGCATCGTCTGGAGGCCGCTTTACCGTCACTGAGGCGAACCTCCACAAACGCCAACACGAGTCCCAACATTTGTGCATTCGTGATGCGTCAAACCACACGATGCTAGCACACCCGTATGAATGAACTATAAACACAAAGTTCGCCAAGTTACTCGTAGTAGTTTGTGGTCGAAAAAGCGCTTCAGATGCGAGCGCCACAGATTCGCCTCGTAATTTATCTCGCCATTAGAACAAATGTGTTAATGCGGAATATAAACGGTACACAAAAAGTTCGTTAATTATGATTAAAATTAAATTTTGTTAGGAAATGAATACATATCCATAAAAGACAATTGAAAACAAGTATTAGCCTAAAATGTTTATACGATAATATTGAAGTCGACCTCGTGTTCTACAAAAGTTCACTAAAAACTAAAATGTATGCCAATAAAAGTGCAATATATTTAAAGGTTATCACATCCAATGTTTGATTTTTACAAATGAGAAGATAAAGACTAAGTATTATTAGCAATACGATATTAATAAATAAAAATGACGATATTTAGAGCAAATATAAGTGTTTTCAGAAGGCCTCATAGGCAAAATTAGAATTCTAATAATTGTTTTAAAAAGTAAAATAGATTCATATTATTTTAAAAATATTTTTTAGTTCCATCGAAGGTGGCCCGAGATGAGGCCGTAGCGAAAACGAAAGAAGATCTGTATTGTGAAACAGCTGCAGGTAATAGAATTTAATAACATATTCATGTTTTTTGTAATACTCCAAAGTTTAGATTAAATTGTTGTTATTTGCCTGGAAGGTAAAAGAATAATTGTTTATCAATAATACATCGGTTTTCACACACATCTTTTAACTTTGGGCGAATGAGAAATGAGAACAAATATGTGTAGAATTACAACAGGTGTAAACACTAATAAAGGATAAAGGTAGTACAACGAATAAATTGGCTGTTGTGGGAATGATAAATGTGCACCAACTTATAACTCCTTGGAATATAAAGTGTATACCCCAGATTTTATACAATCACGCGCAAAGATATCGAGGACACAAAAGAAATATTCTGAACCAATAGCGAACATTTGTAGACACGAGATAGCACGAAAGAAATGAACACGACTTAAGATTCATGCGGGATCCTTTTGAATTTCGTGTGATCTCGCGTTGGCAAACATTTGCTATTGGATCAGAATATTTCTTTTGTATCCTCGATATCTTTGCGCGTGATTGTACAAGGCTTTCATTAATTACTGTTCTCGGACTTTGCAGCCCTCGTTCCTCGGGCTGCAATCTAATCCTCGGCTATTAATACACTACTTATCCCCCGAGTTGTACAAAGACTGTGAAAAAACTGCATCTATAATTGTGAAGAAGAATCCATGATAGAAGCCGGTCGTTTGTAACGGTACTTGGTCTATGAAAAGCCACCTCAAAAAGTAGGTCTAGATTAAAAGTAGGACTAAATATTATTAAAGCGATTTCGTATATTCCGTTTAGAAATAAAACTAAAAGATTTTGCCAAAGACATTATAAAATTTTTTGGACAACGGGACAAATATGCTGATTATTTTCATTCTTCTAAAGTCAGTGAATTGCACAATCTAAAATAAATATTAAATTTAATTACCTACCCTGATATTAAATTAATTTTTAGAACCAGTTGAGCAGCCGCCATCATATCAACAACGTTTCCAAAGTGGAAAGTGTCACAGTGCAGAAGCGAATGTAGTGCCGGAAACAAAGATCGAGTTTGAAAGGCCGTTGTGATCTTCTTAAGAATCAACCCGACTTAATCCAATTTTAAATTTTTGAATATTATAGATGCTTTTATAACAGTCACCACTATGTCTTAAAATGCTACTGTAAAAAAAATTGAAAAACCGTGCAAATTTAAAAAAATAATTATAATTGTATCATGCCGACTTGTAGATTATTGAATTATAAATATACGTGTGTAATTTTATCGCGATTGGTCAATTCATTAATAGGCTACATAGCGTGAACTATTTGATGTTTTGCATGATTTGTATGAGCATCAGCGCGAAAGATGCGAATAGCAGGTTTAGACTTAAAGTTTTACACTTTTGAAAATGAAATTTGTCAAAAGGAAGCCTTCTGCTTTTGCGATGTTTTAAGAAATTTATGCCGGATACAGACCGACAAAGTAATGTAAGAAAATTAAATTAGAAATACGTGCATACCTAAAATAGAAAGTGCGATGAAAAATAAAACCTTTCGAGATAGTTATGTTTAAGACTTTTAAAAGCAAGTAAATTAGATGTACATACACTTTTTACCTTGAAAAGTAAATTCTAGTAAAATAATTATTTTAGTATTAACTTTATAGAAACAAAATTAAAATAAGGAATTATAGGGTTTAAATAAAAATCAATGACCATAAAAATTTATAATTAAAAATATGTAAATATACTTTTATTTGGTTGTCACAAAATATAATAATGAACGAAATTATAATTTTTAAAATTCATTAGTTTAATTTTCATAACTTTTAATAAATTCTTCCCACTTTTTTTCCCATAATGCTATTCCATTTGTCTTCTCCTCATTTTGCAGAGAGCTGTAATTTAAGGAATTTAATGCAAGCTGTTTTAATAATTTCAAATCAGAATGGTAGCTTCCGAACCCCATAAAAGCTGCATACCAGTCGTAACTCAAACCCTTAGCATCCCAGAAACTAGGGTCATCATTACCAATAACAACCGGTAAACCATTTGCTATATAAACAGCCCCTGGATGGTTCCGTAAATCTTCAACCAACTTTAATACTTGATTTGATATTGGACATATTTCAATTGCAATGTCTTTTTCTTTTACCATTTGCATAAGCACAGGATGTTTTACTAAACCAAATCCGTGTCCTATACGTTTAGTTTTTAATAAAATTGCATCTAGGAGATTTCGATCAGTTGCCAAACCATACCAATTAGTCTCACCTGCATGCAAATAAAGATTTACATCCATTTTATGAAGCTCATCGATAAAACAAATTAGCGGATTGCCTAAATCTTCTTGACCTACCAAATCAAATCCTACCAAAAAATTAGGATAAGCTTCTTTGAGTTTCTTGGTAATTTCCAAATATTCATACATTATTTCCGTATTGACCTTTCTTAAAGGAGCGTAAATAAATTTTGCGCCAATAAAATCTGCATGTGTTTTCATAAATTCCTTGAGTACCTCAACGTAAAATCCCATAACTTCTACTGGAGAATAAATCGTCTCATCCAAATCATATACAGGTGGTAAAGTACCTCGCATTTCTAAATACAAAACATTATCATCATACAATTCTTGTAAAACCTCTCTAAAATAATCTTTAAAAATAGGTTTATATGTAATCATTCCTTCGGCTGTCATAAAAGTTGCTACAAACCTATCCCAAACGCTATTAATATCTTGGTATTCCTTCTCCGGTTTATCAACTACTATACATAATTGAGATCTTAAAAAATCTTCAAAATTTTCCTCCTTCCGTAATTCACTTAATAAAGTCCAATTATCTTTAGGACTACCAAGAAACCTCAATTGCAATCTTTCATTTTCAATACGCCCGTATAAACCTTCTTTAAAAGTCAGTTTATAAATATATTCATAAGAAGCCATCGCAGTGTCATGAATATGCAAAACACCACCTTTGGGAATTTTTTGCATAAACTTAAACACGTTTGATTTTTCTATATCTTTTCGGGCTCTAAAAAAATGTTTTGCCGCCAAAAATTTCTTTGGCTCTTTAATACCTTCATGAAATTCCTCGTGCTTTATTTTTATAAGATATTCGTTTACCTTTTGCTCATCATCGTTTAATAAAACAGTTCCTCCTAATTCTAAATCATGTTCCCTCTGAATTATATCTTTTCGTTGAGCATCATAATTTCTAAACGAAAGCGAAGTCATTTTTACTTCCAAACTTGAACTTAATTGTAAGCGGATTTTGTTATTTATGCGTAACACGTATGTAACAAGCACGGTTATCTTATCAACATTATTTGATGCGATAATGAGTACTGTTTTTATGTATAAAAATATAAAATTCTTTAAATTCCTATTTATCGTATTATAAGTGGAATTACTTTTGATAATACAATTAAAATTTTCTTGCAAAATAAAAAGTCATCCAGATTAAAGCGTCTACTGATAATTGCCCAATAAAAATAACGAGTGAAACCTAAAAGAATTAATAGTTAATTTGTTATCAGATGGTTATTGACTATTTTTGCATTTGTACATTATAAGGAGATATTTATACAGGGTGTCCCACTATTTTGCATCTAAATTTACTTTAAGATAGTAAATGTAATTCTGAATAAAGAATCCTATTTTACAACAATTTTAAAATTTCAAAATTATAATATTTTTGTTGGATACAATTTACTTTCTGATTATCAATTTTCTTAACTAACTCAAGTAAGCTTTGCATTTTGCCGTAGCCCAATTACTTTTTTTTGAACGTTTTAAATTTCCTGCGCAAAATATCTGATTGGCTCAAACAACAAAATTCAAAGCATGCTTGAATAAAATAAGAATATTGAAATATAAAGGAATTTATAAGGGGTGTCTCACAAAAATTATTAAAATTTTGATATTTTAAGGAGTCGAAAAAATAGTTCTTGCGTAATATGGGACACCATTTATAAAGTTATTTAGTTTTTATTTATGAATGTCAAGAATAAAAATGGAAAGTATGTTTTAGCAATGGAAAGCTCAACAAATAAATTCTCGGAAGTTCGGTAAAAAGGGCTCAAGTGAACATCAACTATTTGTTTTAATTGAATTTAAAAGTTAGAAATTCTGCCGTAAATAAAATAAATTATTTAATTGTATCTTTTGTAATTGAAATTTAATATAAAATTAAAAAAATATATGTAATAAAATAAAAATAAAAAATTCAGCACAACTGAATAATGCTAAAACTTCCTGTTATTATATGAATATTATACATTTATCTTTTTCAAAATTATAATATAGAAACCGGTAATAAAGAGGTATAACTAAATTTCTAATTTGATAGGTCAGGTCAGGTAGTCACGATTCCCTGCAATAAATAGGACCGGCTACAAAATTCCATACCACAGGTTAATCGTAACTTTTTCAGCCATAAATAATATGGGTATAAATATGTAACTGAGTAAGTGTACTAGCTTATAAATTAATAAAAAAATTAAAAAACGGTTAGATTTTTCAAAATCTAACCATGACTACATTTAGCTCGAGCAGGTCAAGCCAACTAAAATGCTGGCTTGATTTGACCTTTTACATGTAGTTCAAATGGTAAAGGTCAAGCCAAGTCGAATTAAAGCTGGGTTGAGTTGCTCGAGATAAACGTAGTCCACGGAGACGAAAAAAACGATTTTTTTGCGAATTTTTTTAGCAAAATTGTACGTGATATAAAATATATTTTTACATCATATAATTGCACATACTTTTAGTTATAATTGGTACGTTTTTTTATAAAGAACAAAACAAAATGGCGGCGATACACCTTTTTTCCTACGACCCATTTTTTTAAGGAGCTTCGCGATTATTCGACGCTGGATCATCTAAAATCAAAATTTCCTTTCAAATTAGTTTAGTCAAGATTAAATCTTGTCCTTAAGCGAGGGATTTCTCAAAAAAAAAATTATTAAATAGCGTTGATTTAAATGAAAAAGTGAAAAAAATACGTTGCCACTTTTTATAGTTTTGCTAATTTAAAATAGAGTTCACAACCAAATCAGAATTCCTTCCCTTCCCTAGATATAGAGAAAGTATGTATCAAATTTCTTCAATATCGGTTCAGTGGTTCTTAAGATATCTTGATCACCGCCAAGCGGTTTTCAAGAAAAATTAGTTTCGAGAAAAACGAGTTTTAATTTTATGATGGTTATACAAATGCATCATGCATAAATACTCCGGAACCCGATTTCATCGGCTAATTTTTCTGTTTTTGTAACTGGCAGAAAACATTCTTTACATATTATACTAAAAGAAAATGTAAAAATCCAAAAACCGATTTTTTGGTCCAACTGAGTAGGTATAACCCCTTAAATTACAACTAGATAGTTGTATAACTACAGTGGTGGAAAAAAGTATGGAAACTTTACAAATACTTAAAAATATTAGCCAGCAACATGATAAAATATGTCTTTGCAGTTATACAGAATCATTATGATTGAATATTTTCATGAGGGTCATAAAATTATCTAAATAACCAATAATATCAAAATTATAAACACCTAGAAAATAGTATGGAAACTTTTATCTTTCTTACTTAAAGAAAATAAAATATGAAAATATTTTAATACTTTGTTGCTTATCCTTTTGCATCCAATACGGCAAACGGCCAAATCCCTGACCAAAAACGAGCGAGTGAGTAAATCAATACAAAAATTGGTAAATTTACACTTTCGATGTTGCTAAGTTCGAATCTGTCATCAGAATTTCAAAATTCAAATTGGCGTTTTATTGATAAAAAAACTATAACGGTTTTAAAATAAAAATCAGCCAGTGAGTAATCAATACAAAAAAGATGTTGCTGAATTTTTGGTAAAATAATCAACGTTTTTAAAATACACAAATATCGTATTACAAAAGCAAGTTTAAATTACAACGTTAAGTAAAATCAAAGTCATTAATAATTTCTATGGAAACTTGCAAAGTTGCAAAGCTTCAGGCGGAAAGTAGTCGCACAAGCATTCTGAGTAAAAGAACACCAAAAATAAATAAACACTTTTTGCATGGTAACATACAATATATAAACACTCGAAGAAACTTGAATTTTAATTTAGTCTAGCCAGTCTCGATTCTTTCTTGGGAAATCTAATTTTATGTTTTATGCGATTACATTGCCTCAATGACGTATACATTTTGGATGACCTTTTTTTACATATCATAAGATTCCTCTTGAATTTCTAAAGCAACTTTCTTTAATTCAGCCAGTTTTTCTTGCTTGCTTGGTCTTTGAATGGTATGCTCCAACAATGACATCTTTTGATAATCGAATCTACGTACTGTATTCCGAGGAATTTGGTTTTACTCTTCGTTAATTATTTATCTTCTTTATTTTTTATTTTTCTTTATCGAATGAATCTAAAATGTACCAAAGGTATCCGATTGTGTTTCGATATGAAGATTGTTGATTTTTGGAAAAACATTATTTCACTAACTTGGCAGAGTGCTGCGTTTCGTTATCCTGCTGAAATCTTCATTTCATTGATATTTCTTCTGAAGAAACCGGTAAAATTTGGTTTTAAAAAATACTTCTATACTGAAAATAACCCATTTTGACCTCTGCTTGCGTAATTGACACAATCTAAGATCGACAAAAACCACCTCATACCTCATACCATAATAGATCCGCCGATGCCGAAGTGTTGAATGGCCGTCATTCAGTATCTTACATTGTAATTTTGGTGAACATACTGTCTACCATCTTAACCAATTAACATAAACTTTCTTCCATTGCTCCAAAGAGCCGCATTCCACTTTTCCATCATCCATGTCAAATGCGATCTGGTGAATTCCATTCGGGATTTTGCAATTTATATCCTTTGGCACTTTTATAGAAGACATTTATTTTTTGCTTAAAATATTTAGAAAAATAACGTTTTTTAGACATTTTAAAACAAATATATAACTTACTAATATAAACAGTTTTGAACAACTTAAAAAATATAAAATACAGCGATTTAAATACAAACAAATTTCCATACTCTTTTCCAGCAAGTACTCAAAGTTGTCAAAAATAAATTGAATACAATTTCAAGAAATGCTACCCAGAAAAATCTTGTTTTTATTGTAAACAAACATTTAATAAAGAAAAATTGTACGTTATTAACTTATCATGGACATTTGGGAAATAATTAAAATAATTTAAAGTTTTCGATACTTCTTTCCATCACTGTATATACAGGGTGATGATAAAGTTTGGAACATAATTCATAACTGCCGTATTTGATTGTTTTGAGAAAATCGCTCGTAAAGGTCAATTTTAGTTTTTAAAATGCCATCTCTTGGTATAAAAAATATTAATAACGTCCCTGGTGCTTTAGCAATGACATCATCAGCGATTTTTTTAAATGGAAACCCCCACTTTTTTTACTCATTTTTGATAGAAATTCATGTCACTTAAACAATGATATAAAAAACAATTCATTTTTTAAACAAATTTTTGAATAAAAAATCTTTTTAATTCAAAAAAGGAAATTTTCATTTTAACGAAAAAGGTTTTATAAAAATAAGTTACTAATAATAACAAAAGAAAGTAAATGTTTAAATAATGTTAAATGTATTTCACCAAATTTAATAAATACCTAGTCTTGAAAAACTAATTTTTTGATTCCATTTAAAAACTAAAATTGACCTGCCCGAGCGATTTTCTCAAAAAAATTAAATACGGCAGTAATGAATTATGTTCTAAACTTTATCATCACCCTGTGTAGGTAAATAGGAGGATATGTAAATAAAAAGTATTTTTTTCTTGCTAAAATAACTTTAAAGTGTTACGTTGCAAAAAACTCTTCCAGATTCTCTCTATAATGACCAAAGCCCTCCAAATGTACCACCTCTAGAAAGTTTTGGTGCAAAATTTCTAAAAACTCCGCAAAATAATATGGAAACGTAAAAAACACTTTAATTTTTATCCCCGGAATAAAACAATATAGTTTGCACTTTTTTATATGTGGAAATCTACATTCTTCATCCTTTGGAATATTAGTTTTGGTGCATATACAAATAATTTGTTTTCTAGAAACAAGTGTATCTACAAATTTTCATCCGCCCAATTTAATTTATTTTTACATTATCATTTAAATAAAAAATAGCCTAGTCGGAGAAAGCAACATACACAATTAGTATTCAAAACATTTATCCAAATAAAAAAATATAAGTTTTAATTACTCAACCACTTATAACTTATAGAAAAATATTGATACCAACTTCTGGTTTGCAAGGATGAATATCTGTCACAGGCATAATGGTGTATTCGGCATTTTGACAAAATGCCTAGGCAATTTATAAAAAAGCCGCCAAAATGGGTAAGCGTGTTTTGACTAGGCAAATTATAAAATACCGGCAGAATTAAAGTGCCATAACACCAATTTGATATGCTTGTTATAAAAATAAAAATCTGTGTTTTTCCAAATGGATGACTAGATAATTTTTTTAATCGGTGTAATATTTTATTTGATGATTTAATTCAAAATACGTATGTTTTGAGTAGTCCATTCTAGGAAAATTATAAAATGCCTGAAAAGAAGCAAGTATAACGAAATTTTTATTCTGGCGCTTTAGTTCTGCTGTCATTTTATGATTTCCTAGTCAAAATACGAGAAAGTCACGTACATTTTGCCGGCTTTTACAAATTACTTACTTATCTATGCAAATTACCAAGGCATTTTGACTAAATGCCTAATACTACATTATGCCTACACGACATATCTATTTTAGTCCGGGAGCCCGCCGAGATATGATAAAATTTAATTATTTAATTATGATGAGTCTTTTAACACCTTTTCCCCTACGAAAATTTTCGTAACCGTTCTCTTGCTATTTCCTCCGAAAATTGGCCATTTTTCGTGGTACTGAAAATTTATGCATAACGTTTTTTTTTTCAAATTTTAGTTGAAAGATAATCGAATAAAACTCGTGAGAAATACTTTGTCCGACAAAAATGTTGGGGCGTTAAGGGTGTCTACCACATTAAACATGGCAAAATTACGAGGTTTGAATATTTACTAATAACCAGCTAATTTTTTCAGAATTGTTTAATAAAATTATTTAAAATACAATGGTCACATTGTCCGACAAAATTTCTTTTCCAATTTTGCAGTCCGACACTTTGAAATCGATGGTTTCATGATGACCTGTTTATTGTTTATTTACTAATATTTGTCGGACAAAAATCATACATGTCCATTAGTCTGATCTGATCTGTGTTAATGTCCGACAAAAATATGAGGGCGTGGTGACAGTCCGAAAATAAAAAGACATAAACTTTCTGTAATGCAGGGTGTCGCAAAATTCGTCCGACAACGCTTAACTGTCTTACCTGCTTATTTACTAATAACAATTTCATATGTTTTTTATTTCTTTTGAAATAAAGTATAGAACATGTTGAGTTAGTTGTCCGACAATAAAAGTTGGGCTAATTCGTAAAAAAATATAATAATCTTTATTAAGAAATTTAGACAACCCAATCTACTTTTTTTAATTTAAGGTTTATTTAAAACCGTAACCATGATAACCAGCTGCAACTTCTACAATTATTGCAATTGGATTTTCTAATTTTTTAATTTATACTCACATTTAATGAGTACTTTAATATGTATTAAATATTGGTTGAATGTAATGGTAATTTTTGGACTTTAATTATTTTTTTAATAAAAAATGTATGTTGAATAGTTTTCTTGCAGTTTACTAAATCATTTTTTTTTTAAATTAATTTAAAAATAGCTCAACTTACAAAAATTTATAAGAGACATAAAATATTTTTCTTGAAATTCTCTACAAAAGTAAATACTTTTTAAATAAAATTCTTAAATACCTAAAAAGTTTTTGAATCTTTTATGTCTTCTTCTTCCACCAAATACTATTTACAAAAGTCGAGGGTTGGCCATATTTTTACTAATTGAGGGTTCAGTATTCACATGTACGTATGCAAAATTTCGTTAGATTATTTTTACTGCTTTGGCTGCAATAAAAAAAATCTATTTTAAAAACTCAACTTTTGAAGCTTATAACTCTTCAGGGGTGCATTTTTTATATAAATGAATTAGGTCATATCGAATTATTTTTTGGTCTATTATCTCCAGTTGTCGGACGAATTTTTCGACACCCTGAATTACAGAAATTTTATATCTTTTTATTTTCGGACTGTCATTACGCCCTCATATTTTTGTCGGACATTAACATAATAGATCAGAGAATAAACTAACGGACATATATGATTTTTGTCCGACAAATATTAGTAAATAAACAGGTCATCATGAAACCATCGGTTTCAAAGTGTCGGACTGCAAAATTGGAAAAAAAAATTTGTCGGGCAATTTTAAATAATTTTATTAAACAATTCTGAAAAAATCAGCTGGTTATTAGTAAATAATCGAACCTCGTAAATTTGCCATGTTTGCCAATTTTCGAAGGAAATGGCAAGAGAACGTTACGAAAATTTTCGTAGAGGAAAAGGTGGTAGACTCATCATAATTAAGCCACACAAGAAGTTATAGACGGTTATTAGTAAATTTTATCATATGTCGGCGGGCTCCTGGACTGTTTTTATTGCCCTTAAAAGTCAGTATGTAGATTTTTATGTACAAATCCTAAATTTAACAGTCTGCTGTTTTTTTGAACCATATATCATATTATACCATCTTATGAGTTTTTATGCATAAGTTGTTCAAAAAAAACTCCAAAAATATAGAATCAACAGCCACAACTTTCTAGTTTTTCTTAAAAGTTTTTTTGAACATTTGATATTACCTTCTATACTATACGTCATCGATTGGTTTTCATTTCTACACGAATTAAAATATACAATTGAGTGAAATATCCAGCTACAATAATTAAGTTTCTATGAATTAAGATCGAAATAACAGGTCATATTATCCCCCAAGTTAAGTAAAGTTAGAAAAGGAAGTTTCTTTCAAGAAGAAAAAACCTCGGTTAAGGACTCTGCACACCGAAGGTAACTTTGCTGATAATACAATGTTAGCGACAAATTTAAAATATAGGACGCAGATATATTGACAGCATTTGTTGTCAACATTTACTGGCAACAATTTTTATCAACATATAACAATTCTATTATAAAATGTTAGTAACATTTGATATTATTTTGAATAATATTTTGACAAGAAAATGTCAGCATTGTTAGCAGCAAAAATTTTGCGATCGCTCTGGAAGCGCTCAGGATAAAAGGATGTTAATAACATATTGATAGCATGTTGACAGCAAAACGTGTTAGGAGCAAATATGTTATCAACATTCATTAAGTCTATGTAAATCTGCCAACACGTGATTGTAATAATTTTGGTGTGTGAGCACCTTTACAGTTGTATCGATCAATTTATTTGGTGCAATTTTTTTACATAAACCAATTAAACTGGTTAGATTAGGTTAGATTAGGTTAGATTAGGTTAGATTAGGTTAGATTAGGTTAGATTAGGTTAGATTAGGTTAGATTAGGTTAGATTAGGTTAGATTAGGTTAGATTAGGTTAGATTAGGTTAGATTAGGTTAGATTAGGTTAGATTAGGTTAGATTAGGTTAGATTAGGTTAGATTAGGTTAGATTAGGTTAGATTAGGTTAGATTAGGTTAGGTTAGGTTAGGTTAAACTGGTTTATGTAAATGAAACACGAAATAAATTGTTCGATACAACTGTAACCGAGGTTTTTCTTCTTAAGAGCGACTTCCCCTTTTCCAACAATACTTACACCGAACGGAAAAAAATAGTTATTAGTAGTAGGAATTATAACTAAAAGATTCATGTAAATTATATGGGCCTTTTAATTAACAGGCCTACTAATTTGGAGGTAAATATGAGCAGACTAAATGATATTAAGACTTAAGACTAGGGAATTCTGCAAGCATTTCTTATTAAGATTTTTATTTTTTTCAATTTTTTTTAAACGTGCATATAAAGTAATTTGTAATAAGAAAGACCAAATAATTCACAAGAATTAAAAATTTAAAACAAATTTATGTGGATCATTCCATAGACAGTAAATGAAATGACTTGTTTATTAAATTATACTTTATACGATTAAAATTTTTAAAAAATTGTTTGATAAAATTTCATCATTATTTAACATTAAACATTTAGAATAACTATACTTATTAATATTTTAAAGGTTAGGTTATTATTTGTTGCCTAATGTAAATAATTAATATGCTTACCACTGTTGTGGTCTTCAAGATAAAACAAACGTAATTTTACTAAATTACTTTATTTAACAAAAACTAGTGTTGGATGTTAGCTTTAAAAGATTTCAATTACAATCAAGTTGTTCTCAATGTGGATTAAGGCGTACTGACCCTTGGTTCTTAAGATCTAGACACTTTTTGGGGCTTTTGCTAAGTCCGCACTTTTAGCTACACCATGGGAACGGATGTGGACGCAGCACTATTCAACACGCACAGACTCTTTTGAAGAAAAATATGATAGTGACAAAGTAACAATCTTATAACACTTACATAATATAATATCTTATACTTGGGTGGTCTACAACACCCCTCTTCTTAATTGAAAAAGATTGAACAACCACAAGTTGTGAAATCTTTTAAAACAATTTATTGTAACATATCAAATCAAACATGATCTAAAATCTAAAACAATTTTAAGATTAACATACCTACATAAAAATAAAGAACTAAAACTAAAATCCTTATTCATTTTACAATTGATTTTCTACCTCTAATAGGCCTACTTAACTCTATAGGTTTTGTCATGCTAGTCTCTAGAGTCGTCATCGGATGAGCATCACTTAACTGGTTATCAAATTGGTTATCAATAAAAGAAGTTTCACTCTGTTGTATTTTAGATTCAAAATTATTTTTTACAGTTACACAAATTCCTCTTAAACAATTTCCGCAATTATTACCTCTATTACAACGCATTTTACAACAATAGCAATAACAACACAAACAGCTTAAGGTTAACGTTAATATTAATACAGTGTAAAACAAAAAACCATAATTTTCTGAAAGAGAAGAAGGTGACCAATTAAACTTATTTAAATTACTTTCAAGTTCTTCTAGTTTACTACTAGCTAAATTTAAATCGTGTAAATGTACATTAGTCTGTCTAAAATTTGGGTTTAAATTTAAACTTGAAATATTTAAAGACTTTTTCTTTGAGTTTTCATCACAACAATCATCTATTAAACTAACAGCAGGTAAAAATTGATTTGCAAAAATGGAACTAGAAAATGACCTTTCTGGAATTAACATTGCATTCTGACTATAAGCTATACAATTTTCTGAAATAGATAAAGTTCCTACTCCATGTAAAATTTCATCATATAAATTATTATCACACTTAAATGTAACCTTCTCAGCATTGGTCAAAACAAAAATCCATGAATTTGATGATTTTAATTGATGCCAAACGTTTAATTTTAAATTAACAATTCTCTTGTCACAATCTTCAGGTATTGTTTTAACTGAATGAAATAAATTTACTTCACAAATATTATTTGTATGCGTTATAAATATAGGTTGAACTTGCTTACACAAAAATTGTAACTTTAAATATTCTATACAATTTTTAAAATTATCATTATTCATAAGAAAATATTTCTGTCTCAAATCATTTATAGCCAAGTAAGATTTTGAAGGTTGAATAAAAACGAATTTATTTTCAGTAACATGTACAGGTAAAGGTATCATTTCGTATATACTATACTCTTGATTGTTTGTTAATGGTACGTTAATGATGTAAATTAAATTTCCCTCTTTAAAATAAACATCAATATCAATTATCTTTAAAAATATATGAGCATTTTCCAAAATTGGCATAATAGGAAGGTTTAAAGTAGTATTTTTTAAAATATTTTGAAATTCTAAAACTAATTTTTCTGGCGTTAAGATAAATGGATGAAGTTGTCCCCTCTTAGCATTTAATACCGATTCGATTATATTCTGCGTTTCGATTTGATATTGAAAACAAAGCATAGTAAACAATGAAAAATGTTCGTTAATATTTAGTTTGATCTCTAATAAATTTACGTCATCCGTTACATTTACCAAATATCGGCTTAACTTTTTGAGGTTATTCGCTAATATTCCCTCATTTATGTTTAAACTCCCTATAGTGTCGTTAAAATTTGAAATAGTAGTTTTTATTACATGACTTTGATCTTTAATTGTTTCAATTAATTTTTGTTCATTATTTGTAAATTGATTAATTTTCTTACTATAAAATTCTGCATCGTCTTCATCTAGATTTCCGAATAAAAACTTAGTTACTTTTCCTACAGCATTTATTAATCCTCTTTTAACCCGTAAGTGATTATCGTTTCCCAATAGATTATCGACCATATGTCGTTCTTTTTCTAATTTATTTATCAACGCCTTTGTTACTCTTATAAAATTTTCGCAATCTTCCTTAACTCTATTAATACCTACTTGTAAACATAATTTTACCGTTTGCGAGTAATGAATCTGGAGTTGTTTAAATTTTGCGGTGTGTTCAAACATATCGATGTATGTAATTAAAGTCCATTTATCGCTAAACATTTTCAAATTTCCCAATTTTTCATAGTATATCCCGGCGGATTTCTCCAAATTTTGAACCGTATGACCATCAATTTTATCAGATATTATTATTCTTCCAAGGAGTGTTAAAATTAACCTAAAAAAACAAAGTGCATTAATCGTGAAATAATTTTAGTCGATTTTTGTGAACAACCACTTCTTTTCGATTTTGTAAAATAGTATAGTTTACATCTGAATTAACATCAATAATTTCGAAAGGACCGATAAATCTAGAATAGAGTTTTTTACTTCTATTCGCTCTAGTAGCATTATCCAATAATAAAACCTTATCTCCTATATTAAACTTGAATTCAGTTGTACCTTTATCATAATTTTCCTTACTAGTGTGCTTGCGTTTTATTAAATTTTCTCTAGCCTCTTGTCTACTAACTTGCATTTTTAACTTTAAATCTGTTAGAAAGTCGTCATATGTATAAGAAAATTTAGGCTGACTAACAATTGCTGAAGGAAGTTCAGCTTGTCTTCCATATATTAACTCATAAGGTGTAAAATTTGTAGTTGTATGTGGAGTGGTATTATAAGTAAATTTCGCGTAAGGTATCCAATCACACCAATCGGTCTTGCTTTTGTTAACAAAACTTCTTAAATATTCCGCAAGAGTTCTATGACTTCGCTCTACCATATTAGATTGCGGATGATAAGCGCTACAGTTTATTTGTTTTATTTTCAAAAGTTTACAACATTGTTTAAAGACGTCTGACATAAAATTCGACCCTTGGTCAGTTACAATTGATTTCATAATACCATGTCTACAAATTACTTCTGTAACTAATTTATTTGCAACAGTTATTGCTTCCATATTTTGAATTGGAATTGCTTCTAAAAATTTCGTAAGTGCGTCTTGACAAGTTAGAATATACCGATTTCCATTTTCGGATATTGGTAAAGGACCTACTATATCCATATAGCATTTTTCGAACGCTTGTTCCGGAGTATCCGTAATTTGCAAAGGGGCTTTTAAGGGTTTATTTGTACCTTTATTTGTTTGGCATAGTCGACAACTTTTAACATATTTTTTTATATCGTTTTTTAAACCATTCCAATTGTATTTTAATTTTATCCTTTTTAACATGCGATTTATGCCCGGATGTCCTCCCGTTGGAAGTTCGTGATATTCCTTTAGAATTTCGAGTTTTTGTTCTTCAGTTATTTCTTTACTATCTTCATTATCATAAACATAAATTAGAACGTCGGAATTTTGAAAAATAAACCTTAACATTATACGAACCTTTTCGTATTTTAATTTGTCCAATCCACAACAGATTTTGGGCATTGCTAATTTTTTTATATTATTTTTTACACAGAATGTCTTGAGTGATAACAGTGTTTTATATAAATCCTCATAAGTTGGTTTATCATAGAAATTTTGTTTGACTAACAAATAAAATATAAATCTTTGTTGTTCAGGAACATAGTTTATTGAATGTAATTTCTGTTCTTGTAATTTTAATCTATCAACATGATCAAAATGTTCTCTAAAAGTAAGTGCAATGCCTTTTCCCATTTTTAGGTCTACACTAACTGCCTGAACTAAGGAAAAATCAGATGGCGCTAAAAATAAGTCACCAGGTTTATCAACTACGTTATTATTTATTATTATTTTACTAGATACATGCTGTAGATATTCACCAAATGTTTTATCTTTTAAGGAATTTATTGTGCAAATGCGCGAAAGTGCATCGGCGTTAACGTTTAACTTTCCGGGTTTGTAAATGGGCTCAAAGTCATATTCCATTAATTTTAATCTAAAGCGCGTAAGTCTTGAACTAGGATCGGTAATGTTATTCAACCAAACTAAAGCTTTATGATCAGTCACTACAAAAAACTTTCGACCAAATAAATATGGCCTAAAATGATTACAACACCAAACTATTGCCAGTAATTCCTTTTCTGTAGTACTATAATTAATTTCTGCAGTATTTAATGTACGTGAAGCGTAAGCAATAGGTAAGTCTTCACCTATTTTTCCTTGACTGAGTATACCACCGATCGCGTATCCTGATGCGTCTACAGTTAAAACGAAGGGTTTTTCAAAATCAGGATATTGCAACAAAGGGGGGTTAATCAATTTAATTTTTAATTCGTCAAAGGCAATTTGACACCTATCCGTCCACACAAAACTCTTATCTTTCTTTAATAATTCCGTTAGAGGTCTAGCAATTTTCGAAAAATTCTCAATAAATCTTCTATAGTATGAAGCTAATCCTAGAAATGACTTTACTTGTTTTTGGGTTTTCGGCATGGGGAAATCTCGCACGGCAGAGATTTTGGTATCGTCCGGTTGCATACCTTTATTCGTAATTTTATGACCTAGATATACTACTTCTTGACGTAAAAATTCACATTTTGTCGGATTTAATTTTAGATTATACTTCCGCAGTCGATCAAAGACTTCCTGAAGCTTAATTTTATGACTTTTCAGATTAGAACTATATATGCAAATATCATCAAGGTACACAAAAGCTTTAATTCCTTGTAAACCTAACATTACGGTATTCATTAATTGTTGAAATGTACTAGGAGCTGTTTTTAATCCGAAAGGTAGGCGTACATATTCTAGGTGTTTATAACCGGTGCTGAAAGCAGTTATATGCCTATCATCTGGATGTAACTCAATTTGATGATATCCACTCGAGAGATCTAAAGTGCTAAAATATTTTGAATGACCTAACTGGTCAAGAATGTCTATAATATTTGGCAGAGGAAAAGAAAAACCTATTGTATTTTCGTTAACTTTTCTATAGTCTACAACTATCCGAAATTTACGTTCTCCGTTCGCGTCTGGCTTTTTTGGTACAACGAGTAGTGGTGAATTATACGGACTTTTACTTTCTTGTATTATTCCATCTTTTAACATTTGTTCTGTTTGTTTTTGAATTTCCTCTCGTTGGGAAATAGGTAGTCTATACGGCTTGATATTCACAGGTGGTAAATCTGATTGTAATGGAATTCTATGTTGCACAGCGTTTGTACAAGTAAGTTTTTCATTTGGCAAATGAAAAATGTCCGAGTATTCAAAAATCAGATCCTTTATGATTTTACTTTCCTCTAAATTTAGATGTTCTAATCGCGTTAATTCAAGTATATCTTCTGACCTATCACTAGTTTCCTTAAGATTAAACACATTTGTACATATATTATTCTCATTTAAATCTACAATTTCCAAAGAAACTTCTGGAATTTCTAACCTAAAATTTTCTTCTAAAGTATTTACTATACTAACTAAACAGGTATTATCTTCGCGTCTAATATTTGTTAAACAATTTCCTAAGAATATTCCTTTACTTATTTCTTTTGCTTCACAAATAAAACTTTGATTTTGACGAGATACATTCGGTTTACATTTTACTCTAACTATTTGCTCACATCTTTGTGGCAATTCAATATATAGCAAGTCACTTTTATTTTTATCTGCATTTCTCAATTCCTTACCATTTTCAACAAAATTCAAATCGTTATTAAAGTCATCTCGCTTTAATTCATTATATCTATTGACACAAAATTTATTTGTATCCTGATTCATACAACTAACTTCATTTTCATTTAAATTCTCTTCAATTTCACTATTAACTTCAAAATTTCCTTCACAATAGAAATTTATCTCTTCATTATTTACGTAAACCTTACAATCTCTATAATCTATTAGACATTTAAAATTTTCAAAGAATTCATTTCCAATTATTCCTTCAGAATTTATTGGGAAATTATCACTAACTACATGAAAAACTATATCTACATTTTTGTAAATTAAATTTACTGTACCCAAAGTACTCAAAACTGTGTCTGATATCCCTTTAATTTTGATGCTTTTTTGTGAATTTACTAAAATAGGGTTTTCGATTTTGGAAAATTTTACTATGTTGATAGCCGATCCAGTATCCATCAAAAATATCGCCATATTATTTTTTAAACCTTTTAACTTTAATTTTAAATACTTTAATTTACTTTTAGATGCCTCAAAATGAAATACATTTTCTATATTATTTTGATTTATTATTTCTAAATTCAAATTTGATGTTGCTTTTTCAAAAGGTCTCGTTACTGATTCGTACGGGTGAAATTTGGACGGGAATTGTTTCGTGCGTCCGACTGTTGTGCGTAGTTGTTCGCTTGCGTTGACGTGCTTGGTCCGTAAGTTTGGGGAGCCGCCGGCGCTGGACCATTTTGCGACGGTCTCATTCCGTTTCCCTGATTGAAATTTTTATTTCGTGCCCTACAATCTGCAATTTTGTGCCCTATCTTACCGCAGAAGAAACATTTGAATTCCGATTTCGAGACATGAAAATTTCGTTCGACTTTTATATTTTGAGGATGGAACTCTTGCTTGCCCATTTTGCTAAAACAATTTGCCGCTTTATGTCCTAATTTATGGCAATTGTGGCATTTCAATCCTTGAGGATTCATTTTAAAATTTGAATAATCTCTATGGCTATTATTACTGAACACCGAATTTTTTAAGTGTTTATTTGAATAAAGTTCTTGTTCTTCGGCCCTAGCTAATTCAATGGCAATTTCTAAATTGTTTGGATTTCTAGCTTTTAACTGAAATTTTATTGGATCTATAAGTCCTTGAATAAATACGTTTAATGCTTGATTTCTTAAAATATTTGAAATTTCATTGGCTATTTCGCCTTCTTTGCCAATTGTGGAGGCATCTACTAGATTGCTTAAAATTCGCTCAATTTTATTGGAATAAGTTGCTATATCTTCATTTTTATTTTGTCTACAAGAGGTCAACTCCATTTGCCAATAACTTATTGAACCGCTTTCAGAGAAAGTGTCTTCTAAAAATGCTTTAAGAGCATGCCAATTTTCGAACTCTCTATACTTTGTTAAATTGCGAGCTTTTCCAATTAATTTAGTTTTAATAACATTATAAAGCACTTGTCTACATTGAGGTGCTACCGAATTTAACGCCATTTCACAAACATCTATAAAATCATGTACCTTATCGCCCTGTTTAGAACCATCAAATTCGCGTAACAATCTAACTCCTGTATCTAAACTTACGAAAACTGGGGCAGGTTGCTCGTTATCCTGACCGTCAACCATTTTTTATATATATTATATATTTTTTATAATTGATTGATTTAATCTCAATAAATGTGATTAATTTTGAAAATTTACTTTTATTTGGCTATTTATGAAAATTGAAACAAAACTATTTACTTACATAAAACGAAACATTTTATTCCCACGTAGTTGGTTGTATCCCTCTCAGGTATTTTTTCAATTCAGTATCCTTCTAGTGGGGTTGTTGATCCTCCAACTTGTCCAGGTAAGTGTTGAATGTTGATCCAGTATCCTCCAAGTGATATTGAGCGACCCAATTTCTTCCAATATTTTCCAAATGATGTTGAATTTTTAGGGATTTTCAGCAGTTTTGTGGTGAGCAGCCAATTTCCACTATCGTTATTTTTTTTTCAGATACCCAATTACGTCTTACTTAATAAAAGTTATTTAACTAACCAAACTTTCAGTCGTCGCAGTACTGAATTTTCACGACTTTTGATTGATAATTGTTGCACTAATTTTCTTGAATTAACAACAGTATTTAATTAGTTATACAATGCGTCAGCGGAGGTACGCACATCAATAACTAAAAATTCGGACGTGGTAAACGTGTTACACGGCAAGGGGTGCACTTGGTTTAAACTTAGTCCGCGGGTTACGAAATAATAATCCCGAACGCTGCCACCAAAATATCTTGTTGTGGTCTTCAAGATAAAACAAACGTAATTTTACTAAATTACTTTATTTAACAAAAACTAGTGTTGGATGTTAGCTTTAAAAGATTTCAATTACAATCAAGTTGTTCTCAATGTGGATTAAGGCGTACTGACCCTTGGTTCTTAAGATCTAGACACTTTTTGGGGCTTTTGCTAAGTCCGCACTTTTAGCTACACCATGGGAACGGATGTGGACGCAGCACTATTCAACACGCACAGACTCTTTTGAAGAAAAATATGATAGTGACAAAGTAACAATCTTATAACACTTACATAATATAATATCTTATACTTGGGTGGTCTACAACACCACCAGTCCCAACTTTTCACAGAAAGTATTTACAATTTACAACACCTTATTACTTCAAAATCTGAAGAAAAACACACCGATACCAAGGACATTTAAATATGACCTTCAAATATTCTTTTCATCGCTTCAAGACCACCTAAACTTGATTCTACCTGCTACTATGCTTCAGGTCAAGTGAAAAGCATTGCAATTGTAACAGGTTGTAAATGATTTTTTAAATTTAGCCCTATTTTTTAATATCCCTATGTAAACTGTCCTTCGCAAATAAAACTGATTTGCCTCATAAAGCAGTTGTGTGCTAAGAAATACGAGTGAATTAAATGCATCCCCACTACAACACTGGTACAAGATATCCTTGAACTTTTAAATACAAAAATATTATCAACATATTGTTATACAGGGTGGTCGAGATAAAGTGAATATATCTCCAAAAGTAAGAGTTTTAGAAAAAACGTTTCAAATTAAAATTATTTGGTTTTAAATCTGAATCCAGCAAAAATTTCTTCTTTTTTTGCTGGATTCAGATTCAAATAAAAAAATATGGGTTTGCATTTGAAAAAACTGAGTTAGGGTTAGAGTGACCATGAAGAAGTCCTCCAGGTGAAAAATAACTGTTCTCATTCTGTGGCCCCTTTAAGACCAAATAATTTTTATTTGAAACGTGTTTTTTCTAAAACTCTTACTTTTGGAGATATTTCGACTATTCCCTTTATCTCGACCACCCTGTATACCCTCAGGTAATACCCACATTTAAGTTTTAGGTATACATAACCAGTACTTCCGTTACCATAATTTGCCTGTATTTAGAAATTCTTAGAAGGTTAGCAGCATGAGGTCTAATCGGTTCTGGAAATCCCAGACCGGACAATAAAATTCATCATCTTGGCGACGAATAGTTTTGATCACCGGATGCAGATTCATTTAATTAGAAAATTAAAATGTACACATGCGTGATGCAAATGAAACCACTTCCAGATTATTACACCAAGAATATGAAAACGGATGATTTAGGTCACGAGCCAATATCACAACCAGAACTCGAGATATTAGTAATTCATGCGCAACACATGTAGTCACTTAAATTTAAGTTCCAATCATTATAGCTTCAAAGGAAGAACAAAGTTGATTAGTTCCCGAAGTAAACATTAGTTAATTAAGATTTAAGATAGTTAGTAAAATTTATTATTTAAGAAGATACTCGGCGAAATGTTTGAAAAGCGTACTTTTCGCTAGTAAACATTGTTTTTTGGGCATTTGTAATCAAAAATTTAAAAAAAACGAAGCCTAGTTCCAATCAAATTGAATTTAGTTTTCATATAGAATTTTTGTTTTTCATGTAGAGTCTATGATAGGGGCGTACTTCTATATGAAAACTAAATTCAATTTGATTGGAACTAGGCATCGTTTTTGTTAAATTTTAGATTACAAATGCCCAAAGATCAATGTTTACTAGCGAAAAGTACGCTTTTCAAACATTTCGCCGAGTATCTTCTTATGTTTAATATGTGTTTATGCAACCCTATTTTGTTGTTGAGTTTCCCTTGTGAAGTATTGTCTAAGTGTTAAGTTAAGTTAAGTCTAAGTGTTAAGTTAACGTTCGATGGTTACGTAATAGCCTGGTGGCAGCATACCTAAAGAAATCGGCGGCAGAGGTTACAACATAAAATTGGTGCCAGCGGTCTAAGTCACAACAATATTGCATAGAAGTTTCCCGTAACATAAACATCTTAAAGAGGAAAAAAATCTCGCCATTTCTAAATATGTTAAAAATCCATCTGAGAATTATTTTTTTTAATTTTTTGATGTTTTTTCTCGAATCTATAACAAAATTTTAGAAACGTTATTTTTTAAATAGAACAAGTATGTTTTTTGCAATTTTAAAAAGGTTGCCATTTTGTATTTAGTAACGCAATTTAAAAATATTGCTTACAAATTAGTAAATAATAATTACACTCATTAAAAACCTGCCAAAAGTTATAATACTCTTTTTTAGAAAATTCGAAAATTTACTGAGATAAACAAACGTTTGCTTTTTAATTTATTTTAGAACTTTAAATACAAGTACAAAGTACAAAATAGATCCACACAAATAAAAAATATAACTATTATCTCTAATTTCAAAAATAAAGTTATAGCAATTAATTATTACATTCGTTACACCCTAAATAATATTTGTCCACGACTATTGAATAAAAGATTTATACCGTTCGAATTATTGGATAAGTAATGAAGTTCAATACCAAATTTTTGGCATTATTGAACATGAGCAATGTATTTTGGGTAATTTTATTATTCACTGGGCAACCTATTGGATAATGAGTAATGGATTATGGGTAATTTTAACCACAGAATAAAATTTTCATAGAAGGTATCCAGAAATGTCAAAAATACGGAAAATAACCTCAACAAATTTGCATAAAAGTTCAGTAAATTAAAAAAAATTAAGACCTATTACGACACTCGCCTGCCAGCTCGTGTTGCAATTAATATAGTATTTTATAGTATTTTATATGAAAAATTTAATTCTGTTTTTTTTTCAAATATGTTTGTTTAATATTTCTACTTCTACAACGATTACTATATCATGTTAATAAGTAGACCATAAAACACAGTAAAAATATAAAAATCCAATATTTCTAATAGATTTGTTTTTTTTTAATTCAGGTTAACTTGAACAAAGTACGTTGCTGTTTCCCAACGTTAAGCTTTTATTTTTTAATTAATCCTCGAATAAAGTCCGCCGCAAATCAAAAAAATTCAAAGGGAACGCATTAAACAGGATTTATTTCAAGATTAAAACAATATTGGTTTATTTAATCCCCTGATATATTTCAGGTATTTATGATTTAACCGATTGATTTATGACTACGTTCGTGGTTTTAGTTTGAAGTTAAAGCAAGCAAAATGCGTTCCTCAGTAATTTTAATTTGCGCTACTTTGGCTATTGCCGTATCTGCTAATTTTGATATTAGCAAACGTTTGTATGAAGTTATTCAGAACGTTCCTGAACAAGGTAAGATTTTTTTTTAAAGCGATAACTCGCCACTATTATTTTTGTTTTTAGATCGTATTAACTTCTTAAGATATCACATTCAAAAAGGACATGAACTAACTTTAGGAAGGGATGACAAGGTTAGTTTTTATATTGAAATACAAATAAATACTTAATGATGTAAGAATTTAAATTATAAACTTTTTTAAATAGTGATTACCAATTTATTTTGTAGATTATAGAAAGTAAAACTATCTGTTTGAATTTGACAAAAGTCATCCAAAAGTTTGTGCTTTTTTCAACATAAAAATATCATAGTCAAGTATTTTATTTTTTTTTTTGGCACAATCAATTATTTTACTTATTGTTTGCACTTTGGTAATTTAATCAAAGTGTTACTTATAGTTATTTTTTGTTACGTCTAAAATTACCTTAATTTTTTAAGGTTGAAACGCTGTAAAAATTATTTTTGTCTTCTTAATAGTAAAAAGTAAAATAAGAAAAATGCATACACCAAAAAATTACAGTTTACTAATGCTTTTTATTTTTTTCAGAAATTTAATTTAACTGAAAATTTTTCTGTAATCTTATATAAGTATGCACAAACTTATCATTCCATCCAAGAGGAGTCATTGCTACGTAAATTAAGACAAATCATTTGTTTTGAAGATGGTACATGTATCGACATTGGAGACATTGGTGTACATCCATAAAAAATATTTTAATAAAATGTCTAATATTATATAATCAATAAAATACCAAGACTATTATTTACAAATTGTATTATAGATAAAAATAGGCCATTTATGATCAATTGAGGAACCAACAGCGAATTGTGTTAAATCCCTTTTATGCTTTTATGCTTTTATTCATAATTGAGTGAGTTGCAAAAATGTTGTTACTTCTTATACTTGGGTTGCTGGGTGATAGTAGACCTGAATATAAGTCGATTTGGCCATATTTATCTGTATCCAAAAATGCACCCCTAAAAATTTATAGGATTCTGAAGTTGATTTTTAAGAAAATATATTTTTATTGCGGCCAAATTACTAAAAATCTCCTAATGAAATTTATTTTGCATGCATTTCTATAAAAATCGCTCATTTGGTAAAAATTTTACCAATCCTAGATTACCGGAAATGTTCTTAGATGGTACGAGAGGACATAAAACACTATTTTGTTTTTCAAAAATTTTAGTTAAATATTGTTTGCTTTTGTAGAGAAATTCGAGTTTGTTGTCCCTTATAAATTTACCCTAGGACATGCAGTTTTTGAATAACATTAAAAAAATTATTTAATAAACGGTAAGTTTTTATCCAAAAATTACCATTGCCCCTACCCCGTATTACAATTGAATTTTGTTCCTAAGGAAAATATCGTTAATTCGAAATTCTATTTTAGTTCATAAACTATTTAATCAATTTAAATGAAAATAAATGTCAAGTTTAGTTATTTCATGCCACTTTGACTTGAAGTTATAAATTCATCATCAAAAAAATATTTTCATTTAAAAAAGTTCTTCTTTGTATTATTAATAAACACCGCTAACCGTTAGCACATTTAGGCTCTTATGGTGTAAAAGTAATGTTATTTTATTCTTTTTAATGTTAAAAATATAATTTATGCATATGTATAACATATTTTGTGCCAATAAATGGTTTATTATTTATTTAAATCACCTGGCTAATATTGGCTTATGGGCTCAAAATTTGTAGGTACGCTACTGGCATATGCCGACCTCATATTACAGAAAATTATTCTTTGAACATTTCACTGGTGCCAACTAGAGTTTCTGAAGAGATAGCAAAATGCTTTACCATCACATTTTTTTAAAAATTTCATCTGCACCGTCCCCAAACCCCCGCATTTCGATGACAGCATTTATGTATGTATACTGAAGGGGGCCCAAATTGATTATCAAGCACAGGGCACCTGGGCGAGGCAGGTATATTCAAAGACCAGCATGCAACCCATATCTAATTTGAACAAACCAAGGCCTCAACGGCAAGGGTGTACCCAGCGAGGAGATTCCTAACCATTCCCTAGAAGAAAAAATAAAGGCTATGATCTTCGAATCCCACAGTTTTTCAATAGTTTTAGGTTTTATTATGTTTAAGGTCCCCCCTCCCTCCGCCTCTCTCTGCCATTTTATTGTGCAACTCTAGCTAATTTTAATTTTGTGCATTATCAAATAAAGGTCTATTTATGCTCAAAGGCTCGTCAAGGTCTAATTATGCTCAAAGATTTAAGACCTAAGATTTTTTTATTTAAATTTTATGGTTTGCCATTTCTTAATAGGTACTGAATTTTATTAATCAACTCGAAGAACTTTAAAAAATTTATTTTATTGATCACAAAACACGTACAATAAGTAACAGCAATTCGGCCTTTATTACAACAACTGATGTAATTATGGATAAAAAAATGCTTTTATATTAATAAAATGATAATACTGCAAATTATTGAAATTAGAAGATGCAAAGTAACATATTTTTAATAATATAAGATGCTTAATAATACGATCTTGCTGACGTTTCTTCGCTGGCGACGTGCGGTCCTCATATTATGGGATTACGTAACTCCTCCCTCCTTAAGATGGAAGATTTTGATTGATCTTTGAGCGGAATCTTCTCGTTCCCTGGTGCGTCTCGATTTCTTTGTGGGCAATATTTTGAGTAGGCAATTGTTGCGATGAGTATGGCTGCAAGGACAATGATGATCGTTGATACTATACATAAGATTGTGCTGGTGGCATCTGACGAACTTGTTATCAATGGATGAAGTTGTATATTGTTGAGTTGTTGTTTGAGTCCATGAATATCTTGTAGTTTGATTTTTTCCAAGTGAAGGCTGTTTGTACCATTCATTTTGTTTCTGATGTTGATATTTAATTTTGGCAAGATGTAGGGCTCGTGTGTAGTTTCATCTTTGGTGTTAAAAATCCGTTGGTCGTCTACTGAGATGCTGCACGAGACTGGTATCGTTATGAGACTGGGATTTATAATTGTAACATATCGTTTTTCCGTGCAATCTTCGAGGACTTGAGTTTCATCTTCTTTTGGGATAACAATAACATGTTCGTTGGAAAGCTGCTCCATGATTGTTTCCTTGATGTAGGTCGTGATTGGTTCGCATTGGTCCTGGATGGTATTCGTTATGTAGTTGGTTACGCAGTCATCGGATTTTGAGGTTTTCGGATTGTTACAGATGAAAATATCTTCTAATTTTGAGCATTCTTGAGTTTCGTAAAAACTTTCATCCTGGTATAGTGCCAAGTAGGGGTGGTTTGGAATGATGGTTAAATTTTTGTAAGGAATAATTCATAGAAGTTATAGGTATATGGTTTGACAATAGGAAAATGAATTGCAAAAATTATTTTGTTATTTCGAAATGAGGTTTCAAGACCTGCTAATTTGTAGTAAGTTCTACTATCTTTAAATTTTGTCAATTGTTCTAGGTTGTAATATTTTTCTAGTGCATTTAATATTTTTAATAAATCATTATGAATTATTACAGCGCTATGAAGGGTGTTCAGTTTGCCAAACATTACGGCGTTTTCCAGATTATCGATAATTGTAACGAGATGTTGACCGTTCAAATTTATTTGTTGCGTTATTGACTGTAATTGCAAATAGTTAAAGAAATCATAAAGAGATTTAGTTAGCATTGCATTGAGTTCATTAATTTTTTGCTCAATTTTGATTTGATTTTTGCTCAAGTTTCCTATGATTTTATTAAATTTTTCAATCAATTCTTTATTTAAAGTGATTTGTTGATATTGGTTTGATTGTAAGATTTCAGCATCCTGTTCTAGCTTTTTAATACTAGATTCGTAAAATTTGCCATCTTCGTTGTCAAGTGTTCCGAATAACCATTTATGGATTTTACCTACGACATTTATTAAGCCTCTTTTTGGCCTATTAATTGGTTTAAGATTTTCTAATTTATCTGTAGCATCATTGATTATATATTCTGCTTGTTCTAATAACTCTGCTATTGGAAGAAAACTGATGTCGCTTGAAGTAATGTTAAATTTTTAAAGTTTTAAGGAAGCTAATTGAGATTTTAAGATAAGTGTTTGGTTAGAAATGGAGTTAAGGTCGATATAGTGTATAAAGGTGTGTTGGGATGTTGTCAGTTTAGGTGTTACCTAATTTAATTGGCAGAATTCCGGATGTGATTGGAGTGATTTTGATTTCCTGGCATGTTATTTGGAGGATCCGAAGGATAATGGCTGCAACTAGGGCGGTTTTCATCCTGTAAAGGATTTGTATGAATTAGATTTTTAGGTTTCCTAATTAGATTTTTCTGTAGTGTTCCGTTTGTAGTTACTATTTTCTTTCCATCATCGCTTATAACCTTGCTTTTAATAAAGCGGGGCTTGTGCTTAGCAGATCGGGATTGTTGTTTTATGAAAACAGTTTGGTCTTTAGCGAATGAAGCTGGGTTTTCGCGTTTTTCGTTAATTTTTGAGATTATATGAATCTTTTTCTCTTCGTTTGTTGTTTTAACCTTATCGTGGAGTATTTTCAAGATGTTTTTATGTTTGTTGGTATAATCGTTTAACATGTCTTCTTCTGTGGTTTCCATGGTCTTATCTGTATTACCGTAATTGATTTCAAATGGGGTAAATTTAGTAGAGCTATGAATGGAATTGTTATACCCGATTAATGCATACTTCATAAGGTTATCAATATGATAATTTGGGTGTTGTTGTAAGAGACAGCGGATTGAATCTGCTAGGGTTGAGTGAAATCGTTCAACCGGAGAGTTGCTGTTGGAATTTCGGACGGTGGTATAGTGAAGAATAATTTTGTGAAGTTTACAAAATTCTTCGAGTAAACGATTTTTAAATTCATTACCTTGGTCTGTTATCATGGTTTTTGGGATACCATGATGTGATAAGTAAGTAAGAATGTTATTTAAGACATTGATGTTTATAATGGAGTCCATTGGATAAGCCTGTCCATATTTGGAAAAGGCGTCAAAGATTGTAAGGAAGTTTCGGTTGTTGATTCGAAATACGTCCAGATGGAGAGTATCAAAAGGTTTTGAATATGTTGGAGTTGTTTCAAATTTATTTTTTGGTGGGTTTCTGTCGTATTTTCCTGTTTGGCATATTTCGCATCTGTTTATGTAGTCCTGTACCATTTTACTCAAATTTGGCCAATAGTAATTTCTTGTGAGGAGTTGTGTTGTTTCAATTATTCCTCTGTGAGAAGATTTAGTTTCGTGGGTATATTGTATTTTTCAATTCTGTTCATTTGGGTCGGTAATGTCCAAAAGAATTTTTGTGCAGTTAATTAATTTTAGGGATTTTTGTTTAAAATGCTTTTGGATTGTCACCACTGTTTTTGACATTGTCTCTTCGTTTTCGAAATAAAGGGCGTAAAGAGGTTGCGGGTTAATTTTGGATTTTAAAAATTTGATAAGTTCGGAATCGAAATTGTTTTTGGGGATGGATGCTATTTGCCTTTCCTTGTTGGTAATAATTTTGAATGATTTTAAGAATGTTTGGTTTGTGTCGTTGGTTTTAATTATAAGTTGATTGTTGTATAAATTTAGTGGTTTCTCGGTGATGTGTATTTCCAAAATGGGGTTTTCAGCTGATGTGTGTACTGTCTGATCGGTGTCGGGTGGTCTGATCTGCGAGTCTTGTATTATCTGTACGTTGTTTGGTTGTATTCCTAATACTTCTTCCAGTTCGGCTATTGGTATGTTTCCAGGTTGATTTTGAATGAACCATTCGATTTCATCGAGGTTATCTTTCAAGTTTTGATGAGTTTCAAGATCTCCTGCATTTGCAATTACGGATTCTGTTTCCAAGTTGTTCAATTCGATTCTGGAAAGAGCATCAGCATTCGTGTTGATTTTTCCTTTCTTGTACACTATGTCATAGTTGTATTCTTCTAATTTTAACCTCCATCTCACGAGACGAGAATTTGGTTCTTTCAAGGAGAAGAGCCATTGCAGCGGCTTGTGATCAGTCACGATGGTGAATTTGTTCCCAAACAGATATGGACGGAAATACTTAGTTGCCCATATGATTGTGAGTAGCTCCTTCTCAATTGTAGAGTAGTTACACTCGGCTGGGTTGAGTGTTCTTGAGGCGTACGCTATTGGCAAGTCTTTTCCTATCTGGCCTTGTGATACTACGGCTCCGATGGCGAAGTTTGAGGCATCAGTTGTAAGAAGAAAAGGTTTTTGGAAATCCGGGTATTGAAGGATTGGATCGTTTGTTAAGATTGATTTACATGTTTCGAAAGTTCGGATAAATTCTTCATTGTGAACTATCTTGGCGTTTTTCTTTAGACAATTGGTGAATGGCTTTGTAATTTTTGCGAAGTTGTTGATGAACCTCCTGTAATATCCTAAGAGACCTAGAAAAGATTTTATCTCTTTGGCTGTTTTAGGGATGGGAAATCGTTGGATGGCTTCGATTTTTCTCGGATTTGGTTTTGTTCCTTGTGGTGTGACTACATGGTCTAAAAATTCAACTTATTTTCTTAAGAATTCGCTTTTGTCGATCTGGATCTTAAAATTATGACTCTGTAATTTTTGGAAAACCTGTTTCAAATTTTTAATGTGTTCTTCTAAAGATGTGGAAAAAATGATAATGTCGTCCATATATACTAGCCAGATTTTATTTTGGAGATCCTTTAGAACGTTATCCATGACTCGTTGGAATGTCGCTGAAGCGTTCTTGAGTCCAAAAGGCATTCTGACGTACTCAAAGTGTCCGTTTTCGACGTTGAAGGCGGTCTTTGGAATTGAGTTTTGATGCATCTCAATTTCATGAAAGCCAGATGCTAGATCCAATGTGGTGAAATAATGGCATCTGCCAAGCTTATCGAGGATGTCGTTTATGTTAGGGATTGGATATCGATCAATTGTGGTTCTTTCATTTACTTTTCGGTAATCCACCACTATTCTCCATTTTTGATGTCTTGAGGCGTCTGCTTTCTTTGGAACAATCCAAATTGGTGAGCTCCAAGGGCTTGTGCTGGGCCTTATGATTCCGGCTTCTAGCATTTCGGTGATTTGCCTGTGTACCTCGTTCTTATGTACAAATGGGTAGCGATAAGATTTTGTATAAACAGGGGTGTCGTCCATAGTTTTTATTTCGTGTTTTATGTTGTTTGTAAATGAAAGTTTGTCGTGTTTTTGGTGAAATATGTCTCGAAATTGGTTACATAATTTTAAGAGTTGTTGTCTTTCTTCTGTATTCAAGTGATCTGTTCTTATTAGATGATTTATAGAGTAATTTTGGGTGTTGGGCTCAAGAGTAGGGGAAGTATCTTCGAAGTTGAAAAGTTCGTAATTATTGTATGTAATGGGTATTGCCTTTAGTGGATTTTCTAAGGTAAATATGGTGTTTTGATCTGAGTAATTGTGAATTTCGACTTTTGCATATCCATTTTCGGCTGTTGTTAAGGATTCGGGAATGTACAAATAATCTGTTCTCACTTCGGGTATCACCGTTACATTGTGTAACTGGGAATTTAATTAAAGAAATTTCGTCAGAGTTGATTTCGATTTTGTGTGCGACTTCGTTTGGTCTTCGGTAGAAGTAAGGGATTTGGGTGAAATCATTGTAAAGAAGTTGTTTCCCAGGGTCTAAAACAAGATTTAATTTGGTTAGGTCTCTGAGACCTAATAATCCGTCAAAGAAGTCATGAAAATCATAAAGAAGAAATTCGATATTATCATTAGTATTAAACTCTTCAAATGCTGGGATGTCTGCTTTGAATTGAGCTAAAGTTTCGCCATTACATGTTTTTATAACAGTATTTTGATGATAAATACCTTCAGGATAGAATTGTTGTGCAATTGAAGGTCGGAGTATGGATGTGAAGCGGATGCAAAACTTCTAATAGATACTGGATAGTATCTATCAGAAGTTTTGCAGGGGGATTTTGAATTACAATATAAGCTAAAGGATTTATACTTGTTTCATTATTAATTTCGATTACGTTGGGGGGTCTTTGAGGCAGGAAGGCTGAAAATTTTCTTCCTTTTCCTCAGTGGAAATGTAT
Source organism: Stenus bimaculatus (assembly GCA_963971135.1). NCBI lineage: Eukaryota > Metazoa > Arthropoda > Insecta > Coleoptera > Staphylinidae > Stenus > Stenus bimaculatus. The sequence continues at coordinate 31,106,259 of OZ020180.1, forward strand.
GTGTTGACGTCTTCATATTCAGGAAAATCATTTTCCTGGTTGAAGGAATGAGATGGTCCTTCTTGAGGATCATAAATGTTGTCATCATCTTGGTATTCTAAGTTTTCGTCAGTAATTTGGTGGAGTTCCTCAAAGATAAAATTTCGGGGGCCAAAACTTACAAAGTTGTTCCTTGGATAAGGTCTATTTTGGTTAAATTGTTGAGGTCGTTGAAATGTGTTACGAGTACTGACGGACATGGGCTGAGGTCCAGATTGTTGATTGCGATTATTTTGAGGGAATCTTTCAGCGGTATATCTCGAGGTTGTTGACATCGGTTGATGTAAAAGTGGTTGGTTTTGACCATTTGGTCTAAAAATTTTGTTGGGGTCTAAATACTTGGCGGTTTGTTGGAAATCTTTGGTGTGGAATTTGCCTAGGTTGCATCTGAATTGGCTGACTTGGAAATGAAGGCATTTGGGGCAATGTTGGGTTGCGCATTGGTTGTGAATTAAACAAGTTTGGTCTGAATGTAAAATTTGGTTTGTTTGGAATAACGTTAGGAGTATTAAATTTTGGAGTGTAATTTGTATTATCTAAAGTATACTGGAAATTCTCTTCCTCAATTACGAAATTAACTGCTGCCTCTAAGGAATCTGGATTCCTTAGTCTGATTATACTTTGCAATTGGCCTCTTAATCCACGTATAAATGTTTTAAGGGCAGTTTGATCGTACTGTTCTAAATGAATTATTTTTCTTGCAGCGTTCATTTCGTTATCGCGTAGTGAATTAATTTTTGACGCTAGTTTACTGCGACTTAATTGTATTCTTTCGGCAAAATCCAATGGTTTTTCGTTTTTATGGGGTCTTAAATTAAGTAGATCTTGGACCAAACAATCATAATTTCGCATATCACCAAATCTTTGCCTTAGAGTCGTTTTAATTGCATCTCATTATTACCATCGAAATTTGAAATTGAATCGATGTTTAATTTTAGTAACTGGTAGTCGAACTGAACAGCATTTTCGTTATTAGTCATGTCTAGATTATTTAAATTTAAATTATTTACTTGATCGATTAGCTGATTGATTTCAGCGTCGTTCATGAAAAATTGATGGCAAAACGTATTTCAAATTTTAGATTATTACCAAAAATAATTTGGAACAATTATTTAAAAATTGTTTTAGAAATTATCGAAAAAAAAATAATTTGGAAAAATTTGTTTAAATTTATTTTAATTTTATCTTAAATTTAATTTAAAAATTTATTTAAAAATTTGTTTAAAAATTTATTTAAAAATTTATTTAAAAATGTATTTAAAAATGTATTTAAAAATGTATTTAAAAATTTATTTAAAAATTTATTTAAAAATTTATTTAAAAATTTATTTAAAAATTTATTTAAAAATTTATTTAAAAATTTATTTAAAAATTTATTTAAAAATTTATTTAAAAATTTATTTAAAAATTTATTTAAAAATTTATTTAAAAATTTATTTAAAAATTTATTTAAAAATTTATTTAAAAATTTATTTAAAAATTTATTTAAAAATTTATTTAAAAATTTATTTAAAAATTTATTTAAAAATTTATTTAAAAATTTATTTAAAAATTTATTTAAAAATTTATTTAAAAATTTATTTAAAAATTTATTTAAAAATTTATTTAAAAATTTATTTAAAAATTTATTTAAAAATTTATTTAAAAATTTATTTAAAAATTTATTTAAAAATTTATTTAAAAATTTATTTAAAAATTTATTTAAAAATTTATTTAAAAATTTATTTAAATATTTATTTAAAAATTTATTTAAAAATTTATTTAAAAATTTATTTAAATATTTATTTAAAAATTTATTTAAAAATTTATTTAAAAATTTATTTAAAAATTTATTTAAAAATTTATTTAAAAATTTATTTAAAAATTTATTTAAAAATTTATTTAAAAATTTATTTAAAAATTTATTTAAAAATTTATTTAAAAATTTATTTAAAAATTTATTTAAAAATTTATTTAAAAATTTATTTAAAAATTTATTTAAAAATTTATTTAAAAATTTATTTAAATATTTATTTAAAACTTTATTTTAAAAATTTGTTGAAAAATTTATTTTAAATTTTATTTAAAAATGTATTTAAAATTACTTAAAACTATTTAAAGATAGGAAAAACTACCCAAATTATTTAAAATTATTCAAAACAATTTAAGGGTCATTCAAAAATTTAAAAAATGGGAAAAAACAGAAGGATTTGGCACTAACCTGTCAGTCAAATCTGTCTTCTGGAGTTGTTCTGCTTTTTGCTCACTTCTTCTCAGCGTGCTTCGATCTCTGCTCTCCAATATGATCAATGATTCTTGATTCCGTGCTAATGGTTGACACCAAAATTCGTCTAGGAGTTCGGTCTCGATGCCGTGAAAACTAATTTAAACGAACCGCGGAATCCTACCGACTGCGCCAATTTTATTAATCAACTCGAAGAACTTTAAAAAATTTATTTTATTGATCACAAAACACGTACAATAAGTAACAGCAATTCAGCCTTTATTACAACAACTGATGTAATTATGGATAAAAAATGCTTTTATATTAATAAAATGATAATATTGCAAATTATTGAAATTAGAACATGCAAAGTAACATATTTTTAATAATATAAGATGCTTAATTAATACGATCTTCTGACGTTTCTTCGCTGGCGACGTGCGGTCCTCATATTATGGGATTACGTAACTACCGGGTGTATAAATCGTATAATTTTCCAAATTCTTAAATATTTGAGCCTTTGAATCTTTGAGCTTTAATTTAAATTCATAAATCCTAACGACCGGTTGCACAGTAGAAGGTTAAGCTTCAAGCGACATTTAAACTAAAAAAGTGACAATGGGAAATCTGTCATAATGACAGCGTCATTTTTTTAGTTTAAGTGTGGCTTGAAGCTTAAGCTGTACAACCGTGTTTAAGTCTTAAATCTTTGAGCATAAATGATAGATTTTAAATCTTAGGTCTTAAATCATAAATCTTAAGTTAAATCTTAAGTCTTAAATCTTTGAGTATAAATAGACCTTAAGTAAATTCAGTATTTCTATGAAATAAATTACTTTTGTTTTAACTTTTGGATATTTTTCAAAAAAGTTCATCCAGTATACGGCATTTCTTTCAAAAATGCAATACAGAGTTGTGTTTCTAAAGTGTCAGGAAGATGCTTGACCTTGATGTTGAGGAAGTTCGTGTTCGTGACTATTGTTGTTCATGAAATAAAATAATCGCCTTTTTCGAACAATTTTATTAAATAAATTTCTTAGGGAGTGACCTTGCTAATTTCTAAAAATTTCGCCTGCAGCGGTAGATTAGAGCGGCAGCCCCCTTACCCCCCTCCACTCCTGGGTACGCCCTTGCTCAACGGTTAAATGAGTTATCGAATTCAAATTTGAGGAGGACAATGCAAGGATCTGCTGCAAAAAGGAGGTAACTCCAATTTTGTAAGTTTTAAGAAAACCGTAAAAAACATTTAAAGATTCAAAATTCTAAGTAAAATCTGCAGGTCCAATTTTAATTTTGTGCACATCAAATATGAAAAATTTAGTATTTTTACGAAATTTTTAATTCTAGGATACCTTTCAATCTAAATTAAAAAATAAACATTAATTTCTTGTAATTTAATAAAAAATACTGATTTGAGGAGCAACAAAATAGGTACTTATATTTTTTTTTAATTTTTACTTTACAAAAAATAATTTTTGGGATGTGGATGGTGTGTCAGGAAATAGAAGTAAATACCGTCCCCTAATCAATAATGCCACTGAGGAGAAAAAAAAGTGTGTTTAGAACAAACCCATTATATAATTTGTAATTCGTTGGCTAGTAAGCAAAAGGCAATAACTCCCAGTATTATCAAACACGTTTAACGGTCATTTAATTTTAAATGAGATTTAATTTGACATATACGCTATTTTGCTGCTAAACGTCATTTTATCTATACAGGGTGTCCAGAAATTAAGCGGTAAAATTTTAGGAGGCCATTCTACAACTAATTTTAAGAAAAAACTTTTCGCTTCTCGTGGGCCGTGGGAGCTACAGTCCAATAAAGATGGTGACAAAGAAGAGGTTCCAGATTTTTTGAGAGCTTTTTAAGGGTAGTTAAGAGGAGGGTTGACGTTAAAATTATTGTTAACCAACCCTCCCCATAACTACCCTTTAAAAACTTGTAAAAAATCTGAAAAAAAATCATGAAGTCATATCTGAAGTGTACTAAGATTTGTACCAAATTTAAAATCTCTACAATAAACAGTCTTAACTTAACAAACAAAAACATCTTTTTTGACATCATCTTTTTTGGACTCTAGCTCCCTTAGGAAGCGAAATCGGACATATGGTTATAGGATTTTTTTTTTAAAGTTAGTTGTAGAATCGCCTCCTAAAATTTTGCCGCTTAATTTTTGGACACCCTGTACTTAATTATTCAAACTTCATGAAAATCCTATACCATATGTCAAATTAAATCTCATTTAAAATAAAATGAGCTTTAAAAATTAAAAAGTTTGATAATATCGGCCGTAAGTCAGAAAATTGAATTTACATAATTTCAATTTTAAAGGTTGATACCATTCGAAAAAGTGGTTTTTTAAATTGGTTGCATAGTTCTGGTACTGCCAAATTATTCTAGATATCTAGATGACTTATTAAAACTCATTCTTTTTTACAATAGTAAATATTAATTAAATAGAAAAACTTGTTATTTATTTTCTTTTAGCCCAACTTTATTATTTATACTTTTTGTATAAATTAAATTAAAAACTATCGATTTCGGGATAATTATATCCCATCTTCAGGTTTTTAAAGAATCTTTATTGTCCATTTGAAAATTTCGTTTAATTGTTCAATTTGCGTTTTATAAGGCACCCTGATAAAAAAATATCACAAACTTAAATTTGACATGATAGTTGTAGACTAGACGATGTTGAAAAATTTTTCACAAAATTTCAGGCCAAAATGTTCTTCTGTTTAAGAGCAGTGATTTTTCAAAAATTGATCTTTTTTTGGCTTAAATGGCAAATATCAGCGAAACGAGTGATGATAGACCCATAAAAGTTTATACAAAGTATAATTATTTTTTGATAAGGAATCATAATATACTGGGCGTTCCATTTAAAAAATATAACTTTGGTTCAGTAGGCCATGATGAGACACCCTGTATATATTGAAAATATTTTTAAATTGTGGGGCAAGCATGTATCTATATGTTGGTGGAAACCGCAAGTCGATGTTTTATAGCAAAGAAACTATAGACCGTGGGCAGATGACTGGGTCACCCTGTATGTGTTGCAATGGACGGTTTCCATGTTTACCTTACAGATGTTTCCTATAAGGCCTTATAGATTTGCATAGAATTGCACCATTAATCCATTAGTGCCTTTTGTTTGCTATGCCACGAATTGTTTCCTTTTTTAACTTTTGGATATCTTTCAAAAACCAAAAACGTTCAAAATAAATTTTCTTAAAAAGACAATACCGACTTGTGTTTCTAAAGTGTCAGGAAGTTGGCTCACCTTGAAACATTTTAAAAATTTTGTCTGTGGAGCTGTAGCTGTACAACATGCTTCACCGAAAACTGGTACACAAAAGAAATGCTAAGGCAGCCAATAAGCAGACGCTTTCGTGCGGCTAGGATCATCCCTTAATCTCGCCCCACCTTTAATCGGTGCTGAGATTAACCAGGCACTACCCGACTTTGCGATTCAAACAACTTTACTTAAGGCGTATTTATGCAGAGAGATTTAAGAATTAAGATTTAGGACTTAAGATTTATGACTTATGATTTAAGAGATATAGAACTCGGTTTACATGAGACCGTTTATGCACCAGATTTAAGAACTAGGAACTAAGACTTAAGGTTTAATAGTTGGTGATAAAAGAACAATGTGTGTTACATCATTTAAATTGTATTTTTTTTTCTCTATTCAATGGTATAAATATCAAATATCGCGCCCATAAGAAAATAAAAAGTTGGTTTAAAATAAATGAAATCTAGTTAACCTACAAATTTCTTCTTAAGGCCAATCTATAAAGAATGTCAAATTATATAAAACTGCCAAATTGCAATTGAAAAAGTTAAGCGATTACAAAAATATGGAAGGAAAACGAAGATGCGAAATTTCAGATTTTTCATGATATTTCAGGATATTTCAAGATATCTCGAATTTCTAAATAATAGATTCTAAAGGAGTTTCAAAAGGGGCAACTTTTTTCTAATTTAAGCAACTTTGTAACTCTTTAGGTTCACAAGATCCCAATGGTGTGCAACGTAAGAGTGACCACCCTGTATATTAAAAAAAATTTTTAACTTTTAACAGAGCGAATAATTAAATTTTTGGAAGTTAAAATTTTTCTATCAAAACATCTCGTAAACTAATCAAAATTCCTTAGCCTAAAGCCTAGTTTTCATTAGTTAAAATTCGCTATACCTTATATTTTTAAACAAGAAAAACTTGTTTTTCCGTTGTTTTTGTTACTTTTTAAAATTAATTTTTTTTGTGTTTATGGATGATTAACCAACCCCTGTTGAAAAAATAATTCAAAGTAGCCGTTTTTTTTTGCTGATCTATCCATTTTCGATGAAAAAAACCTCAAAAAAATGTGGAACGCTTCACGATTTTGCGTGTCATCCTTGCGCAGGGGCCATGCTAATCTTCTCTGTATCGTTCCAATTTTAGTATATGTACCGCCGAAGCGAGTACGAAGATAACTGTAATGCGTAGCGTATATATACCTAAGTTACGCGCCAGTCTGGGAAATAGTCATTAAATGTGTAATATTAAAATACTAGAAAACTAAAATAAAATTACCTATTTTCAATTTACAAAAAGTTTATAAATATTATTACTAATGATTAGGATATAAGATAGTAGCTTGATTTTGCTTTGTTTTTTTAAATAAAATCAAAAACCATCAATAACAGTAAATAATATTGGTTAATTTAGTTATGGAATGAGTTTACTCCGCTTATCCATTAAAATATTTAAAATGATATTTATTATTGTTTTTTAAGTTTGTTAATTTGGAATAATAATAAAAAATAATAAATTATTTTTCTTCAAATAATTTAATCGTGCCATCTGCGCGTAAACATAAGAACGAGAAATGTCAAAAAAATTAGGCAACTGCTTCTGTCAAATTGAATAAATGTGTACTTCTTTCCTTCTTTTCCATACCAAAGTGAGATATCGAACGTAAATCGTATCGACCCGTAAGCAGTCTCGTAAACCCATGTGCGTTTAACTGCTTCCCAAGTCAGTGTAAATAATAGACAATTTGTGAATTAGAAAATTAATCTAGTGTAGAAATATGGGTAATGTGCTTGCTTTTTCCGGGTCTTCCGCACCACCGCCTCCACCACCAAATGTCCACCCCTGCCCGCCCCCCATAAATGAAGAATCAAAACTCGACATTCCAGGGGCAGAAATTGAAAATCCAGGAGCACTGGAAGATATTCACAATAAATGCAAAAGTAAGAAACTTGCAAAGTTTTTAACTTAACCTTAATTATGTTTTATATTTTATAGATGTATTCCCCACATGCTTTGAAGGTGCTCGTTTAATGTTAACGAGGGGTCTGAGCAACCACTTCCAAATATCGCACACCTTAAATATAAGTTCGGTTACACCAAGTGGATACCGCTTTGGGGCAACGTACGTTGGTACCAAGCAATTATCACCCACCGAGGCTTATCCAATTTTATTGGGCGATATTGACCCAACAGGAAATTTAAATGCTACAATTCTTCATCAATTGGGACCTTGCCTAAGTGGCAAATTTGGAGCTCAGGTAATATTTTAACTAATGATAAATCATGGACAGAAATGTTTTATTGAACTAGCTCTATAATATGGCCCAGTTTTACTATGGTCAAATGCCTCTTAATTTTGAATGTACCTTTATAACTTAAAATTCCTCTTGAAATTACCTGTGAACATAAAAATGTGTGCCAGTAGTTCATAATTTGGAAGAACCTGACCGCCGCAACACTTGTAAATTATGTATACCAACAAACTACTAAACGATTCTTTTGAAAACTTTTAGTTTTTCTAACCTAACCCAAATCTAAACCACTTAAGGTAAGCTGGGTCCAGGAGGTAACTAGGGAATGAGTTATTTGCTACAAAAGTATTTAAGTACAAAGTACATATTTGTTTTTGGTATTGGGATTGCTGCACTTAAATATTTACTTAATAAAACAACAATACCCAACTCATTTTTCATTCTGCTTTTGATACAAATACAGTTAAAAAAATAAACAGATTTTTTCTAATTCAACATAATGATATAAAATGTTTGGAATTTTTTTGACATTATTTAGCTTAGCATAAAGTCTGAACATAACTGAATAATTGCATGTAAAGTAAGCTGAGGTAAATGGGACCAGGGGGTAACTAAGGCATGAATTATTTCGTTATTTGCTACAAAAGTGTATTTTATGTTTTTGGTATTGGCACTTCACAAAATAACAATTCCAAACTCATTTTCAGTTCTATTGTCGATGCAAACACAGTTAAAAAAAAAAAATTAATTTTTTCTAATACAACATGGTCAGGTAAAAAATTTGGAATTTTTTAAATTCAAATACAAAGGGCCGGTTTATTCACCTTCCACTAAAGTGTTCAGTAGTGTTACTAGGGAGTTATTTACATGTAAAAGTGGTCAGTAATGGAGTAATTCTGAACAAAAAATGTTAGCCGTAAAATCGATGTTAAATTTGACAGTCACCCTAATGTCAAAAAAACGTTATTCTATAAACTTTACTGTAACTTAACACCGATGTAAAATAACATTTTCGGTGTTAAAATAATATCGACCAAAATAATAATATTACATTAACTTATAATCCATCAAAATAATATATTATATTGATGTACAATGTATTTTAATACCGGAAATTATTATTATTTTAGATAGCCGTTAAGTTACATTAAAATTTACATAATTGCGTTTTTTTGACATCAGGGTGACTGTCAAATTTAACCTCGCTCTTACGGCTAACATTTTTTGTTCAGAATTACCCCATAAATTAAACTATTCAATATTCTCAATTTACTGAAAGGTTTTCACTACTGAGAGGTGAATAAATATAGTTATTTTTATGTATAAATATATTATAACTTGACCTCTCAGTAGCCTTTCTGCAAATTGAGATTACCGAATAGTTTAATTTACTGATCACTTTTACATGTAAATAACTCCCTAGTAACACTACTGGGGTGCGATTATTGAAACTCGACATATTCATGCATGCAGCATGAGTCGATTGCAATATGTCTTGTACGAGATGTAATTGCTATTATTGAACACCATGCGAGATATACTCTGCTGTGCTTAAGAAAAACGCTGTAACCGCCATAACTAAAAGTTCGCAAAAAACAGCGAAAAGTCATTTAGTTTGCATGCTAACTATAAAAAACCATTAAATTGTGGTAAAACTAGCATAAATTGTTTTGTTATCGTAATGTTGAAATCCCCAAATTGGCTTGACATACTTAAATGTTGAATGGAAAGGTAAAGTCTTCTACGGGTAACATTTAAGTATGTTTTGTTATCGCCAAGAATAAAGGTACAAAATGTTTCTACAAGACATAATATATCAATAAATCAACTCAAAATGAAATGCAGTTGCTGCGTTTTGGTTAAGCACGGCAGTACTATAAACATGTCGACTACACGTTTGGCAAAGTAGTAATTTCATTGATGCCAATAGAAAATATAATTCTGACCACCTTAATAGGGCTTTTCAATCAACATTGCGTACTTATTTTCCTTTTTGTTTCGGAATTATGAATGAGAAATCGAAAAACAGAATACATAATTGGAATAATACTTTTATTGTCTACTATTTGTGGTAATTTCAGAAAATGTATCCTCTAAAGGTACATTTATACATGAACGCTGGTTCATGACTCCTTCTCCACATGTTGCCCGTCTTAGTTTTTTTTTGCCCGACTCCAGTTTTGGAAAAATTTTAAATCCAAGAAAATAGTATGGGCTGTCATAAAATCTACTATTATTTCAACTCATAATAATCCCAGTTATTAAAGGTTCCAGTTCAATTATTAGTTCTTTTGCAACTTATATTGTCAGTCTATAAATCCGCCTAGCATAACTGATCATCGGATAGATTTTCTAAGAGATCATTTATTCATAATCTCGTCTCACGTTTAATTTTAGCAGCTTCCACTGATGTAATACTTACCAAATATGACTGATTCTCAATTTCCATTTTAATAACAAAATACAAGGTAATTTCATATATTCAAAACCAGTGGCACGTTATGCCTTCATGAGACCTTAGGCAATTTTGAATTTTGAGGCCCTAAAATATTGATATTGGGTGCGTTCCAGTAATGAACACTAAAGCCCACGACGACCGCAATATCGTTCTACATAAGACCGCAATTTTTTCTTTCGTGCATCGATGGTGACCGCAAAAAGCTCACAACGACCGTATTTATTCGTGGGTTTCCGTGGTTGTTTGTTGAATGGTGACCTTTTGAGCTAGTGGAACGGGAAAATTTTGCGGTCTTGGTCGTGGGCTTTAGTGTTCATTACTGGAACGCGTTAAATAAAACACGTTAAATAACGCATTGTTAAGAAGGATTTTGAAATTTCAGTCGAACTCGGTTATAACGAGCATCAAGTGATGATGATTTTTACTCGTTATAACCGTGAAAATGTATTGACTTGCTATTATTCAAATTTGTAATATACAGGATGTTTCAAATCAAGAGTCGGTAACTCTGGAATCTGATTCTTGACTTTGTCCAATTTCAGAAGAAAAAAACAAGCATATATACATATATTTCTTCATAAGCTTCATTTTAGAAATACTGGGTGTTTCCGAATTTTTTTAAAATTTTTCTTACATGCACATTTTTAATGATATTTTGCTCAAATTTTAACAAAACTTTTGACAGAAGTTTTTAGATTAAATATAAATATTTCTCTTTATCCCCCCATTTCTTTAATCCAACATCCGTACACAGAAAGTTGTCCAGACGACATCCATTTATTAGGTGGTGAAACTATACTAATTGACACTTTCGAATCTCAGGGGTGGCAATATAAATTTCATTAATGGAAAACCCCATTAAAAGGGAATTAACGAAATTCGCCGAAAAAATATTTACTCAGTATATCCGTGAAAAGACTCGTAATAACCGTGAATTTTTTAATTGAAATTTATTCGAACTAAAATATGTATCTGGATTTTCTCGTTATATCCGTGTTTGACTGAGGAAAATAAAAATACTTTATTTTTAAAATTTATTTGGAGACCCCTCCCTTGTTTGAGGCCGTAGGCAATTGCCTATTTTGCCTATATGGTAACGCGCCACTGTTCAAAAACTTTTCACAATGACAATTTTAGGTTGAAATAGCTATTCAACAATCATCTCATGATCATCTGGACAGTCAAGACGTGTTGTTTACAATTTCTAGCATGCGACATGATGTCACATGTTCAATGATGCTGGTTTATGGAAAGTGATCGACATAAGCTGAAATGTCGCATGCGACACTGTGTCGAACGGTTCAATAATAGCAGGCCCTAACACTTTACTGGAAGGTGAATAAACCAGCGCTGAGTATTTTTAGCTATTATTTAGCTTAGAATAATGTCTGAACATAACTGAATTATTGTATGCATACAGGGTGTTCCAGAACTCACGCATAAGTTCTCGGGTAAACGAGTGGATTTTCTCGTATTTTGAATGGCGACAGAACTAAAACACCAGAATAAAAATTTCATTATATCTGAATATTTTCAGGCATTTTATAAAACATAATTTCACCAGCGACCCCGATGAGGTAAAGTACCGGTGATTATTACTAATAATCAAAAAAGTTCACCTAAACCTTCAATTTCCCCATAAGATCAAATTTTCTTGATTATGACAACCTGGTGCATTGTAATCCTTTCCAACGTAGATGTCATTTTAGATTGACAATCCCTCTAACATTCTCCCCACCCTGAACACTTTCATAAATTTTTGGGCGATATTTTTTGAAAAATGTTGATTTGCGGACGTTTACGGCAAACATCCGCAACCCGCTTTACCCCATTTGGTAATAATAAATAAATTCGTTCAAAAAAAAAAGAATATTTTAATAATATTAACGACCAAATTTAAAGAATAACCGGGTAAGCATGGGCAATGTGCCTATGCACCGATTTTGCTAATTTTGTTTTTCAGAGATGCCTTATTAAAATGTAAATTTTTACTAAAGTGAATAAAAAGGATCTATTGGTTTAAGTGTTATTAAAATGTTTTTCACTTATACCGACTTGGTTTCTATAAATGGTAAAAAATGTTACAACTATGAAGGTTACAAAAGTATTGTATTTCCAATATTTAACGTGGTGGACAGTTACAATTACCAAATTACTTTAATTCTATTTTTTGATTTGCAACTACACCCAGGGTACAGATTTATTTAGCCTAAAGTTTAATTGGTCTCGAATGTAAGTCCCACTTGGAAATACCTGTAATCTGTACAAGATTTATGTGCTCATCTAAAACGGGCTTAAAGTTTGTTTTAATATGGGATCTAATTGGTTATCTTACACCTAAAAATTCTGTTAAGTCGTTCTTCAAACACACCAACATAAAATATATTAATCTCAAGTAAGAAACAAAAATACAAATTGCATCACCACTTTGCATTTTAAAAAGATTAATCTCTGAAACATTCTTATTAATATCATAATTATGGTTCATACAAAGCACTAAATTAGGATTTAGAGGAATTGTATGATGTATTTCTCATGTTTATTGTATATTATATTTTTTCAATACTTTTTTATTTTTGCATTTATGATATTTTATTTAAAGGTTCAAAATGGAAAGTTCACCGTAGGCCAACTAACGACAAATTATAAAGGATCAGATTACACTGCCAGTATGACAATTGCAAATCCTGATATCATATCCGGAACAGGTGTTTGTGTACTCCATTACCTTCAAGCTGTCACACCAAATTTAGCTTTAGGATCTGAACTTGCCTACCAAAAAATTTCTCCAGCTCCAGGTGCTGAAATGGCTTTAATTAGTCTGGCAGCAAAGTAATTAATTTAATAAATGTTTATGTTTACACATTATTTATTTATATTTTTAGGTACACAACTGAAAACGCTCAGTGGTCAGGTACATTTGGAGCGGCTGGTATACATTTATGTTACTATCAAAAAGCCAGTAAACAGTTACAGGTTGGAGTGGAGTTGGAGATGAACCACCGATCACAAGATTCAACTGCTTCAATAGGTTATCAAGTTGATTTGGCCAAGAGTGATGTTGTTTTTAAAGGTATTGTGTTTGAGATTTTCAGTATTTTTTAAATTGAAAAAAAAAAACCTTTCAGAAATGTATAAGAGGGATTTTAATCAAAATTCGCTTAAAGCTGTTTAAATGATTTTTAATCGTTTACTAAGCGGTCTTTAACCATTTTCCTATCGGTTTTACAATTAAAATATAGCTAAAACTCTGTTTTTTTTTTTAATTAAAACTAAAAACCAGAAATCAAACTATTTTCAGCAAATACTGAAAAGTTTTTTCTCAAGTATTTCTCTCAAATTATGATTCAAAATAAAGGGGGACAGTGGTTATCGTGTGTCACCAATTACCTAATTCCACCATTACTTGAACCATACACCCAACCTGAGGTAAATTACACAAAATACTTTATTTGCAAATTTGAAAATCCGCTGTTATCTGCTGTTATCTGCTGTTCCAAGCAACGTATAAGTTATTCGTAACCGCACTTTAATTAGAGATTGTAAAAGCGCATTTTCACATTAATACCAGCGATAGGGTTATACCTGGTTTATCCGAGAGTTGTAAAAGTGGCCCTAAATCTAAAAATGCGCTTTTACAATTTCTAGTTAAAGTGTGGTTTGGAATTAAGAATAAACTGTAGTTAACTTATATGTTGCTTGTAGCAACAGATAACAATGGATTTTCAAAGTTTTAAATAAGGATTGCATAATATACCTCACCTTGGGTGTATATGGTTCAATTGTGGTATTAGGTAATTGATACACCAAAATCACTGTCCTTCAACAAAATGGAATTCCCCAATTCCCCAGCTTCAAACTTTGCTAACTAACAAACTAACCATGCGTTTGTAAAATGGATTTCCTGTTACAACTAGTATAAACTATAGAATTATTTATCTAAATCTAAAGGCTGTTTTAGACGGGCACATTTCTTACAACAAATCTTATGTAAGATTTGTTATAAGAAATTTGTTGTCGTGTAAAACAGGAAATTTTAACATAAACACAATATGTGTCATAATTGTGGCCAAAATAGAACCTGCTCTATTTTATTTTTAACATAAATTTCTTAGAACAAATCTTACGTAAGATTTGTTGTAAGAAATGTGCCCGTCTAAAACAGCCTTAAGGAATAGTTTTTTAATGTTTTTAACCGACAGTTATAAAAGTGGCCCTAATAGTGTTTTCGGATTAACTGCACTCTTGCACTACAGTTCATTTCCAACTCATTTTTTGGACTGTTCCAGCCCAAACCCTGAAATTAACCATTGCTAGAAAAGGCGAAAAACCGAACAGATTAGACGAATTTCATTTCTACCTCAGTGCATGCCAGTGCAAGTAATCTAAAAAGGCTATAGGGCTTCCACTTCAAGCGAAACCAAAATTAAAAAATTAACAGAAATATATTTGCTGTAGATTGTAGATTCATAACAAAGTATAAAATGTTAAGGCCGATTTATCCGCTTTGTGTAGTAGCATCTGAGTCGATCTTGTACAAGATTTATGTGCTAGTCTAAATCGGCCTTTACTTAAAAATTCTAAAAAAATACTAACTAAAATATTTTTATTTCTAGGACATTTGGACACCAATTGGAATGTTGGTGCAGTTATAGAAAAGAAATTAAACCCCTTACCTTTCACATTAGCTTTAAGCGGCCTGTTGAATCATAATAAAGGACATTTTCGATTAGGCCTGGGAGTAATTATTGGTTAGGATAATTAATATTTGTACTAAATTTTAGCTCTGAAAACAAACCATCTAATAAACTGGTCAGAAATATTTCTTTTGTACTTCATGTAAATACATTAAATTTTATCGAGTTCCTTGGATTGTAAGTAGCTTATAAGTTGTATTTTTAATTGTTTGTTAATATGTTTGCTATGTATAAATCACTGCAGTACGTTGTTATATTATGATTTACACATTTTATTTATTTGTGTATAATTCAAGTGATTTGTTTAGTTTACTTGATTAGCATAATTTACAACTTTTTCTTTATACTGATTAATATTTGCATTTGTTAACAAAAATTTGTGACCTCACATATTCTAACTTTTAATAGAGTATTAAAATTTTGTTTACAATTGTTCTATTTTATTAGTACAGTAAACATTCGATATAGTAACCTTGACTGACAACAAATTTAAAAAAAAAAATCTAGCATATTTCTTTATTTTTCACAATTTTTGAAATTGTTGATTTATCCACATCAAATTCAACACACGCCGCTTTTATCTTCGTCTCCTTTTCGATTTCACATAAAATATTAAATTTTTGTTCGAAAGTTAATGAATGTCTCTTGGTTTTTTTCATCTTTATTAGTGTCAATTAGGGTTGAAAAAATTATTTTTTCAAAAGTGACTATATTGAATAACACAAAACTAAAATTGTTTTCTATATCAAGGGTTGCTTATACCAAAAGTTTCTTTTATCAAAGATGACTATCGAATGTTTACTGTAATACCCAAAAATTTATTCTTCCATTTAACACCTTTATTTGTTTTAACTTTTATTCGATTTAAACCAAATTCGTCTTAAGAATCCTAAATCATTTACAATTTTCATTTGTAATTATGCAATGCAATGTTATAAAGATCAATTTGTTTTGGGGTTTAGATAATACTTTAAAAATGTTTCACAGAGTAGCTGCCTCTTTACAATATTTTTAAGCTATTCCACTACTTTTCTAAAGTAAAAAGTTGCTTAATTTTAATAATTTAGCGCAGTGTTTTTATCTCAGTTATTACACAGTTTTTGGGGTTATTGTGCTTTTGTTACTTAAGAGAGGCGGGACAAAAGGCCGATAATAAAACTTAATGTGCACAAAATTTTAAAAAAATATTCATTCTGTTTCTCCTTTGAAAACAAATGTTTATTTAAAACATTTTTCATAAAATCTTTAGTTTCAGAAATATTTTCAGGTTGAGTGACTTACAAATTTTAAAAAAAGAGTTGGTGAAAGTATTTTTATTTATCCATAAATTGCAGTTTGCCTCATACAGGCAAAGTCGGTTAGAAGTATGTTTACCTTGTGATTATACAGGGTGATTCACATTTATGTTAAAATCTCTCGGGTGGTGATTCCTTGGATAAATATAAGAAAAAATATTCCTATAAATATGGATCCGGAAATGCTTTGTTTGTTAGATATTTTAACTCAAAGAGGGACGCAGGAAATTATTCTTAATAAAAAAGTTATTATAAAGGTATTACTTTGAAAGTTTGGCAATTGTTTTCTGATATTAGGGCGCATATCCTAGTCTCTAGTCCATTAAAAGAATTTAAAAAAGTCTTCGGGGATGGTAAATTCAAAGATGACTACCATTATTTTAAACGTAACAATTTTTCCTCTAACTTTTTGGAGATTTTAAGTTTACTAAAATAATCCCTGAACATTTCCCCACAGAAAAGGTCTCTTGACTCATGGCACCAATGTTCTTCGTTTTCTTGCAAATGCGGATTTTATTCCACTACATCGTGTGCTTGACAATTGCCTAAGCTTGGCACCTAATGTGATTTTCTAAAAAGTTGAATATCGCTTTTTAATATTTGTCACGCCTACTTTGTGATTTTCTAAAAAATTAGTGCAATAAAATCCGCATTTACAAGAAAACGAAGAACATTGGTGACATGAGTCAAAAGACATTTTCTGTGGAGAAATGAGCAGGGATTATTTTAGTAAAGTTAAAATCTCCAAAAAGTTGGGGAAAAATTGTGAGCCTTATAATAATGGTAGTCATCCTCGACTTTACCATCCCCAAAAACATTTTTAAACTCTTTGAAGCGACTAGATCATGCACCCTAATATCAGAAAACCAACTTTCAAAGTAATAGCTCTTATAATAACTTTTATTACCAAAAATAACATTTCTTGCGTTCCACTTTGACTTGAAATATCTCCCTAAAGATGCATTTCCAGACACATCTTTATAGGAATTTTTTTCTTGTTTTTATTCAAAGAATCACCACCTGAGAGATTTTAACATAAATGTGAATCAGTCTGTATATGTATAGTCTATACAGGGTGTCCCAATTTGAGTTGCATTACATGGGTATCTTTGTTATTAATTCAGAAGATAGTCGGCAAAATGTTTGAAAAGCGTACTTTTCGCAAGTAAAAATTGATTTTTGGGCATTTGTAATCAAAAATTTAACAAAAACGATGCCTAGTGGCATTCAAATTGAATTTAGTTTTCATATAGATTTTTTGTTTTTCATGTATATGATAGGGGCGTACTTTTGGTACAATGATAAAAACGCATTTTTCTATTGACTAGGCATCGTTTTTATTAAATTTTTGATTACAATTGCCCAAAAATCAATTTTTACTAGTGAAAAGTACGCTTTAGAAACATTTTGCCGACTATCTTCTTAAGTTGTAGACTTGGTTAAATGGGCAATGTTTTGCAGTTTTTTATACTTATTCAGATGCCGTTTAAAAAATTCCGAGCCATTCCGAAGATAAACGGAAAATAACGAAAAATGCAATTTTTTAAAGAGGCGATTATTTCGCTAATATTAGTTGTGTTTTTTTTAAATACTTTGCTTGAGCAAATATGAGCAAATCATATTCTGTCTCATTTTCTCCTATAGAACTAAAAGGAGAAGGAAGTGATTTGCTCGAGCAAATCAGTCAAATTTTGGTAAAAGAAACACACCTAGTTATAAAAAAATGTTTCAGATAAAAGTTATTCGATTCGTAAACACGGATTTAAATATGTTTATTTCAAAAATAATAATGTCAAATATTTCATAGTATATTACTTTAAACATGGATTGTAATACATTGTTCAAAGCAGAAAAAAAATTGCAATTTATTTATGGAAAAATCCAATATGATGCCCATTTAAAATAAGTAAGTTTCTATTGATATCTTGAAAACCGAGTTTGTTACATATTTATATATTAGTCTTTATGAAACAAATAACTTTTATCCGAAACATTTTTTTGTAATTTTTCGGTTGTTTCGTTTATCTCCGGTATGGCTCGGAATTTTTGATGCCATCTAAAGTATAAAATCTGCAAAATATTGCCCATTTAACAGAATCTGTAACTTTATTAATAACAAAGATGCCCATGCAATGCAACTCAAATTGGGATGTATTACCAACCTTTACAGAGAATTGCATAATATATGGGAAAAAATCGGAATAAAACTAGATTCACGATTATGTTGGTGGAAGTTGCAAGTGCAAAATTTGCTAAAACAAGCAAAGCTAACATGTACGCATCCTGTAAAGCAGTGCCCTAACTAGGCAAGTGCAAGTTTAAAATGAAAATTCAAGGGGGGGGGCTAGTTGCGGCACTGTGCTGTGAAATGTTTACATTAGAGAAAATCTGTGGATGTTACCCAAACTTGAACAAGTTCACGAACGCCACCATTCGTGGACGTTTGCCTCTTTAAAATTTTTCTGGAATATTTCGCACCAAATTAATTTACATTTTTTTATAGAAACCTTATGACGACAAAAAACTCTGACAGATTATTGCGAATATGTCATCACCAAAATCTGGCAATTTAATCTAACTGAAAATATTTCTTCAAAACCATTTTTCTATAGATTTTTTTTTAAGGAAACTCTTTTTATCTTAAAAATAAGAGTATTAATAGCTTCACTGCCCATATAAAAGGAGACAACGGTCTTTCCAATTTTTTTGCATTTTTCCTTATTTTTTAATTTATTTTTATTGATAGAGTTGTTTTTAAACGTTTTTGTGGTTTAAATTAAATTTTATGAAAATTAGCGAGACCATTTTTGAAGACAAACCACCAGTTTTTAGTTTATAACAACATTTATTAAACGATAAAAACATGTATTAGGAGTTAGTTTTAGTCCGATTCAAGTTTTGTATGTATTTGTTCTGATTTGATTTTAGTCTTGATTTTTCATTTATGAGAGGAGCCTTGGTGTTTTATGGATAAATGCAGAAAAGTGAATTTCATGTAAATGAAATAGTTTTTTTTTTACTTTCTAAGGGCAAGTTTAATTATTATTTGTAACGGAAAAGCTTATTCGTTGGTGACAGTTACTCGAACCACCAACCAAATTGGAAGATTAGTCTGGAGGACTCTTAATATATGTATGATAAATAATAACAGAAATATCTCAGGACCAGTTTATTGAAAACGTTAAAAAAAATTGTCATACAGTATAAATATAGTGGGAAAATGATTATTAATTTTCCAAGACATGTTAGGCTTATTAGTTGTGGAATAATATTACAAGTTTTAAAATAAGGTTTTAAATAAAAAAAGTTAATTTTATTGGAGATTTAGTTTGTTTTTATTATAAATGATCAAGCTTAACTAACATAAAGTGCCCATCCCCTGTGAAAGTATTTACGGTAAGCAACATTGCTCTTTACAGCGCTACTATTCTAAGCTGTCATCCTAACAATTAAATATATTATACGATACTACTACATCATATTGTTGGATTTTCCCGTCTTAGATCATGTTATACAAGTAGCACATGTGTACTTTATTAAAATTTATAGAACTAACGTATTTAAATTATTTCCGATTAAATTCGATTATTGACTTATATAACATGAATAAGATAAAAAAAATTTGAGGATAGCCGTCGCAAATCTAAGTACACTGATGAACGGGTTTTAAAACGGAAGGCTGCATTCAATTTTGTCATTCGTATGAAACACAACCAAGCCGTTCTTAAATTTTATATGCTCAAGTTATAACGTGAGAACTCCAAAGGTGTTTCATCACAACTAAAGCCTCCATATATATAATTAAATTAACATTATTAATATTAAATATATGTATATATTTACAAGTAGCTTCAAAATAGATCTGACAAATATAAACGCAGCTTGTAAAATCATTTATTACATCCTAAATTAGAAATAAACACACTCACTCAATCAGATGATTCATTCTCGTTTCAATCATACAATTCTTTTATAATAATATATACAAGTAATAAAGAAGCATTTAAATGTTGAATAAAATTTAAATAGTGACGATTTTCAACTTAATTTCATTAAAAAAATATTTATATATAAATTAAAATGAATCAATTCAACTAACTATCCCAAAGAAACAAATAATAAATACTGAGTCATAAAAACAATTTTTGATCAAATCAAGTGCTATTTTAACTATTAAATTTAAAATATTGCATTTTTTACGTTGTTGAAATAGGTACATTATTATTATTATCATCGAATAGATTGTATTTTAAAATGGGTATTTTATTGTTAAAAAATTAATAAATATTGGCATAATATTTATAAACCCATTTGATAACAAAAATAACTGTACAATTAACTCCTACTATGAATTTGCTCTTTATTAAGATTATCAAAATAAAAATAAACACTAAGAAAGTACCACTCGTTTAGTCAAACAGGATATAGAAAATTATTCCCGTTATATTAATTACATATATTTCCGCATTTTTTTATGTATTAACTGTAACCAACAGAGATCTTATATAATATAAGAACAAATTGAGTATATTTTTATGAGATTTCAAACTCAAAGTATTTCCTGCAGGTTTCAATTCCACATATCACAAACTTTAATTATTAAATTGTGGCTTTAACTGAAAATCGAATAAAAAAATTTGAATAAAAGGGATCCTAACCTAATTGCAACATGTACGATTTTATGTGGGGAAGAAAGATAAAAACAGGAAAATTATTTTGTTTATACAAATTTTAAAATTTAATTGCTGAGTGCCTAATCTTTGCTGCTTCTGGCAACGTTGAATGGTGTACGATTTGAGTTAATCTAGCACTGTAATGCGATGGGTACACTGAAGGTAAGGTAAAACCTCTACACTGAATTTATGCTGGTTGCGTGCAATCATCAGTGCAGACAGGCAGTCACAGCTTCAGTTCATTCGCTATCTTACTGGCAATATTCTTAAATCCAATGCTAGTACCTGTAAAAAATAAAATATACATTAGACTACTAAGACATTTTTTTACTAAATTAAAATAATACGAAATTAACAATAATAATTTTTGAAAAATGTTTGACTGAAAGAAATTTTTACCTGAAATTCTTTTAAACCTGACACCATTTAGTGACAGACGTGGTAATTTACACACTTCAATCTCAAACTGAACTAAACTGTCAGTGTTGGGGTCTCCATGCACACAGAGCAGAAGGAAACGTTCTCTCTGCTCGTAGTCACAATTATTTGCATCCAGCACCTTGCAAATTTCTGTAATTATTTCCTTGGGCGTACGGTTTGAAGTTGTTTTCATTGACCATGTGAATCGCAATGATCGGGGTTTCACTTGCTCATCATTTGGATGACTAACAACTCTGCAACAAATTTTTATATTTAAAAAAAACTGCCTTTCCATTTTACTCAACAAAGACTGATTTTCTTTAGGTATAAGGAGGCCTTAACCTATATAGGGGTAAGTGGACGTCTGAATATGCCAAACTTTATTGCATCCGCAATGTAAGGTACACTTACCCGCTTATAGGTACGGGAGATGTGCCTTGTTTAGTAGCCTGTTCAGACTCTAATGCTCTGAAAATAAATAGAAACAAAAATGGATGAAAATGAAACAAAACATTAGTAAAAATGTAACAAAAAGTTAAATAACTTAAATATTATATTGCACAGGTGTTAAGTTTCAACACTTTCATGAAACCCTCATACAACATGCTTTTGAATCATGACATGTCCCAAAGTTGAGAATGAAATTTTAATGAGCCATCATAAGAAATTTATATAAATATTTTAATATTTACACATTTATACCTACTTTAAAATTCAGAGGCACATCTTAAAATCCTGTAGTAAAATAAAATTTATCACAACAAGAAAATTAAAAACGATAGAAACAATTATTAACTATTTCAATTTGAAATGAGAAAATAAAGTATTTTTTGTATGAATGTTATGATATAAAAGGTTTGTCTAAATTGTTAAATCGAGTGAAAGACACAAGTTTGCTTTATGATGGTTTTATTATGATTATTACTTATTACTCAATATTTAACACAAAAATAAAAGAATTAAGAATTAAAATTGTAAGTTGTTGTTTTCACCCAATAACATATTATATTTGTATATTTAGTTAAGACACCCACATTTTTTCTCTCTGCTTGGTTAATTTTACTCTATATTTTATTATTTAAAAAAACTATCCAAACTCTGGGCATTACATGCAATTATAAATTTTTTGTTGGTTGTATTTATTAAGGTGCATAGATATTAACATTTCAGTTTCATTTAATTTCACATAATTTTATTGAGTCAACCGTTACTTTAGAAATAGAGAAAACTACAGAGTTGACTTGATTTTTCAAAAAATCTAAATAAATCCTTCTGTTAAATCATTAAATTATTTATTGAAGTAGAAGTCTGATAATATAAATAAATAAACCTGAATAAAACAGATTTTATCCTCTATAAAATAAAATGTGCTTATGCTAATATAATTTATTAATGGCAAATAAAACAATTGTTCCATTTTATAATTTTAATTAAACACGATTTATAATGCTAACAATATTATTAAAATTTGGCGCAATTTTTCAAACAATAAGAAAGGTTTGTTTCAGTAAAATCAAAATTGATTATGATAAAATAGTTAAAAGTTGAAAATAATACAAAGAAATACATTTGAAGACCATAAATCTTGAGCGTATAGTACAACATTGCTTTCAGTCTTCTTAAGAATACCATAAAATTTCTTAAATAATAAGAAATATTTTTATTGTATGTTAATTATATGAATGATTTTAATATTAAAGAATTAAAAAAATATATATTAGTATGTTAAACTGTATTCTTCTCAATATAAAGTCATTTACATAATTAACACATCTGTCTTATTTTAAGTACATAATATACATTACTTGTATAATAAAATATATTTTTTTAGATTGAATTTAGTTACAAGTTTAAATTAAACTAATAAGATGCTCACTCTTGATTTCTTAATGAAAGTTTTGAGAACGTAAAAATTAGAGTTAATTGATTTAAACTAAGAGTTATTCAACTTTAATAGTGTTAAAAAAACAAAAGCAAGCCTGAATTAATAAATAAAGAGGTAAACCAGGTCCTATGATCCATGGCAGCAACAGTTGGAAAGTGATCCTCACTGTAAATCTTGATCAGCAGTGGGGGTTTCTGGATGGTGTGCGGCATCCCCTGATGGCCTCTCTACTGGTTGACCCTGAACCAGAAATATTCTTGAGCATAGGATGTTAAGGCCTTCGGGGACGCAGCACAACACAAAACCCCCACGCATACACAATAAAATCACATTTGCCAAAACACATTGAAAGATACACAAGAGGACTGCCATGCAATTGACAGGAAGAATTTTCAAGCTGGGGAAAATTTGTTAGACAAGATATTTTGATTTATTACATTAAGGACTCAACACTTTAGGTTTTCTAAGAGCAAAATAAATTTTATTACTTGATTTTTTAATAATTTAGGAAAGATAAATCTCCAACAAACATTTAAGTTGTTCAAAATGCATCATAAAAATTTAATACAATTAAACTTTTTAGATCAAATTATTGAGGTCTCTAACTTAGGTAAATAATTTAGCTGAAAAGAGAATAGTGAAGCTTAGTTGGGTGCCCAATAAGTCAAAAATGTGCTTATAAATTAGAATATTGTTTCGGAACACGCTGGTTCAAATTTAATATTGAAAGTTGAAATCTTCACAATGTTTTACAAAAAAATCCTTTATTTAAGTTGCAAATTATTGTTTTAAAATATTTATATGTCGTATATTTTTGTACAGTATGATTGAGTTGATACTTGATGCAGAAAAATTAAGCATCAACTACTTACCAAAATCTAAAAATACTGCTTGAAACTTGAAATTTTATTTTAATAATGGTTATAAAAACAAAATATTTAAAATTTAATAAATCATAAAAAATAATAAAAAAAAGGATTTTCCTGGACCAAAATGTTTAATGTTTAACAATAAAATTCGGGTAAAGTTTATCGAATAATAATTAGCTATTTCACATTGTAATGTAACCATAGATTCAAAAGTATCGTTAAATTTGGAGTAAGATTTATTAAGAGGTAAAATTTACTTTTTATTTTGAATTGCTTTTTCATACCTACTATAAAAATTAGATTAGTTTACTTATTATTTTCAATAGGCAGAATTTAGTTGTATATTATATTGCAGAGGCACCCTGATATCTCTGTTAGTTTCAATAAATTTACCAAATCTCCTAAATATTACAGTAGTTGCCTAATTCACATAAATTTAACTAATTTTGGTTCAGTGCTTAATTTTATTTAAAACATATACACTCTATTAGTTATTTGTTTACACTTACTTTATTAGATATAGATTTTCCGTTGTATTGCTTTTAAAAAATTATTTTTTTACATTTAACATAGGATTTTTGTAAACGACACATTTTATAACAAAAGCAATTTATATGGACAACGGACGAGTTTAGGTTTTAACATATTTGACTCAATTTATAGAAGCATTTACATAGAATTACCATAATATGTTAAATGTTTCTCGGTGATTGTTCCAATTATTTCTCATTTTTATTGGTTACTTTATTTAATCTGTAACAATAAACTATGAATAACATTTACAAAAAACAGAAAACGTTACAATTAAATCAATTTATATAATTAAATTTGAAATCTTGCTGTTTATCTAAGGCCTTGCGCTCACCAAAATGGTACGTAGATGATGTGGTAGCAAAGTGGTCGGTTGAATTTTTAAAACACATTATAATAAATATGATACCGCGCATTAAAGTGGTGAGGCATTGGCTTGATATTTGGCAAGGTACCAAGTAGCTCACCACTCGTCTCCGAAAACTTTAATCTGAAATGACTGAAAGTAATGATCGAGGATGCAATTTTTCAATCAAAATTTCAAAAGTGGCCTTATTCATTCTGTAAAATATTTTTTTTGTCTAGGTTAAAGTTATTTTTATAGGCATTTTAATCTGGGAGGTAGCGTCCCTTTTAATCTAGTAATTTTATGCACGCTGCATTTTATACCATTGCTAGTTCCTATATTGTTCACGAGGTAACCGACCGTCAGGCCTTCCAGTAGCGGTGGGTGGAGTCATGAGTGGCTGCGAAACTTGTAGAAAAAATTTTTCAAAATAGTTATTTTATGCACGCTGTAATTTGTAAAGGTCAGTATTTACTAACCATACTTCCTAAAAAAAGTCGTCAGACGCTTGGTAGCTGGTTGAATGCGTGTCAAGCTGATACGCACAACCGATGCGCATTCCAGCTGCAACCAAGCTTCTGACGAGTTTTTTATCAAATATATTTATTAAAACTTGACTTGAACAATTTTCGGTGTGCATAAAATAACTATTTGGAAAAGTTTTTTCGACAAGTTCTGCAGTCTCTGACGACTTTGTCCACAGCGGGCGCATTTTTTGACGCTTGGTTTAGTATTTAGTGGTATGAAAACTATCATAAAACCTACATACCATCGTGCATAAAATTACTAGATTAAATGGGACGCTACCTCCAGGACTATTTTGTAAATTCCATATATTCAATTTTTATTTGCCATATGTAATATAATTCTTCCTGGGCTCTTTACAGTTTGTTGACGTTATCACGATAGAGTGTCAAAAGTGACGAGAAATATTATTTTCTAATCCCCGCAAGTTAACAGACTGTCTTTAATACTAAAATGATGTCGCAAACAATGGAAAAAAGATTTATTATTAATAAATAATTTCTTTTAACTTTGAGGCGAATAACAGCATTTTTTTACATTAAAAATTACTAAAACAATACATAAATCTAGGTATAGAAACAGAAATTACGAAGAAAAAATATTAACACCGAAAATACGGTGATTAGTATACTTTAGGAATTTATTTTTAATTCTTTGAAACAGAATAAAGAAAAAAGGCTTCTATACAGGTCTAGTATAGAATCCGCTCTTTCATTTGCAATTAAAAATTTTGATCTTTCTCCATTAATAATCGAATAGGAAGGTTAATTTAACCTTATTAAAACATCCATATTTGATACCAATTATTTTGACTCTCTATCGTATTAATTTGTATGTGCAAGTACATCATCATCCTCCTATGACAACATTTTGTTTTAATAAACCATAATTAACTAATGAAGTATGAGGTGGACTTGCCATTTTAGTGCGCGTTAATCCACACCATCTCCACCTTTCCAATACCACATCCAAGCCATGTACCATTTCATAACCACGTCACCCACGTACCACTTTGGTGCGCGCCCGGCCTAACATTATGAATTATGATAATACAAAAATCGATTATTTGAATTACTGTTAATTAAAGAAATTAAACAATGATTATTATTTCTCACTTCATATTAAAAAAATAAATTAAAGAAATTAGATCAACAAAATTATATTCGAGTATGGATTTTCTCTAAAATGAAAAAATCATTAATTAATTTCTTTAAATAATACCTACTCCCATTTATAAGCGAATTATATTATAAAACTTAGATCTATCAAGAAAAATTTAAAACATGGATAAAACTTGATTATTTTATCATATTTCTAAAATATTTTGTGATATTGAGGATTTTCAAGTATTTGAAGTTGAAAATAAATACAAAAATGCTGCCATTAAAAATAAAAGAAGTATGCCTTTTCTATTTACCACAGAAATGTTTGTGTTTATTCCAAAATATTGTATTACTTGCTTTTAAAAAATTTTTAAAGTACTAAAAAATGGAGTGAAGTGGCTGAACAAATCATTGTTATTTCTAGAAAGCTTTTTAAAAGCATAAACAATGCATAATTACCTTTTAAAAATAAAACAGCTTATGTTATTGGGCAATTTTTTATTTGATTCAAGTGTTTTTTTAGTTAAAATATTAAAATTTTCCTAGTCCAAAAATAAAAATATTATTTGCAAAGAGGTATATTAAATCCAATAAAAAGATTACAGCATTTTGGGTGTTTTTTTTTTTAATTTCCATATTGTAGCTTTGTTTAAAGTTTAAAGAATAATGATTAATAATCATTTAAAATTTTTATGAGATTCACAAACTTAAGAGTTTACTACCTTTTGCATTTTGTGTAGTTTAATTTAAATGAAACAAAAAATTAAATCTTTTGGAAAGATAAAAATAATCACATAGGAGCAATAGTTAAATAATATAAAACCCATATTACCCAAAAGTACCAATCATCACATCACATCTTCAATTTAAGTAGTATTTGAATAGTTTCTTACTAATATTATTTTATGTCACAATATTCATTCAAAAAAGCTTCGTTAATAATAAAAGTTTTTATTTAATAAATAAAACAAAGTTTAATGTTTAATGTTACTGAGAATAATAACATTGGAAATACTAATAAAAATATGAATAGGTTCGTAATTAATGATAAAAAATGCAGATTCTTTGCGTAATTTCAAGACGGAAAACTTCTAAATAAGTGTGTTATCCAATTTTGCTTCTTTTTGAGGTTAGTAATTATTATAAATATAAATAAATAAAAAATAGTTTATGTAACAAAATATAAAATTAAAACTATGAACAGTAAAACTACACAAAGAATCAGCAGAAAAATTTAAAAGTTAATAGCAAGAAAACAAATTAAAAGCAAAATCTAATAAGAGTATTAATTACCAATAGAGTAAAAGTAGTAGTTAATTATAATCACAATTACTCACATAAAAAGCATGCGAATGGATTGGAGTATAAAAATCAAAATGAAGCAATGTTTAAAATAAAAACTTGTATGCAGAGTTAACAATATTAAGTTTGTAACGTTTTAACTTTGCATATCAGCAATAAAAACAAGTAATTAAGCTAACACTTGAATATTAAACTTACCGTTTTGAAAATTTAGAGCTAAGCTTGGAGAAAAATGATGTAGGGCCCTGTGCTGGTTGCTGCTGGAAGTAGGTAACTCTTGGTCTGGTTTGTCCGGAATGGAATGTGCTCCGAGACGATGTATTTCTTGGGAAAGCCAGTGCTCGAGAAGTTGCAGGTGAAGCGCTGGTTCGGCTAATAAAATATAAAAAAGTTTATGAAACACATAACATAATTTATCATAAATAAGAAAAAAATGAAAACTAACAAATTATTTCAAAAAAATTAAAAATTAAAAAATTTAGCAATTAAGGCCAATTGTGTAATCAAACTTGTCACAAGCATAAAATGATAAAAAAGCAAATCAGTAATAATTAATACCAAATCTTCAACAGAGGAATGAAAAATGAATCTAAAAATATAAACAAATATTTTTATTTGAGATTAATAGAAAATACTCTTTGCAACTACATATTTCACTGATTTTTTATGATTTTAATGATTTGCATTTTCCATAAATTAAAAGCCTTTTTAATATTAGTACTGAAATACAGCAGGCAATGTTAGATGTTAGTGTTGTTTTATATATAATTATTTATATATAAATGAAAAAAGCACCTTTACCTAAATAAATTTTTTGAAAATATGTGCGAGTGGTAGGAGATATACATGATTATGGGACTAGAAATAAAGAAAACAAACAATATTAATGTAAAACAAAAACTGACACAAATACTATTTGGTGTGATATTTATAAAAAACTAAATACAATTATGTGATATTGTGGCATAAAATATGTTAAAATAAGCTATGGATGCATTTCAAAACTGATGACACAATTGACCTGATAAAGTTTGCAAATGATTTTAAGTAGAATAATAAATGATTTTTGAGCATTTAAAAATCAAATTTTTATTTTAAATACCTATTTAATTTGTATTTTAATTAAAACTGTATATCTTTAATCTTTGAATCAAAAAATGCTCATTTTAAAATCACTTGCAATGAAATATTAATATAATTAGATCACATCCAAAATGTTCATATTCCAACAATAACATACCTGGTTCGCAATGGGTCTGCTGTAGTGGTATCTGGACCACTACTGCTGACAGATGCAGATTTAACATGACCCTTGCCAGGACGTAAAGTATCCCCAGTACTACCCAACCCCCTGCCATGCGGTTAGCATCAACAGAAATAGTTAGTAATTTGGAAAGCATTAGAGGCAAGTGAAGAATAACATACAACAATTCACCAAGTGAAAATGACAAATACTATGAAAAAATGTGTTTGATTGTGACTGAAATTCTTCACTGAATATATAAATATTTAGAAAGGTTAATAATTAGCAGTGAAATGTCTTTAGAAGCGATCTCACCAGATTGATATTTGATGGATACATACATTGGTAGTTGATCAGGAGCAAGGTTCTTTTCCATTGAGTTGGATTTCCCTTCATAGCTGATCGTAGAACGCCGGCCAACTGATCCGCCTGAAGTCAGAGGTTTTGCGGTAACCGTGTTGTTCTTATTGACAGTGCGAGGCTTACCTGGACTTTGTACACCTAATTTAAACAAGTAAAAATATTTAGTTATATAGATCCTATTTAATTTAAAATTTATATGAGCACTTGAGAAATATACAGGATGCCCTTTTTTCAAAGCAACACATGAAAGGGGAACTATGTATCTTAAGGGATACGAAGTCGATCAAAATTAGGACAAAGATGCAAATTTCATTTTTATGATAATTATTAATTTAAAAAGAAATTTCATCTACTATTTTTTGATATCGCAAAAAAAACAAGAGTTTGTGATTTTCCTTTTTGCTTTTTTATTTGAAAACTGCTCTAGTGAGCCAGCTAGGTTCATACTAAAGGGCAAGTGGAATTCTAAAATTCCCTATATCAGAAAAATATCGTACATTCACACAATTAAAAATCCAATATAGAATCCATAAGAAACAAAAGTTGACAGTCGATTATTTATTTTACTGAGAACAAAACTAATAAAATTTTTGGATTCCTCGTTTTAGATTAATAATCAGCATAAAAAAACTTTGCCCTAATTTTTCCAACTTTGTATCTCTTAAGCTCATTTAATGTACTCGCACCGATATAAAAATTAAACACGCAATTCAGATAATTAATAAGAACTGTATACACATTTTTGCATGACAATTAATAACTATACTGCACATATATTATATTTATGACTTTCTTTGTTGCTGTATTTAAATTGGTTTACTTTTATGCATGAACATCGTTTTGTAGCTAACTAATAACTAGTCATAGCAATTCTTGTTTGTCATATTAATGATATCAATTGATTTATATTTTATGAATTAACAAATTCAGAGAAATTTAACAACATGCTTTGATTGGTTTTTGTATAATTTTACTGTAAAAAGTAGGAGTATTTTAAGGGCCTTAAAAAATACATTTACTGTTAATATTTTTTATTTCTTTTCTCCGATTTTTCCCTTAATAAATATTTTAAATCCTACCAAAATTTGATACAAAAATGTAGAGTAGTTTATGAGTTATCGCTCAGCTCATAGCATCCTCTTTAGTATACTTAAAAAATAAATCATAAGCTAAGCGAGATCCCCTTATATAGCGTCGAAAAACGACATCCTGTATAAAAGTTTATATCTTACTGTTCTCGGTGGTTGACTTTGGTTGTGCGGTGGCTGGCCTGGTGTTAATGCGGGCGCTGTTTTCTTTGATGGTGGCACTGTCGATTGTGTTTTGCCTCTTGAAGCCTGATCCATGGTTGTTGGTCTGCGGCACGGCCACTTGGTTACTCTGCGGTCCTGTACGTAAAGTTTCGCCTATGTACATATACATAACGTGTCACATTCATAATTCTTTTATATTTTAATTGTCTCTAGCACTCTACCAACACATGCATATCAATTCAATTTTATAAAAACCAAAAACCAACAAAAATCACCTTAAACAAGTACCTATAACTTTCTAACTTTGCTTCTACTTAATTTCCTGCTCTAAGTAATAATTTTTATTTCTATCGCATATTTAATTAAATGAACTTAAATCAGGTACATGAAATTCATTTAAAAAAATTAAATTGCAAAAAAGTTATGATAGACTTGTGGCTACTGATTGTCTCAAATCTCAACTTTAATGAGGAACCTTATTTTCATCTAGTAGTTTAGTGGACAAGAAGCGTGCTAAGCACCTTGCAAGGTAAGAGTGAACATAATTACGAGTACAAGAAGCTTCTGTAACTCTTACGCCATGAATTTTGAAAGATAATAGCAAAATATACAATTTAATTCAGTAAATTTTGAATTTTAATGAAATAGTTTTAGAAATCGTTAATGCTGATTCTAATGAATGTCGTATAAGATTGAAATTTTGTTTTTTATTACCTCAAATTTAACATTGAAATCATTTACGATAATCTGATGTACTTTTTTTGACAGATTTTAAAATTAAGTATATATTTCAGTATTAAGTTTAATCTTTAGTGTTTGATAAACTTACAGATATAAGTCCATGCTTTAGAAATCCAAATTTTTGTAATAATAAATAAAATTAGATACCAATATGCTTCCCATATTCCTTATTTTAATTATCCTCGCTAGACTATGATCTAAAAGTGCTTATAATAAATTCTGCATACTTAAGATTAGAAAGAGAAAACTTAACTCCAAAATACTAGAATTCTTCTGTTGTATTGAAATTTGAAAAGTATTACTATAAAATATTGATCATTTTTACCCAAAAAAATGTATCTCCTTCTATTTAAATATACAGACTTTAAAAACATGAAACGTTAAAGACTCTTAAATTGCCAATTGAAAGGTTATCATTAATTTTAAGTTAATTTCTAATGTGCTGCAAATAAATGTAATGTATTTTTTTTTAATATTTTGTTTATGGAAGGTATAAACTTGAATTTTTTAACTAGCTTAACAATTTTTTATCCTTAAGAGCATTTTTGTCTAGTATCGCTTCAGAAAAAAATTAATTTTATTCAACCAAGTGTATGGCAAGTAAATAAATTATTATGGTATATACGATTGGATTTTAAAATTTTGCAGATATAGCTTGATTTGCGAATAAGCGTACTTCCATCCCAATTTTTTAATATAATTGTAGTTTTTATTTTTGTTTAGGGAACAGCTTGTTTTTTACCTTTATCTATGACATGTTATAAATACGTATTTAAAACATGAAGAGAATACATTTAATAAAAAAAATTTTTTTTTAAATATGGCATGTCAAAGAATATATTTAACCTTTTACATTAATAGTACTTATTTTTCAAATCATTATAAATAAAAGAAACTGGAAAGGAAGTCGTAAAACATTGCAGATTCTCCAACCTTAACATTATAATGTCTATTTTGAGGTTTACTGTAGTTTGTGTACAGCCCTTAGAAATTATTATTTAAAAAAAATTCTTTCTGAATATAAAAATTCAATTTTTAAACTACAAAAGTGTACAAAGCTTTTTTTTAAATACATAATTTTTTTCATAATTATTAATTAAAAACAGCATATTTTTATGCAATTTTTATTAGAAACTTGTAGCGGAATTTTTTGAGATATTGAAAATTGCGCATGATTAAATATGGTACTAGGCCTGTAATGATATAACTTCTTTCAGGGAAGACGATTTTGAAGGCGTCTTTAGGTTTAGGAAGGAATGCTCCTAAAATTTAGGGCCTAAATGTATACCCAATAAATTTTAGGACACTTCATTACACCTACTATTTATCTGTAAAATAAAAATGTTTACGCCAAAGCAATTGTTTACTTTTCTATAACATTGACCACTATCTTATTTAAAAATACTTTGTACATTACATTTATTCGAATGCTTTTAAAATGATTGCCTGCTAGTAACAATATTCACTGCTTTGATCAAACCTCTCGTTTATTTTTTAAAATATGGTACGAGGTTTAATCAAATTATATTTCATGGTAATAACAGTGTTTAAAGAGTAACAGGCAATAAATACGAGTTGTTATCAATAAAGTACTATTAAGAGTCCGAGCTTGATGAAATAGATGCGCCACAACACAGAGTGAGCGAGGTGCACGGTTTGCAAAAATGATGTATGATTTGTGCCTGATTGGGTGCATATCAACGAACGTGCTCTCGCAAAACACCTAAATGCCAATATATGTTTCGACAAGTCATTCTAATTATTTCGCCACTATACACCGTACCGCAAACCGCACGCCGCTCTTGCTGCGTTTGAGCCGCAACTCCACAAGCCGTTTCAGTTATACAAGGTGTAAGTTCATTCAAAACTATAAAAAGTATTTAATTACAATTTGCAAAAGATTCGACCAGTTAACTAGGTTTTGTAACGTATGGCATTTTTTAATGATAAAAAAACCTTACCTCCACTTGATGCTCTTCTGTTTGGTTTGGCATTCGTTGCCGATATCGATCGATGAACACCTCTGTGAGATGGACTTTGAGCTGTCGGTTGCGCTGCACCAATTGCTTGTTGACCCGATATATTTCTTAATGATAAAGAACTTCCACTTCTACTACCATCACTTTCAGGCTAAAAAGTAATACATTATAAAAATAAGATCCCATTTTTTAAATAAACAAAAGCAACATTATTTATCACAGTTGCAGAGGTAGATGTAAAAACTTGGTGATTTATTTGATAAAAATGTTCTTGTTATTTTTTTTTATTTCTAACTTTAAAAAAGTCTAAAATAAATATATTTATACTAGGTACTTCTGTACAGTTGGTTTCAGTCAGGAGTAGGACACAAAAGGATCACGAATAAATTCAGATCCGCCTGAGCTCAGCCAGCAATCGAGTCTTATGTGTCCTACTTCGGTCTTGAGGCTTATTCTTCGGCCGGTCAAGATCGTGTCGTCGACAACTTTCATCATTTTGTCCTGAAAAAATAAGTCTGTCCTTCTAGTCTCGTCGACGACACGATCTCGACCAGCCCAATAATAAGCCTCCTGAAATAAATTGTACTTCTATAGTATTTCTAAACTTTCTATACTTACGTCTGTACTTTTTCTTCCTAATAGTATGTATGTGGCGAAAACGTCATCATATTTCGGCGTATCAAGCGAACTTTCAATATCCGTTCTATTATATCCTAGGCAGACAAGTGCTTCTATTCTTTTTTGATCTGACATGTCTTGTTCTGGTTCAATATAAGGTTTTAACTCATCGTTTTCATACCTGAGGAAAAACAATTATTCTTAAATCATTATGAAACTATTTTAGTAATTCAATAAATAAAATTTTCTTTTCAACTTAGAAAGTTGACTACCACCGAAAAGCCATTATTTTAGAGACATACAAATTAAAAATCTTTCATAGATAACATTTTTAAACAGATTAAAAAATATTAACCATAGCTTAATTCAAAATGTTTAAATATGATAAATGTGTATATCTCCAAAACTTTGGTAATTAACAATATGTGCCTGATAGAAAACATAACATAATATAAATAACATTCACTACAGAAAACATGTTTACAACTAAAACAAAAATTATGCTTATTTTTTCCAAAAATATCAAATAAGTTTATGCTAAAAATTAGCAAACATCTGGAAAAGTGAAACTTTGTCATTAAAAAAACTATAAACAAAATTTCAAATCAGATATCTATGAAATTTTTAATAAATGATTTTATTAAAAGTAATTATCAATCCTACTCGTTCTATTTTTCTGAATATTTTTAAAATAAAATATATGGTTCAAATCCACTGTATTTCCAAAAACTAGTTGTGTACTTTAATGGGGTACATCTTAAATGTCATTTATTTTTACCCAACTTCGGTTACTGAATCAGCATTAACATTGGCTATTGATACATTTTTTTTATTATTATACTTCATTTTTAAACTAGGAGGAGTGACAAGAAAACACAGTTTTCACTATAAAAGTTACTCGAAAAATAATCAAACAGGTTTTGACAGGAATTTGAGACTATTTTGGCTTTTTATTAACAAAATATGCATAATATACTCGGTAAAAATTCACTATAGGGTGTGGGCGTGTTTTATTCAAAAAAGCTTTTCGTTACCATGGTTTAGTATAAGGGCCTACCGTCAAATGTCAAAACAATGAAGGAGAAAGGAATAATAACCCTGTTGAAGTTATAATTATTATTTATTATAAAAACTAAACTAAAACTAACCATCGCCAATTCGCCATCAAAAGAAACACTAACAGTCCTCTAGCCTCTAGCCCATACAAAAATTTGGCTGTTATTTTAATATTTTCCATTATACTTTTGGAAATTTACTTTAATGTGACTGTTTGAGTCTGAACAAATGCTGATAATTGCTGACAGCAGTTGACAGTATATATTTTAAATACTTGTCGCCAAGACACTCCCACACCCTATAGTGAATTTCAACTAATATACTCTACTCCACCTAGGGCGCGTTCCAGTAATGAACACTAAAGCCCACAACGACCGCAAAATCGTTCTACAAAAGACCGCGATTTTTTCTTTCGTGCATCGATGGCGACCGCAAGAAGCTCACAACGACCATATTTATTCGTGGGTTTCCGTGGTTGTTTGTTGAATGGTGACCTTTTGAGCTAGTGGAACTGGAAAATTTTGTGATCGTGGTCGTGGGCTTTAGTGTTCATTACTGGAACGCGCCCCTAGATGTTGGAAATTCAAAACGCTCCTTCTAGTTCATATTCTAGTTTAAAAATTAAGTATAGTTAAGTTGGATTATTTTGCACAAAATTAAATTCGGAACTACTACCCTTTACACTACACATTATATTCAATATTAAATTAAATAACCTTTAAGAACTACCGAATAATATACTATTATTGCTATCATTAATCGGGTTGTATAAAAAATAAGAGGGTGACCCTGAAAAGACTTCATCTTGAAATTTGTTTTCAATATCAAAATTTTATTTAAAAACTACTGCCAAAAAAAGAGAATGAACGTAATTCGCAGAAAAAAATATGTACTCGGTATATCCGTAATAATCATGAAATTTTGAATTGAAATCCATTGGAACCAATCTGGATTTGGTCATTATATCCATTAACTCATTATGTAAGTACTCATTATAACCAAGTTAGACTGTAATTTCCTTCATTATAAATTAGTTTTATTTAACTCTAATAAAAAAAAATATTTTTTTACGGTAACTGCGATAATACATTTATTGGAAATAGATTTGATTTAAAATTTCCACACTTTTGGTAGTTAACAATATTATGCAACAAAAAGTAAGAATAGTGAAAAAAGCAAATGCACATTTAAACTTAAAGAGAATTTGAATAAATTTCCATATTCCAATTGAAGTTTAAAAATGATCCCTTTTTATATTTTTTATTAGGACTACGTAACATTTGTAGACAAAACTTCTCTACAAACAATAAGTACATACCCAAACCAAAAAAGAATACATTTAAAATACCAGTAACATTAGATGCAGTTAATTCTATGACTGTGGCAACTATTTTGTTTAAGCTATAAGTACTATATAAATTCAAACAGTTTCCATTATCTACAAAAAATGACTCAATAACTTATAATTGGCTACAATAAGACTAGCATTAGTAACATCAACACACCAACAACATCATAGATTAAAAGAGAAAGCACTGACCCAACGTACCCCATATTCATCCACTTGTCTTTCATAATAGTCTCTAAAGATGCCCTTTTCGTAGGCGTAAGCACCAGGAACTTCTTGAGCAGGTTCTCACAATCCGTTGACATATAAAACGGAATTCGATATTTCCCCCGCAGCACCCTTTCTCTAAGCTCTCTCAGCGTCGAACCATCAAATGGCAGACTACCTGATACTAATGTATAAAGTATCACTCCGAGAGACCACACATCCACCTCAGGTCCATCATATTTTTTACCCTAAAAAATAATTTCTTAAATAAAAAAAATACTTACATTAAAAATTGTACAATATATATTTAAATTTGAACAACTTTAAAAGTTTGAAAAGAGGATTAAACACGAGAAAATAAGAATATAAAAAAATTGTCTTTAAATACGAACTTTGATACAGAAATGCATATTATGTAATATGAAAAGGGCAAAAATTATTGTATTACATACTGACCACAAAAAAATGTATGGTTGACTTTTACATCAATTAACATGATAAATTGAAAAATGCATTATAAGTATTAAGTAATGAAAAATAACTAATTAAAAACGTTTATAATTCCTGTCTGTTGTGTGATGTAAACCAGTGGCCCTTGTAAAAAACAATTCATTATTTTGGACTTTAAAATAAATCAAAACCTTTAAAAAAACATATGACGAATATACTTGTTTTTCTATATTACAACACAATAAAAATAAATTAAGCTCTATTCATGCACCCAAATTTAAATTTTTTAGGTTAAATCGATAAATGTTAAAATTAAATGTGGGTGCATAAATAGAGCTTTACACTAGTAGTTAACTGTTAACTACTAATCAATCTTTGAATTTTTACCAATCTTGTTTAAAGTTATAAGGACATAATTAGAGTAAAAGTCATTTTTCCTAACAGTTTTGTATTAAGTATAATTAATGAAGAATTGTTAATAAGAAAAAAAATTACATGATTATTATAATATCCAGCCTTGAATAAACAATACAGTTACTTAGGTCTATTTAAAAAAATATTATTAAAAACTAGTTACTATTCAAGGTTTACATTTATCATTTTAGATGATAAGTTCATGAAAAAGTAGATTAACAAAGAACAGTGTTGTACTGCTTTACTTAAATAAATAAAATATCTTGGTCGTTTTAATTACCTGAAATAATTCTGGAGCTGCATAAGGTGGACTACCACAAAATGTATCTAATTTATTGCCTGGAGTAAATTCATTTGAGAATCCAAAGTCTGCTATTTTAATATTCATTTCACTGTCCAATAATAAGTTTTCAGCCTTTAAATCTCTGAAATAAAGTATACATATTATGAAAAGTTGATTATACATCAAACCTCAGAAAATATTATTCAAGAGCAATTAATTCCTGAGTTTTTTACTTAAAAGGAAATATATTTTAACACTTTGCTTCTACAGCAATTAGTACTAGTATAAAACCGAAACCAATTATTTTTTTTTAAGTTTAAGTAGATGTAAAACACGACTTAATTATTGGTGTTAATCTTAATAAAACCAAATATGGATTTAAGGCTGAATTGAAATTACCTGTGAATAATTCTTTTTTGATGACAATACTGAACGGCAGAAACAATTTGTCGAAATTTTGCTCTTGCTTCTTTCTCTTTCATTCGCCCATGTAGTACCAAATAATCAAACACTTCACCACCTGAAGCATATTCCATAACAAGATAAAGCGTCTTTTCGGTTTCTATCACTTGGAATAATTTGACTATATTCGGATGGTCCAACATTTTCATTATCCTAACCTACAAAATAAAAACAATTATCAGTTAATCTTAGTTGTTCCTTATTATTAAATGATTCATATTTTCAAATTGTAAATAAATTATATTAATAATTTGTTTTTTTCTAGCTTGGTTCTTGCTTAAGAGCATGGTAACTCCTCTAATTAAAAGTTTATCGAAGTCTATCGAAGGATTATCTTAGCTGGAGAAGCCGCACAGACCGCTCTTACGCACACAGTTTTATCATAGCGAGCAACAAAGAGACGTGCTTGTTAAGCTCTCGTGAAAGCCAAATTACAAATAATATTGCAAATAATTAAACAATATACGAGTTGTATTTTATTATAATCCGATAATAGACTAGCAATTCTAACGTCGACTATAACTATGAAATGTCAATAATTGTGGAACAACTAGCAAAAATTAATTGTTTTAGCTATGATGCAAAATGATCATAAAAATTTGTTTACACAGGGTGGTCCAATAAAAACTTCACAAGCACGTTTTTCTTATTTAACTTCAGTTCTTAAAAAATGCTTTTCAAATAAAAGCAGTGTTGTAAAATGAGTTCTTTATATGTTTTGAATTTTTCTCAGGAAATTATTCACCGAATTTTAAAATAAAAGAAGTTGTATATTTGGATATTTTTATGCATTTTGACCCTTATTGCCGTTTGAAATTACATATTAAGTCGATATAAGCTCCCCATTGGGGGTTAAAAGTAGGTAGGAGTTAAGGCTGATTTATAACTTTACATAAAACTTAACATAAACTAACACCACACATTTTTATGTCACTTATTTAAAGAACAAATGAAATATTTTATTAAGACCAATCCTTCTTTCGTGACTTCATAGGAATCGCAAATCGCAAAAACCGATTATTTGCATTCAAATTTCAATATTTTGATAGTAAAAGTAATTCATATCAGTTTGGGACTTAATCGCCCACTATTCCACTAAGGCACACCCCCACTCTCTTTGCAGGAGCGCTCAAATAGGTTCCAGCCAAAAGAAAAACTTAGTTTGCTTGCTTTCATTTTCTTTTTTTTATAATAAAGTAGATTCATCAACCTTTCGAATGGACAGACTCCTTTTTTGATATTTTGATATATACTCTCGTAATTCCCTCTTTAATTATGTGTAAAATTAACGCTTTTTGAAACATATCTAACATAATTTTAAGTTTTTTTAAAAATCGAGTCTGTCTGTTGGAAAGGTTGAACTTTATTATAAAAAAAAAATGAAAAAATATTAAAAGTCTAAAAATGCACCGGGATGATTGCTCTTAAGTTAGAATACTTATGCCTATGTTTAATGTATCATTATAAATCTGGCTTTAATTATTTAAAATCTGTCCCCCAAAAATCAAAAAATTAACTGTTTTAGAATCTTCAAG
The DNA here is from genome assembly GCA_963971135.1 of Stenus bimaculatus. NCBI lineage: Eukaryota > Metazoa > Arthropoda > Insecta > Coleoptera > Staphylinidae > Stenus > Stenus bimaculatus. Next base: position 31,146,111 of record OZ020180.1, read on the forward strand.
ATTTTTTAATTTCTCCTTAACAAATTTTTGATCTTGTTGATTTAAAAAGATTTTGCCATGATTTTACTTTATATTTTTGCAACAAAATATCTCAATTTTTGCTCTCTAGTAAAAATTAGTAAGCTTTTAAAACCAATTACGAGTAATATTTTTGTAAGCTTCTTTAGAAACTAAATTTTGATTAGTGTTCTTTCCTTTTGTTACTTTTTTTAAGATCCTACAAACCAAACATAAGTTCATGTTTCTATTATTACCTTGAGGGAGTTAAGTACTCCCATTAGGTTGTATTGTGATCCCACCTCATGTCACAATAATTTAACAATGGCAACAATAATAAAATTGATTAACAAGATATTAAATAGGTTAATTATTGTTTTTAATTACAATTCATTTCCCTTATATTAAATCCAAGAATGATTTTGTGGGTCATAAGTTTGCTTTGAATGGTATATCAGCTAATAACTTATCATTTCCTGTACATGCATGGGTGGCAGCTCATGAAATTTATTTGAACTGACTTGCACTAGTAAATTAAATTTATGTTGTAAAGTAAAGTGTAAAGTTTTAAATAAAAAATGAAGAAATTAAAAGGCAATTCATGCATTTAACAATCAACTCGTTATAATTTTATTGATAAAGAATCTAAAGATAAATATAAAATATTTAATTAAAATAACATTAATTTGAAGAAATAAAAATAATTCCTTTTATCCAACATTATTTTAAAATAAAATTGGATAAAATTTTTTTTATTTCTTCGAATTATTAAATTATCCAAATCATCGCAAGAAATTATTTTGATTTAAAATAACATTACATTAACGAAACCTAGTTTTGGTATTAAACATGTAGTAATTAGTAATGATTTTGTTGTTTATTAACCCTCTGATGCCCAAATTTTTTTTCTTTCTAATAAAATTACAGTAGGCTACTTTAAGTTCACTAGTACTAAATTTGTATTAAAATTTAACTGAAACTGTACCTGTTAGTCTGAGCACCCAGTTTTATTTGTTTTGTAAACAATCGTCTACAGGCAAGGACGGGTATTGCGCCAAAATTTCAATAAACGGAAAAAATATAAGATTTTATATCGGCCGCCTCAAGGCGGTTTTAGGAACTAGAGGGTTAAATATTATTTATTTATTAATGACAATGAATCAAACTATTGTATAACTAATGTTCAAATCTAATTAAAAATTAGTGACCGACTCAAGAAAATCAAAAACAATATAGAAGATTCAGATAATTAAATTTACATAAATCCTAATGGGGTACTTTTTTGTCTCAATAAATGGATAGGTAAATAGTGTTTCGGCCAAAATTTGAGTTCTGCCACTGCTTAGACCCAAATGGCTCGCCCCGTGGTTTACCTATAAATGTTTATGTGAACCGAGCAACAATGTGGTCCACAGCAAGCAAATTAAATTTTAATTGTAATTTGATTTATACCATTTAAGGAATTAAGGATAAAATTATATAAAAAAGTGCCCAATAGAAGATAAATTCAAAGTTCTATTGTGATTTTAGAAATAAGAAGTGCATATATCAATAATTGTATTTTTAAATGGAGCTATAGCAAATTTGTAGGAAATGCTTTTCAGAAAAGGAATAATTTTAGTAATTAATTCATTTGATTTTTTAAATAAAACATATTTATGTGGAAGGAAAATAATATGTGCTTAAGAAGATAGTCGGTGAAATGTTTGAAAAGCGTACTTTTCGCTAGTAAACATTGTTTTTTGGGCATTTGTAATCAAAAATTTAACAAAAACGATGCCTAGTGCCATTCAAATTGAATTTAGTTTTCATATAGAATTTTTGTTTTTCATGTAGAGTGTATGATAGGGGCGTACTTTTTGAACAATGATAAAAAATGCGTTTTTATAACTGTTCAAAAAGTACACCCCTATCATAAACTCTACATGAAAAATAAAAATTCTATATGAAAACTATATTCAATTTAAATGGCACTAGGCATCGTTTTTGTTAAATTTTTGATTACAAATACCCAAAAATCAATTTTTACTAGCGAAAAGTACGCTTTTCAAACATTTCGCCGACTATCTTCTTAACATTTATTTTGTAACATTTTAAATGCAACACCCCCATTTTTTGTACATATATTAAACATTGATAAGTTTAAAAGTTTAAAGTTTGTCACAAAAGAAATTATACTGAAACTACTTTTAAGTAATATAGATACTTAAAAATAAATAAATACAAACTTTGTTTGTTAATATAGATACATAAAATAAATTATAATTGATGAAATTTATTTGGCCGTTTTTGAGATGTCAATTTTAATAATTTGTAAAGGGTGTTTTTTGCAAATATTTTCATTTTCTTAAATGGCAGGATAGTGAGGCCCAAGAAGAAGATATAAACCTCAAGTTTACTAAATTTTTTTCTAAATGTTTTGAAAAAAACAATTAATGTCTGCAACATATTTTAAACATCCCAATGTATAAAAATATGAATAAAAAACTGGGGTGTTAAGTTTAAATTAAGTAAGTTAGTGTCATTTCTGGTGAAACCGGAAGTAAAACTAAAATTTCTTTTAGTACTTTATTAAATATCAATTTTCATAAATAAAGAAACGACAAGGGTAGCTCTAATTTCGTGTTCATACACAAAAATAATTCTCATATTTATAAAGTAAAGCGAGGCCACCCCCCCAAAGGAATGTATTTTATTAAGAAGTTTTGAATAAAATTAATAAAAATGAGAACATTTTTATTATCCTTTGAGAAAATGCTCGAGCACAAAAATTTTGTTGAACCCATAAAGTAAGGTGACACCCCCCCACCCACCATTATGGTTTTTTTGCCTTTCAACTCCGTCGGCCCCCCCAATAATAAATCCTGGAGTAAACTTTATAATATAATAAAATAATAATAATAAGAAAAACTTACTTCTCTAAATAATTTTTGTAGCGATCCGGGATTAAGTTGTGTTTTATCAATAATTTTAATAGCGACCTCTTTACCGGTGGGTACATGTTTGGCCAATTTCACTTTGGCAAAGTTTCCCTTGCCTATGGTTTTGAGCAACTTATATTTGCCGATGGTTGGTTCCTCTCCTGCCCGGTTTTTCCCCCGATGGGATACCGAGCTGACCCTAGTTTCTGAGCTCTCATTTCCACTCTGCAAAAAAAGAAAGTAAAATATTAATAAAATCAATTTCAAATATTTTTAAACAAGTAGTAAATAAAGTTGTAAAATTTACCAGGTGACCCATATTCATATTTCATAAATAATTTTCAAGTGATAAGGCCATTTTAGGTTAATGTCAATGATCTTTATTAAAGTACTTGGTAATTTTGTCAGCTAATGGTTGTCATTTTCTTATCATTATCATTTTAAACTTTCATTAAGGCTTATGCGTATAAAAATAGGTATGTTTTAATGCAAAAAAAAACGTAAAAGTCAAGTGTTAGTAATTAGTAACCTAACGGATATAACCTTAATATTGCAACGCGTCACTTGACTCATGTTGTCTGCTTTTGAATTTGGACCCAAGAAAACAGCAACTGATAGTACATCATGATTGGCGTATGGTAATACGAAATTGGGAACCTTTTTTACCTCCCACTTGTACAGCTTCTTGTTTCCATAACAAACATAATGAAAAAAACGTAATGCACGCAAAAATATAATTTTTACGTATTGAATGCACATTGCTCATTGCTGTACATAATATAGTTAAAATAGGCTTCAAAAATTGATTATAAAGCCGCTAATAAGATTAGATAAATATGTTAGTTAATGCCGTCAACGAACGAACGAACGAAATACGCTTTTTAAATTATAAAGATAAAACCTGAATGTATGTATAATAAATAATAAGTAATTCATATGTGTTTGTAGGTGACTGGTAGTTGGTAAATAAAGTATGTAGGTACTTCATAAATTATAAGGAAAACTTATTTTTGTCAAAATAAATTACATTATTACATATTACAAAAAAAAACAGATTTTGAATTTGAACTTTGCTGTTATTAAGGGCGCGTTCCAGTAATGAACACTAAAGCCCACGAGCGCAAAATTTTCCCGTTCCACTAGCTCAAAAGGTCACCATTCAACAAACAACCACGAAAACCCACGAATAAATACGGTCGTTGTGAGCTTCTTGCGGTCGCCATCGATGCACGAAAGAAAAAATCGCGGTCTTATGTAGTACGACTTTGCGGTCGTCGTGGGCTTTAGTGTTCATTACTGGAACGCGCCCTAAATGTGCTTTCTACTATTTTCCTATTTTGTATTCAGTTTTCAAAATGTATTGATACTTGATACGATTTTTAGTAACATGCGATGTCTTTGAATTGCTTTATTCTCATAGATAAATTGGATTCGGAGGAATTAAGAAAAAATGTCGTACAATTTCTTTGATAGGTGGGAATAGGAGTACAAGGCAAAATATGGTTACATTTATCTATTATATTATTCATACTTGGTAGGTTATAGATATGAGCGAAAATAATAAAAAAATTAATAAAAATTCCATTTTACTTTATAAAAATAAATTCCATTTTAATTTATTTTCGTTCAATCTTTGAAATAAATCGTACAAGGTACCAACACTGAAAATTTTTTAATTTTATAGTTTTCTTTTAAGTTTTATGGACTCAAAATAGTGGTACCTTTTCAAAGATGATCAAAATAATTATTTGATGGTAATCTTATAACCTAACCCAACCTTAGGCCAAAGTGGTGTTAATTAGCTTTACTTTCCATTTTTTTTTCATTTAAATAGACCTAATAGTTTATGAACTATGGTACAAATTTAAATTAACAACATTTTCTGTGGAAAAAAAGTCCCTCAAAAAAAACTGGGGTTTTACGACACTGAAGATTGGGTGTTTGTAGATGAGTCTACTTTCTACGATATTCTTCTCATCACTTCTTTTTGAGATACACTGTAGTAATTATTTTCAATTGGCCTTTCCCTAGAAAAATACCGAGTGGAAACGAAACACGGGTCAACTTCTTTATTTATCAAAAATAAAAATTTGAAATTTGACTATATTGTATGATTCAAGAAAACACATTTTAGGCACTAAAAGTTTTTTTTAATATGACTTCTGGTTTTACCGGAAGTCTTTATTTTTATAAATATAACACCCATTTTTTTTCAAAATATGAAATTATATTATAAACAGACTATGTTTGTGATAAATTTTTTATTTTTTTTTTTTGAAATTTTGAAATTTTTTTTTTCTTAATCTGAAGTTGATAAAAACTACCAATACTCATTCCAAATAATACAAATACCTAAGGACAATTGTATTTTGTAAAATTATGTAAGAATTTTTTGAGATATTAATTTGTGAATTTTTTTGAATAAAGTTTTTGCAAATAACTCGTTTTTTTAAAGGAAAGATGTCGGGTCACCTGGTTTTTCCAAATGAAGATTTTAATACGATTATTTTGGTATCCCATATGTAGGGTGTACTCAATTTACTTGTGCCAGTTTTTCATATTTTTTGTACTCGGGATTTTTCAAAATTTCAAAAAAATAAAAAATGTATCACAAACATACTGCTTTTATAAAATAGTCTTAAATTATGAACAAAAAAATTAGGTGTTACATATAAAAAATAAAGTTGATGTAACCTTCAGGTTTGTCACTTTTTAGTGCCTAAAATGTGTTTTCTTGAACAATACAACATAGTATTCGAAACTAAGACGTCAAGAAATATTAAATTTTATTTTTTTAGCGTTTATACAAACAGTATTTTCATATAATTTATTTAGTTAAACTTTCTATTTAATTAAACAAAAATTAAAAAATCGAGGAAAGCGCAATTAACAATTTTTAAAATATAGGATGTCCCAAGAATAACGCAAGAGCTCTCCAGTACGAACCTTTCAGGGACCCTCTGAAAAATAGTTTAAAAAATCGTTGTTAAAGAAGCTTGAGCAATTGATCATTGGGAATTCAATTTTTTTTTTATTTAAAATTACCTGCAATAATTACCCGTCATAATTTTCAATTTTAAAAAATAAACACCCGCGATAAATTTTCCGTTGGAGATAATAACAAGGTATAGAAAATACATCCCATTTTTCTGGAGCTTCTTTGCAAATTATGACCAAATAACTGATAATTAATGCGAATCCCTAGAGGGCGCGCGAGTTTGGCAGAAAAAATTGTGAAAAATCATGAAATCGAGCATTAGTTTTTCAGATTTATAATCTAAATTGATTAGGCTAAATCCTGCCAGAGAGTTACCTTCTGCAACCTAGCACAAAATTAATTAGAGGGGTCCAAAGTAAAGGTACTTTTAGATCATTATATATTTTTTTACATTTTCCCATTTTTTTTTCCTTCTGGCAAAAATTAAAGAAATGACTTCTAAATCAACTACAAAAAAATTATACAAAAATGTTGTTCGTACTGGCTTTTATGACTGCAGAACTAAACCACTATATTTACCGTTCAGGAAATTGCTCTTAACAGGTAGTAGATACATATAAAACATTTAAACATAATTTAAAAACTCTTCTATATCGTAAAAGGCATTCTCAGTAAGCAATTCTTTCAATTTTTTTTAAATTTACTATAATTTAGGTATTTAAGATTATTGGGTAGCGCATTATATACCTTAGTACTTAAAATTTGGTAACTTTTTTGTGTAGTGCATAAATTAACTTTTTCAGGAAGTATTAAACTCTGATTTCTGGTCAAGTAATCATGAGGATTTCTTTTATTTATTTCCGACTGTGCAGGTATGCATAGGTGCACAGCTCCATAATAAACAGACACAGTAATGTGAGTATTTTCAAACGTTTAAAATGATCTCTTCATGAGTTCCTCTGGCTTAAGAGAATCATGGTTCTTATTATTCGTTTTTGGGTTAAGAATACAGTATTTAAGTATGATGAGCTTCCCCAGAGAAGTATTGCATACAATAATCTTGATTGTATTTCCGAGAAGTAAATTTTTTTAAGTGTAGTCAGATTTAAACAATGTTTAAGGGAACGTAATTTAAAGCAGGATGTATTTAGTTTCGATATAAGTCCAGAAAAATGATCAGTCCAGTCCAAATTTTCCCTCAGTTTAATGCCCAAAAAGGTAACATTACTGGAAGTGTTAATTACATTACCATTAAACACAATATTTGGATGTTTTGTAATTATTCGTATGAAAAAGCATAAAATAATAATAATAATTTTCTGAAATATTCATTGCACCTCAATTCAACTTCGCTAATTGTAGTCGACGATTCAAAAACTGTGGTGTCGTCAGCGTACATCACTAGAAAAGCATCGTGAAGAAACTGAGAAATATCGTTAATTTACAATGTGAATAATACAGGTCCGTGAATATATTCTTGGGGTACACCCATTGTGACCGGCAAAGCCACCGACCGACTTCACGACCAAACAGATCCCAAACTTTTCAGGACAACTAGCGGGTTTTCAAAATTTATGCTAAATAAAGTTGAACCCCAACTTTGTCTCTTCATATCTCAATTGGTCAAGAGGACTTTTTTTAACTATTTTTCTGAGGATCTCCCTGAAGGGTCTCCAACAACGTACTGAAGAGCTCTTGCGCCATTTTCCAGACACCCTGTATATGTTTCCAAAATTAGAAAAATTTAAAATTAGATTGGGTTAACCTGTTTTTTTTTTAATTTTGTGATCTCGAAAAAATCGCCCAATTTGGAGTTTTCATCGATAATTTTGTCAAGATGAAATCCTAGATACGCCCTTGGTGGGTCAACGAAAACGAAAAGGACGAGTTTTAAAATAGTTAATGAATGATTTTGAGAAAACGCTCATACAGACTTTAGTTTTGGGTTGAGGAAGTATATATTTTACGCTATGAACACAACCCCTAAAATGTTAATATAGCAATGGTGGGGTAAGTAGTACCTCTATTGAAAGATCTTTTTACCTACAGGAACTTATAAAAAGAAAAAGTTAAATCGACCAATTTGCTTTAAATATACATGATTTTAACGTGGTAGTTTTTGAAAATCTTTAAAACAAATCGATTGATAAAGATCCTTCCAACGAGGTATTATTTACCCTATCATGCCTTTTAAAATTAATAATACCCCTTAAATTTTAAGTGTCTTGATAGGGTAAGTAAATACCTCGCCTTTTTACCACAAGTAACACACAAGAAACAAAAGTTAAATCGATCAATTTTTTTGATGCCTATTAAAATTTTGGGGGTTTTGTCTCCATAGGGATGAACCGATTTTTGCATCAGGTGTATTGCAAATTATGTCTCCCTCGAAACTAAAGTTAGCCTGTCCGAACTATTTTAAATGTCATCCGTTTCGTTTTCATTGGCCCATCCTGTATATAAATTTTCAAAAATATTTAACAAAACTGGAACTAGTACAATAAATGTTTTCATTTTATGTTTTCCTGCTTTCTAAGCAAAACTACATTTTTTGAATGTTAATGTTATACATACTGGCCCATCAAAGATAAAAAAAAAAACTTATAAAATAAAATTATTATTACATAATATTTAAATATTCATAAAAATTACATCAATTTAAAATAATTTATTGTAAACAGATTAATTGTCCTTGAACTTTGATTTTATTTACTCACCTGTAATTAAATCCACCTCTTAAAACTTAGTCAAAGTCTTTTGTGGTCATAAAAATCAACTAAATTAAATTTATCATAGCGTTTTAAATTCAGCTTTTGATTTTGAAATTTCACATAGGTAATTTTAGATTTTAAAAAAATATTGAATGTCTCTACATTGTAATTATTAAAATTTTCCATAAAGCGAAAATTTCATTCTCTCAGAACAGAAAATCATTAAAATTATGTTGATGACAAATACGAATCATAAAAAAAACCCTTTTCCACCTAGAAAAATATTTTTTTATTATGACAAAATAGAATTGCCAAATAAAAAGGAGCCACCCAAAATAACTCCTGAAAAGACAATTTAATTAAGAAAAGGTCAATTTTTATTTTCAGAGTGGGGCGTCTTTTTTGAATGAAATTAAAGTTGTCTTTGCAACTTCCTTTCCCGTAGGAAAACCCCTTTTGGGGGTCGATCGACGCATCATTTTAAAGATTTTTTTAGCCTAAAAATAAAAATATGATTTGTTTTCATTTTAATTTAGTCATTTTTAGGACACGTTAAAGAGAAAAAAAGGTAAACAGTAATTTACCTATAACAATATAATTAATAAAAAATATGGTAACTGATTTTTTTCTATAATTATAAATTTTAGTTAGACCATTTGATGTGTGGTCAAAACTTGATAATTTATCCAAATGTCTTTAAAAGTACATAAATAATAGCATTATTAAGAGCAATTTCCTAAACGGAAAATATAGTGGTTTAGTTCTGCAGTCATAAAAGCTAGTACGAACAACATTTTTGTATAATTCTTTTGTAGATGATTTAGAAGTCATTTCTTTAATTTTTGCCAGAAGGAAAAAAAATTGGAGAATGTGCAAAAAAAAAAATATAATGATCCAAAAGTACCTTAACTTTGGAGCCCTCTAATTAATTTTGGGCTAGGTTGCAGAAGGTAACTCTCTGGCAAGATGTAGCCTAATCAATTTAGATTATAGATCTGAAAAAAAAATTAAAATCTAACGAGGGAAACTTGAGTTATGACTGCAAAACTAATGCTCGATTTAATGATTTTTCCTACCAAACTCGGGCGCCATCTAGGGATTCGCATTAATTATCAGTTATTTGGTCATAATTTGCAAAGAAGCTATAGAAGAAAAGTGGGATGGATAGTCTATTCCTTGTTATTATCTCCAACGGAAAATTTATCGCAGGTGTCTAGGAAGATGCTCTTAAGTACTTTTTAAAATTAGTAGGTTAGGAATCAAAAAGTTGCCAAAAAATTATGACTGACCTCTATTCCCATTTAAAAAAAATTGAAAGGGTCGTTCTATTGGGAATCGGGTTGAAATGACAACTTGAATTTTCTTGTAAAAATCGATCTGTCCCGGCGTTTTTACATTAAATTATTTTTTCAAGAGTTATTTAGGGTGGCTCATTTTAAAATGAACACCCTGTAGAAAAATAGAGTTCAGTGTAAATCTTGTGAAATTTTCTACCGCTCCATATTATACTGAACTATGCCCGATATCATTTTTTCGATATTTTATTGCTTAACCAATTTCGTATTTTTTTCCTAATTTTACCGCGTATTCTCATTTAAGCTTTAACGTATTTATATTACAAACATAATACTCAACCGCACTTGGAATTATTATTAACAGTGTCCTTGTAACAAAAAGATTGCATAATTAAAAGAAAAATATTATCACGTAACGTTGTGTTCTATGACTATCAGTAATCACTAAAAGTTCTAATTTTTATCCTTGTCTTTATATAATGATGTGTAAGTATTAATTTTGAATTCGTGTAGTTTATAATTGAAGGCTTTTATATTTTAGTGGATCTGCCAGTCTTTATTACCCAATTTTCTACGTTAGCAGCAATTTTCTAAAATTGGTGCTAGATTATGAATGAATCATTTGTTAAAGTAATTATACATATTTATTAATGTCGCAAGGTAAAACATGTTTAGTCTTAGTCATTCCAACCTTTTATATAAAAGATAATCAAAATCTTGTATACACAGTGGGGAAAAAGTCCAGCATATACCCGCTTTTACTATTTTGTCATTTATTTAATATTTTATCAAAAAAAATTTAGGAAATTAAAAAAGCTCACCATTATTTTAAAATAGAAAAGATTTTTTTGAGAAAATTAAATCTAATTTCTGACTTTAATAAGTAGGTACCTACACTAAAAGTGGCTCGTGTAATATAATTCACGTTTCCCAAAAAATTGTATTTAAATAAAAAAAATCTTATTCTGTAAAATATATTAATTTATAGTTTTCCCATAATACATACATACATAGATATTGTACAACGGCTATGAATTGCTACATTCTTTTTATTTTTCGTTCACTGCTGTTTGCCTTACTCTAATTTTACTGTGATGATTTTTGGGCATGAACGCACCCTAATAACCATACTCATTTAGCAATATTATCCTAGCATAACTTTTCTGAAAACTTTGTGTGTTAAAATTCTTCGAATCAGCGTAACAACAAACCCATATTATTCTAGACTAGACGAACTTTCGCAGAACTTGAGATTATTTTAATTGCTAATTGAAGCTTATTTAAATTTAATACCAAACCTTTTAATTGGGAATATATTTACGACCTCAAATGGTTAGGGAATAGTTATTAATATTGGATCACTATAAATCTGTAATTTATAAAAAAAAACTAACTATTACGAATTTTGTATTAGAAATTTAATATTTTAAAATTCGAATATAGCTTTCATTTTTTCTAGACATCTATATTAAATAAAACTCGATTATTATGAAATTTTGATAAAAAATAAAACTGTTATTGTTTTTTTCATTAGTTATTTCAACGCTTACAATTTTTTAATGGATTCAATAAATTAAACAAAATAATTTATTTAATTTTTGAAATCTAACTTTATTACCGAATAATAAAACGTAATCAGGAAATATTGATATGAAATAAACAATCTCCCAATTACTAAAAAGCAAAAAACTTTTATTTTATAAATGTTCTATTTCACGTAAAAATAAAAATGATACTCGTATACATGTCCCAATAACTCTTTGCTCTTTACACATGTAGGGTAATAAAAAACCTTTTAATTTGTTTTATGCAGTTGATATCACAAAGCTGTTCCATAAAGTAAATAAAAAATAAATGAAAAAGTTTTAATACAAACTTCAAAAGTTTCGCAGACAGCAATTGAAAAAAAAAATGATAATGTCACCTACCAGTAGACGTTGGATGAAAATGTTCTCTTTATATATGTTTTTTTGTTAAATTAGTGAATGTTGTTGTCGAAAAGTCGTTATCTAAAATTAATGGGGTGGTGATGTGTGTAGAGTAGTTCATTTTAACGTTGGAAATAACTGTAGGATTTGTTACCGCACGAACTGGCTTGTGAATAATTTCAATTATTTCTGTTCGCATGCCAGTAACCAATATTTAACCAGAGAAAATAAACAAGTTTATTTCAAACTGACTTTTCGCCTATTATAACAACGAAAGTGAAAATAAATACTACATTACATTACTATAATATTTTATTTTCGTAGTGAGTTGGTTTTTTAATAATTTACTCCTTAATTTATGGCAACATTTTAAAAGCAAGGTTTATGCGAAGGTCGTTATTCGTCGTTATCTGTTTTTTTTTCGTTAAAAAATAGGGAGTAATCACGATCGTGCACTTCTCCAAATTTTGAAGCACTCTACTATACAGTCATTTATATGTATTTATCTGTCAGTGTCTTGCGAGGAGCTTTATGTAAAGTTATGTATGAACTGTCGGAAAATAAATACCGAGCTGAATATAATTTGGGTAACAACTATTTATGACAACTATGACCTTATCACATATAAACAGCACGACAAGCTCAAAACTTATGGGGAATAAAGCCATTTTGTTTATCATTGTATACGTTTTATTTTTTTTATCTGGCAAGATTGATGTCTGAAGTATTTTAGGTATCTATATTATATTTTTATTTTGTTATACATAAAAAATACATAAAAGCGAATCAAAAACATTATGTATCAAGTAGTCAATTGGAAAGATAAAAGAATATGTGATTTTCCTGGATTCTTTTCTACAATAAACTGAATTTATAAAATTGATATTTAAAGTTACACTATGTTTTCAACAATTTCCCTAAGAGTCTCCGGAAATTTTGTTATTTTGCCACTATTCATAAATGATAAAAACTCCTCTATTTAATGTACCATTCACAGTTATAAAAATAGTATTTTTTTGTATAAATCAATGATTTCAGCAGCTTCCATTAGCGAAAGGAATAAAATAACACGACTTATTACGAGACATGAAAGCTGTTAGCTGTTTTAAAATATTTACATCTGTTATTAAACTCTTCACTTACAGTTATAAAAGAAACTTATAATGAGGGGAAGGGTAGATTTATTACAGTTTCAAGAAGAACTTCGGAGAAGTAACTATCAGTGAAATAAACAAGTGTAGGAGTTACGAGTTGATGCAACTAAAATAAGCAATTTGAAAGTTTTGGGTCTTCAGTAGTTAAAACCGAATGTACCCTTTTACTTGGATATTGTAAAAGCAAATATGCATGGTAACGGTTTATACATCGTAATAAATATTTATGTTTCAAGCAATAGTACGTACTAAAAATATGATGAATATACAGGGTGTTTATTAACTGGCGAATAAACTCTTCTTTCGTAGAGAACTGGAAAAAGTAGTGACACACAGGGAAAGATTTTCAAACTTAATCTTTACATAATTAATATACCTAAGAAATCATGAAAATTTTCAGATAATTTTGTTTCTAATACATATTCTATAGGATTATAAAACTAATTATATACCACTTAATTCAAATATTACAGTAATTTTTAAGTTATTCTTCCGGACCGACGACTTTTATTTGTGCTATTTTTTAGTTAGTTATTACACTTATTACCTTTTTTCTTTTAAAATTCATTTAAATTTTTTCTATATTTACATTTTGACCGTATACTTACTACAAAAATAAAGAGTTCCCGAATTTAACCTTTCAAATTGAAAGCCGGAAGAAAGCTTCTTATTGGCGCCAACATTTCTTTTGTGTACCACATTATCGTGAAGCATATCGTACAAGGTGCTCCACGATAATGTGGTACACAAAAGAAATGTTAGCATGTGCGGCTTGAATATCCCTTATTCAGTAGTCAAGTGGGAATGGCCAGACAATAACTGATATAAGTAATAGCGAGATAGAAAATACCTAACGAGTTCAACTAGGAATTTTGTAATTTCACCTCAGGGTAACGGCAGGTGAGGTATATTCCAGAGGGTCAAATTTTGGGAACTTCTCGATTTCGAACAGAATGGTGTAATATTTGGGGAATACAAGATCACTTACAAGGCAAGCGAAGAAGCACAATATTGAAATTTCTGTGTTGTTCTTCATTGATGAACGAGTTCTTGAAACTTAATTACCACATGGTGTACACGTAGACACGTACACTACCTCGTACTACTTTTGGCCTTTTAATTTGTTTTTTTTTTTTCAGAAATACCTCTGATCACATTTGATAAGATAGTTTACACCATGTAGAAACTAACTTTTTTCCACGACTATAGAATAAACAATACATTACATTTTGACAAGTAACGAAATTCATTACTAAATATTTGACATTATTCAACATGCTCGGAGACCAATGGACCAATGACAAAGCTGCAGTATTACCAACCCATTGGGTAATGAGCAATAGATTATGGGTAATTTCATTAATCACTGAGTATTGCCAACCCATTGGGTAATGAGCAATGGATTTTGGGAAATTTCAACCAGAGAATAAAATTTTCATAGAAGAAATCAAGATGTGCCAAAAATACAAAAAAATAACCTCAAAAAATTTGCAAAAAGCACCGTAAAAAATAAAAAAGAAAGTGGAAAAAGTATAGTATTCTACTCGCGGGAAAGTAGCCATTATTCACTCAGACCTCTTACGACGCTCGCCAGCCGGCTCGTGTATCAATTTCGGCCTTCGTGAATAATGGCTATCGTTTCTCGCTCGTTGAATAATATACTATTCAATAACTCGGCTCAACAGACAAATCATCGCTTGCCTCATAATTATAAATGAACTTATGGCAGCATAGACCAGATACCAAAAGTCCACAAGTCTTGAGGAAATTTAGCGAAGAGTTGGTATGAAATCAAGAAAAACAAGCCGCCAGAAGAACGCATTCGAGTGATAGTAGTTTCTCCCAACAACTGCCTAGATTCATTCATTTCAATTCCTGGATTTCATGAGCCCATGATAATTTTATTATTTTCCTTTTGTAATTGTATTAACTAATGACGCAATTTTGTACACAGTTTATTTATTGACAACACTAGACTTGATTTGTTGGTGAAAATTTTAAAACTTGTCGTTTTTCGAACGTCGATATCGACCAACTACTAAACATAATTTAAAGTGTTGGTTACTCATTCGACGTAAAATTTAATGCTCCTTAATTCATAGAATAATATAGAAAAAAATGCCGCAAATTTCGTAGTTTTTTTGATGACCTCGAGTAAGCTTGCGCCGAGGGACCATGCAAAACTAGGATACTTAAGTTCGATGTTAAAAATAGCGGCCAAAACGATTTCCTGCTTTCAAAAATTTATTTTCAGCAAGAAACCCTACTGGCCTATTTGAACTAAAAGTGCCTTCATGATGGTCAATATTTTAGAAAAATGACAAACTTCTCTTAGTCGGTCGCATAAAAAAAAGGGATAATAAATTGAAAAAATATAGTAGATCAAGATCTACTTGCTAAATAGATACCAATAAAAAGGATGCAGCATGAAACATCTAGAAGGAAAACGGAAAGCATTAAACTGTTATGCATTATTAAAATTTACGCCCCGTGATTCAGCTTACTTGATTCATCTTCCTAATTAAATTAATAATATGCTTCCACGTCAAGTTTTTGTTAGAAATTATTAAGGTTAGAATCTATTAATCACCATAATTTTATAACGTTATAAATTAAAGGTTTAAGTTTCGTTTTATAGATTTAATGAATTAAAATAGATATTAGCATTGATATTGGTTAGAAAAAAAGTTGGAGCATAAATTTCATCAATGTCCTTTGATTCCCACGATCGGTAATACCCACACAGTTCGCACAATTGGGAATCGTGCTTTCGCAATTAATTCCAATAGAGTGCGCCGGTTTCCATGGATAAACAAAGCATCGCCTGAGACGCTATTGTTTTCGATAAAAAGTGAGAAAATAAAATTGTCGAGAGGTACCTTTCTTATCCTGGGTCGGCGCTCGATCTCATTCTTCCCCGAGTCTTGAGCGTCAGAGACGGTGCGCGTAAGCAACGTGGGCTTCTTCACGGCGGGCTTCTCCACCTCGCTGGTGCTAGAACGTGCACCGTTGTTGCGGCGGAAGTCCGCCGGGGGCGTCTCGGCCTCCATGTCGCTCACGCCGGGCTTCATGAAATTTGAAACCCCGGCGAAGTTGCTCAGGGGCTTTGCGGCTTCCTGGAATTTTGGTTTTAGGTCGTCGTCAACATCTTTCGGGGGCGGCTTCGGTGAAGCTTTCGCATTTTTCACTAATTCCTCAAAGCGCTCCATGTTTCGATTTTTTTTAACTTCGTTTTCAGCGGAATTTATCAAGTTTGCTATTTGCTCGAGAGGAGCCATGGTGTTCGATGTTTCCGACGTTGGAAACACGAGGTTTACGTCGAGGCGGTTTTGCAGGGGCGTTGTTTGCTCTTCTGAAGGCTAAAATACGCATTTGTCAACCTCAGGCACATTTGAATTGAAAATATGATCATTATGCTTTATTTCACATTAAAATTCAACCACGTATCTTTTGAAAAACATTTGATTTAAAAGTAGGCATACTATATTCAGCACATAAAGAACTTGAAGCAGATATTTAGACTATTTTTAACTTGTACTACTTGGATTGTGTTTTTTATTAATAAACGACCTCAGAAATATAGGTATTATGTGAATCACCTATGATTCTTGATAAGGTATTTTTAGTAAAGATAAACTAGTATCTGTTTTTCCAGAAAGTTCAGGAAGTACAGACGGATTATCAAATTTGAACAGTAGTACTCCAATGACTCCTTACGTTTTATAGATGATCGACATTTACTAGTACATCTAGATTTTAGAACGGACAAGAACCATTTAGTTCAGTCAAATAGTAGTTTGAAGTGGAAAGTTCAGGTGTAATTGTTTTTAGTGGCTTACTTTATGTTTTTTAACCACCTTGAAGTTACATTCGAATGCATTCAATTTTACATTCGTTTCCAAAAAAAAATTATGTATGGTCCTAAACTTGCTCAAATATGTAAAAAACATAATTAATTGAACATTAAATAAAAGGCTTACATTTTTTTGTTTTGGAAATATTTTGAAAAAACTTAAACATTTATGAGAAATTTATTAACTAACTCAAATTACGGGGCTCGTACGGGGGTGGGGATAATAAACCAAATATTTTTTAGCGTATTACATCCATAGTAAGAACATAGTAAAAAATGAAAATTTTTGTTTTGGAAATATCTTGAAAAAACTTAAAATGTTATGAGACATTTATCTTTTAAATTTAATCACGGGGCTTGTATGGGAGTCGAGTGGGGATAACCAAACATATATTTTTTAACGTATTTGATCCTATATAAAAGATCACACTAATAAATTCAATTAATTAAATAAATTATGATCTATATATTTTTTTATTTGGGAAATATATTTTAATAAAATTTGTTAGAAGTTTTTTAAAGAAATTAAATTGAGGGAATGGGGATGTTCAATTAATTATGTTTTTTACATATTTGAGCAAGTTTAGGACTATATAGAATTTTTTTTTTTGGAAACGAATGTAAAATTGAATGCATTCGAATGTAACTTCAAGGTGGTGTTTTTTAGGGTGCTGAACATGAATCTGAAGTTGTCCAACAAAATTTACTTGACCAATATGAGACATCATCAAAAAACAATCTCAGGTTTTTGTTTGTTTTTGGCTTTTAACTTGCAAAGTAATTTTTTTATGTAAAAAGTGATTACATACAATTCATGTTCGTTTCATTTTGTTGTTCGGAATTTTTCGGAAATTAGCAAAAACACATTTTTTACAGTCTAAAAGTAAGCTTTTAACATTTATGATATTTAAAATTTGAGCGCTTGATTTTGAAATTCGCTTGATATTTGAGGTTTTAGTCATAATTTTTTTCCATTGGAGCTTTTTTAAAATTTCTTATTTTTGTACACAGAAAAGTCTTGTGGCTACCATTTTTTTGTTTTTGTAAGTCATAATCATATGGCACTATGGCAGCAGTAAACCTGGCGAGGAGGTGGTGCACCTCTAAAAATTATCAAAAAAACAATTAAGATAAATAAAATTAAATTAAAATAGCGGATGGTGTCAATTTTGAACGCTTTCTACATTTTAATTTAAATTTCAAATATCTTTTTAATACCTACAAAGACTTTTATTTAAATAATATTCTACCAAATGACTTATTTAATTGAGTTTTACATCCTGTCAAGAAAAAAGTATTTCAAATTTGGTACGAGTCGTAACCCACTTAAGGTCAATTGTCATGATTTTTTTTCAATTTTTTGAGAGCTTCTTAAGAAGTAAAATGTAGTTTTATAGGGTGTTGAGAGTAAATGCATTTTAGGGCATGAATTTTCTAAAATAACATATTCCAATCAAAACAATGCTTTTTTATTCTTTAATTTATTCTTTAATTAAAATGCTTTTTGTTGTACAATAAATAAACACAAGTAGTATTCCGGAAACTAATAAACTATACCGTTAAATTTAGTTTAACCTTCGTCGTACTCAGTTAAATAAATTAAAGTATGGGGTAA
The DNA here is from genome assembly GCA_963971135.1 of Stenus bimaculatus. Classification (NCBI taxonomy): domain Eukaryota; kingdom Metazoa; phylum Arthropoda; class Insecta; order Coleoptera; family Staphylinidae; genus Stenus; species Stenus bimaculatus. Next base: position 31,164,523 of record OZ020180.1, read on the forward strand.
TTGTATTAATGTTTTTTTGTGTCAATTTCTTAATTACACATTAAAAGCACTAAATTTAAACATAACGTATTTATTTTAATTAAAAAGCAAATCTCAAGTTAGGAGAAAAAAATAATGAAGTACGTTTGTACCCCGCGCAGTACAACGAGCGTTAAAAATGGACTATAATTAAATGCATTTTCTACGAAAAGGTGATAGATATTTTAGACAACTAAAAAAATATAATTAATCCTTAAAAAATTTAATCGTAAATTTTTACATTTAAACTCTCAACCCCATGCAAACACACTGTTTAAAAGCTCACCAAAAAAATCCGAAAAAAGCATGATAACTGTGTTAGGTCTTGTACCAAATTTTAAAGCTATAGTGTAAAAAAGTTTTCAAATAATTGTAAAATAACATTTATCTTCCTTTTCAAAGTATAATTTTTACTGTAAAATGCTTACTTTTCGTTTTATGTCGAGAAAGCCTATAAAAAATATGTTTTTGCTATTATATTATAAATTAATGATTTCTGCCGAATTTTCAGAGCTTTTTTGAGCGCAAACCACATGTCGTACAAAAATACGAAATGCGATTGTAGGTAGTTTTCTACTCTTTACTTTAATAGAGAATCATTTTAAATTGCTCAATTTGCAAATACTAAAAAGATTTTTTTGTGTTTTTTGATGATTATTGATATTTGCCGAAAAAAAGTTTGTTGGACAACTTTAGATTCGTGTTCAGCACCCCAAAATAACATAAGCTAGAGTTGATTTCATCTGAAGAGAACCCTGCACATAAACCAATTTTTAATTAACTTTAGATTATATTTGTTTATGATTGATGTACGTGATGATGTACCAGTCGTTTAAAATTTAAATTTCTCAATTAATTTGAATTCCTGTAGTATACGAATCGACATAATTTAGGTTTAATAGTACAAATTGTTACAAATCTTAAAATTTCCAATATTACGTATTATACCAATAAATTGACCAGGAATTAAAAGAAATGTAAATATTGGCCCTTGCTACTCAAGTAATAAACACAATATCTTATCAGTCATCAAGAAAAATACAAACAAAAGATAAGTTTTACGGAATGATGACATTGGCAAGCAGTACTTAATAAAAAGTGATAATAATTATTTCCACTTGCTTTTACTGCAAAGGTTAGATGAGGTCTTAGCATTTTCAATTGCCTCAACGATTAAACGATTTTATTCCAATTAAAAGTTCATAGACAAAACTGAACCTTGATTTCTTGAATTGATGACAAGACTCGAATTGCAAAAAATTGATGAATAAGCCATCGAAGGTGCAGTGATGCAGATTAGATAATTCGATAATAATTTTTTTGTAATTATGATAAAAATAATCAATATTTGGTTAATAAAACCATGAACGAATTTTATTTCCGAGCAACTTCCAACTGGATGAAATTTAGTATTTTAAGTTTTTTATTACAGGTGTCTCAAGTTCTTTAAAATTTAATATTTTATAATAGAAGTGCACAATAGTAGATTCTATGGTTGAGATAGTCGTTGCTATGCACTGAGCTCAAGCGTAATGATCATATTAAAGCAATAATAAATCTCATAATGCAATGGACCTGAGGTTGAATTCTGTAAATATTGACGTCCTTATCCTTGACTGCAACATGATTGTTGATCTTGTTATTGGAATAATCAAGTGGAGAACTTCGATTTGGTTCCTTTTTTATGGGGTTTCTTAGAATGTTGTTATTCTCATTGCTTTTCGCATCAGAACCTCCAACAGCATGACGTTCACTGGACTCGCTCCGGCGAACTGTCCTCCTCCCGCACGCATCCCTTGTAAAAGTATCTTTGTAACGATCCATGTATTTTCCTCCGTAGGTAATTTTATCCCTATGCTTTCTAAGTATCTGCAAACCAGTATCGGAATTCTGCTTGCACTTGTCACTCATATCAACACCTATCGAACGTGTACACTAACAACACCACCCGATTAAAAAATACTCTCACAAAAAATAAGGCACACTGCCACATAGGACGTCCATCAATCTTATCAGAGACAGGTAGATAAGGTTATTATCGGTTCGATTGCGCGCTGAAAACCGGAGCGCCCGCGCGTGTCGTAGAACCGCGCACCGGAGAAAGGTACGCCATGAACAAACCGTGCAAAGCACTACAGAGTACCGGAGTACCGGGTACTATTATAAAACGAAGCTTTATGCTTTATGACAGAACAAAAACGTTGTTAGCTTAAATTGTTATAACCAAGCCGTAACATTATATTTCCTCCTCTCTAAGCGCACTTAGCGTGCAACCGCGCATGCGTCTTCATAAGCCTACTTAATTTTTATAACACGCGTGTTAATTTAATTACAATGAATACGCTACATACAAATTAATCGACACACAATTAAACCCCTTTAAAAATAACTTTGTTTGTACACATGTGAAGATTTTCTCGTCATAACCATCAAGGGCAATAAACATTTTAGCATTTAGTTAAATGTTATTAAATTACCAAGCACGTTTCTTACAAATTGGACGGTGGTCTTTCATGTCGGATGTCGGCGAAAGCAGTTACTTCTTTCTTCAATATTGTTTATTACTTAAGATTACGGCAACAAGCGCACTACATGCTTTGGTTAATAATGTAATTGTGTGGGCAATTAAAATTGAGTTGTAAGGAAGTTTAACCAAGGACGTAGTAATTTTAGTCATTACCGGCTTACGTACTTTCATGCAAAATTTCTTTTTTGCTTATTTACAACCTGCAACATCCGCGTGGTTATATAAAATTGCCCAAAATTTTGTTAATTACCAAAAAGAACAACAACTTAGGTAATATTGTACTACAATTTTGGGTTACATAAATGACATTAACGAAAATACTCAATCATCATTAAAAAACTATTTTTTTCGATTTATAAAATTGTATTTAGTTACTAAACACGGTTTATTTAAATAATGAGTAATTGAAGGTATGGGATGTATGTAGGTACAGTAATTCAGAGGGCAGTATCAAATTCCGCCACGTAATCCCAAACAACGGAACGTCCAAGACCCGAAATTTTAATCCTGTAGGCAAATTCCGCCAGGCCCGTTCCAGGTAATCGAAGGGAACTAAATTTTTCTAACACTATAACCTCACCAAATTACAATGTATATTTTAAAAATCTTTTCCGCATCAAAACGTATCAAACTCAAGCCAAACCTAAACTAACCCGACCACCACAGAATGTATTTTAAAAAACAATAACCTAACCGAATAAGTCACAAAGTTAGCTGTGTACTATTAAGATTATTATACAGGGTGTCCCGTTCGTGGTTCACCAAACGTCAAGGTTAGAAAGTAGAGCAAATTTTATCAAGAAAAAACCAAAAAAGTAGGGGTCTATCTTTTATGGTTTGAAAGTTACAGGGGTTTGAATTTGGCATCGCCGGTTTTAGTCAGAAATCAGTAAATGATCAATAGTTGCTTAATAATCAATTTTTATAAGCTTTTGAAACAGTTGTATTATTAAATAATAACAAAAATGAAGGCGCACCTCAATTGTAACTAACTATGCTTAGAATCAATTCTCATAAGAGTAAGTTTAGAAGGCTCTAGTAAGTGCATAAAAAGAGTTAGGGTTTCAACATTTTTCATAATTTCTAGAGAATTTAACGAATTTTTAGAAAATTAAAAAAAAACACGCCCTTAATCGGTCATATCTTGGAGAAAATCTTCAAAAACTGCTAAAAAGACAATTTTTTGTGGAATTTTTTTCTTTTCGATTTTTTTTAATACTTGATAAACGAATTGTCTTTTATTATTGTTACCAATGGAAAGAGGATACTTTCAGCTTTAAAATTATATTTTTTTAAAATCTTTTTACTAAGCAGCTATTGATCATTTACTGATTTCTGGCAAAAACGGGCGATGCCAAATTAAAACTGTAACTTTCAAACCATAAAAGATAGACCCCTACTTTTTTGGTTTTTTCTCGATAAAATTTGCTCTACTTTCTAACCTTAATGTTTGGTGAACCACGAAAGGGACACCCTGTATATTTTACATTTTCCTATAAAAAATTAAATTTAAAATTTATTTTCTCAAATATGGATCATTATTTTCATCCTTTCAAGTAGTAGTGTGGCGTACTTTTCCTTACCCCTTTGCGGTCAATATTTTATCTCTGGCGGATTTTACCGCATCGTTAATTCCTTTACCTGATTATTGGCGCAGTTTGGAACGCCCAATTCAGAAACGGGTTGAAATTACATAATCCAATAATTATGCAGCCTAATTCTCATTTATACATGTAATGGGATCCATTTTTAAAATTTGTAAAAAATATTTTACGTAACCAGTATCCACAGAGTAATAGATGTTTTCCCAATTTTCAAATACATAGTTGAGTCTAACTGAATATTATCGACAGTGGAAAGGTAAAAGGTTGTAATCATCAATTTGGCCGAATTCTGTTTATTACACGAAGTGAAAGATTCCATTCATAGTTATAAGTTTTTATTTTCAAATACTGTAACGTTGAGGCTTTGTGGGAATTAATCTTTTACCTTTTCACCGTCGTTATTATTTAATTACTATATGAATAAAATTTTTTCACAAGAGCTACACATTTTAATTTTATATAATTGTGACGTCACACCACACCTGCTAATCTGATTCCCCGCAAAGCTCTTTAAACTGTTTTGCCAATTTTAGACTGTGTACCAAATTTTATTTTGAAATCAATAGTTCATTGATGTTTTCAATAAACGTAGGTAAACTGAATAGTAATGGAGAATTCTCAATAAAAAAAAATATATTCAATAAATGAGAGCAAGGGAATGATAAATGCATATTACCTTTATAACACAAAATTGGGTTTTGATGATATAATATTTCCCTGCTATTACTCGCATAGTTTAAAATGAAAACTGTAAATATCTTTTTATTATACTGCTCAATATATTTATGGCAAATCCACATACAAGAAATGAAATTGAAATTTTCTTTGAGTTTGAAAAAGACCTGAAAACCGAATATGTGCACTTTTACTTTAACTGTTTTCCTGATTGGTATGTAAAAATTGTCCTTGGTCAGGATTCCAACGTGGGACCTCCAAATCTCATGTTTGGTGTGATAACCACTACACTACCTAGGATCCAATTTCGAATAAGTTCAATTTTACATTAATTATTTCTTCACAGTTATTATAGTCTTTATATTATCTTGGATATATCTTTAACTTGATGAGGCTGAGGTGATAGTGAAACCTCTGAATATGAATAAGGTATATTTGTGCTTATATATTCAATAAAATGTTTAAAATTACTTTTCTGATTGTTAAAAGCTCTAAAACTTTAAGATATCCATCTGGTGTCTAGAAAATTAGTTTGAAAACAATCCATATAGAATTACCAATATATAATTTCTTTAAACGATATCTTTGAAAAATTTAATTTTTGCTTCATACCCACTTATCATTCTGATGTTCTTAATGTCAGGTACACTAATTAAAAAGTATCTAGCACATATTATATTACAATTTTTATCTCAAGACCTATTCATACCCATACCATACCCTAAAATTGTTTTATTTTAAAAATACTTCTCTATTCATATTAAATAAAACTTCTACTTTCTTCGAATAAATCAAGTTGACTCTACAATTTCTTGTTTAAAGAATGCTAGCCTAGCATTGCTGTAATTTGGTCGTCCTCGGTTGAGGTGGCCAATTTCACCATACACAGTAGCAAACCCACAAAAGGTAAATATGTATACTCGATTTTATGATCTTCCAAAGGGATTTGTACGTGACTAAATGAAAAAGCTTGTGGAATTGTACTGCCGGGAAGTAGCCTCAGTATATGTATATAATTTTCACATGAGTATGTCAAGAAATCCTAAGCTAACATGTTGGTTTTTTAGTTTTTCCCACATACGCCACCCATTTTTCGTCAAGTAACTACAAGGTCATCAATAGTGCAAAATGTTCTTACATAATAAAAATAATATATCTAAATAATCATATCTAATATCACGAGTGGTCAAATTTAAGTCGAATATTTTTCATACATTACCACTCATGTCATTTGGGGTTAAGTTTTAATTTTTAACCCCAAATGACAAGAGTGGTAATGTATGAAAAATATTCGACTTATAATTTGAACAAGAGTGCATATTTAAGGGACTATTTAACGAACATTTTTCACTTTTTTGTGCAAAATTTGACAACCAACTTCAAACTTATTGAAATTTGACATTAACGTCAGAAAATAATCGCTGATATTTTTGACGTTTTACTTGTCCCAAAAAATAATCACTTGTGAGTTGAATAGTCACAGTAATTATGAGAAAATATCTTACAGGTCATCCTAAATAAGCAACTATTTATTCTTATTCATACCTCGCGTACTTCTTTAACTTGAAATCACAGGTAATTTTACTATTTTTTCATGCCGATTATTATAATTTATAAATTTAAATGCGTCCATTCTCAAGGCTTTACTTTCGACAAAAAAATATTCTATGAATACTTTTAGGTAATAAATTGACACTCAGTTGTTGCTATTTACACCTCATACTTTCACGCTAAAAGTCTTAAAGATTTTAGATTAAAAATGATCTTCGAGATATTTTTGAAGTAGAAATTCTAACTATAATATCTTCAGCCAAGATACATCTTTTATTGTAGCAGACACAGGAAGTCCTGAAAATATAATTTGTTAAAAAAATGTATGAAACCTAACCATGACAAATTTAAAAAAATATATATAAAGGTCTATTTATGTTCAAAGATTTATGATTTAACATTGTAGAAAATTATAGGATTTATGCCCCCGGTTTTAATAAATGGTAAATCTTAAATTTTAATACTTAGGTCTGAAATCTCTAAGCATAAATCATAAATTGTAAGTCTTAAATCTTTGACCATAAATAGACCTTTATTCTTAACCGTTTTTTTCATCAAACACAATAAGTAATTTGTTTAATATTTAATTATAAAATTTAATCTTTTACAAACTGTTTATTTTAAAAAGTGATGATAAAATATTATTTTTTCTTTGTTTAAATGAAGTAATGAAAATTTTTAATGAGTACATTGAAACAGAAAATAGAACAGGTTGACGAGTTCCACTTTCAAGCAGAAACCTTATCAAATTAAAAAATGATGCTAACGCGTTATTTCCATTTATTCGTCTTTGTTATTTAATTAACAATCGTGAGCAACGCTCAAGTTTCATTTCAACTCTGGTTGCTTTAAACCTCATTTTAAACTATACCTAATACTTCCTTTATAAATTATTCAAACCGAAACTTAATTAAAACTGAAACTTTATTTTAGGTGTCATTTGTTCCTTTGTTGTAACAAATAATTTGTGATAAAAGTTTCCTGGTAAATGGGAACTCATTAAATGCAAACAACGTTAAATTAACTGTTTCATTAATGTTTAATAGTGGATTATTAAATTAGTAATTTTTAGCAAATTCATTAAGCACAGTAAATAATTGCTAGTATCAAGTGATAAGACTTACTGTCTATACTTTATCATCGATGTTTTCTCAATATTCGGGTTAAGTGGAATTTGCTGTAAATTAAATATTGCGATTTATGTACAATTTCGCTCACGTATGCTGGTCGTAACGAAATAAAAGCTTTGATTCGATAAATTGAATAGCTTTGATATTTTACAAAAGTATTGATTTAGCCTTTTACTCCTAAAATGAAGAATAGAGAGTATAAATCGTATTGATGCAATTTGCAGAAAAATCTATTCCAGTAATATCGCTGAATCGAGATGAAGAATATAAAACGAAAAGAAAATGAACTCGAATATGAAGAATAACTAAATATAACTCAAAAGTTATAGTTTTCAGGGAATATTTTTAATTTCTAGCTAAATTTGGAGTTTTACTTTATTTTATTTTTATTTCAAAACCAGTAAAACAAATAGTATATTGTTTTATTATGAGTTAAAGATCATTTTCTCCGATTAAGACATGCTACTTCAAACGTCGAAATATCGTATTATGCCAAATAGGCGGAGTAAAAATTACATTTCTGCTCCTTGGTAAAGTAAACGGGTATTCTACCTGATTAACGCCATAAATGTACGAACATGACCATCGACTCAACAAACAGAAAAATGACTTGATAAAGTCTGTCAACCATTACAGAAGGCTGTACTTTAATGACATGTGAAGAAAAAATATATTATGATAATAAATTAAAACTATACATTTTTTCAATTCTAAGGATTAAAAAGGTTTTCGAAAATAACTTTTTCCTAAAACATTCTATGACACTTAGATATTCCAATACGTATTAAAACCGTCATTTCTTTGGTTTACTTATTCGTCTAATTTTTTCTTTTAATTAGTTAATGCACAGCCACGTATGTCTGCTTGTGCCACATTTTGAGTTACAGTTGGTGACAGTGAAATTTAAGTATTGAAGTATTAAATTTACTTCACTATGAACTATGAACATAATATTTTGATATTTTGGTCATTTGAAGAAAAAATATTAAAATAGCATATTTAATAATAAAACAATATACTTAAACAAGATTGTTTATTTCAAAAATTGTAGGTCCACCTTAAGGCCCCGTTGCACAGTTGAAGCTTAAGCTTCAAGTGACACTTAAACATAAAAAATCATAGATTTCCTATTTCTATCATTTTTTAGTTTAAGTGTCACTTCAAGTTTAAGCTTTAGCTGTGCAACTAGGCCTAATAAGATAAAAATTATTAAAATTTTTGTTTATTTAAAATCCATAAGTAAAATACCAATTTTAAAATACACACCTGCATGTAATAAAAATGATAATAAATTATCAGAATATTGTATTAATATTGATTACTAGGGTGTGAAAGAGAAATTTTAGTTAAAAATAACGCATACCTCATAACATTTTTATGATTACGTCAATAATAATAGATTTTTACAAGGTTGGTAAAAAACACCTAATTAAAATGTCTAATTATTAAGATAAAAATCACACAGTGTCATACAGCATAAATAATGACGCAAATGTAAAACGGTTGTAGGTACTTAAATTTTACAAAATATGATTTAAAACAACTGAAGCAAACTCCTGTATAAAAATTATGCACACCCCTGTATAGCACTCAACAAAAACTTCAGTTATATTATACATACATATAGTGCTTCAAAAAGATTCCACTTTAAAAAAATCTGATTGCTAACATGTGATTTGCGAAATTAATTAGTAATTTTCATCTCAATTATTTATAACTGTACATTTCCACGAAGTAGTCATGAATCATGTGAGATCATTTCACGGTATTGCCTCCAGACAATAAGAAGCTATTACCTTTGGCAATTATTGCAAACCCAACAAATTTGAAAGTAAATAATAAAATATTTCATGTTAAATAACACGTTTTTATTGGATTATTTTATTTTTATCAATAATCAACATAATAAATTTAAATTGTGTAACTCAGTGTAACTACTTTAACATAAAAAAAATTAATAGCAATTTATCTTCTACTTATGGTTCATTATAAGTTCATTCAAGTTTTTTTCAATTCAAATATGATTTTAATTTTCAATTTAAAAATGTTAATAGATAGGTACTTAAATTAGGAAACTTGAAAAGATTTGATTTTTTGCACTTCAAGGTCATTGTGCATCACAAAATAATCTTATCATATTAAAGTTTAATTTCAGATTTCAATTGTGATAATTATCAAAGCATAGACCGTCGTGATCTTTGAACGTGTTTCAATTAATAAAAGAAGTTAATAGCTGGTTTTAATTATTGCTTTACAATTAAAATTTATGATAACTCTTATTTGTAGGATGAAAACGTGTACAGTATAACAGTATTATCCAACTGGATCACAAAAAAGAATTTCAAATACTTTGTCTGCAATTGTTTTTTGCTTGCTCATGAATTATTTTAAATGTTTTTTTAATGAAAACTTTATAATTTAATGTAATGTGTCAAAGCAAATTCATTCCTCGGTTCTAACAGAATAATTAAACTTTCTAGATCATCTTACATTACATAAGTGGGGTAAATAATACTCGCACTCCATTTTAAATTGCTGCAAAGCAGCACGAGAGGTAAAGCAATATTGTTGTTTCGTGGAGACAGGGGGCGCTAGGTTCAGATTTTATGGTTTACGTTTCCATGAAATGGATGTCTTTCGGATAATTTAAACCAAAGTGTTAACCACACGGTAAAATAATATTTTCCTGGTAAAAGCACACATGTCAATATTTAATTCCTTATCAAATCATTACTGCTGTATTAGTCATGGTTTTTCACATTTTCATTTATTATTTAAATATATGTTTAATTTGTTTAGAGTTGACGCATGTCTCAATGTATATGGAACTTTACCGGATTAAAATTTTAAGTAAATAAGCACTTACGATACCAAAGCAGTTTGAAGTGAAAAATTACCTGAAACAAAAAAAATATATCATTAAATACATAATGGAGTAAATGATCAATAAATATAAACTTCGTATTTTATAAAAAATTGTCACTTGTTTTCGCGAAATACTAGATTTTATATAATTCACAGAATAATAGTAATTTTTAATTTTTGCAATTTCAAATTAATGAAACTGTCACCTTCTTCTACGAAGTTACATATAAGTTATATGAGTATAAAAGATAATAACATTGCAATAATTTGCATAAACATTCAGAACAATGTAATTTAATTTTTTTTTTTAACTTTTATGGTTTCCAGCTTTCTGTGGCTTCATCAGTATCATACCTCCAGTTAGAGGGTAGTAGGTAAATGTAAGTGCTAAAATTTTTATTCATACATATACTTTTCCAACAAATTTCTAATTTTGTTCGGCTAATTTTTTTAAGGAGTATACGAAATAATTACAAGGAAGACTTTTTATAAGGGAATATCTTGTACACTGTTTTATCAGTTGGCATAATACATAAGTAGTCCAGTCAAAGAGTCGGAAAAATGGGGTGATAAATGCAATAATCCTTGTAGAAGATTTCTTGCTTTGGAACTGTTTAGTGTGATGCTAGTAAGAGTTATTTATGGTTTCGAAACAAAATATGTCGAGGCTAAACTTTCTGAAGCCAAAAACCCACGAAATTTTGAGTTTTTTGCTATAGTTCGGAATCGAGTGATCCTAGCTTTCTCAGCATTTTGAACACTTTTAGAGAGCATAAAATGCTTTACGAATTCCATTTGAAGGATTTTTTCTACAACCATTACTAAGCGCGGTATAGAGCTCTTTTTCTAGCTTGTGAAAAATCGCAAAATCCAACTTTAGACTCAATTTTTACCTTGTTAATACCTTTGAATAAACAGTCAATGTGTGCAATGAACCAGAGGCTACTCGTAAAAAAAATCGTCAGGGCTGGAGAAGAATTCAATAGCACTAAACAGTAGATGCATCAGCAGCAACAAACGTTGAACATATTGCGGTTCCAGTTGTTTGCAAAATCTGTCCCAAAAAGCAATAGGGGTGGATTCGTAGTTTTGACGGTTTCCTTCAGTATATTAAAATGAGCCAAATCCAGCTCCTTATCCTTGCTAGATGCTGTTTTGTGCAACTGTAAAATAGGTTGCAGCAAGACATGTATCCGCCAAAATGCAGGCCTCAAGTGGTCATCAATCTGTAAAAACTGTAACGGGGTCACTTGTACCCACAGACTGTCTTCGCAATTATTTATTCACAGGTATTAACAAGGTAAAATAATGTAAAAATGGGTTATAAAAGTTATAAAAAATGCTTCATTATCAAATAGCTATAGCGCGTTTAGTAATGCTTGTAGAACAAATCTTTGGAATGAAATTAGTTAAGTATTTTATGCTCTCTAAAAGTGTTCAGAATATTTTGAACTCTAGGATAGCTCGTTTTTGAACTATAACGAAAAAAACTGCTAAAAGTCCAAAAATTTCGTGGATTTTTGGCTCCAGAAAATTTATCCTCCAGATATTTTCTTGGGAAACTAAAAATTCCTATTATTGGCTTCGCCATAAATAATTTAGAAACATAAAATCTTCTACCATGATTATTGCATCTATTAACGACTATTTGACTGGATTATAACTTATCTTCAACGTTTCGGATGCTGTTTTGTCTATGGTTTCGTGATAAATGATGATGTAGTCATGATGTAGCATTTGGCCAATCAGAACAAAAAGATAACTAAACATTTGTTCATTACTCAAAACCCAACTAATTAAGTAGTGTTAGTTTCCAGTTAGAACAGATGCAATCCTTGAAAATATAATGACCGCACTTATTTAATTTCATTTTAATAGCTATTGATTTTTTATTACCAAAATTGTAATCCATACTAAATTTACTTAAAATTCATAATTTTTAACGATCCAATTTTCTTGCAAACACCCACTCTTAAATCACATATTTATTTTTTTCCAGAAAAAGTAAAATTAGAAATTACATTTTCAACTAAAAATAGATTAAATGAAGCGTATAGATACAAAAGACATTTGACTCATAACTAGTAGTTAAAATTACCAAGCTAACTAATCAAGTTGCAGTTTTGTTAAGAAATTCGTATTTATTATTTTAATAAAGTAGATGTTTTATTCAAAAATATTTGATTTATTACTAAAAAATATTTTTTCTTCAAACGTCAGTAAAATGTCATGTTATACAGGGTGTCTCTAAAAGGTCTGTACAGAATGATACCACATATTCCTGAGACAAAAATAAGACGATTTAACCAAACTTATCTCTATCCAAAAGTGCTTCGTTAAGATGCCATCGACCTTCAAAGTTCAATTTTTTTTTCTATTTTAGTTAATTACCAATAATCCGTTCAAGCGATTAGAATAAAATTTAACATGTGATTATTTTATGTAAAAAGCTATTATGTAAAAACATGTTTGTCTTTTTGGAAGATATGCAAGTGGTCAAAAGTCGGTCATCAGGAGCTTGAAAGTACTATAACTTTTTAGTGGGCTACCAAAAACGCTTGAAACTTTTTTCTCATCTAAACAGTCTAAATTTGAACACATTTTGTCTCTTATAACATTTCTCTATCTGCTTAAGTTTAGTCAGAAAAAAATAATTTTTATTTTGTACACAACATAACCTACTTTCACCATCATAAATTTGTCTCCAAAAGGTCTGTACAAAATAATACCATATATTCCTGGGACCAAAATAAAATGAATAAACCAAACTTATCTCCATCCAAAAGTGCTTCGATAAGACGCCATCGACCTTCAAAGTTCAATTTTTTTTCTATTTTAGTCAATTACCAATAATCCGTTCAAGCGATTAGAATGAAATTTAACCTGTGATTATTTTATGTAAAAAGCTATTATGTAAAAACATTTTTCTTTTTTGGAAGATATGCAAGTGGTCAAAAGTCGGTCATCAGGAGCTTGAAAGTACTATAATTTTTTAGTGGTCTACCAAAAACGCTTGAAACTTTTTTTCCATCTAAACAGTCTAAATTTCAATACATTTTGTCTCTTATAAAATTTCTCTATCTGCTTAAGTTTAGTTAGAAAAAAATAATTTTGATTTTGTACACAACATAACTAACATTCACCATCATAAAATTGTTTCCAAAAGGTCTGCACAAAATAATACTACATATCCTTGAGACCAAAATAAAAACTTAAACTCAGAATTTGGTCCTCTATAACATACTAAAATTTGATGCGATTCGGGGTGAATTTCGGACACTGAGGGGATGAATTCGATTTTTCGTTCGGGGTGGAATAACTTTTTTCTGGGTTGTCCGATCAAAAAGGGACAATTAAACTTTTTTCTTAAAATTTTCTCCTCCTTCCACCTACAAAATTTCAACTCGATACGAGAAAAATACCTTCCACGTTTCTTACGGTTTTAGTATTATAGAAGAAAGAAGAATAACTAAAATTATTTCAACATCAATTTTATGCAATTTTGGGAGTTTGTATTTTTATTTCTTAAATTACTCAGATAAATTAATTAGGTAGCATACTTCCGATAATATAAATATCTCTCAACCGTTCTTACGTATTCGGGAGCTAAATAGCGCAGGTGTTTTATAAAATAGAGTTCTCGCTTACGGCTTACGCAGCTGTTACACACTCAATGGCAAAGACACGGTAAACGGTAAAGCACGACTTCGCGCGAGGCACGAGTTGCGAATGTCTCAGGAGTAGGCACACCCGCCTTACAGTGATTGGCTCGATCATTTTTAGCGAAGCTCCACAAAAGTGGGACGTCTTACGGGGTCCCCTCTAGCCCCACACTGCCGCTGAGTAAGTCACCAAGCTGTATAAAAAGGCCGTTAATCTAAATGAAAATATTTTTCTCTTCAGTACAACGCACATTTATCATTTTAAAATGGTTTTGAGAGGGTATGTACAAAACAAGTTGGCTTTGGAATTGAAGTGTCATTATTTTGTTTCACTAAAGTTAATGCTTAATTTAAATTAAGGTAAATTTGTTACAATTATCCTTATTTATAATGGCAGTTCCATACACTTTCGAAGAAATGACGGATATGTTATTGGTGTTTGGATATTGTAATAGAAATGGTCGCGTAAGTGTTAGGGAATATCGTGAAAGATTTCCAAATCGCAGAATACCAAATCATCAAACATTTTCCGCTGTTGAGAGACGTATTCGAGAAACAGGCCGATTTACTCCTCAAACTGCAGATTGTGGACGAAAACGAACAATAAGAACTGCTGAAATTGAAGAGGATATTTTGGAAAGAGTTGCTGAAAACCCAAAATTAAGTACCAGGTGTTTAGGTTTTCAAATGGGAGTTGGTAAAGACATTGTAAATAGAGTTTTGAAAGAGCAGCAGCTTCACCCATATCACAACCAATCGGTGCAGGACCTTTTACCACCCGATCTTGAACAACGTCTTCAATTCTGCCAGTTTATAAGAGACAAGAGAGCTTATAATCTAAATTTTTGTGGAAAAATTTTATTCACAGATGAAACTTGTTTTACAAGAAGGGGTATAACAAATTTTCACAATGAACACTTTTATGCCGATGAAAATCCACATGCAATAAGAATAAGGCATTTTCAACATGAATTTAGAATAAATGTGTGGGCAGGAATCATTGGAAGTGAATTAATTGGGCCCGTACGTTTACCACTTCGACTCAACGGGGATAATTATTTAAACCACATACAAAATACTTTACCATTACTATTGGAAAATCTTCCCCTGGATCTTCGGAGAGAAATGTGGTTTATGCATGATGGGGCTCCTCCACATTTTACATTAAATGTAAGAAATAATTTAAACCAACAATACCCAAACAGATGGATCGGTAGAGGAAACGATGCTCCAGTAAAGTGGCCACCGCGATCACCCGACATAACACCTATGGATTATTTTCTATGGGGAGCTTTAAAAAGCATGGTATATTCCAGGCCTATAGCTACGGAAGAGGAGTTATGGGAAGCAATTCAAAATGGAATGACTATCATTCGAAACAATTTTAAATTGCTGCAAAGGGTACAATTCAATTTATTACGACGTATTAATGCATGTTACCGTCAAAATGGAAATCATTTTGAACATTTACTTTAAAAATTGTTTTGTTAATAATATTATCTTGAATTACACCTAGTTTTATTTTTATTTGGTTATTATTTTTTTGGATAATAAATGTAATTTACTGATTTATTGAATAAATCAATACGTTCAGCCGTAATAATCGATATAACAAATTTTAAAGGTTTTGGAACGTACTGCCGGTCAAAGAAATAAAAAATATTTGCTTATGGATAATTAACTTTTAGCAGCCTTCGTCATAGTTTCAATTATTTTTTACAGTCAATATTGTACAAATTGATCTTTGTTAATTTGGAAATAAATATTCTGAAGAACTTTGGTGTAGCCTATTTGCATTGAGATAAGTTGTTCTATTATTAATTTATAAATTTTGACTGTCGATGGCGTCTTAACTAAGCACTTTCGGATGGAGATAAGTTTGGTTTATTCATTTTATTTTGGTCTCAGGAATATATGGTATTATTTTGTACAGACCTTTTGGAGACAATTTTATGATGGTGAAAGTAGGTTATGTTGTGTACAAAATAAAAATTATTTTTTTCTGACTAAACTTAAGCAGATAAAGAAATGTTATAAGAGACAAAATGTGTTCAAATTTAGACTGTTTAGATGAGGAAAAAAGTTTCAAGCGTTTTTGGTAGACCACTAAAAAGTTATAGTACTTTCAAGCTCCCGATGACCGACTTTTGACCACTTGCATATCTTCCAAAAAGACAAACATGTTTTTACATAATGGCTTTTTACATAAAATAATCACATGTTAAATTTCATTCTAATCGCTTGAACGGATTATTGGTAATTGACTAAAATAGAAAAAAAATTGAACTTTGAAGGTCGATGGCGTCTTAACGAAGCACTTTTGGATGGAGATAAGTTTGGTTTATTCATTTTATTTTGGTCCCAGGAATATATGGTATTATTTTGTACAGACCTTTTGAAGACAATTTTATGATGGCGAAAGTAGGTTATGTTGTGTACAAAATAAAAATTATTTTTTTCTGACTAAACTTAAGCAGATAGAGAAATGTTATAAGAGACAAAATGTGTTCAAATTTAGACTGTTTAGATGAGAAAAAAGTTTCAAGCGTTTTTGGTAGCCCACTAAAAAGTTGTAGTACTTTCAAGCTCCTGATGACCGACTTTTGACCACTTGCATATCTTCCAAAAAGACAAACATGTTTTTACATAATGGATTTTTACATAAAATAATCACATGCTAAATTTTATTCTAATCGCTTGAACGGATTATTGGTAATTGACTAAAATAGAAAAAAAAAATTTAACTTTGAAGGTCGATGGCGTCTTAACGAAGCACTTTTGGATAGAGATAAGTTTGGTTAAATCGTCTTATTTTTGTCTCAGGAGTATGTGGTATCATTCTGTACAGACCTTTTAGAGACACCCTGTATAATACAAGAGAGGTTAAGCATATACTTCAATGTCTAAGCTGTCAAACTACTTTTGCAGCCGCCCACGGAACCAGCAAGAGTTTCGCTGTCGCCCGCGGCTGTCATTGAAAATTATTTGTCAAATCCATAGAACATTTAATAGAGAATAGACAATTAATAGAGAATGCCACAATCGTTTGCAACATAAAAGATATTAATAAATTTTACTTTCTGTAATCGATGTTTGAAGAAAAAATAGAATGTTTTATTAACTATTGCTCCTAACAAAACAATATACTATTGTTTAAAAATGACATATTTCTAGTTTTGTACCTGAGACTTGCAAATGTTTGCTTATGCATCCGAGTGAACATCAAATATATGGTTTTGGAACTTTATATTAATGATACAAATCTCAATAAGTTTATTCTCTAGTTTGGGGTTGCTATAGAAAAATAATGCAAATATTAATCAGCTGCTTTTCAGCTTTTCCTTCAAAGGCGTTTTGAAGAAGTAAAGACGATTATCGGTTTTCGAATTTGCGTCATAATGTTTGGTTAACAAAGTTGAAATCTATGGTCGAAATACTTTTTAGTTTGTCGGTTGTCGGGTTTCTTGGCAATTTTTATTTGAATAATGTAAATAAATTTGAGAAATATTTTTGCCCTTTTCAACAGTAGAATTTTACGAAAATACAATTCACCTCTTATAGGTAAAAACTGATCCACTGGAGGTTTTTGAAAAAAACTATTCTTATACTAGGTTGAAAACGGAAATACCACAGCTAGGACCCTTGAGAACTTTTTGCTCCTCATCTTTCCAGTCAAAATCTTCAACATTGTTGAATTATCTTTAATAAACAACATGATCGTGTGATACGTGATCCAAGAACATCAACAACCTGATTCGTCTAAAGGCAAATGTCTGCTTTTGCATCCAAAGGCCTGTTTAGACGGACATATTTTGTTACCAAAATTTTGTTCCCAAATCGACTCAGACGCAACTACGCCATGTGCAGTTGCATCTGAGTCGATTTAGGAACAAAATTTTGGTAACAAAATATGCCTGTCTATACAGGCCTTAAGGCTAAATTAAGACGTTAAAAACAGTTTTAAATAGGTGTTTATGCTTCTAAAGATCAAAAAAATCGTATTCTTCATCAATTTTAAGTACAGAATACATGACTTACTCATTTTAATACACAATGTCAAATTTTGTACCTATACGCTTCAAATAATAAAACAAAATCAGTACTTTTAAATTAACAGATTATTTTTTAATCAATCAATTGCATTTGGTTTATAACTAATTAAATTATAAAGGAATAGAAAATGCGAGTGTAAGTAATGCTTCCTCCATATTTTTTTTGTTAAATTCCCGTATTTACAATCGACTGATTGAACGGAACTTTTATAATACAAAAACTCGATTTAAAATAAATTCTCAGGCTCCTTTTATTCCTAAACCAAATTATTAAAAATTAAATAGCGTTTTACCGTTGGTGAAATAAATCCCACTATACAATCAAATAAATAAATAAACATAAATGCAATACAAAATGTAAGTTAAGGCCACAAGGCACATATACCCAACAACCCAAAAATTTATAATCTCCTTATCATTGTCATTACTATTTCAGTGACGACCTAGTCCGTTTTTAACCAACAAGGCTAACTCACCGCCGGATAATTGAGCGACTTTTTTCGGCTTTCCACAATTGGATTTTATTAATTCCATGAAAATCGTGGGCGGAATTATTGCCAAGGTAGCAGCAACAACACTCGAGTTAATGTTACCAAGGTCAATTAAAGAAAATTTTATTTGGAATGGATGCGGGAACTAAGCCACGTGTGTACACGCCTTGAGCTTTTTACAATAATTTTGCCTTGCGATTGTAATATGTTAAAATTGAGCGGAGCTACATTTATACGTAGGCAACACTATTTACTCAAACGCGCAGCTTTTACCTAACGTATAATGAAATGTAAACATTTGGAGGTGAATAAAAATTAAACACATATTTTCATAAATAAATTCATTCGTTTTTTTTTTAATTTCAATAAAGTACTTTTTTAACTAGAAAAGTTTATGGCTAAGGAGAATACAATTAAATTGGAAATAATATAATTATAAAAAAATTACTACGGGCGAAATTGTATTTTAGGTTGAAATTTTAATAAAGTGATAAACCTAGTTAAAGTTATAAAAAGAATGTACCTATACGAAAAGCTAGCGCAGCAGCTTGGATTGCAGAGAAATTCAATTTTAAATATTAGTTCCATTAAACATTCTGTCCTTTTTAAATTTGCAGAATTTTAGAAATAAAACAATTTTTAATGCACCCTAAAATGAGATTTTTTAACCATATTGTTGATGCAATCTAATTAGAGCATCATTCAGTTTATTTTCGTATTTATTCCGCCGGCTGTTTCTATCTTACGATTTGATAGTTTTCGTAAATTAATTTCTTTCCTATTTTTAATTAGTCAAACTTCTCTAACTCAAATCTTCAAAGGACTTTAAAAAAAAATCGATATATAGAAATTATTTCGCAAAGTTAAAAAAGAATATTTACAAACACATTACAAACAAAATTCGGGTTATGGAAAAATTCGACTTATAGAAGTTCAAGTTATGGAAGTTCGACTATACATATGACATGTATTTTACTAAAGGCAAAAAATATACTTTAATAAGAAATAATTAAATCAAATTTTAAAATTAATTAATTTTTTAACAAACAATAGCTCTACTTAATTACAGAAAAAATATTTTAATCAATCCAGGTATAAATAAATTGTGAAATGTCATTCCTATTTACATTTACTGTAATTGCTGTAATAAATGATAAATGACTTTTAAAACGAATCAAATTGATAAAAAACGAAATTATACCTTAAAGCGATAGTCGGCAAATTAAGGCGCTTGATTTTGAAATTTTCTTGATATTTGCGGTTTTGGTCATAACATACTGCAGTAGCAAAACGGGATGTTTACAAAAAAACGTTCGCTTTGCGGCCTTTTTCCCAAAAATAAGAAAGTAATTGAAATAATATTTTTTCAAACGCTAGCAATAAGTTAAGCTATAAACGAGCAGTTCGACGTTTCGTTTTTAAACTTTTTACAGCTGTCCAAAAATTACTTAAAATTTTACTTAATGTCGGTCGAATTTTGCGACACCGTGTATATTAATTGACAAAATTCTATTCGATACTATTTTTTGTATTTATATTATTTTTTTTAATTGTACCGCAATAATTCCGAGAATAATTCATCGTCGAATGATATTTCAACACATACAGGGTGCGGTAGAGAAACATTCCTTTTTCAATGTGGCGAAGTGAATTGGAGGGGCATGGTGATGGTCTAGAAACAGAGTGGTGGTTAGGAAGTTTGTCCCAGAACTCTACCAAAGTCGTACTGATATTTTGGAATTGAAAATAGTGCGCATTTACGTCGAGATGTCTTTTGTACCCGGCACCCTCGCCAAATTTAGCTCAGCTCTCCGGAGAATATTTCCTCTGGAAAAAACTTAAAACAATGCATTGCAACCGCGCGTTTTTTTCTTACCAAAACATTTTTATGACTTTAGTAGAGTTGAAGAGCAAACTTCCCGATCACAGGTCACAGGTCTCCATTGGGACCATTCCCACCTCTTCACTACTTAGTCCTTGCTTCGAAGCACCACAGTGCAAAAGAGAAGTTTCTCTGCCGCACCCTGATTTTGCTGCTAAACTTTTTAACAAAATGTCTAATATATACCTAAATGTTTGGCCCAGCTTCACAGGTTTTACAGTTTGTCATTGGGGTTAAAAAAACATTTGCAAAAAGCAAATTTTAAAAACTCTAATATTTTTTACTTCACTGGTTTGTAAAAATCTTTTAACGAAGAATACTCATTCATTGTAAAAAGTAACAGTCAGTTTCTAAATTATTATTAGTTTTTGCTGAAGGGTACGACTTCCAGGGACTTCTTTAAATTTCCCTGACATTTCCAGGTATTCCAGACAACTTTTTTTTAAATTCCAGATTGATGTTTTATCCAATATGTGTTAAAGAAAAGAATATTTTTGAAATTATACGAATAATAAC
Organism: Stenus bimaculatus; assembly: GCA_963971135.1. Taxonomy (NCBI): domain Eukaryota; kingdom Metazoa; phylum Arthropoda; class Insecta; order Coleoptera; family Staphylinidae; genus Stenus; species Stenus bimaculatus. The sequence continues at coordinate 31,185,496 of OZ020180.1, forward strand.
ACCTTGTTTAATCTGACGAGTTTCAACAAGAAAAAATTGTTTTGTAGCTTAACATTTGAAAATTTTCAAACTAACCCAACCTAACCTACAATGTATATAAACACGATTGCGGTTGGCGCATCGTTGATGAAATCGTTAGAAAGAAATGAAAAATAATCGTAATATTAAGAAAAATTTCAATTTTCCAGGTGTAAAAAAAACTAACTGACATTTCCCTGATTTTTCAAGAATTTTCAAAATCCCTGACAAACCCAGGTTTTTCCTGTTTTCCAGGTCGTTAGACATCCTGATATTATCACCTTTATCTTTTATGAAAAAAACAAAAAAGACCTTTGGTTTAGAAAAATTAAAGCTTTATTTTTGGTCTCAGATATTTTTACCACATAATTGAAATTACAAGCAACAAATTATTGAAGGTTTTTTTCATTATTTCTCGCAATTTCTAAATAGCGGGCGAAACAAGCGCCGGATGGTTGGGGACTTTTAATTGTTATTTACAACATTTAAATACAACAACTGCACCAAATTTCAGCGTGTTACCGTTTTTTCACAATTGAGGGTGGTCAGTAAGAAAAGCAACCAAGAATCGCTTTTGGTGAGAATTCCACATCTTTGTGGTCAATTATTTAAGTTCCAATTATTAATAAACTGATCAAATATTGACAAATGTATTACAGGGTTATTTCTAACTCTACAGTTAGTATTAGTATACTTAACTTCGAGCACATCTCAAAAATACGATTTGTGATTATCATGAAAATTTATCATTTATCAGTTGGAAAATAGGTCCCCAGCTGTAAAGATCAGGCATATGCGTACTTCCAGTCTCAACTAACCACTAGCAACCACTATTCCCAAAAGTTGAAAATTCTCAATTTGCCTGCTTAGTGTTCATGTTTAATTGTTAGTTTTTAAATGTTAGTTGAACATGGACGAATTTTTCAACGTAAATGTAAAATAATCCTCTTTAGCTTTTTGACTTATACATTTTCATGAAAAAATTATAGTAGTATTACTGTATTTTTTATGTATATACGTTTTTTACTCGGATTTACAGAATTTAGTCTAGTAACAAATTATAGAATAAATAAACGAAAGCGTGCCTAAATAATTTAAATTTTTATTTAAAATTTCCTCTCATCAATCAAGCAATAAAGCACATTGTTCAGTGCTATTTAAAAAAATAAAACACAAAATAACACGTATTATTTTCTCGTTTACTTTTATACCTTGTAAACAACATTCACTAATAAAATGCTAATTAAAAATAAAACACGCTCATTTGATGCAGGTGGCAATTTAAACATAATGTTTGGCTGGCAAACAAAATTTGCATTTAGTACAAATTAGCAAGCACATCATGTTCTATAAGGATAACATATTCAAATTGGGATATTTATTAACAAAATGCAATTATAAACTAGAATTTTATGATTAAATCTGTTTCATGGTTAAATTATGAGCGTTGTGAATCTATGTTAATTTATACGTGATTACATTTAAAACTGATAATTTATTTATAAATTAATTAATATTTAAGTTGCAGTAAATATTTACTTTATTTTCATGAATAGGAACTCCAAACTCCAAGGTGAAATATTTTTTGGTATTGTTAAAAAAAAACAGAAATGAACAATTTAATTTATAGCGCGGGGAACCATAAAGTAGATAAAACAAACCCAACTAAACTGGAGAGTATAAATAGGTCCAATGTTACATAGTGTACTCGAGTTGCATAATTTAATTAAACTATTTTACAAGATTAAGAAAGCGTAAATAAATGTATGAAAAAGTATGAATTGAATGAGCAATCGTTATAATAAATAACTGATAAACGTAAGTTGACGTTTGAGTGGCAAAAGTTGATAAAAAAGACCAGTTATTTTTTAATACAAATATATAATAAAATTTTAATTTTTCGTTTTAATTCCTTAAAACTTCATCGATTTTTAACATCTGTCTGTAATATCATTTTTCAAAAATTTTCACTGGACTTACTGAAATAAGAAATAAACCATTTTACTACTACATATTACATACTATATTTTATTTTAAACAAAAAGCTTAGGCAAATTTGTGTGAGGTAATCATGGTTGCCTACTATAAAAGTTATTCTAACAATTTTAAAGATTTTCAAAAATCTTTGATTTTTTCTAAAAATACAATTATATGTAGATTTAATCAGGAAACTTAGAAACTACCGATATCTTTCAATTTGAATTACATTAACATCAAATATTTAAAAATGTTTTTTTTTCTAAAAAATATTATATCTTTTGAAATACTTTCCTTCTTTTAACACAGATTATGTAGAAATTAATGACTTCCAATTTATAGATTAACGAATGTCCATTATTAGTAAATAAAAATGATAAGGATGGTTAAGATTTCTTATTTACATCTTTAGTAAAAAATTAATAAAAATAAAATATTTAAAACTTGCCTTAATAGAATCACTTATAAATCTGTTTATTGGATTACTAAAATACTCGCCCTCAATATTAGATATTAAATTTGAATAATGGAAATCACCACTAGCTGTTTCCAAAAACCTCTCACAAAACATACAAGAACAATAATTTTCGTATCCACACTCCTCGTAGTTGAGTTTATTTTTACAAAGATCTTTTTCATGCTCATAATAAAGATTAACTTCTTCAACCCAATTCTTCACGTTATCTATTCTTTTAAATGTAATGTTTTCTGTAAGTTCTATTTCATTTTCTAAATTCTTGTATGATGATGAATTATTAACAAAAGTTTTTAAATAGCTGCATTTGCAACCCATGTTTCGCGGTTAACTAATGAATTATTAAAATAATCATTAAAAATTATCAACTTGAGGATCAAATTTGTTTGTTTTAATTAATAAAAAATGAAATTCGACCCCATTGCTTATTTATAATCGTTTAGTTTCTTGTTATAAACCAAGCCATAACAATCGTTCGCATTACATATTTTATGATATAAAGAGAACTGCATTTTTTATTTTCACTGGGTTTATGTACTCGTTTCAGCTTATTTATCGGCCATAGATTTGAATTATTGTTTAAGGGTGCATGAAATTGAGATACGTGCTTTGTTCTTATGTTCTTCCGTAAAGGCAAAACTGTCAACAAGGATTTGGTTAAAAGATTTATACTTATAGGATATGTTTCTCCCTAGTGGAATATAATAATATATAGGAGCTTTATCATTGATAAATGTAAATAATAGATAACAATCATAGAAATTATGGAATGTAAGCCTCGACGTAAACATATCTTCATAAATTGCACAGCCTCTCCTTGTAAGTTATACAAAAAATTTGATATAATATAAATAGGATATCCCGACTAAAACTTGTCTTCTCTAAAATATCGTTTTTTTTTATTTTCGAAAATATACCGGTCAATTTGAAATTCAAACGGAAAGAAATTTTATGATAGTTTCAAATTTCTACTTTCAAAATATCTAATTAAAGTAATTGAACTCCTGTCCCAAAATGAAATTAAAACCTGATGCAATTTACTTTATAATATTATTAGATAATTAACAATAGCATACACGAATTTATTTCTGTTCACTCAATATGCGGGAACTATGATCTAATTAGAAAGTTTTTAATTAAATTTGTAAAGTAACATGAGACTATAATTTAGTGCATAACAATAAAATTTGAAGCGAAATTACCCTACAATAAAAGAGAAAAAGGTAATATTGCTAGTTTAAAACTGTAATTAGTCATTACACTCCGTTTTACAAAAAAAAGCTCAACTAAATAAAGTACACATTTTTCATTTTTATATGTATTGATTACACGATTTCATTGATATGCCTTGTATTCTAAAATCTAAAGTCTTCCGATAAACCACTAATTTAGTCGTATAAACTATAAACCATCTGGAACAGGATTTATGGCTCCATTTAAAGTTTCTCTCTACAGAAGTATAATATCCGTATGACACAACTCGCTAAATATTATGCTGCTAGAAACGGTATTATCCAGTATGCTACTCTTGATTTAACGAGCTGTAAAATGTATATGCTATTTATAATTTTCGCGAGCTAAATAGCGCAGGTGTCATTCGGGTATTACTTACTTCTCCTATCATCATGAGTGTAAAATAAAATCCGTTCGGTCCGAATCGGTGCATAAACCTTGATCCACACTGTATACCTTTAACTTCAAAGCCCTTATTAGTATTAAATGTCCTCATTCATAATAAAATGCAACGCAATGGTTAATATTATTTGAAAGGCAAGTCTTGTCTGGTGTTAAAAGCTGTTAGTCTGGTTGGTTAAAATTATTACAATACCGTAATATAGTTATCTCTAAAGTTGCAGATTTTACAATTATATTGCTTTGCAAATTATAATCTGGTTAGAAAGGGATTAAGTAGGATAAGCGAGAACAATGAAGAAAATCTTCAGGCAAACAATTATTAAATCATAGCGAAAGTGAAGCATATTTATTCAATGAGACATAGGAGTAAGTTGCATTTGACAAAAATATATCTGTACCTTTTTACTCATAAATATTTATAAATAGCAAAATCTCCCAAATTAAATAGTGTTATGTAAGCTTCAGAGTTGTAAGCAAGTTAAGCATTGAATTAAAGGGAAATGAACGCCGGAAAATTGAATAACTTAATAAAGCATGAGTTGCATTTTAAGGACCGGGACTACAGCAAAATTTTAGTTTATGAAGTGTTTTGATAGGAAAATTTTGTTATTGACCCTGTTTGTAGATTTTAGGTGGGTATCGAATCATATAATTTTGAAAAAATAAAAATAATTTTTTTTGTCAACCCCCTTAATACTATTCTATTTAAAGCAGGGGTGTCAAACTCATTTAAGGTAGAGGGCCACTTTTGGTTATATACCCCAGTATGAGGGCCGAAAATTCATGTTAAAAAAAAACGTTTATTGTTTATTAAAAACAAAATACATATATATGTTTTTCTTTGTCGAATGAGAAAATATAAAATGCATCAAAGATCATGTTCGATGGGGTTCCGATATGGAAAATGTGACAATCAAGTAAATTGACAATTTTTTGGGAAAACCACAGTAATTTGACAGAGTGCTTAGGATTTATATCCTGCTTAAATCTTCACTTCAGTCGTATTTCTTCTGAAGAAAATGGTAAAATTTGGTTTTCTAAAAAGCTTCTATACTGAAATTGATCCATTTTGGTATCTGCTTGCGTAATTGGATCGAGAAAAACCACCTTATACCATAACATACTGTCTACCATCTTAACCAAATAACAAAAACTTACTACCATTCCTTCAAATGATCCGTATTCATTCGGGCTCGGGCTCTTGTATTTTCTTGGAAATGAAATTTGCGGTTTTTTAACAGCAACAGGTCCATTTAAACCTACAGCTATAAGATGAATTCTGATAGCTTTGGAAGGCAGGTGAATGTTGAATTGGTCCAAAAATTCCTATTGAATTTGCCTCGCCATTTTACTAGGATCTTTTTCGGATTTCCTCTTGATAATTGTATCCATTCTGGTGATTCTGAGATCTTTCCGATTTACATGACGTTTCGACACCAGCACGTCTGTGGTATTTCGTTATAATTATTGATACGGCACCTTTAGTAATACTTAAGAATTTTGCAATTTCTACTTCTCTTTTACCTTTTACCACTTTCATAGAAGACAATTATTTTTTTGCTTAAAATCTTTGGAGAAATAACGGCTTTTAGGCAAAGCAAATATTTAACTCACTACCATGACTTTTGAACAACGTATGTATGAAAAATAAAACAATTTAAATAAAAATAAATTTTCATACATATTATGTTTTCAAATCTGGTATCTATTAAAGAAATTTGCGATTTGCTAGAGAAACTAACCAATTACTTCAAAATTGATTAGAATCGCTTAATTAGTCCGAATTAATAGACTGGTCCCTTATTTGAAGGTACAAAAAATTATTAGTTTTAATTTAAAAACAAACTAAATTAGGTCTGAGATTTTACTTTTATACTTGAAATTGTTAATAAAACCTGATTTAAACATCCAAATTAGTACTTAACGTAACACGTAACGTTAGAATTAGTACGTAACGCCCATGGTAATGCAAAATCTTGCATGTTCCAAAGTCTTGCGCTAATTTCTTACGTTCGCAAATTTTCGGAATGATTCGTATCCACGTATTTAAATGGAAAGACTTCAACTGAGCAAGAATCATAAAATATTTTAAAATCCGTACCTTATTTGAGTAAACTATTCTTTAAAGAGTATACGTTATCTGATTGTGAGCAAATTTTTTGTTTACGAAAATCGACCTAATGGATTTGTTCGTAAGGGAAAAACCTCTTCTGATTTCTGTACTACCTGTCATTTATTATAAAATTTGCTCAGTTGAAGTCCACACATTTAAATTGTAGCTGGGCTTTGTGAAACAAACAGGAATGCTCCATTATTTTTATACATTATTTTTGGTCTTTTTTGATTGGAATATGATACTTTTTTAAAACTACCACTAGGTACAAATTTGTACATTAATTTCTGAGGTTATGAATGATGTTTTAACATTAATTTATGTTCTACGTTAAGCGTAATTCACGCGTTAATACTAATTTGGAGGTTGTGTTATGAATGTACCTTAAAAATTTAATTTTTAATACAAAAGAATATAATATAATTTATCTTCTTGCATACCATAATTTTACATTTACGTGTGTTAATTTGATTAACATATTGACGTTCTGTATCGGATTGAGGCCCATAAAGGAAATCACCATGTAACGATTTCATTATAAGATAAAAAACGCCCATAATGATTGACGTTACGATCCTTATAATATAAGTAACTATTATTTATTACTGGTTATGCTGAACTTCTCGAGCAACCCCTTTATAAGATGCGTTTACCTGAGGTATCATTGGGGATTGGGCTATTTAATATCATAATTGTCAAACATGTTTTGAAACAACCCCCATGAAAATACAAATGCTTTATTCAATTAGCAACAGAAAGTATGGAAAATTCTGTAACTATCATATTGTATATATCAGGTCAAAATTCATACGACTTTAACTGACAATCCGTGATAATATTAGTTTAAACAGAAGTGACGCACGAATTATTAGGGATATAATGTTACTCATTTGGGTTAATTACCATTCATTTAACATAACTTTCCAACGTATTGGAGGCGTTTATATTATTAGATAACAAACATTAAAATTCCAAAGGATTAAAATACGAAATAAATTTCAACAAAAGTATACATGCATATAAGTACCTTAAAATAAATTTTAAAGATATGAGCTATATGCGCAATAAAATGCAAGTATTAATATTTGCATTTTCGTAAAACTTTATGCATTATTTAAATTTTCTGTTTTATACGCGAGAGAATTCTTACGAATAATGCGAGCCAATTTTTAAGGGTGGTTTGGGGCTGACTTTGGAATGCATGATTTGCGAGTTTTGGGACTAGTTTGGGTTTCTCTTCAGAAGTGAATTCCTTTTAAGGTAAGTGAGCAAATGCGTTTCCGCGTTTGACCCTAAACTTCCAGACTCATGATAAACGTTCTGAAATTTTATTGGAATAAACATAAAATATGAAAAATGATTTTTCCATTGTCCAAAAACATGTCTTATTTTCGGGATATAAATGAATCGTTTTTATTAAAACATTTTATTTCTTGAAAAGGAATTGTTGTTGCTTCTGATAAGGTTATCTTTAAAAAACATGACTAGAAGGCACCAGGGAGTTTCTAAATTAAAAAAATTATAATTAATTAACTACCCAGGGAGCTGCAATGTAGAATAAATGAGGGAATGAAAATAAATTACAGGATGTTTACGTTTATTCCGAGGTTAATTTTGGCTATTTATTTTAGTTTAAAGATGTATTAGGATTTAATTTATTGTGCTTTATGTAACTGACACTCCTAAAATCCTCTTCTCAATTTCAGACCTTTTTGTTACATTTCAGCCCCTGTTTAGGACCTCTTGAATTGGTAATTTTTAGGGTGTTGTAGTGGTACTAGAAAGTCCATTCAATTGATAAAATGTTGTATATCTGAAAGGTTTGTACAGATTGATACCACATACTCCCGAGATCAAAATAATATGATTTAAACAAAGTTAAGGGCCGGGAAAGCGGAAAAATTTTAGTTCATGAAGTGTTTTGATAGGAACATTTTGACATATGAAAATTTCATTATTAACCCTGTTTGTAGATATTAGGTGGGTATAAAATCATATAATTTAAAAAAAAAATAAAAAAACTGAAGTTTTTATATGTTTTGCTTACAAAAGGATCAAAATATAAAAGTGAAATACATGTAATACTATTTTATTTAAATGTTAATTTACAAATATCTTCAAAAAAATTTTTTTTTACTTTTAAGATTTTTTTTTTGAAAATTATATGATTCGATACCCACATATATGTATCTATAAATACAGCAAATAATAAAATTTTTGTATTAAAACACTTCATAACCAAATCAAAATTCCCTAGCCATAAGGTGCTACACACATTCAAAGTTCTTGAAAAATTTCGATACGTTTTAAATTACTAACAATCGGTTTGAACGACCGAAAATAAATTTGGTATATGAATTTATATAGGAAAAGGGTATTTTAGAGCAATATGTTTTTGTTTCTGCTGTTACGTAAATGATCAAAGGTAGGTTCAATAAAAATGGGTAATATTTTATTTGTATCTAAACATGGTAATTATAATTTTTTTTTGTCTTTTATACAATTTTTCTATCTATCATAGTTTGGGCATATAAAATAATTTTAATTTAATGCATTACATAAAAAATGAGGTTATGTTATGAAACTGCATAATAGACAAAAAATGTTTATAATTGGATTGTTTAGCTACAAATAAGGTTTTTTTTAAATAAAGTTTTATGCTCTTTGGTACAGCCATTAAAAAGATACAAGATATTTTGTATATCGATGACCTGGTATTGACCACTTACGTAATATCGATTGCTAGTAATTTAAAAAAATCGAAATCTTTTCAAGAATTTTGATGGTCTATAGTTTCCAAATGAATCACTTTTGGATACAAATTAGTTAAATCGTCTTATTTTGATTTCAGGAGCATGTCGTATCATTTTGTACAGACTTTTTAAGGACACCCTGTATAATTTATAATTCTGGTGCGTTTTTATATCTATTTTTCTGTTAAAAATAAATGTTAATAAATGAAAAACAAATTTACAAAACCATTTAAAAAATTAAATAAACTACTTTATTATTCGTATTTGTTTGTAAGGTTAAATAAAGTCAATGAATCAAATCTGCATTTGCTTGGTCACTACATGTAGTACACCAATTAAAAAAATAATTAAAAACCATGGTTATGGTATAAATATTGATTTAGTTTAGAAATTCACTTCCAAGCGTTTTGTTATTCCACTCGTCTAAGAAGGAACAAATTATAGAATTACCCACCCTCCAAGGACCAAATAAATTAAAATCTATTTAGATCAATTAAAGTATTAGTAATTCTTTTACACCCCTTTTTAAGTATTAGTCCGCGAGCCATCAAGCATATGATATAATTTACTAATATCCCTCATGTCTCTATTACAACTTCTGTGGTGTGATTATGATGAGTCTACCACCTTTTTCCTCTGCAAAATTTTAATATCCGGGGCTTTCTCTTCCATTTATTCCAAAAAAAATTAATTTGGCGTTGTACTGAACATTTTTGGATATAGTTTTTTTTTGAAACTGTAGCTGTAAGATAATTGAATAAAAACGAGAATAAAAAAAATCCATAGTTTTCAGTACATCACCAAATGCAGATTCTTCCGAAAACTTGGAAAGAGAAAGCAATTTTTGCAGAAGAAAAAGGTGGTATAGTATTCCAACCTAGCTGACATTGAATGAAATCAGCGACCCTGAACTTTACTACACATGCTGGAAGGTTGTAGTAGGGACTACTACTACTAGTTGGATGGTTGTAGCAGAGACTACTAATACAACACTCCAACATGGGTAAGAAAATGCAGCGTCGCTGATTTCATTCAATGTTAGGTTGGAATTCCTGTTTGCTAGCCGGTCCTACTATATCCTCATCATAATTAAGCCACACAAGATGTTATAGAGGGATACTAGTAAATTATATCATAAGCTCGGTAGCTCCCGTACTACATAGTAGGTTCGTTGTGCGCATAAACATTTATAAGTTCTATTGGCGATTCAAATGAATTTTTCCAACCTAAAATAACGTCAGAAGTAGGTCATTGCAAAGCGGCGTTATCTCGGAGACAACTGAAAGTTACTTGGTAACCATGACAAGGTGATGGCTACTAACCTACTTTTGACGTCATCGCATTGGTTTCACTTTCGGCTGCAAGAGGGAGATCGCTTAGCTTGAAAATTGAATGCACTGTACACCATAGGCTACAAATTTATATTACACATTTCTATTTTTGTTTTGCATTGTCTAGTTCTGGCGACTAAGTTTATAAATAATTAGCGTGTACATTTTAGTTCAGGTTCAAATACCTTTTTCTTATTTTTGGCACCTACAACAAACGGCAGCCCATCAACAATTGCAACAACCATTCCATTTCTAGTAGGTGTTTTGCTCTCCTGCTCCTTGGAAGTGACGTGTCCATTAGTCGTTGCTGGTCTCGCCAATGACTTGGACCGCCTTAGAAAGCGCATAACGTGGTTTTTAACAGCCTCCTGCGGCCTTGGCGCAGACTGCCTTATGGCAGCGGCAGCATCCACCTTACTACCACCCACACTAGACACTTCATACATAATAAAACCAAAACACAAAATAAAAACACCCGCGAGATTTCAGAGTGCACCTGGGGGACGTGATATTCACAACAAATCAACTACAGAACTCTCAATTTTGAAAATAAAGAACACGTGGATTAGCCACGGGCCTCAATCACTGGCAATTACACTTAACTCGCCTCCGCCGGTAAACATGATTCTTATTTCTTGGAGAGTTGCGACTTCCTGCTTTTGTGAGCTGGCACTGAAATCACCAGTTATATTTGATTGGTTTAAAGGTCGCGTTTTACCTGCTTCTGCTTGGTGTTACTACAAATAGTTATTTTTACACATTATTTAATTTAAATTTGCGTGCCCTTGCCTTCGTAACTAATCATATCAAACCCATGCATTTATGAGACAGTTTGTAATTATCCTGTCAATTGATAATAATTGTGCAAATCTATAATAATTATTAGCATGATATATTTTGGTGAAAGGTTTGTTCGCTTCCGATATCCTCAACTATAATGGTTACCTCAACCTTTAGGATTCTGCCAATTAGTTAATTGACGAATTACGAATTCTAAAGATAGATTGATGGATCAAATTATTCAAGGCAATCGCGGAGTACATTACAAATGAACACATTTCGATTAATCTGCAAGGAAATTCTTCATTACAACCCATAAAACATTGCGTTGTCTAACCTAATAACAGTAAAAAGATGAATTTAAGTAATGAACAATAATTCGACGTAAATTGCCTAAAGCGTATTTATCGAGTATCGACATTACGTTAAGATTGAAGAGAATGATTTTTTTCTAATAGAATGTAAGTAATTAATAACTGTATACTTAAGAATTGGTATAAATAATTAATTTTACTGTACGAACGGGCAACCAAAAGTTTTTATGCTAAGAAGTTTGCGAGTTCTTTTTTAAAGAAGGTATTTGGAGATAATAGCCCGTATTCAGCGACCGTGATATTAAACACGTCTCTAAAAAAATATTCCTTGTGAAGAAATATTTTTTAGTAACATTAAACACGTCTCTAAATATTTCATTACGGTCGCTGAATAGAGTCTATTGACTTTTTACTAAAGAAACTTTTTAAGAATGTAAAGCTTTTACATGGTCTCACTTAAGAGCAATTTCCTAAACGGAAAATATAGTGCTTTAGTTCTGCAGTCATAAAAGCTAGTACGAACAACATTTTTGTATAATTTCATGATTTTTCACAATTTTTCATCCCAAACTCACGCGCCCTCTAGGGATTCGCATTAATTATCAGTTATTTGGTCATAATTTGCAAAGAAGCTCCAGAAAAGTGGGATGGATTTTCTATTCCTTGTTATTATCTCCAACGGAAAATTTATCGCTATTGTCTGGGAAGATGCTCTTAACAATTAAAAAAAAAATGTCCAGAATTACCGTTTAAGGTAATAAATGAATAATAAAATGTTGAAAAAACTCGGACCATTTGGAAGTAATAACAATCATTTTTACTTCAATCACAAATAAATCTCTGTAGAAATCAATTTAGTTCTGATTATATAGTTTTCCTTCTAAATTTGCAAAGTTTGATATTAGTTAGAGTATGGAAATTTACTTTGTATTTTATTCAATTTTCAGGGAATATTAATATTTTATAATAGCAACATTATTTAAGTAAGTAATTTAAGTTTTGATAGGTTCTTTACCCTTTCTACCCCTAATATAAAATTCTTATATTGCGAATTAATTACTGCTAAAACCTATTTGATGTTCAATCATCAAAACATTGTAAGGACGAAATTGACGAGAAAATTGTTTACCAAAGAATAAAAAATGTATAGGTAATTTATTAATATTTTTCAAAACATTTTCTGAAAGCTAAAGGTAGGACAAATTGATTCTTAATACATTTTAATTAAATTTATCAAACATTTTATAATCTATGTATAATTAAAAAGTGTTCTTGAAAAAAGATTGGGACATTTTTTATTGACTTTTAATTATAGAAAATCAATATTTAATTTAGTCTGATTTATGTTACAGTAAGTCTAAGGACTACTTACTTTAGTTTATCTAAAAGTCTATACAGGGTGTTTTAAAATATATGCGAAAAAATTCCTTGAGAAATTGTAAGATAAAAGTAAAGAATATTTTTTTCTCAAAAATTAAATTTTTTATGATTATCATTTTTTTGCATAAACAGTATGATTCATTTAGTTTCTGGTACTTTTTAAAAAGCCACCCCTGTTTAATGTAGAAGTTGTAAAGTCAAAAAAATTAAGAAAATTGCAAGAAATTCGAATATTTTATATAAAATTATTTAGGGGGGTAGCACAAAAAAGTAACGAAGTCAAATATGGGGCTATACCCCACAGCCCCAAAATACATCCTCTATTTTTTTCTATAATTAATAGATATATTAGACAGGGTGTTCCATTTGACGTTGGACTCTATGGGTATCTTTGTTATTATTGGAGATAGAAAGTCTGTTAAATGGACAAAGCAGTGCATATTTGTATGTTCAATAATAATTCGTTGACAAAACAGTTGAATTTTGCATCTTTTCGGCGCCATCTTGAAAAAACCATTTTCAAAATATGACTAACTTATTTCTTATAGGCCATACCAAAAAACTTTGTTAAGGCAGTTTTTTTTATCTAAAATTCAATAAGCCAATCAGAATTTTTCTAAAGTCACTGGATTGCCAGGAAATAATTCAAACATTGTTTTTTCTTATGGCGGCCATACTGGAATTACACATATTTGGAATCAGTGTGTTTTTCTGAGAATTTTGATATACCACATGTCACATTTAATAAATATTTTACGAAAAATGGGACAGTTAATAAGACGCATAAAAAATTTCATGGAGTGCTCGAAACTTATTAACATAGCAAAACATAAAAAATGAACAGTTGTAAACTGTCAGTACATATTATGTATTTGTGAAAATTTGCATAATTTATTTTATTTTCAAAATCCAAAATTAATAAACTTATACATATGTCAACAATAACAAAAACAGAAAGTACGAAGTTAACACCAAGGTATTGACACTCAAACGTCAAATGGGACACCCTGTATATTTATCTCATTGCGACTATAATAACTAGAGTGTGTTTCGGAATTTGATTACATTTTCTTAAAAAAGAGAAGTCATGTTAAATAAGGGTAAATATCAAAATATAGGGGTAAATATAGAAACTTTTATCATAGAATTGGTCAAGGAATCGCCGTATGATTTTTATTCGCATATATTTAGGAACACCCTGTATATGCACGTAAAAGTTGGTCATAAACAATATTTATTCAGCACAAACAAAACGCAATGATAAAAAAATACTTTTAGAAAGGAAAATATTCCACTCTCATCAAATAAATTATGTATGTGGGTATACAAGTTTATAAATTTTTAATCTGTATGTTTTGGAAACTGTATAAACTTTAGTAAAGTATTATTCTTAAATCAATTTTTCCCTATTAGGGTTTTTACCATCATGAATAATAAAGGAGTCGTAAATTTGAAGCGAATCTTTCAATTTAAAATATTCGTAATATTTTTACAATGCTTCTCCGATTTTATTAATTTTTTAAATAGAAAAATTAGTACACTATAATACAAAAGGAAAGAACAAACCGTTTTTCTATTTGGGTTTAGAAGGAGACCACACGAACTGTTTTGAGTGAGTTTATAGAAGTGGAATATATCTTTTCGAAGTTGATAGCACTGAAATTTTGATGATTTCAAAATGGCAGTTACTGAACAATTTATAGGTTATTGCATGATTTTACAAACATCGCATGAGAGTAGCCAACTACCAGAAAAATTCATAAAGTTGAAAACAACAATATTTTATTTTGAATAGGTAAAAGAGAGTAAAATAGAAAAAAAATAGTCAATAGTAGCACGTATTTATTAAAATACTAGTCGCTACGCGGCTCATTTACAATACCCGACTTATGAAACTCATTTTTAATATACTATTAAAATATTTAAGTATAAAAATTAAGAATTGTAAATTATATCATTTTCGGGTATTCGAAATTTTGCCAAAATGATAAAAAATCCCAGAATTTATTATTATTTAAAAAAACCTGTTAAAAACTTCACTTCAAAATTACAATGTATCGGCCTAAAATTATATTAAAATGCATTCGACTTTTTAATAATACATGCAGCAACATATCACAATTTCCTTCAAAAATTAAAAAAAAAGAAAAAATATAAATGAACAATTCTTTGAGAATAAGGATTAAAAATATGTTTTTGACCAAACGAGATCCTGCCATGACATTTAGTAGTTTATATTAGAGCGTTTAAATTTTGTGAAATCTTACACAACAAACATATTTTTAGATTCTCATTATTTTAAATGAGGGTTTTGAGGTTAAATTAAAAGTAAAAGAGTATTTTAAGGGGCTATTTTTATTTAAAAACGTGTTAAGTATATTAACATAAAGATTAAATGTAAGTTTGTTGAACTAAAATTGATTTTAAGATAAATCAGTTGATATTGATCAGTATTTTAAACTAACGAAGCCACTGTGCTCTATTCTAGTTTTTTATATATTCGTATTGTATTGACCTACCCTGACATAATAAGGCTTCAAAACATAAGTAATAAAATGAGATTATATTACCTTCGGTGAAGCAGTTAAAATATTTATTTTAGGAAGTATTCTTTAGAATTTAGTTTCTAATTGAACTTTTATTGCTTTCTAATTAAAAAATAGAACACCTGTGCAAAATTCGCATTTTAATAACCTTTTAATCACGATTTTAATTAGTGAAGAATTGGGAGTGGTAAAACGGTTCTAATATTTATTAAACTTTAAAAATACTTACGAAAATTTAATTTAAAATTAAAAATTGCTTCAGATATCATGTTTCTTTTATAATACTTGAAATATTAGGTAAATTTCTAGTAATAGTATAATTAAAATTTATTCTTTACTTTAAGTAGAAAAAGTTTAATTAACTTAATTTTAAATACAGGGTGTTACTATATACATGTAATATCAAGTTATTGTAACTTAATCTAATCTTAATGAAATATGTATAATCCAAAATTAATAGAAAAATTTCATAAAATTTAGAAACATGGATTTACAAGTTGAAAGGGTAAATGCTTCCCTTTAAAGTTATACCCAGTTGAAGTTTACTTTTCAAAAAACAAAAACCGGCGTAACTTTTCTTCCTATGAAGCGATCTTAATAAAAACTGTCATGGGGGCTAATTTTAAGTTCTTCAAGATATGGTGATGTAGTTTTGCAATTCCTCATTCATTTACTACCTGTTTTTATATAAAATTTGCAACACACTGAGAAATAACTTGAAAAAATACCCGAAGAAAAACTCCTGATAGTCGGTTTGGTTAAAGTGACAGATCAGATTTAAGTTTGAATGAAAATTAACAGGTACACCAACTTAGCAAGTCTAAAATCACTACAGAGTATGTTTGGTTGCATTTGCGGTTTCAATCTTTTTTGAATTCACTCAATCATAACCATCAACTTTTGACGTATGTACAGTGGTGTGAATTAAAATAGGTGTATGAAATTTTTCTTATTAAATTGTTAAAAACCTGCAAATAAAATTATAAAAGAATATAAAATGTGGTGTGCATTGAAATGCCAAACAAAAGAATGTTAGCTATGAAGTTTTATTTACTTTATATACAACGTAGTATCAATACATTAAGATTTATTAAAATATATTTGTAACTAGGTGTGAAAAAAAATAGGTGTAACAAACATTACTTGATTAAAGAAAGAAGTAATTTGTAATTTTAACCTTATAAGTTAATTAATTGAATGGTAAGTAAATTATTTCATACTTACGTTTATCATTTGTTGCATGTATGTATGATTTTAAGATTTTTTTTGTCAAAATGGGTCGTGGAGAGCATTGTAAACCCGAGGAACGTCGATTGATTCGAAAACTACGAAAAAGTGGTAAAACTTATAAAGAAATTAGTGAGATTATGAGCTGCTCTCAAAATATGGTGACAAACGCATTAAAATATCACCCACGAAAAGAAAACAGAGGACGGAAGAGAAAAATTACAGAAAAAATGGAACGTAGGATTGTAAATCTTGTAAGAAAAAATCCGTTTATGACATCGACTGCTCTAAAAAAAGATTTAAGTTTAAAAGTTACAACATCATCTATCAGAAAACTATTAATTAGAAATAAATTGCCAGCACGTAGTCCCAGAAAGGTACCTCTTCTTTTACAGCGACACATACAAAACCGTTTAAAATTTGCGCGCGAGCATTTGAATGAACCTGTAACAAAGTGGAGGAACATTTTATGGACGGATGAGTCCAAAGTAAATTTATTTGGTTCCGATCGAGATAAACAATATGTTAGACGGCCTCAGAACCAAGAGTTGGTCCCAAAATTTACAGTAAAAACTGTGAAACATGGAGGTGGTGGAATTTTAGTATGGGCATGCTTCTCGTATAATGGTGTGGGTCCTATTTTTTGGATTAAAGACATAATGAATGCTCAAAGCTACGTTCATATTTTATCTACAATAATGCTACCATATGTGGAAGAGGAATTGCCTCTTAAATGGGTGTTTCAACAGGACAATGATCCTAAACACACATCTAAGTTAGCAAAAAAATGGTTTGAAGACAATACAATTAGGGTTATGGAATGGCCAGCACAATCGCCTGACCTCAACCCCATTGAGAATTTGTGGCGTGATGTTAAACTGACAATTGCAAACAAAAAGTTTAAAAATCGGGATGAATTGTGGAAAGCAGTTGAAGAAGCATGGAAGGCAATTCCTGTTGAGCGATGTCAGCGCCTAATCGACTCAATGCCTCGTCGTTGTGCAGCTGTACTAAAAAATCATGGTCATGCTACCAAATACTGATTTATAAAACGACTTATAATCCAGTTTGTAATAAAAAAACCATAATAAATAGTTTTTCGTTGACAAAAATGTAATACACACCTATTTTTTTTCACACCAATACTACAAAAATCTTCTATAAAACTGAATTAATTACAGAAGAAGGTAATATAAAACAATATTTTTCCAGACACTGATCGTTTTTATTGTTCTACATAGAATTGAAAATATTTGTAATATTATTATGTTATTTTTTATTAAGTTAAGCACGAAAATTTTCATACACCTATTTTTATTCACACCACTGTATATGTCAATAGCGCGAAAAGTATGATTTTTGAAGTAAAAGTAGGAAAATAAAAAACTCTGTAAATCCAAAACTATAAATGGAGCCCCAGTTTTTTAGACGATGAAATTTGTTCTACTTTCTAACCCTGAAGTTTTATATACCACGAACGGGACACCCTGAATAAACCACTATTTAATCTATCGATTATTTATTTATTTGTGTTTAAAAACTTGATATAAACTATAAAATACTTAATATTTATTTATATTTTGTTAAGATAATTAATGTTCTTTATACAACTAAGTTTATTTATTTCTACATATTTTATTTTTTACTCTTTATCCCATTTCTGCATTTTATCACTTAATAGTAGGGTTTATATTTAGAATATGTTTACGTTTTATATAATTTTATTTTTAAATTACAAGGATAATTTTAAAGGAATTATTCAGCACAATAAGCCTTGCATCTGGTTTCCCTCAGTCGGTTTTTGCCGACGTGCCCAAGGGAGATGAAAAGGCAATACATACTAAAAAAATATTTGTAATTTTAGAGTCGTTTCAGAAATTTTTAAACACAAAGCTACATATCTTTTAAAATAAACAAAATACAGTCTTCGACTTTTGTGAGGTAAATAAACAAATCGCAGCATTGTAAAAACAAGAAAATTTTCTTTTAAATAATTAGTAAATAAAAGAAAATTCGAAAGTTTTTAAGCTCAAAGTAGTATTAGCCTTTAATAGTTAAAGCAACAAAAATACAAAAACAATACTTGAAGTAAAATAAATTAAAAAAAACAAAAGACGCTTAAGAAGATAGATAGGTGTATTTTGGGTATAAGATATTTTAATATAAATTTTGATGAAAAATCCTTACTAATCAAGAAAAAACAAAATGGGGTTTCATATATCTTTTCTAAACATTTAAGAAAATCTAGATTATATTTATTTTTTGTTTTTTTATTAATCTAGGGTGATTTTTAAAAATGCATTAAATTTGATATATTTCGAACGCCCACAAAATGCCTTATTTTAAAATAAATACAAAATATGACTGTTTTAAAAAGCAAACATAAGTAATTTTTTGAGGGTTTGTTTTTAAAGAAAATAGTAAATGCGTAATTTTTACTGCACAATGTTAGATATAATTGAAGTTTAATAATATTACCTATTTGATAATGTCCTTAATCAAACTCGTATAAATGTTTTATTGCAGTAAACAAACAATAAATAACCTTCATCCAATAATGATGAAAATTCCGATCTTTGAGTTGGTATAAAAATTTCACAAATAAATAAATGTTTGATTTTAATTATCAGGGATTAAAATTTTTATCAGGAGCAAACAAGCTTCTTTAGATATTTTATTTTGGTAAAAATATGATAAGTAATTCCGAAGGAATCGAAGATTTGCATAACTAAATGCCGGTCAAAATCATGGACATCAATGCCGCGATATAAATTACATTTTGTATGAGTGAAATTCGCAATAACTCTGTTTTTAAATACTTCTGAATAGACGATAAGCTGCAAATTGAATTTTCAATAAAATTGTTTACTAAAGCGCGTTTTATCAAAATTTTTGATTAAATTGAAAAATTATACAATACAAATATTGCCATGCAACTTTAATATTTGTAGAATTTATGATGACAACTTGAGGATTTTAAAATTTGAGCTTTTTAGAGCTTTTGCAGTTATTTGTAAAACTTATACAGGGTGAGTCGAAATTAAACCACCAACTTTTTTAAGCCGATTCTACGACTAATTTTAAGATAAAAACTTCAAATGTCCGATTTCGATTCCCAAGGGAGCTACAGCTCTTCAATGATGATGTCAAAAAAAAAGGTTTTTGCACGATTATTTGAAAATGCTTTATAGTAGAAACTTTTGGTGTGAATCATTAATACACTTTAGGAAGCGAAACCGACATATAAGTTAAGATGAATTTTTTATCTTAAAATTAGTCGTAGAATCAGCTTAAAAAATTGGCGGTTTAATTTCGTCTCACTCAGTATAATACACAATAACCTACTTAAAACTAAAAAAAAATAAAAGAAAAAACTTTGAGGTTTTGCGTTCAAACTTAAGTTGTCTTTTTGTAAAGTGGTTTTTTATTAGAAGGGTTTGTTATAACTTGTAACAGTTTTTTGTAACTTTAGATAGAGTGTAAATCTGTAAATGGTACAATACTACTTTCTTCATTTTTGTTAATATTTTTTCCAGTATCTAACTCTGACGTTTGGTAACCCATCCGTAGTTACTTGACTTAAGAGCAATTTCCTAAACGGTAAATATCGTGGTTTAGTTCTGCAGTTATAAAAGCTACATTTTTGTATAATTTTTTTGTAAATGATTTAGAAGTCATTTATTTAATTTTTGCCAGAAGGAAAAAAAATTAGAGAATGTACAAAAAAAAATGATCTAAGAGTACTTTAACTTTGGACCCCTCTAATTAATTTTGTGCTATGTTGCAGAAGGTAACTCTCTGGCAGGATGTAGCCTAATCAATTTAGATTATAAATCTGAACAAAAATTGAAAATCTAACGAGGGAAACTTGAGTTATGATTGCAGAACTAATGCTCGATTTCATGATTTTTCACAATTTTTCATCCCAAACTCACGTAATTATCAGTTATTTGGTGATAATTTGCAAAGAAGCTCCAGAAAAGTGGGATGGATTTTCTATTCCTTGTTATTATCTCCAACGGAAAATTTATCGCGAGTGTCTAGGAAGATACTCTTAACAATTTTAAAAAAATGTCCAGAATTACCGTTTAATGTAATAAATTTATCATTTTTATATGTTGTTAATATTTTACTATTTGTGTTAATTATATATAACATGAACAATGGATTTTTTGCACGACAAATAATATTGAATAATATATGTAGGCCAGGAGCTTTCCACGTGTTAAAGCCTGATCTTATTTTGATTGCATTGTATAATAACTTGCTTACATAAGATTACCATACACTGATAAGTATATTTAAATAATGAGAGAAGCAAGTTAACCGTCTCTAACTGAGGGCTTCCTTTATCATCCATAAAGTTTACTTAAAAAAATAAAACAAATAAAAAATGTAAAAATGATTTAAGAAGATTGAGGAGAGTCTAATAGGGCCTCCACACGATCCAATTTTATCGGACGGTCCGATTCGAAAAGAGTTTTGTAAATAACATTGAGTTTTATACTTGCATAGTTTAAATAATATTCAA
This sequence comes from Stenus bimaculatus, assembly GCA_963971135.1. Classification (NCBI taxonomy): domain Eukaryota; kingdom Metazoa; phylum Arthropoda; class Insecta; order Coleoptera; family Staphylinidae; genus Stenus; species Stenus bimaculatus. The sequence goes on from OZ020180.1 coordinate 31,206,576, forward strand.
GGCTAGACTTCTTTAGGACGATTTTTTCAAAAATTAAATTATTAACTCCAAAAAAAATATTTTAATCATTTGTTGGTTCTTATAAGGTATAAAAAATTTAAAAAAAACAGCCCTATACACGTCTTAAACAAAAATACTATTTTCTTATGTTATTGTGTTTTTTTATAGATAGCTCAATACATTTTCGCTTGGTTTGATAAATAAAAACAGGTAAAAATCTATATAATTTTGTAGACTCCAGGGTAAAAGTCATCTATCTTACAACGTAATTTTAAAAAATCATATAATTAAAATAAAAATGATATGACTTTTGAAAATTTAAGACGAAAATTATGAAAATGTCAAAAAAAATTTGCGACGCGAAAAATTTTATGTTACACTATATTTTTATTTTAAATGAGAAATTAATACATTTTTTTAGAGTGGGTATAAGCATCTCATTTTACTTGTAATTTGTAATCTTATCACCAAAAAGCTGACCGAGAAAAAACCAAGCCGCAAATATTTACATCCGAGATTAACAAAAGGCCAGTCCGGGTTGTTGAGCAATATCCAACTTGCATACATAAAGCCTTGGGGCTTGCAACAAGGTACTGCAGGTGTTTTTATTATTTACGAAGGCAAACCGACGCAGGTTAAAAAAATCTTATGTACAAAAAACTCCTGGTGAAAAGAGCAGGAAACAGGTAGAACGTTTAATCCTGAAGCGTACACGACTACCAATCACTCAACTGCACGCATTAGTTTTCCCCGTTAGGAAAAATTTCCCCGCGCGGTATTTTATTTTCCACGCTTCTCGCGTCACTTCAACTGCGTTCACGATTGCGGCCGAGTTAAAACTGCCGCCGATGCCGCGAAAGACGATCCTGTGCTGAGCCGCGCGTGCGAGCCTCGATTTTCTGGAGGGAGATTTTACCTTACATTAACAAAAATGATTTATGTTTTTCATAAATAACTCTTCAGTAGAAAAAACCAATAAATACCATATTACAACCTAAATTCCCAACGAGTTACCTTTACAAAACAAATTTTTTTGAGTATGGAAAAAATAAAGGTGCCCTTGCTCATAAGACTGGGCAGTGGGCGAATAAAAAGCCTAGTTCATTTGAGTAAACGGTGGAAAATTCGTATTCTTTGGTCGAGTTGCAAGGATTGTACTAACTCTCCCTAATACCTCGATTTTACTAAGGAAAACTAGGCCTAATGTTTACGTCTTATATGTAAAGCAACCTTAAAACCTAGTTATCATTGGTAGAATAAGCGGTATAGTATACTTGCACTTTTTAGCTGGACGAGTCTTCTACCGAATTTGGTCGAGTACCCGTCTGCACGTATTATAAAATATGTGGTAGAGTAGAGTCGTTAGTCGTTCAATGCAAAATTGAAACACCGACGATTACCATCGGGCTGCACCAAACTTTGAGGAAATAAAAGCCTAGTTTTCATTAGTAAATTAAGGGGGTATTCTATTCTAGAAGCCCGAATTTCGAGCGTTTTTTTGAGGATTCATAAAAGAAAATCAATTGATATTATTTTTACTATCCATTTTTTATGGCTTATTTATTCATATTTCAAGAGTACATAAAATAAAAATAAAAAAAATATTAAAATTTCAGCAAGTTATGCGTCGTTGAAAAAGAGGGGCGAAAAAAAAAGCCGTGCCCCGGGGGTCATTGTATCTACCCTCCTGGTCACTTGAAAAATAAAATTATGGATAATTGTTGATCAGTATAATTCCCAGTATCGTATGAACCAGAAAAAGTAAAAAAAATTTTTTCGCAAAATGGTAGCTATTCAAAAATTGAGGTCGATTTTCCCACTAATTTTTTAACTATCCCGAATTTAAAAAAAAAAAAAATATGAAAAATTTCTAGTTTTTATTGATTCATACGATAGAGGAATATATGAAGAATATTCATGCCAAATTTCAAGTAAATCGGTCGGCTAGAACTTCAGATATTATGACAACCGCATCGCAAAAAGTAGTTGCGAGAAAAACGCGTTTAAAGTTTTACGTTAAGTTTCAGGCAGTGTAACTGATAGATGCTGTACGTATAACTTGCATTTTCTTAATCAGCCATCCCATATCCGTACATCGGGCCTTCTTCTACTTCATATTGCCGATTTTCAGCGTTTCTTTCCGCAAGACGAGCAGTGCTTCCTACTTTTGAAGCATTTGAAGATCAAACTTTAGAACGTTGCATTCTTACTTCATTGCGCCTAACAACAAACTCATGGGTTTTCCCACCAATTTTCATCCCCATAAGTTTCATTATATTTAAAATGGGATTAAAGCCTTGATTGAAAATAATAACTCCTAAATAAGTAGCAATGGAGTCTGGACTCCAGCATGGATGTGTTTGGGTGCAAACGTCCAATATCAAAGAATTTAGTGATTCGTTGTTATTTTGAGTTTCGGAACCCAAACAACGTTCCAATTAAGAATCATCTGACAGGGTTTCGTAAATAGGTTTTAAAACTGTTAAAACTTTATCAGTAAGTGGTGGATCATCATGTTGAAAGTCATCCAGAGTTTCTTGTTGATTGCCACTGAACCTCCGTTTTTTTGATCTGTCTGGACGACAAGAACGCCATTAAATTGACTATAACTTTAAAAATAATTCGGATTTTGAAAAATCCTTTTAGGGAGATATCTAAGCTAGAAATATGAAAAAAAAATTTAGATTTTTTCAAATTTCTAGACTAGAATACCCCCTTAAACGTCGAGTTAGAGGGGAGAGTTAGTATAATATTATCATTGCAACTCGAGCAGTAAAATTCCATTTTCATTGGACGAGTTGCAAAAATATAACTCGACCTACTAATTCGACCGTTTACTGTACTAATGAAAGCTAGGCTTCTAAATGAATAGAAATCTCCTAGAGTTTAATTGGTCAACATTAAATCGTTTTAAATTTGAGGAACTTTACCTATTGAGGAAGAACAGATTAGAAAAAAGAAAATATGGATTAAAAATTGGATCAGAAGAAGACATAACTATGGAACATCTGCTCTCCTCTTGAAATATTCATGTTCTTGATATAATTCATTAAGTTTTATTGTTTCGTCTTGGGCTACTTCATTTTCGTATTGTTTAATCAAAACAGCGAATAAACGAATCAAATAAACGAACAGGTGGGATGTTTATTTACTCGACTATCTCAAATGCGTTTTCATTGGGAGAATTGTGGTTGAGTAGAGTAGCGTAAAAATCGGTAGTGTGAGAAGGCGAATCCTGGCAAGCGAGAGAGTTAACTCTACCACCATGCAATCCTACTCTACTCTACCAAAATCTAGTACTCGACTCGACCAATTGTTTTTTCATTGGTCGATTTGCAAGGATAGTACTAACTCGTGCTACTAACTTGACGCCTTACTCTACTAATGAAAACGAAGCTTTAGTCAATGACTTAGGTCGGATATTATTAAAAGAAGTTTTAAGGGTTTCGCACCTAGTGACAATAGAAAAATGATATATTTAATAAATTTATTCTATAAGAATTGTACGAGACAAAGGAAGGCGTATCAGATGGAACAGGCTTAACAGACTAGTGTTGAACAAAATTTTTCTATTTCTAATACGTATTCCTAAACGCCCAGGATAAAGAAAATCCATCCGACTTTTCTCGAGTTTCTTTGCAAATTATCAGCGAATTACTGATAATAATTAATGTCAATCCCTAGAGGGTCCGCGAGTTTGGGAATTATCAAATATCTTGAAATCGAGCAATAGTTAGGCAGTAAAACCTCAAGTTTCCTGCGTTGGATTTTCATTTATTTTTTTTTCAGATTTATAAGCTAAATTTGCCTTGCACAGAATTAATTATGGGGTCCAAAGTTAACGTACTTTTTTTCTTTTTCATACACTAGAATTTAGTGGAATGACTTTTAAATCATTTACAAAAAAATATATATAAAAATGTTTTTCGCCCTGGAGGCTTATTCTTGGTCCCGACCACATCGTGTGGTCGACGAGACTAGAAGGACACACTCTTATTTTTTCATGTAAATGAAATGGACAGAATGATGAATGTAGTCGACCACACGATCAGGACCGGTCCAAGAATAAGGCTGCTGACGTATCTAACAGCTAAACCATTATATTGGCCGTTTATAAAATCACTCTTAAATTGGCTGACACGATTTGTCAAAAACTACTGATTAAAACTATTTTTTCGACAAGGTTGTGAAAACAGAATTCCTATTTTAATATTCGATTTTTTAAGTTGGCTAAAATACTGTAAACATTCCATAAAAATGTGAGCAAAATCTATTCAGTACTTTTTGAGAAATCGTGTCAGCCAATTGAATCTCCTGGTTTCGAAACCAGATAAATCAAATTTTGTTAGTTTAGGATTTAGGAGAATAATGGAAAACATTAGAATACCCACCAAAACAATTGGAAAAATACCATTAAAATACGGAGTTCGTTTGAAAAGTCCACAATTTCAAATCATTTTGGTTCCAAATCAAACAAAATGAAACAATTTTTTGCGATTTCTTAACATTTCCCCAAAATGGAGTTGGGTTTTGAAACTAGGAGATTCATTTAAAAAAATGAAGTTTGAATAAAACGTGTTTGAAAATTGAAGTACGTATTAGATATAGAAAAATTGCAACCAACTTAAGTCTGCTAAGCCTGGTCTATGTTATGATACACTTTCCTCTGTCTTGTAGATTTCTTATAGAAGCAATTAATGAACTTATTAAATAAATAAAAAAATATTTTTTTAGATCTGTCACACGGTATTGGACCCCCTTAAATTAAAATTATTGTTTTGGATACCAATTGAAGTATCATGTTATCTTCAAAAAATGCCATGCCTCAATTTCTTTATCTTTATAACAATCTATACATGGTATATGGATGCTTGAATCGGGTTTGAATACTTTAGGAACTTCAATATCCGTTGAATGGCGGTTTTGTTAAATGTAATTAATTCATTGCTCACTATAATATGTTCCTAAACATGATATTTTTTAAATTGTAGAAAAATACAAATAATTATAAGCCATAAGCCACACAACCGATTCTAGAAAAAGCTGGATCGACCTTGGTGTCCCATCTCGAACCTATAAAAATGGGTATTTAAATCGAGTATTCAAATGGAATCTGGTATTCAAACGCGATTAAAACCTTCATCTATACGTGGTATGAGATGTTGGAAATCCCAACCACTAAAATTTAATATAAAGAAAAATATAATAAGAAAAAGCATACAAAACGTGCCTTGAGCATATAGTTTTTGGAATTCTCAAACCAGAATATTGAAAAATATGCAGTAGGTATTGGAAAAAAGTAGAGAATTTTTCATCCAGACCAAAATGGATTAGTTTTTACTAACTTCAACAAGATTCTATCTTCACGTGGTGTTGTTTTTCGTGGGCGAACTGTTTTTTTTAATCGACTGAACAAGTTTCTCTAAATCACTTTATTATCCTAGACACGATATTTCTACGAAGCGCATACTTCCTTAAAATTTCACATTGTGATACGTTTTTTATAAAATAGTAAACGATTTTATACTAAACTTTTTATTTCTTTAGAAACTTCAATTTCCCATGGCATGATAAGTGATAGCAAATTAAATATTTAAATGAAATTTGATACCAAATTTTTCATTCTTCTTTAAAATAAATTATAGTATTGCACCTGCTGCTGAACTTTTTTCCAGACATAATATATAAATAGAAAAAGTTCCTTTGAAATTCTCAAATTGTAAACATATATTTGTTTAAAATATTCTTTTAAAAATATAATGTAAAAATTAAATAATATTTTAATAGTTTTTTCCGTTGACAGTTTTTACCAATTTTTTTCTGTTCACCGTTTACCAAACGGTCAACGGAAAATAACGATTTTAATTGAATCTTATATGTCACTTTTCTCCATTACTGTATAAAGAAAATTGAAATCCTAAAGTATACCACTAAGCTAGTAAATAGCCAAACATATGTGCTAAAGTTCGGGGTGAAATAAAACTGAAACTTATGCGAGGGGAAATAGTTTTTTCAGGTCCGGTCATTACTCTAAAAGAATGCCTTTATTGCCACATTTTTTTACCACATTGCTCATTGCTTTTTGTACTATTCCAAAGTGGTGGGTAAAATTTAGGATTACATCTTTTAAATATTACATAGGCAATATTCAAGTAATTTGTACCCCAAAATGATTGACTAGTGACTAGCACCTGTCCCTTTTTATAACCCTCTGCTTAAATAGTAAGAACGTAAGGATTTAAACTTCAAGTGGAATACAATTTCAATAAAAAGTATTAAAAAAGGAGAACAAACAATTCTACAAACGTCGACATATTATAAAAAGTTTTTTAATAAAAAGCGTTTCAACTACTATTTACTTCTAAAATTAAAGAGGGCGAGGAATAAGTGCCACATAATCGCTTTTATATCAGTGCTTTGATCACAAGACATAAATGTTGTAAGGTAAAACTTGACATACAAGATGGTTATTTATTCACGAAAGTAAACGGGTAATTAAACAAAAAAAAATTGTATGTATATTATTACCTATGCATATGTATATACATACATATACATGTATGTTTATGTATCATATCTGCTTCGGAACGGACTTATTTTACGCCTAATTGAAAGTAAAATCAAGGAAATTTCCTGGTATTTTGAATAAGTTTCACAAATTATTCAATAAAGTTTGAACAAACCTTTTGATACAACTTATTTTTACATTAAAGCTTTGAAAAAATTCAGGTATTCTTAATTTGACTACAAATACCATTTTATATTTTAGTATTTGAGTTTGAAGTCACAAATTTAATAGCAAATACTTTGTGAATTTTATCATCCGGAAAACTAACCCGTTATAAAATCCATAGTAGGAATATTAATCACTTCAATCCCAGTTGGATAGTCATATGCGAGAGGAAATGAATTACATTTTAAGTTTTCATCAAAACTATCAATAGAAACGATTGCAATTTAATACTATCGTTTTCAAAGAGCTGAATTTACAAAAGTGTTCAGATTCCGTTAAAGTTGAAAAGCGCATGAAAGCGCAACTGATTACATCAATTTATTCGTAAACTAGCAAATTTGTAACGAAAAAGCAAGAGTTAAGGAATATACATATATAATTTGTTTAAAAAAATATAAATGAAAAAGAATTATTGAATTATCCAGTTGTATGCTGTATCTTTGCTACATTTTGTAAAAGTTTATGTTTCAAATTATTTTATCAAAAAATGTATTTATGTTTAATTTTTTTAAAGGCTCTAGCCTGCATTCTGCGACAGTGATGAAAATATTAGAGACGTCGTTAACTTTAATCACGTCTTTAAAAAAATATTTCTTATGAAGAATCACGTGTTTAACGTTATCAACGTCTCTAAATTTATCATCACATTCGCCGAATACAGCGACTTTTGTGTTTTTTCTTCATCCTCATTTAAAACTACACTAATAGAAAAATGACTAATGTTACTAACGTTTTTCTTTTATTCACTTACCCTCATATACTGTAGAAAATATACGTAAAGGCCTTATCGCTTACCTGAAAATAAATAAAAAATATATTATTTCATATTAAATATTTATTTATGTATAAAAAACATCGTTGCTGGAAAATTTGAAATATATATTTTTATTTTTTTCGATAAAATTGTTTTAATTTAGTTATTGGAAATTGAAATTTTATTATTTCTTAGTATGCGGTGTTTGGTTGATTTCATTTGTATTATCGAATAACAAGTATAGACGTCTGTTAAAAATAACAAACAACTATAGTAAATGAATTAAAGAAACCTTAATTTGTAATAAGTAATTTATTAGGAAAAAAAGTGTTTATCTTGTAACATTGACCTTATAACCCAAGTCTATTCGATCACATTTTTACGTCAAAGTAATATCTTTAATGAATTTATTAGCGTTTTTTATACAATTATGTATCAATTTCACATAATAAGTCTATGGCTTTAATAAACTGAAATTAAATAAAATTTTTTTAACAAAACTTTATAAAAAATGAAATTTTGCTGTTATAAAAATACCATTCTAAATAAACAAACGAGTATTTTGAAGACGTGTAAATCAATAAACCATTTGTTTTTGAAATTTTCCAGATCTGCTGCCACTTGCATTTACAACAAGAAAACTATGCTATTTATAGATATACAAATTCTCGGAATATTTTCTTGTTCTAATTGCTAAGTATATAAAACAATTTTTTTGATTTATCAATAATTACTTGTCATAATGAATTATTTAATATTTCTTCCAAGGAAAGCGAAAAAATATACAAATTGATCATTTATTAAAAGTCACATTTAATAGTTATTTTTTTCCTAAAATCTTAGAAATACAAAATACGAAAATTGTTATTTTAGATGAAAAGCAAAAAACAGTTCACCATTTCTTATGTTTTAAATGACTTTTTTAAATTTTTGAAAAAATGGAAAAACAAGTCGATTTTTCTTTTAAAATTTTATAACCGTTTCCAATTTCTACTTTCAAAGATAGATACAGATTTGGTTAAATAGGAAATGTTGTGCAGTTTTTTATACTCTTAGAAGAAGTTTAAAATAATAAAAAATCCATTCCGAAAATAAACGAAAGAAACTTAGGCTAGCATTTTTCCAAAAAAATCGATTGTTTAGTTTATTATAAAAACTGTTTCGAATAAAAGTATCACTCAAATTGGGACACCTTGTATAGTGGGTTACCCTAAAAAATATTTAGGTGGCCCGTTTTTTGACTAACTCATACTTATGTGAAACTAGCAATAAAATCCAGCAATAGGTAATATTTTCAAAAATAAAATAATTAAAAAATAATTATATCCTCGTATTCCTCTGGATTAAATAAAAAGATTTTATTAAAATTATTAAATATTAAGGGTGAAAACTACTCCTAAACATAATAGGGGAAAATTTTTATTTTAAATTTTCTTTTACAGTTTGATTGCTTATACAATTCTACACAAAATATCAAAAATTTGGGTGGCAACCCCTTCCCATTCATTTTTAAATTAAATTCAAAGTGCAGCTTATGCGCGGCGATCATTGTTCATTTTCCTTCTGCGGTTTGATTGTTTACACAATTCTACACAAAATCTCAAAAATTTGGTAACCCCTTCCCATTTTTTTTAAATTAAGTAAGTATAGTGTAACGCGCGGATCATTTTTTATTTTCAAATTTCTTTCCCAGTTTGATTGTTTATACAATATTTCACAAAATATCAAAAAAATGGATGGCAATTGGAGAATGTTCAAGCGCTCTTCGCGCATTACCCTGCAATTTGACTTTATTTAAAAAAATGAGAAGGGGTTGCCACCCAAATTTTTCATATTTTGTGTAAAATTGTATAAGCAATCAATTTGGAGAAATTTGAAAATAAAAAATGATCTTCGAATAGAAATTTGGGATTTGCTGAAAACGCGCTCACTTTAAGTTAAAATAAAAATGGGAAGGGGTTCCCCCCCTAATTTTGGAGATTTTGTGTAAAATTGTATAAACAAACTGGGGAAGAAAATTTAAAATAAAAAATGATCTTCCAATTTTATATTAAAAAAATGTTTAGGAGTAGTTTTCATCCTTAAAAAGTAATAATTTTATTTATACCTTTTTATTTTATCCAGAGGAATGCGAGGGTAATTATTTTTATTTTTGAAAATATTACCTACTGCTGGATTTTATTGCTAATCTAACTCATCTGTATACAGGGTGCGCTAAAATGGTCGAAACGGCTTCGTGGGCATATACCACAAGTAAAGGTCGATGAAAACATTTGGCCAAAACTCAACTGTTACCGACATTCAGGATACAGGGTATTGAAATTTCTTTTTATTTATTTTCTCAGGATTGGATGAATAAAAATTAATAAAATGTTTAGGTTGAGTTAGTTTTAGTATTAATTTAATAATTCAGTGGCGTAGAAACGGGCCAAGGTGTCCCCTTTTTTGAATTGATTTGGAACGCCACCTTAAAATTTTAAAATTTTTGTTGGATTTTTAAAATATTCATTAAATTTACCATAAAAATGTACACCTATTAAATTTAGTTAGGAGGAGTGGTATTTGAGAAATTTTGCGTTTTTTAATCTAGTACCTTTTTAAACAAATTTTTAAAATTTTATAACAAATTAAATTCAAATAAGGAAAATTAAAAACTCTTAGTATGACATCTTGTTGGTGTTTTAAATAAAAAAACATGTCAGAACACGTCATTTTAAATTTTAGAAAAATATTTAAATGGCCGCTCTTATTTATTTTTTATAAAATTTAAAATAAAATGTTTCCGAGTTCCTGACTTGTTCACTGAACCATAAAATCTGAAATTATAGAAATACCACTAAAACTATCAAAATTTAACAGGTGTGTACTTTTTGTGGTAAATTGAACACCGATTTTAAAAATCTAAACAAAACCGTAAAATTTTGCAGTGACTTATCAAATAAATTCAAAAAGGGGGCATCTTAACCAGGTACCTATAAGGCGGACTCACCCTAAAATTTTTATTAATTTTCATTCAGCTGATCCAGAAATAGTATATTACGCAACGAGCTAGAAAGTGACGAATTTTGTGTGAGTGTGAAAGTAGCCAAACGAGGCGCTAGTGTAGCAATGATAGATTTCCTAAACCACTAATATGAATGACATATACGATTTTCTCATATGGTCGTCGGAAAAAATAAATAAAAAGTAAAAATAAATGTCAACACACTGTCTCTCGGTAACAGTTGAGTTTCGGACAAATGTTTGTATGGAGCGTCTTATTTTTACTTGTAGTTGCTGTGATCACCATTTTAGAAACACCCTGTATTATGGTATGACAAATACTTGATTGAATAACTAGCCTTGACTTTGTATTTTTAATTAATAAAAAACATGTTTTATAAATTTCCTTTATTTAAAGTAGAGTTCCTTCTGGTCTACATCGAATTTAAAGGTCAGGTGTTCTAAACTGATTCGATCGTAAACAGGGATAATTTATGTTTTAAATTATTATTAGGAATTAAATATTTACACTTTTCAGAATACCAGTAATGAAAACAAATTAAGTTAGGCGCACTTGCAATGGGACAGCCATCAAAGCACGTAAATATTGGGTTTATGTTTTTTTAATAAGGTGAGTTCTATTTTAAGATGTTTAATTTTAAAACTTTATTGACTATTGAGTTAATAATAGTAAACTTGTCTCTACAACAGTTAATAACATTTTAAACTCAAATGTAGAATTTTCTTAACCAGCCAAAAATTAAATTTATTAATAAAAAGCTGTAAAATAAAAAAAGGTTTTAAATAATTTGTTGGTAAAATTTTATGTAAAATTCATTTATGGAATGGCCTCAAAATCGATTTTTTTTTAAATTTCTGAACGCACTTAACATAAGATAAAGTGGATTTTAGGTGGTTCCAAAGTTTTTAAATGTCAATACAAATATTTTTACTTTTAATGATTTATTACAAAAAGTACTTGTATGGTCTAAATAAAAAGTACTAAGCAATGAAAATAATATTGGAAAAAAATAATCGTGTGTTTAAAACTGTAGCGTATCAGACAACAAGAGCTTTTTTATTTTAAAAATTCTTAACATACGTAATAATACAAAAGGTAAAAAATTATATTGTTTATTTAATTCCCACAGGAACAAACTGTAAGATGGTAAGCAGCCAAGCAAAAACAAAATTTGTGTTTCTCCCAGACAACTCAACTTTATAAAAAGTCCAGACGCACTTGATGAAATATTAACTCATCGCCCAGCTTCAAAATTATCGATAACAATTTTATGGCAATTAGCCAAACATTTTGAGAATAAAAATACTAACAGCTAATTATTACTATTATAAATATGTATGTAGAGTGGCCGCAATTAATTACACTATGCAAGAAATTAAAATCACAAGACTAACAGTGTGTAACAATTATTCTTTATCCCAAATTAATAATAATTAAAATGTTTCTCATCAAGTTTCCAGAAAAAAAGTATGGTTCTTTCTTAATTTTTTTCTTTTCAAAATAATCAAAATTGTTTCATATTTCAACAAAAATCACCAACCATGGCCATTTACTCTGGTAACATTTGAAGGGTACCAACTAAAAACCAGTTAAGCGCATTTTTTCGAAACTGCATTAGGACCAACGCCTTATGTGAAATTTTCCGGTCTCTAAAATAGGTCCATCAGTCAGGGGAAAAACTTGTTAGATCTCAATATGTAGTATCCATACAAAGCAAAATCAAGCTCATATTAAACTAAAAACAGCAATGACTCGAAAACTATAATTTGCAAATTTATGGTCCACGTCACGAACAAGTCGGCTTTTTTATCTCCCTCTTGGTTACTAAAAGTATATGACCCACTCTTGAGTGAGAGTGAGATGATAGTGTGACTTACTCGTGACATGGATTTTAACCGGTTTTCCTGTGCACTCTTAAAATTAGCTATTTTCTTGATGAAGCGTTCCCTTTTTCCATCGCCCGTATTTTCCGGAAAACAACTTAAATGGAACATGGGACTATAATAGATTTCTTGGGACTATTATGTTCATCATTTACTCATGCGCACTTAGAGTATGTATCTATATTTTTGTGACTATTTTTTTGATATTATTTTTCTCTTTTGTATTAATAGAAGATACATTTAACATTAGGGTCTTCTTAATAATGTATAACTGCCCTAAAAACGGAAATATTTTAAAATTAGATTTTATTTTATTAACGGCTGCATAATAAAATCGCGCGAACGTCATGCAGCCTCGTTAACCTTTAACTAACATAATTGTACGTATATAATATGGTAAATGGACTCTACAAAAATAACATTACTATGGTCCATTTTGGCGCAATCATGGTAGTTAAGGGTTAAGAACTAGGTTTATAATAATTTATTCACAAAAATAATCTATTATTTTAAATACAAAAATATTTAACTTATTACTCAGCTTTTACCGCATTTACATTATAGGTGATTCACGAGTCATTTAAAATACGTAAATGTTAATAACTATTAAGTATAAGTACTCGTTAATACAGTTTAGTGCTTTTTTAATAAAAATTTTATTCGGAATCACTTTCATAAAAATATTTTATGGTTGAAAAAATCACCTTGGAGCTTTTTCAAGTTTCGTTAGTAATTCACAAACTTTCGTTGATAAAAACTTGGATGATACAAATATTTGCTTATTTACGATGCGCTCACGCAAGCAAATGAGAAATTATGTATTTAAAGTGAGTTTTAGGTAAAAGCTTTAAGGAAGATTATTGTGCTACTCCTTTAAAAGTCCTACCACCACGAGACGAGCTCCCCAAAGCGTTGACAGCTTATTATAATATGACTGAAGAAGAAGGATGCTATTGTTACTTTTATGATTTAAATCAACCGTTCGTAACTAATTTTAACTTTAGATACAAAACTTAGCAAGAAAGTATTTTATTTTAAAATTGTGTAAATAAAAGAACGTTTTTCTTGAAAAGCTTTTCTAGGAAATGTGCTATAATTGGAATACTAATTTTAATATTACTGTAATCAATTAACTCTTAACGTCACCTAGAACAATGTATATTTCATCGAGATGTTCGTTTTGATATAATAATAAACATTTAAACACTATTTACTGTTTTATTAAAACAACCCAAACAGAGCAGTTATTACAAGAAGATTTTAAAAAAATTCTATAAAATAATAATAATAATATAATCAAGGAATAGCAAACAAAAAATCTAGTGATCTAGGCTACACAGGCCAACAAAATGAAAAAAAAATTTTTGGTGCCGGAAAAGTAAGAACTGATTTTAGATATTTCTGATGTGCTGATTCCAAAAATACATGGCTTTTTTTCGTAGCAGCTCTAGTTTTTGAGATTCAGGTTAATATATTTTAGGTAGTTCTGATAAAAGTCAAAAATAATGAAATAACTAGGTATATCTATACACATCAAAATTAAAATCATGTATTTAAAATTAGAATATAATTAGCCGGTTTCAGTTACTTGCTATAAACCAGGACCATTAAACCCAGAATGCGTCCAGATTAAGTATACTAAACTTGGTGTGCACACAGCGGTTTTTGTTATATACATGTATGTGGGGAATACACATTCAAAGAAAGTAGAAAACTTATTTCTGATTTTGTAAAAATGAGTTATCTCGCCTACTTTGGCGTGCACAAGAGAGATAACAGAGATAAGAATCTGCTTCACTTTTTCTCTCAAGAAATTGACCTGGTATTCTGTAACGACATAAGAGGATTTTTGGAAAAAACCGGTTTGTCAGAATACACACCAGAAGAATGGCGTAGTTCAAAACGTAGTTTGAAATGTGTCCTTTTAAATAACGGTAACAAATATGGCTCAATACCCATTGGTAATTCCACCAGCATGAAAGAGGAACATGCAACAATATCAGAAGACCTGAAAAAATAAGTATGAAGAACATCAGTGGGTGATTTGTGTCGATCTAAAAATGGTAAACATACTCCTTGGTCAGCAAAGTGGATATACAAAGTATCCTTGCTTTTTATGTCTTTGGGACAGCAGAGCCAAGGATCAACACTGGATTAACAAAAGTTGGCCTAAAAGAAATGTCATGATTCAAGGAAAAGAAAATGTATTCAACAAACCTTTGGTTTCGGGAGAAAAAAATCATATTTCCACCCTTGCACATCAAGTTGGGGCTAATGAAGCAATTTGTGATGGCTTTATATCGAAATAAACCTTGTTTTCGCTACTTAACACGTAAATTTCTTGGGATTATCTCTGAAAAACTGAAAGCCAGAATACTTAATGGTCCTCATATAAGGCAGCTAATTAGAGATCCACACATCAATGAACGAGATCGAATCTAATGCTTGGTGTTCATTTGATCAAGTAATCCAAAATTTTCTAAGAAATTATAAGGGAGAGAATTACATAGAATTAGTCGAAAATATGCTTTCTAACTTTAATATTCTCGGTTGTAACATGAGCATAAAAGAACACTACCTCCACAACCACTTAGATTGGTTTCCAGAAAATTTGGGTGATTTTAGTGAAGAACAAGAGAAATCAGGACATTAAAACTACGGAAGATCGTTATCAAGGAAGATGGGATAGTCACAGTCACAGTAGTAAATAGTAATAACATGAAATGTAAATAATTGAATAAAATAAAAGAGCTCAATATGGCGAATCTCAAAATCTAGAGGTAATAGAACAAATCTGACGGCTATTTCGGATTCTGCACCCAAAATTCACCTAGAATCAGTTAAAAAATCGCCGGCACCAAAATGTGTATTGGCCAGTGTTATCATTATAAATTCTATTAGATCTCAGGTCTGCTATGAAAAATACGTTAAATCGTTTGTTTACCATTCTGAATGTAAATTTAAAATAAGCATTGATCATAGATGAATTATACCTTATTCACGAAAACATGATAAATCATAAAATGTAAAATGTAAAACAATTCACATGATAGATAATAAAGCTCCATGTGATGACAACACTAACTTGCTGGGTTCAATAAAATATTTCTATTTTATGACTCCAATGTCAGTTAAATGTTAAATTTAATGCTGTTTTGAAGCTTATTATAAGCGCGTCATTTTTAAATACGATATGCAGTCATATCGTTTTATGAACAAATACATTGTATCCAAATAATATAAATAATTCATTTTTTTTGCGTGAATTAATAAAATATATGAATTTATATTTTTCGTTACGTAATCAAAGCGCGAAGCTTTTACAAAAGTAGGCATTATTATAATTACACTTTAAAGCAATGTATATGCAAATTTATGATGTAACAAACAGGTCTCTATTGTTAAATGTAACTCCAATAATATTCATTACAGATTCTGAAAATTTTTAATTGGTTTTATTCAAGGTTTTTTTATTACAATCATTCGATTGTTACATATTTTACAAGACGTTCACAAATATGGAAAAATTGTTTTTATTATTTTTATGTATGTCTTTAACCATTCGTAGGGCCTGTTCTAAAATTTTACATGAACGGGCGCGCTGGATAAATTTTGCACAATGGAATATATCATTTAATGCAAACTTGGCACAAGATATTATCGCAACAAATAAAGTTTGCTAGAAACAAAAATTAAGAGGATAGTCGGCAAAATGTGTAACTCCAAAAACATATTATAACTGTGCGAAAGAGATGCCAATAATCGAACCTCCTGTTTATATTGAAATTTTATTTCCAATATAATTTAAAAACTAACTAATAATATTAATTTTTTTAGATTATCTTAAAAGTACATTAAAAAAACTACGTTTTGTGTATTTTGATTTAAAAAAGTCTTTTTATAAGGCTGTAATTAAAACTTAAAATTTGCCTATTTTTTGGACATTTTCAACAAGTATTAAGTATAACAAAAATGAAAATTACAAAAAAAACAATATACAAAAGATGCAATATGTAATTCTTAAACAATACAAAAAAGAATTACTCGATTTCAATTAACCGTTTGTCTTTTATTTGAGAAATACGAAATCGAAATTAACATTGGAAATTCCTATACCTAATTTTACCGACTATCTTCTTAAAACTAAAAAGGTCAACCCCATCATTCTAATTATGGGGGATAACGTATTTGAGGAATAGAACCGGGTCGGGTTTGCTAAAACTTTTTATTAAGAAAATGTTTTCTGTGTAAATGTTACACAGGCGCGCCCGGCGGAGGGTTACACTGGTAGCTCTAGATGCTCCAATGAGCAATTGATAAATATAAAATTAATGTTATGAAAATTAAATAAAAATATTCCTTTATCCAACTTTATTTTACAAAATCTTTAAAATAGCGTTACATGTTTTATCCAAATCTTCGCAAGATTTTATTTTATTTTAAATATAAAATTATAGAAGATTTTATAATAATTGGATTGAGACATTTGGAATTTACAAAATTAATGATCAATGTATGGTCATATTCACTTCCAAGTGAATAGGTCTATTAACTGAAAGACCCACATAAATTACATGGATCTCACTAATTTGAAAATGAATATCAGTATTAATTATTTAAAAAATATAATCTATAATTTATAGTTCGAACTATAAACAAACAAAAACAAGTTTATAATCAGCATTCCAAACCGTTATTGACTTAAATTTCGTCCAGTATTTAGTTCCACCTATTAGCAGTAATTACTGAAATAATAGTTACTTCAAACAAATATGATCGCACTTATATGCTAATTTTAGACGGTCGGCGTCACGTTTGCGTCCCTGTTATCAGTTTCGGTTGTAAAAATTTTGCATGCGCTCCCAACAAGATAATATTTGGTTATTTAGCTTATATACCATAGCACTTGTATTAAGTTTCTGCTAGCTTTTAAACAGATGACTTTACTTTTAGCAAACATTTTAAGGCCAATGCTATAAATTTGAATTAAAAACATTAAAATAAGCAAGATGAAGGCCATTACAGTAAACCTTTCAAATGAACGAGATGATAAAAATGAAAAATAAGTTTTCAAGCAAAAAAACCATTATACTTTTATTAATTAAAATTTAATTAAAAAGCAGAGTACATGAGATTGAAACTTGAAAATTTAAAATACAACTTTTATTGCTCCTTTTGATAAATAAGTTTATTAACATTTACCCCCACCCCCCAAACTTATATTATTAACATTTTTTAGATTGTTTCCAAAAAAACTAAAATATGGATACTATAAAGATAATTTTATATCATAACTTGACGGGACTAATTTAAAATAGGTACCTATAAACATTTTTAATTGGGGTATTAAAATAAAATGACTTTTCAATAATCATAAAAGTTTATAAATATGTCATATTAATTTAAAAGCTTATTTCGCTATGAAGTGTTTTTCGTTATGACGGATAGAGAGGGGAAATCATAGGGGCGGACTGGAACATGAATTCGGCCCGGGAAAAATAAAATAAATTCGCCCAGCTCGCTTGTTTATTCTGATTAAGTTTTATTTTCTTCCACCCACGGGGAAATTCCCGGGCCAGTCCGCCCCTGGAAAATCCCCTAAAACCGTGCAAAGTCCTAATTGAAACCCTTACAGGTTTTTAGTTAGGTTCCAGAACGTATTGTCTAGTTAACCAATATCTTGGCTTTTGAAAATTCGAAGTATATACTTAACTTTAACAGGGGGCTTACAAAATATCATAATCGATCAGTTCTCCTCCTGGCTAAAAAAAAACCTTTTAAGGCCGATCTCACAGACACAACTTAAAATTTAAGAACTACTTTAAGGGGCAGCCAGAAGCTATTTTTTATTGAGATTTTTGATGATATTACTAAGTAGATTTGATTTTTTTTTTGTTTCCGTGATTGCTTATCCACAATATCTTTCCATTAAAATATTTATTAAACTTGTCATGGTATTCATTAAAACCTCAATGAAAAATCTAAGATTTTCAAGTATATATTTGCGTTTTTTCATTTTATTCTTAGTAGTATTTTCAAAATTTAATTTACTTTTAGTAGATTACGTTAGGGATGCGATATACTTTTGTTCGCTGAAAAAAAAAATATTTATTTGTTAGTAGTCTCACAATCAGCTAAAAATGATAAAAAGTCAATTTCTGCCTTCCGGTTGCCCCTTAATGTCTAAATCGACAGGAACACAATACAAAATCTGTCGAATCAAAATTTAAGCCTAAGTCGTGTCGGTGAGATCGGCCATTAGAAAACTTTTTAAGAAGATAGTCGTCAAATGTGAGAGCTTGATTTTGAAATTTGCTTGATATTTTCGGTTTTGATCGTAATTTTTTTTTCCAATACAGAAGAGTCTTCTGGTTACTTCTTTGTTTTTTTTGCAAGTCAAACCATAGTCAGCAGTAAGCCGGGCGCTTTACAAAAAACTTTCGCTTATAAGCTATAAGAAACTAATTGAAATAATATTTTTTTTCCAGCGCTAGCAATAGGTTAAAGTATAAACGAAGTTTTCCATTTTTCGTTTTAAGTATATTTTTAAACTTTTTATAGCGCTTCAAAAATTTCTTAAAATTTTTATTAATTTTTGGAGCGCTTTAAAAAGTTTAAATATACACAAAAAACGAAAAATTGAAATCTTCGTTTATACCTTAATTTATTGCTAGCGTTGAAAAAAAAAATATTATTTCAATCAATTTTTTATAACTTTTATAAACGCCGCTAAGCAAACATTTTTTGTAAAGCTTCCGTTTTATTGCTGCCGTATGACTATTTGGTTTGACTTACAAAAACAAAAAATAAAGAAATTGGTAACCAGAAGGCTCTTCTGTAAATCAAAAAATGAAATTTTAAAAAGGCTCAATTGGAAAAAAAATTATGACCAAAACCGCAAATATTAAGCGAATTTCATAATCATCTTTGAAGAAGTTTCTGTTAATCAGGAGGAAGTTTCAACCGATTCATAAATGATTCATAAAAACACCTTAAGCTACAATAATAATCTTGGAATAGTGAAACTTTGGATCCTGCAAGAAATTTTATCTTTCTTGGCACCATACGATGTCCATTCATGCAATGAAAATACTATAGTTGTGTTTTACTATGCAATTTCATTGTCTCCTTTCAATTCACGTTTTCTAAGTGTCTTTTTAAAGGCTTATTTGAACTGAGAACAAGTCCTTATCCTAAACTGCAACTCATGTGCAGCGCGGATTCACCTAATTGGTAAATATTTACTTGTCACTACATTTGAAGTAGTTCTTTTTAGTAGCTCTGCTCCCTATGATCCTATGAACTGCTTCTAGTTTCTCGTATTAAAAATTAAATATGGAAATAGTGTAAAAAACGAAGTAAATAAGTTATTATATTGTTAGGAAATAAATTATTAAAAATAACATTTAGGTATATTATTATTATAATATATTATAATTGCAGTATTAATATCCTCTAATGTCTAGAATATTAATTATGTTTTGATTTTATTGATTTGTTTACAATATTAGATAAAACTTGTAAATGTAAATTCATAAACATGAAATATTATTGCCCAATAATAAAAGTTGCACTTATTGCGCTAATGGATAACGAAAGCAATTACGTTTTTAACTTGTAAATTAATTAGTTTCGCCTGCTAAGCGTGTTTTTTCCTAATCGCCAGTAGCACCGAGGTGGAAATTTGTTATGCAATAGGGATGAAGTATTGCATGAAGAAAGAAAAAAAATTAAAAGGTACTTAATTGCGATTTAAGAATGAATAATTTGGTCATTACTTTTAAAGTATTTCTTAATAATTACAAAAAATTAAAAAACCCCTCAGCCAAAAAAGAAACCAGAAATGGTGAATGAAGTCGAGTGCAAATTGCATGATATAACAGGTAAGAATAAAGAACGGTTCAAGTATAAATACAGTTGTTCTATTACTGAAAATAGAATAGAAAAGAAGTGACTCTCCAATTCTGCGCTTGCTGATGTAGATAACTTCGTAAACCTGGAACCCGTCAATTAACCAGCATTAGGTTTATTGGGTACACCAAAATATGGAAATAAAGCAAAATTATGAAAATCCTGTTTTAATATTCACTTGCAATAGAACTTTTGCTTACAGACAAAGCAACACCAAAATTGCAACCAAAATAAAATTTTAATTCACCTAAATTATTTATGAGTACAGTTAAATTACTCGCGAAATTTTGCCGTTAATTTTAATAAAGACGAATAAATAATTTATAAATCAACTCAATTTGATATTCAAATAGCGATTTTACCCAATGAGGCATTCAAAAGAGGCCGTATAAATTCCGACGTCCTTGAAAGGTAAACATTAAAAGGAATGATGATTAATAAAAATAATTGTTATTCTAGAAATATTTTTAGATAGTGTGAATATTATTTTGAAAATTGAGTAATTTTCAACTTAAATTAGATGTTGAACTAATTTCCTGCTATCTTCTATTTTCTTTTAACAATGCAGCGCCCTAATTGGATTTTGTTAAAACTTGCGTAAATACTGCTTTCTTACTTAAACCAATTAATTAACTCTGCTTACTAAAATGTCTTAATCCAAACCCTTTTTCTTAATAAAAACAATAATTAGCAACTACAGTTTTAATAAAAAAATTTTAATTGATTCATTTTATATCAATTAAATAACCATAATATTATATTTGCGCAAATATAATTGTTACCAATTATTTTAATTAAATTGAAAGTTTTAAAGAAAAATATTAAACGTTCGAAGATAAAGGAGCTGTAAAGGTCAGTATGCAATGTTTGCCGATTATCTGAAAGTATGGATTAAGCTCATGTGTAATGGAAGATTTCAAGTAAAGTTTAATTGGGTGCAAGGAGAGTAATTATTTTATAATTGCCACTTGGAGTAAATGAAATCGATTTACCAAGGCGTAACTGTTCATTTTGTTTTTATGTTAGAACTTCTACAGGACGTGTTTTCTTATTTGAAGAAGATCTTTTATTCCATAAAATTTTGTTTTTGCACTTCCTACATATTATTTACCACATTTACGGTCCCCGGCCCAGAGGGCGTAAAAATAATGGCGACCGCACTTTACGCCCTTGGGCCAAAAATTTGATACTTCTTATAGTTTTTTATTCTCTGGTTCTGAAATGACATTTACAATTGGGGGTATTTAGGTTAATTAAGGTTGGTTGCGTTATAACCTCCAATATCCAATAAAGTTTTAAACACACCTTCGAACACCTCCATCACAAAATTAGTTGGTTTTAACAAAAAACTACAAGACTCCACTACACCCTCTGTACATAAATAGCTATTTTATATCTGATAGGTCCAAAAAATAATAATAATATTAAAATGACTTTTCACACAGGAAATTATTTTTTTAATATTTTTTAGAATTTTTTTTATGATCACAAAATACAAAATTCAGTAAAGTACCGTTCAAACGCATTTTAAAATATGTTGTTGTAGAAGGCAAGTGGTAGAGTTATTCTATCATCGCGCAATCCTCTATCAAAATCTAGTCAAGTAGTCTACTCTACCAATTGCATAATCATTGGTAGAGTTACAATTATAGTTAGTTACTCGCAAATGCGCTAGTAACTAATTTAAAAAAATAAATGGCAAAATACTCCTATTCAAATATCTATTTAGAGAAAGTTTGTCTTTATTTGGTTAAATTTATAGTTATAGCCCCCAAGAATTGTCAGCTATTTACCAAAACCCAAATCCATTGCATTATATGAAAATAGCTTCACTTAATAATTAAATAATTGTAGATACCTTCGGTAATCTATAAAATTTATTTTTTTTTTAATTATAGTTTTTACTCTAACAAAATTTCAAAAGTATTTTCGATAAAACATTTTTTTTTAAATCATCATAACTAATGAATGCGTACTTTGAAATAAAGGCGCAGTGTGCATTTAAATGTTCGCAATAAAACCACAACTTCAAGAAGTAAAATTTGCAAAGCCCTCTATGTGTCTTACTTTTCTCTCTTTTTCATCATTTATGCAAATACTCGAAGCTATTAACTATAATTTATATAAAAATTTTACATATCCTATTTTATAAATCCGTTTTATTCAAAATATGTGCATACAAAATTTTGGACTGAATGCCTAATATTGTAATGAAATAAAAATGCAAAAATTAACCATAAAGCTCCGTTTACACTTTACTAGTTCACGATTCATAGATTTTATTTTTATGAATTCGATTTCACAGTAACTCGCCCTTTTCGGGGAAAATTATGAAGATGCAGTATTTAGGGACTTTACGCGACGCTTATTTCACGAAAAGTTTTTTAATTTTTATATGTAGTTTATGGTCCGGTATTCAGTATTTTAAATTTAAAAACAAATGAATGAAGTATGGTACTTTCTACTCCAAACGGGTGGTTGACATCTCAATAATTTCAAATCTCAATAGAAACTAGGATGTAAAACAGTAAAAAATTATAGCTTTACAACTGCTATTATTTTGAAAATCGAGGCAAAATATAAATAATTTGTAGGTTGCAATGACTGTATTAATACCGGTAGCCCGGTTTTAAAAATTGAAATAACGGTATTATTTTTTTCGCCGGTTATTGAAATCTTTAATCCTTTAGCTTAGTATAACAAACTTAACTTCATACTTCGATTGGTTTTTGAGTAAATTAATTGTAAAGTAGGAGTACTTTAAGGGTCTTAAAAAATACACTTACTGTTAATATTTTTTAATTATTTTCTCTCACTTTGATCATTATAAATATTTTTTAATGCTACCAAAATTTGGTAGTACAAAAATTAGCATTTCTTATTTTTGTTATTATCTTTTCACTTCATTTTTTGTGATTTATTTTTGATTTTTTCTTTGATATCCAGCAAAACGTGAACAAAAGCAACCAATCATGTTAATTTGAATTTTAATTCAAATAACTTTCTTTTTAATGACTTTTATACATATACAAAATATTTAGAAATCCGAGATATCTTGCTCTGGTCCTGAAATATGAAAAATTTGAAATTTCGCATTTTCGTTTTCCTTCTATATTTTTGTCATCGCTTAACTTTTTCGATTTCAATTTGGCAGTTTTACATAATTTGACATTCTATATCGACTGGCATTAAGAAGAAAATTTTAGGTTAACTAGATTTCATTTATTTTAAACCAACTATCCCAATGGTGTGAACCGTAAGAGTGACCACCCTGTATATCGGGTGTCTACGAAACTAGGGCCACACCTGTAATTATTTATGAAAATAGAAATTTGAAATTTTACTATGTTATATGGCATAAGAAAACGCATTTATTGAATTAAAAAAAAATTCAATGTTATTTCCGATTTCACCGGAAATTACATCACCTTTCTTATTTTAAATGTAACACCCTAAGTATGTTTGTGACAAAAAAATTTTTTTTTCCGAACTTTCCTAAAAATTTTGGATTTGTTTTGATAATTTTTTTTAATAAAATCTATTAAAACTACTCTTAAATTCTTTAAATAGGTGAAATAAATTGTAAATTATGAAATTTATTCCGCAGATTTTGAGAAATTAATTTTTATAATTTTTAAAATCCGTTTCTTGCAAAGATCTTTATTTTTTTCAAATGTCATGATATTTTCATAAATAAATAAATTACAGGGGTGGCCCTAATTTCGTGGACACCTGTTATATCTTTACTACTAGGCAAAGTTTAATCCTCATAGTTCTTAGTACAAGAAAAGACTAATGTTGTTTGGTAAATTATTTTGAGTTATATTCAAAAAGATTTTATATTTTAGATTAATAATTTTTGTATTCTCTATTTTTATGTCTCATTAGTTTGTGTAAATTGGATATTTTTACAAGATACTTTACAGATATTTACAAGATATAAAAAATTACAAACTATTTCGTTTATATCACTGCCTATCAAAATCTCATGTCAATGTATTTCATCTAGAAAATTTTTGTCAATTACGGAAAAGGAAAATACTAGTTTACATTGAATTTTAAATTACTTAAAATAGAGCAAAATGTTATTCTCCAAAAACAGATCTTTAATTAAACAATATTTTTACGTGTTTCATTGAAATACACCGAATTAGAAGATTATTTTAAAAGTATTTTCTTATTACTTTATTCTATTTTTGGATACAAATAGCGCATTGCAATTATTATTTTATGCAAAATTAAAAATTATATTATAAAATATAAAATTGAAGATAATATAATTATTATAAACTACAGAAAAATTGATTTCAATATTTGTCCATGTTTTTATCAAAAAATTGAATTAAAAATATTGATATCTATCTAGAAAAAAAATTACAATCTATTTTTATAAGACAACTATAACTTTAATTTAAAATAATTAACGTGATTTAAGATCCAATTTATACCTTTGTTATTCCTTAAATTTGTATTTACTAATTCTAATGGACATATGAGCAATTTTAAACTTTTTGGTCTTTGTAATTGAAAAAGGTGGTTGGTAGTTTTGACAAAGATTGCGCAAACAAGTACATATAAAACGTTTAACGATTCCTCAGCTGAATGTTTTTCGCTTCTAGTACATTATTAGATTAAAGAACTTTCAAAAAGTTTAGTGATTTATCACAGGGCCCAAATATAACCTCTAAAGGGAAACTTTTTAATTTTACTCAAATAAATCGAAGTTTTAACTTGTCTACGAAAAAAATTTAAAAAATGTAAATTATAAATTAAAATTTTGAACGTTGAATTCTTAAATTTGCAATCAAATTTTTGGGTTTAAACAAAAATGATTAATACATCTTATTGGAAATGCACTAATGAATAAGCAACATCATATTATTGTGTGACTATTCACTATTCTTAAAAAAATAAATTGGTCATAAAATGACACCACCTACTACCTACACAGTTTAACGTTACTAAATTTTAAAATAGCTTTTAAATATATGACAGCATGAATATGAAATTGGTCAAAAATAATAGAGAAAATCCCATCCAGTAATCAATCTAGATAAAACAAAACTTGTTTTTTATAAATATATTTTATGTTTGAGTTTATTGATAAAAAATGTTGTGGCCTTTATTTACTAAATTCAATCAAAATATGCTTTTATAATTATTTAAAACAAACTGTGATAAGAATGAAATATTTTATATTTTATAACATACAACCCCCATAATTTGTATTATACAGGGTGATGATAAAGTTTGGAATATAATTCATAACTGCCGTATTTAATTTTTTTGAGAAAATCGCTCGGACAGGTCATTTTACTTTTTAAAATGCCATCTCTTGGTATAATAAAAATATTAATGACGTCACTGGTGATTTAGCAATGACGTCATCATCGATTTTTTTAAATGGAAACCCCCACTTTTTTCACTCGTTTTTGATAGACATTTTTGTCACTTAAACGATGATATAAAAAAAATGATTGCATTTGTAAAGAAATTTTCGTTTAAAATTTTTTTAATGTAAACTTAAAATTAATTTGTATTATTAAAGAAAAATTATAATGTTGTATAAGATTTATTTCGGCTGATTTCATTAAATGGTAAATTTAAAATTTTATTTTTTGTAAATTTCCTTACATTTAAATGGAATCAAAAAATTAGTTATTCAAGACTATTTATTAAATTTTGTTAAATACATTTAACATTTTACATTCGTATTATAATGGGCATTATTTAAACATTTACTTACTTTTGTTATTATTAGTAACATCAGATTCATTTTAATTTATTTTTATAAAACCTTTTTCGTAAAAATAAAAATTTCCTTTTTTGAATTAAAAAGATTTTTTATTCAAAATTTGTCTGAACAATTAATTGTTTTTTTATATCATCGTTTAAGTGACATGAATTTCGATCAAAAATGAGCAAAAAAAGTGGGGGCTTCCATTTAAAAAATCGCTGATGATGTCAGTGCTAAAGCACCAGTGACTTCATTAATATTTTTTTATATCAAGAGATGGCATTTTAAAAACAAAAATTGACCTGTCCGAGCGATTTTCTCAAAACAATTAATTAATTATGAATTATATTCCAAAGTTTATCATCACCCTGTATAATTTAATTTATTTTCATAAGTATTTACTAAAAATAAACTTAATTAATAAATTAAGTAAGGTGAATCAAAAGCCTTCATTACCAAACTAATGGTAATTTTAAACTTGAGATTAATTAATAAACTTCTACAAAAACCTATTCTTTTTTAAAAAAATCCACTTTATACATGATAAGAAATGGAATCATTATTTCAATTAGAATTTAAAACTGCATATAAACCCAATAATTATAAATTTAATTTAACCACATAAAAAATAATTAGACCTACTTAAAGAACACTGCAGCGGAAATTTCAATTTACCCCAAAACTTTAAATTAAGTTTTATGTTGCAGAATTAAAAAGAAGGTATTTAAAAATAAATAATGTGAAACAACAGCTTGCGACATCTGACGGACAGCGCTCGAAACCATGTTACGGTTAGATTTAATTAGATAGCGCTGGAAGCAGTTAATTTCTATTTAATATTTCTTCCTAGAGCAAGCTTAACTTTTAATAACCAACTTGATCTTAAAATAATTTGTCCAATTAAAGTTTTTATGTACGTGCCCGCAAAACTTTGGTCAGTAATTAATTTCAGCAAAATATTTTACTTGGAAATAAAAACTATTTTCGTGTGAAATAAACATCAAAAATGAATTAGAAGTGTTATTTTGTTATTAAATTAATTACTCCTCCTATTGCAAGAAATGAAAGGACAACACAAATCTAATTAATTTTGATAGTATAAAGTTAAAATAAAAATACTAAAACTAAAAGATCATCAAACTCTACTTTAGTACCTACTACATATTTAACCAGAAAATCTAATAATAAATTCATTCCTCTATTATTAGTTTCAATGTTAATAAAATCCAATAAAATCAATTCAGTTGTCCTATTTTGACTTTATTAAATTATTAAAATTTAATTGAGTCAATTAAAAAAATATTCTATAACCAGCGCGTTTTTAAATAATAAAATATGAGAAATTAACTTAAAAACAATTCTCACTAATTCCCCCTCCTAAATATATTCTGTCAGAAAGTTTTCTCATTTATTTTCTTATTCATTCTGCAACCCCGCAAATATTTAATACAACTTCTTTGTTTTAGATTCGGGGAAATATATTTGTAGCGTTTGCTTTGAAAATGTATGTGCTGGGTTGGTCTCTATCGATTTGGTCCCGCTTGGAAAACGTCGGGAAAGGTTGCTTGAAATATTAATTTCAGTTTCACTTTTATGAAGTTACGTATGGTATTTTTGTCAGGAAAAGCGCGGGTGTACATCGTCATGTCAGATTTAGGTATTTTGTTGAAAAAGCAAGACAATTTAATTGGACTCTTTTGATGTCTTTTATATTCCTAAATTGATTTTTCATGTTTTGATATATGATAAAGTTAATAATATTGTGTTGTAAATTGAAAGTTTCAGCAAGATTAAAATATTATATACTGTGTACCTAGATTTTCGCATTTCGTTTTGAATCGCTGGTAAGGACTGGAGGGAGCTTTTAATAAACTTGAGTGCTTATGACTCGAAGCTAGCGGTATGCCACAAATGTTGCGCACTGAATCGTTGTTTATATCTAGGGACAACCTGTATAGCAATTTTAATTTGATAAATTATGGAACAAAATGAAATTGAAAATTTTGTACATTTTGTTATTATAATTATCATAATGGAACCATTAAGGGGATAGTCGTTATATTAAATCGGTTAAATACGAGGTTAAATATAAAATTCGATTGATATTTGTGTTTTTGGTAATTTGGTCCACTTTTTTCTACCAAGGTTTCTTTTTTTAATATAGTTAAACGTCTTGTGACTATCACATTTTGCAATTTTTGTATTTGTAAGATTAATTCACTAAACTGTAATTCACAACCGTGTAGAAAAATTTAGAAACATCTTTAAAAAATATTTATTCATAAGAATGACCTTAATGGGGTAATTCTGAACAAAAATGTTAGCCGTAACATCGCTGTTAAATTTGACAGTCACCCCGATGTCAAAAAAATCGCTATTCTGTAAACTTTACTGTAACTTAACGACGATGTAAAATAACACTTTCAGGGTTAAAATAACATCAATCAAAATAATAATTTTACATTAATGTATAATTGATCAAAATATAACATAACTTTGATGTAAAATGTATTTTAAGACCAAAAATGTTATTTTACATCGCCGTTAAGTTACAGTAAAGTTTACAGAATAGCGATTTTTTTTGACATCGGGGTGAGTGTGAAATTTAACAGCGCTGTTACGGCTAACATTTTTGTCCAGAATTACCCCATTATAATATATTATTGTGATATGATTGTGATTGATATTAAAATTATTCCTAGCTATGCATAACCTATGGAGTTACCTAGGTGATAACCCGTCAAAAGGATTGGTCATAGT
Organism: Stenus bimaculatus; assembly: GCA_963971135.1. Taxonomy (NCBI): domain Eukaryota; kingdom Metazoa; phylum Arthropoda; class Insecta; order Coleoptera; family Staphylinidae; genus Stenus; species Stenus bimaculatus. The sequence goes on from OZ020180.1 coordinate 31,235,358, forward strand.
GGATCTTCTTTCAATAAATCAATGCTGTATGCTGATATAGAATTATGTACCTGAGTTGGGATTTTGTTTCTATGTTGATATTTATCAAGCTTGATAAAACTCGATGGGGGTTATCCTTGAATCACACGACACGATGTCGTATATGACTTTTATCATTCTGTCCTTGTCATTCAAATGCAAAAATTAGAGTCTGTCCTTGTCATTTCGTATACGATATTGTGTCGTGTGATTCGAGAATAACCTCCCTATTGAGTTTTATCAAGCTTGATAAATACCTCTGATCGATATACGATATACAGCGTGTCCCACTTATTTTTACAGCAAAAGTTTTTTTAGATAGTAAATGACATTCTAAACAAAAAAATTTCTATGAACTATTATGTTTATTCGACTCCTTAAAAAGTTACAGCAATTTTAAAATTGATAAATTTTCATGATTTGTTTGCAACACCCTGTATAATATTCTTTCTAATTATATTTTATATTTAAATCAATTATTATTTGGGTTTTTTCTTTGCCAAATTGATTTTCTTGAACATTATTAGCTGTATTTAAAATAAGTGAACAACGAGGTTTCCCTCGGTAAAATTTAGAATCTTATTGGCTTAAAGATACATAAACTCCAAAGCATACTTAATTTAAATAAAAAAATTTAAAATAAAGTGAAATTTATACACAAAAACCATTAAATTTTTGAAATTTTAAAATTGCTGTAACCTTTTAAGGAGTCGAAAAAACATAATAGTTCATAGGAAAATTTTTATTCAGGATGACATTCACTACCTAAACAAAAATTGCTGGAAAAAAAGTGACACCCTGTATATTCACATAATATGGATTCAAAAACTTTGGAAAAATTAGAGACTATAGAAATTGGACAATAGTTCTCAATGTCGTTCTTATCAACAGAGATATAGACTGGAATTACCTTCACGTTACATTTCAGGAAAGTTACCTTCTTTTAGGATTAAGTTAAAAATATGCAATAAAGTGAAGATGAAGGAACTTGATCTAAACCTGTGATTAACTTAGGGGCGAATCTCTTCAAATGCTTGGTAGCACATTCACTGACTGTAAAGTTCCCTATTAAGTTATGTGGGGTATTGTTCATGTCTGCTTCGTAGTCGCATTCATCGTATTGGTCATTGAAGTAATTCTCTAATTATGGTTTCTCTAAACCATCAACAATTTTGGTGGGATTAGTTAATTTTTTTACTTCCTAAAAATTTTTTTAAGGTTTTTATATACGTCCACACCTGTTTAGGATCTCTTTTGATGTTAGTTTCAGCTCTACTAATAAATTACTACGAGCATTCGATATGGCTTGCTTCACTTGCTTTCCAATATCTTGGAATTTTATTTTGTCCTACACTGAATTCTTCTTTTTTAACATTTATCTTTAAATTTCCCTTTCCTTAAGCAATCGTATTATATTTTGATCAAACCAAGCAGGATAATTAGTGACTTTTTTTTATTATTACAGTTTCAAATTTCGGTACATATAGGTCAAATATCATGTACAGTGTAGAATATAAAAGATCAAGAGACTAAGAGACTATCTTGAATTTTGAACAGATCATCCCAGTCAACTTGACAGAGGTGCAAATACAGAGAGTAGCCTTCTTAAAATTGTAACTGATATTTAACTCTCGGATATTACCAAATTTCTAGTATTTGATGTAGTTTAACTTTAAATTAAAATATAAAGGAGAGTGATGTCTATTCTCCTCAAGAGATTTAAATACTGTATTTAAAATTGTAATTAAATACTATTATATTGTAATTGCACTTAACAATGTCATTGAAAATTCAAAAACTGAATTTGAAGTATTAGATTAAAGTACAGGTTTGCATATGCACGATAGAAAGAAAAATACTACACTTATATCCAATATCCACTGATTCTGCAACTTTTTTAAATTTCTTTCTTGTTTACCATCTAGTGCGCCAGATAAGACACACGAATTACAATGCCCGTCTAAACAGGCCTTCAACGATAAAAATTGCAGAATATGAAAGCTACAAAGCAGTTTAGTATACTTACTAAAAAAGAAATTTTAAAAAAGCCTCGGTAGAAAAAAGTTATGACTAAAAGCGTATCAGCTGAATTTTAAAATCAAGTGCTTAGATTTACCTACTACCCACTTAAATAGAAAGAAAACATATTTTTTAATATTGCAATTAAAATAAAATTTATAACGATACCAACTGCTCTGTAGAAATGTAGCTGCATATTATGTAACTCATCAGTATTATTTTGGGAAATTATACTGATATATAATATACAAACCAACAATTTCTATGTAAAATCATGTAGGTAATTTAATAATTTTGCATTTAAAATAATTATATTTTAATTAAAGAAGACTTTTGTGGTTGTGGACATTATAAAAATCTTGGCATTGTATCTTGTGAAACGAATTATGTGACAAATATAATGTAGATATTTTAAGAGACATCTTAAGTAATGAATAGCTTTAAGGAAGAAAATTCTTTAGGTAATTAAATAACTAACCTATTATACAATATCCAGGTTGACCCACTTTTTTCCAGAAAATTCTTTTAAGACAGTAAATTTCATTCTGAAGAAGATCTAATAGCAATAGTAGTATTTCTATTGACTCCTTAAAAAATTACAACAATTTTAAAAATGTCAATATTTTATTGTTTTTGTGGGATACCCTGTGTAAATTTTCTTTTTTATTATAAATTGTCATATTTAATATACACACATTTATATAAATTTAAAACAGAAATAATCCACTATAACAATCGACGTGTACCAATTTTATGGCACTTTTAAAAAGCACTTTAGATACATTCTCTTAAATGTCTAGAAAAGATATGTGAAAACCGATTTTGATTATCTTGATTGATTTGGCTGTACTATGTCTTTGAAATTAACAAAATTTAGATTGAAATCGCCTATCGCTCTTTTTGGAAAAAGCTCTTCCTCTGTCGGCGAATTTGTGAAACTGTCAGGTTAATATAAAATGTCAATAGTAACTTTGCCCAATTTGAATAAATGTTGATTTTAAATAAAAGTTAGAAGAATATTCGTTAAAAGCTTTGTAAAAAAAAACACCTATGACGACTTTATCCTGTATTCCCACATATAAACATAGTTCATTAATTTGCTACAGAGGACCAACATCGCCATCTATTGGTCTCTCCTCTTAAAATCATTGTTTGGGCATTCTAAATAATACTAAAAAAATCTCCTAATAAAATATAAATAGTGGGAATAAAAAGTTGTATTGCAAAAATTAGATATAGGAAAGTCTAAGCAGTTTGAAACCGCGGTGGTGTTACAGAAGTTCCCATTAATTTAAATTATCCCATTATTGAAACCAACTAAACTAAGAGCCACAATCTAAATTATTACCAAATTCGTTATTGATTTCATCGAGGGTTATATTTATGTTACCAATAATATCTAACTATTTTAATAGTTACCAATAATATGTGCAGAAATGATTAATTAATATGCACTACGATTTTGTGGTTTTAATGACAAAAAATAATTCAACAATTATTTTTGACTACAGCTAACTACTTTCGACTTTATTTTATTTAGTTTTGAATATTTTTAGGTATAATGACGTTAGCACTAATGAAGGCTTGAAAATAAAGTCGAAACTAGTCAGCTGTAGTCAAAAATAATTGTTTTAATTAAAACCAAAAATTTATGTATTTAAATTCAAAAGAAAGAGCATACTTTAAAAAAATTCAATTTTTTTAATTTGAGGTTATGATCTTCCCATTATCCCTAAAAACTGATCAGTAAATCAAAGTGCTCGATAACCTAAATTTACTGAAAGCTTGCTATTACTGGGAGGTGAATATACACTTACAGATGATAATCCTGTCAGTAACGCTAATGAACACTTTACTGAAAAGTGAATAAACCACCTCTAAGAAAATTTAAAAAAAGTAAAACATAATCTCTAAATAGCAATAAAAGTCAGATATTTAAAAACAGATTTGGACTGTTGAAAAATCGTGTACGTAGAATCATTTACAAATGAAAAAGTAAACGATATTTTATCAACTATTAATGGTTACTTTTAAAATGAAATAATACAATATGCTTGTCCCCGTGTGAAAAAAATAGGAAAGCTTATAAAATAAATACTTGCTCCTTTATTAAATGCATGCAAATGCAAACAATAAGATAAGATAAACATGATAAAACAGCACTTCAAGTTGAAGTAGCAATTAAACTTAAATTTCCGATTTATTTTTTTTAAGTATGGTTAGTAAAACAATTATTTAATCGTGTTAAAACAATTATTCAGAAAGAATATTTTATGATTTTAAAATTTTGTAATGTAAATAAACCTAAAATGATATGTGTATTCTAATAAGGTCATTATTTTCTTTTTTCCTAGATTATGATGAATCCATTTACCATTTACTATGTACCTATTACAAAAAAGAGTAACAAACTCTTACAAAATCTTTTTTAGGAACAATATTTTTTATTATAAATAACCCTATTATCTCACTTCCACTCACGAATTGGTCCTAAAAGCTGGATATAAAAGTTTATTCAAACAAGAAATAGACCATAACAATATTGACTTGTTTATCAAAGTTTTTTTTGAACAAACATATTTAGGGTCAAATATTTAAACTTCTTGCTTCTTGACATCCTATGTATCGCTGTGCTAGAAGAATACTGAGACACTTATGTCAGTTTAGCATGTAAGTTACCTTCTCCAATTGTTTCTCAGACAAGATCAATTCAATTTCAGAAATCATCAAATGTAATCCAGTATACTCAATTATATTTCATAAAGTACCAATTGTATTTCAGAAAAGATGAATTGAATTTCAGAAAGCATCAATTGTATTTCAGAAAAATCAATTTATTTCAGAAAGGGCCAATTTAAAAAAAATGAGGAATCCAAGAGTTTTTGGCGGTGATTGTGGATGTGAAGTAATCAATTGTATTATAGAAATAATTATTTGCGTTTCATTCAAACTAAATTACTATATTAGCCACCAACTAAAAATGAGTGTATTTTGTGAAGTAAATACAGGGTGTCCCAGGAGGAATCGAAAAAAAATTAGGAGGTGATAGTATGAAATATTTTAAGTAAAAAAGTTCAAATAAACATATGTCCGATTCTCAATGGTTACGGAAATACACTTGTTTGAATTTTTTATCCAGAGAAAACATAAAAGCTCTTCCGAGGTCGTCTTGTCGTTCCTTGATGAGAGCAACACTATTTGTTATGCGAACAATTAGTTCATGGCATATTTTAGATGTAGTTTTTTCATTTACCTGCCTAAAAAGTTGTTAAAGGTAAGATTTTAATTGTGATTTGTTTATGTATTTTAAACTAATAATTTGTAGCTCTGATGAAGTTTATAAAAAATAAACGAAACGTTAGCTACAACAACAGATAGGGTTTTTATTTTTGTCCTAAATCGAGGGAAAATACTTAGATTTACATTAAGTTCAAGGACGTTAACGAATTCATGGATAAGTCTGTTATGTTATCTCTGAATAACAACATTCAAACAAGTGTATCTCCGTAACCATTGAGAATCGGACACATGTTTATTTGAACTTTTTTACTTAAAATATTCCATACTATCACCTCCTAATTTTTTTTCGATTCCTCCTGGGACACCCTGTATTTGTATGCAGCGATGCCAATTCCAAAAATGGAAAATAAAAAAATTGTAGCAAATAACCCATGTCCCAGTTACCCCTGGACCCATTTACCATAGCCAGATTACCTTATAATAATTAATAATTTGGGTAAGTAAATGATCTCTCCTATTCTTTCACCTTTTTTAGAAAGACAAAGACCTAAGGCTAAGGCGCAAATCAATGTTTGTAGGGCGATGATTAAAAGCAGACAGATAAATATCATTTAATGAATTAACCGTCATAATATCCAAATCTTAATCCAACTGAAACCATTTTGCATATTGAAAATCGCCATAAAACGTAGAAATGTGGAGGTGAATATTATGGTGCAATTATGTGCAAACCTATAAGCCCTTGCAGGAAATATCTGTAAGGTAACCATGGAAATGGTCCATTACAACCCATATAACAATTGATATTACAGATATTTTCTGTAAGGACTTAAATATTTGCACAGAATTGCTCCGTTACAAATATTACTTTCTTTCAGACTAATTATTTAGTAATACAAGCATACATTTTGTAGAAATTTTACATTTTTATTAGGAAAAAAAATCTCATTAAAACAATGGTTTGAATTTCATAAAGAATAAACATTTTTCTAGCTTTATTAAAATTGATCAGACAATTAAAAGTTTTAAATTGGAATTTCATTTTTTTTTAATTATCTACAATTACTGCCTTCCTCCATAATTGAACAGTATAACCAATTTAATGGTGAATATACGCACAAATTACTAAAACAAAATTATTTTTTTTTAAATTCACTCATAATCTGAATCAATTTAATTATAATGCAGTATCATTAAACCAGAAGACCTACTCGGAAAAAAGTTACAAAAAGATATTGTAAAGATTTAAAAGCGCCATGGTTTATTTTTAGTAATTGAAAAAATACCCGGACGAAGGAGAGTTCTAAAAGTAAGGAAATTTAAAGAGGCACCACAATATGCTTCTTGTCATCTCCGCAAGGCTAATATATTATACGTCCTTAATCCCTCTTAGCTTTTATTGCCTCCTTCATTATTTCAAGCAACTGGCTTCACCGAAGAGAATTTCGATAAAGAGAAAATAAAAATTCTCATACTAAGAATCAAATAAATTTAAGCGAATTTAAAAAAAAATGTGGGTACCGTACAATATACAGGATGTTCCTAAATTGGCCTATAAGGTCTCTACAGCGTTGTTGGGTACCCTCAATACTGAACAGAAAATACTTAAAAATACTATTTTACAAGCTTCCTAGGTGTAAAAGAGACTAATGTTGTTAATCTTTATACCCAATTCTCCATCTAGAACCTTCAGAGATAGAAGATTTTTTATAAAAGATAAGAAAATGTTTGGAAAAAAGAGTTATGTAGTTTCATAGGTAAAGTCGTACTCCTAATTATATATTCTGTACATCTATACCTTGTACATGTGCTGCAGATGATTTTAAATGTTGCCAAATAACCTATTTTATTTTTGGAAAGAAGTGTACATTTTTATAAAAACTAAAAATTGCGAATTATGCTTTTAAAGTTTTAAGTTTGATAAAATTTAAGATTAATTTTGCTTGTGAACATGTGAAACAACAGAAGATTAATTCTGGATATGTTCCATTAAATATTATACTCCTATCATTTGTGATTAAATCTCGGAGGGCTTAGTAGAAGAATAGAACAGTGTAGGTCAAATGGGGATGGATTTCTCGCAGTTTCACCCCTTTTCTCTGACTTTATTAAATGACGTCCCATCATATCCGTTGTGAGCAAAAAAACAATCTGTGACAACCAAGAATGCTTCCCCTCTGAGCGATAAAAATACAACATCCTTCAAAAGAAAATAATCATAAAGGGTGACATCATGATTTATTTTCTGTTCCAAATGAAATATACAGTAAAAAAATTATATTAAACGATAAAATATTTAATGAGCAAATTTACAGCATACACATGATAACTATTTTTTAAACAAAGTACTTTCAAAGTTTTAATCAAATATTTTTTTATTATTTTTCTTACCTAATTAGAAATAAATTATCGTCATTTTTAATTAGCGTAACTATTTAATATAATTTTTTACAAACAATCTAAAATGACTACGATAATAAATACGGGTCGCTTACCGCTAAAGGCACAGATGGGACGGAAAGTACTAAAATCCTATTTCAAACTTTATACACTCGGAGAAAATTGGATTGAAGATAGTACACGGGAATAAAAGTTTAAAAAAGCGATTAGGTTCAGGGAGTTCCGTGATGCGAAAAGTGTAAGTAACGAGATAAAGTCGTACGGGTTAGTGTTTGGTCATTGCGGTGGATTCTATAATATGATTTAGAAATAATAAAAAACCAAATAGGGGAGTAAAATCACAAATAAAATACATTAACCGGTGTTTAAAACTTTAAGCAACTACAATATAAAAGGATAATGCTACTGATGAGTTATTTAAAAGAAATATAAGGGCTTTTGTGTAATTTTATTGAACATTTGCCTTCAAACTCCAACCCACACTACTCAATGACCAATTGTGGTGTGAATAGAAGCGAAAAATCAAACCTTTCTGTAACTGATCCCAGTTTAACAGGCTTAGAGAATACAGCCTCATTATACATATGTATATAAGAACCCAGGTCACTTTTTCCGATCACAGGTGGAAGTTTATCAGACAACTGGATTTGTTCAATCGGCACTTCTCGTTTTGATTTTCAGGATTTATTTAACTCACATCACCTTAGCTTCACACCTACATATAATAGTCCACCCAAATGAATGATTATATGGTACTTGGAGGGGGCAGAATTTTTGACTTAACGGATGGGTCCTTAGGAGGTAACCATCCTAAAAGTCCCCGACTGAAGGAGGTGACCCTGAAAAAATACTTCCAAGTTTTTGAAAACTGACAAAATTTCTTTCATTTTCCATCTTCACAAAAGTTTCTATTTTTAACCGCTTCTGAAAATCGTCTATTTCGGATCACATTTTTCATCATCTGTGCTTTTAACATGGATTTCAAGATTTTTTGCTGTAATTTGATAGGGTTATTGCTTAAAATCAGTACCTAAATTTTATTGCATTCATTTGTTGACAATTCATTAACTTTGACAAAGTTGTTGATGGGAGATTTCTTATTCACAAGATCGCTTTGTAAAAAGATGTTAACAAAATATCAACTATTTGCGATAGATACGTACGATTCCTAAAGAACCACCAGGAAAGAAGTTGTACCGTGTTTTTTTTATGGCTACACCAACACATCAAAAAGTACAAACGTTGCAGAAAGACAGAATCGCAGATATCGACTGAAGAAGTGCATGGATATACAGTTGACCATGGAAACTGAAATCCGACGGAAATCACAGTCAAATATGAGGATCTTCCTTTCGAACGCCAACCACAAGAGCATACTCTAATCAAACCGTTGATGCCAAAACTGGAGGAAAATAATAAATTCTCTTCAAGTAGAGGATTATGCAAAATTATATCTAGAGCCATTGAAAAGTCAGTTTCCTCTTCAGTGGCTGTGATAGGCGTGGACTTGTTCATCATGTTGTTGGCGAAAACCCCTCCCCAGCGTAACAAATTCCTCGTAAAATCTGGCAGAGAAAAAGTCTGTACAGCAACATACTCTTCTCAAAAGATGTAGCAGCTGAGGAAGGAGCACATTCTGTTTCTGCATGCTTTCACAGGCTATGATACCACCGCCGCAGCCTTCGAAAGATGGAAATAATTGCATCCTCAGATAGTATGATGCTTCATCTAAGAAATCATCATCCTTGGAAGAGTACAAGAACTTCATAAAATCAGTTGCCTCGATCAAACCTAATATTTTAACACGTCCACCAACTGAGGGGGACAGGAAATACCACTCCTCTGGGATGTACTACCAGATTCAGCAGTGGATAGGAACGGTACTGCCCTCAGATGCGTGAAGTGTAGGAATACCTTGTAAGAAGGAGTTAAGTTGGGAGCAAATGTCCAAACTGTCAGATAAAAATGCTACCCACGACGAAATTCTACAAACTACATTTTATCGGTGCCAAAAAAATTGCGAATCAGGAAGATTCGGTTGCAGAAAGATCGTTGAATTGCTCAGCAGCATGCCTCAACTACCAGGGCAACTGCCACAACGGGGTTCCCATCAACGAGGACGGGGAGAAAGAAGAACTTACGTTGGAATTTCCATGGAGAATTCATTTTTTCTTCTGGTGGTGTGGATTGAGTTCCCAAGAAGTATTCCCCCCTCTCAGCAAGAAGAATTTCAAGTACCTATATTTTTGCGTTTAGCAAATACTCATGCAATAAAATATAGGTACTGATTTCAAGCAATAACCCTATCACATTATAGTAACAATTCTTGAATTCCACCATGTTAAGAGTTCAGATGTCCAAAAAACAGGGTTTTTCGGAAATAGAAGATTTACAGAAGCCGAAACTCGAGAACGATTGAAAATAGAGACTTTTTGTAAGGATGGAAAATGTGGGAAATATTGTCAGCTTTTAAAAAGTTAAGAGAATTTTTATCCGTAGCACGAATAATCTTTGAGTTATAAGCGAGAAGGCAAAAAAGTCAAAATTTAAGACCTTCCGGGAGCCTTCCTGCGTTTGACTTACCTCCTAGAGTCGGGGACTTTTAGGAGATGGACTTCAACTGAACAAGTTTTATAACCATACCGAAATATGTAAATATTTATTGCTAGGGGAAAACTTCATCTGAGCAAAGGATAAATTACAGGTAGAACATAAATCAGAAAGGATTTTAGCCCTTGCGAACAAATTCATTAGGTCGATTTGCTCAGATAACGTATACACCCCTAAAGAATATTTAATTTCTTTGCTCAAATAACGTACGGGTTTAAAAATATTTTATGATTCTTGCTCAGTTGAAGTTTGAAGTCTTTCCCTTTTAGGATGTTTACCTCCTAACGACTGCAAACTCGTGCCTGAAGCCAAAAATTCTTCCCCCCTCCTTACATTCTACAACCCTTTTTGAGCATTTGTTGACTGGACTATATGTAAAGTGGAAGTGAGATAAGACCGATACAACCGATTTTTTCACCAACCAATATACGTTATCACGTAATACAAATTCTTCGTTAAATAGCGATCTACGTTATGATGGTTGAAAATGATGGAAAATTATCAAAATGTAGTGATTTCAAATCAACTCGTAACTTATGATTGTTTGGAAAATTAATACACAAAATAAAAATAAGTTACCTTATTTGTTGACGATGGTGTGTTGAAGGCGAATCTCGTTTTGGCTGAAGTTTCCGTGCTTAGTTTGATAGGTGTCTTGGTGGTAGTTGTGGTGTCCGCGCCCCCTCGACTCACCTCCAAACTCTCGGGGACCGTCTGCAGCGTGGAGCGCATGGCAGTAGACATGGTCCCCACAATCTTTACAGCTCACACATTACCTGTAATAACAAAAAAGAAAATAAATTAATATTCGTACTAACATTTTCTAAAGTAAAAGTAAATATTACTAAATACTATTAGAGAAAGAGTTCTTCAAAGCATTTAAAGATCTAGAGATAATAACCCCAACAAATTTTCAAATATTTGTACAAACTCTTGCTTCCGGAAACTCTATATTCTCGTACGTTCAAGGTACGAAGGAATGACACAGCTTGTAACGACAATTTTTTTAGGGTAAAAATTTTCGGTTAAATTGCTAAAATTTGATAAAATTTGGTTCTATTTACTTAATATGAGTATTGTTTAAAAAACTCTAGAGGTTTCATTTCCCATTTTCACCAAAACGTCCTAACCAAACATAAATGAACATTTAAAAAGTGTTACATTTTAAGTTTAATAAAAAACAAGCAAAACAAATATAAAAAATTGCCTAAACTAAGAGCTAAGAGCGCCTAAATTATACATCCGTATCCTCTGAAGACCTATGATCTATAATAGTTAATAAAAATAATAATAATTTATTTATCCAACAGAATAACTCCAATTACAGGACAAAGATCTAGGTACTTTAAAAGACAAATTCGAAAGAAGATCAGGCAATCAACTGAATAAATTAACAATTTAAAAAGAAAATGTTAAGATATCTTTGTTCATCGAATTTGCAGAGAAGACACTTGAAACCAGCTTAAAAACACGGAATTGGGATAACACTAGGTATCCGGAATCCGGAGATCCCAAAAATTCCCTTTGCACTGACTCGATGTTTAATGAGTGAACGGAAAACACTGGATTCCATATTAAGACATTGCTTTGACTATATTTTCAACATGCTTATTAAATGATAGTTTTTAATCAAAGGTCTCACCGAGATCCTTAATACTAGAACATCGTACTATATTTTGATTATTTATAGTGTATGTGTATAAAATTGGATTTTGATACGAGTATAGGTTATACTATACCTATAACCCTCGACTTTTAATAATTCTTCTTGCAAGATAGTGCAGTCAGTTAGTGATTCATAAAGTATCAGATCATCGTCAAATAATAATTCTTCACATTTGATTTTATCCCATATGTCTTCTATAATCAATAGAAACAAAAATGGACCTAAATTTTACCCTAAAAGCACGCCAGATATAGCTTGATGTGATTGTGAAATGTAACAGTTATAATGTACATACTGCACCCTGTAACCTAGGTATAATTTAATAAAACGTGCTAAAACCAAATCTATCCAATTTTGTGCGGAGTATATTATGATCAATTCTATCAAAAACCTTTGAAAAATCGGTATAAATTACATTTACTTGATTTCCATTATCAATGGAGTTTGCCAAAAATTGTGTAATACAAGAAAGGTTTGTTCGAGTAGAAAACTTTGCTCAACAAAACCATGTTGAAATGGAGAAATGTAAATCTTTAGAGTTGGATATAAGAAATTATACACGGATATCTCAAAGACCTTTGCGTAGTTAGATAATATGGATATTCCTCTATAATTTTCAATATAATAGTATTTAAAAATTGGACAAACCCTTGCCAATTTCTAAGAATCTGGGAAAGTTGATGTATTAAGTGTCCGGTTAAATAGTATATTAAGAGGTGTGGTAAATACCACAAAATTGTTACCTAGTAATTTTATTTATTGATGGGATATTTGAAACAGTACCTATCTATATGAGTTTGACTGTTAGTTGAAGACGGTAAGTATCATCTTCTAAAGAATTTAGCATATGATTCAACAATTTCTTCCGTTGAGTTTGTCAAAGTTGCTTCATAATTCATCCGACCCGGAATTCGAGATCTTTTTTCTGTATTTATGAATGACCATAGAGAATTTGGATTAATTCGTAGATTGCTTTGAACCTGATTTATGTAATCATTATAAGCTAAAGCAGTTTTAATTTTTATAAAATTATTAGGATCTTGTATTGTTCTGAGTGATTCCTAGATTTTTTATAAAGACTTCGCGTTTTATCTCTGAGTTTAATACAATAATAATAAGTACAATATGAAATTTTTTTAATTCTAATCATTATAAAAATCTTATTAAACTGTAGAAATAAAATGTAGGTTTTTTTTAGTAATGCCAATATTTGATTATTTAAGTATTAAAATAAGTTCCGTATTACTAGCATACATTTTTAAATAATACCATATTTTAATTACTTCATAATTTAAAAATTTACCAAATATTATAATTATTTTGCCTTCATTGAAGAGTTTACCCCTTCAATTGTCCTGTTAAGTTATGGATAGCCAAATATTTGGAAATTTATGACTTAAGTTTAAAACATTTCATTACCACCATTTCTATAGAAATTTATTAAGAAAACACCCATAAAAGTTATATTAAATAATAAACCCTTATTTAGCAAATGTCTACTTAATGGATTTGATGACCCATCCATTATTATGCACCAAAAACTACTAAAAATTTCATTTTGAAATTTATATTAAAAGCCAAGAATCATAATTAATTTCGCTTTAATTATGATGTATTAATACTTTTTTTTTAATTTGGGTTCCTAAAATATTTTAAATTATTACCTAATTTCAACCGTCCTTTATAATCAGACATAATAAAAGTCAAATAAACTCAATTATAAAAAAATTCAATTATAAAAGCAAATTATAAGAAAATCTCTTTCCAAAGCAGTTGAAATTAGTTAGAGGTTTATTAATTCGTTGAAAAATTTTATCTACCTTCAGGATATTTTCACAGGAGCTTTCATTTAATTAATTCCTAATTATACTAGAATCTGCTTAACCTTATATAATTCCGTAGGCGAAGTCTTCATAGCAAATATTTAAACAATAATAAACTATAAGCCGTAAATTAATTGGGTTAATGCTTAACTCGCCCTCCAATTAACTTACTCTTGTGCGAGTTTCCTTCAAGGTAAATTTCCCACTTTCCTCGGCTTAAAGTGAATGAATAATTATACAAGCGATGTTGTTGAACATTTTTTTGGGTCAGCGAGAAAGGAAAAAGTACCGACATAAAAGCAGGGAAATCCAATTGTGTGAATATATGAAGTACGCAAAAGCTTTTCATCATAAAATGCATTTTTAAATTCTGGGCATAATAACCGATGTAGAGCATGATTGACTTAAGAGCACACCATTTTTAGACCCTACGCTTTCCTCGGTTATTGAGAAAAAATAGAGTTTTTTCTCGAATTTCCATTTAGACCACCAAAGATATATCAGATTTATAATTGGTTTTGTAACTACAAAAAAATCTAAACAAAGAGTTTGGTAAAACCAATTTCCACTAGGTTTAAATACATTAAAATCAGTTTTGTATTCAAAAAGAAACTGCTGGACTACAGAAATATATATAATAAATAATAATAGTTTTAGTAGGGTTGTGGTTGCAGTTTTCTTCTATAAATGAAAAATACGTAAACAAAATAGCTGTAGGGCGATTGTGCTGCATTTGCTCTGTATAGAAATAATATAAAAAGTTCCATCCTTTTAATAAGCTTCCAACAATTTGCATTTGTTTTGTATTAAGCACAACAGGATAAATTTTACATTATTTTCTAATTAAAATGTTGTGTTATTTCATATTTAACTTTACAAAATTTCATTACAAATTCATTACCACGTTGAGCTTAATATCAAAAAATAGATTTTTTAAAACCGACTTTAGAAACTTCAATTTACGGTTTTCGGCCAAATTTTGGAACACCCTATATTTTAAAGAAACTTAATATTGTTTGTGTCGAACATCTATAAATTAACATTTTTCTTGTATCACTTATAAATTTAATGTGATACGCATTTCATCATAAATAATTGGATTAATTATGGTGGTTAATATATCAATTGGCTAGAAACCGCTATAAATTAATATTCCAAACCTTAAATTATGGATTATTAGTGTTTACACAGTGAAGGATAGGTTGATAGTTTAGCTTTTATGCGGAAATTAAATAGATTCAGTTTCCTTAATATGCTAATAAAGAACGTAAACTAATATGATAGGACCAGTCTTTTGAAACCTGTGCTATATTAACATGTGAATGGTTGTTACGTTTTTCCGTTCGAATAGTACTGACGTCTTTTCATTCATTTATTATTTAGAAACCTCGTCGCAAACCAATCATAATATATCCTACAAAAACTCAATTTATTTTTAACCAAATGTAATAATCGAATGATTATTTATTTTTTATTACACGATTACCACATATAATTGGAAAGCAGCTTTACAAACACATTCTACTGCCAAATATAATTTACAATGTTACTTATGTTTAACCAAATTCACAGTTTCTGATTATTTAAACTCAAATGTAAAAATAGTAAAAATCTGTTAATTTTTATTTTTAGAAAGTTTACTTAAACCAATATCCTCATCATCTTTAGGGATGGTTATTTACAGCTGTATAAACCCAGTTAATTGTTTGTAACTCCTTATTTCAAAATTAGGAACAAAAATTAACTCAGGAAATAGTCTCAATCAGAACTGGATCTTAAAGCTCCTACAGCTCCTGGTAGATAAATAAAAAGGTGAATACTGCAACGTGTTGGGAATTCGAATGGAAACTAAATCTTAAAAGTGTTCTATCCGAGGTCAGACTTGACACAATTTATGTCAAAAGATTTTGTCTCCCTTCTAACAATAAATAAATTTATGCGGCGTTTCCTAGTTTTTAAAAACTAAAAAAATTCATGTATTGCAGCTTGCTCGACGCAAAATGTACAGTAGTGAAAAAGGGGTAGTATCCATTTCTTTAATAAATCACCATTTTGTCTCACTCTCACTTATGAATGAGTCTATAATGGGTAAGAGCGTGGCGAAAAAGCTGGTTTATAAATTAAATGAACCATAACGCGTAAGGTAGCACAGTGCAACCCAGCTAAACGGTTAAATAGCATAATCCAGAAACCGTAATTAAGCATAATGTAATTCGGAAAAAAGTAATTTAGCAGAGCTGTAAAATAGCATAATCCTGAATACGTAGTTCACTATAGCATAATTTGACATAACGCATTGCAGAAGAATCGTAAACAGCATAATCCAGAAACCATGATTCTGCATAACGTAACTCAGCATAAAGAAAAATAAAAGGTGACGCGTAATGTAAAGTAACTTAATTCAGTACAACGCAACCCAGCGAAATCGTAAAATAGCATAATCCAGAAACCTTAAATAAGCTAAACTGTAGCAGAGGTGTAAAACAGCATAATCCTGAATCCATAATTTGCCATAATGCATTACAACAGAATTGTAAACTAACATAATCCAGAAACAGCAATTCAGTAGAACCTGGAGACTGCATAATGTAGCATAACGTAATCAGGGTGTCTAACAACTTTAAAATGCAAAATTCTTTGACCTTTCCAGGTATTCCAGACAACTTTTTTTTTAAATTTCAGATTGATGTTTTGTCCAATCACGGCCGTCTTTACGGAGGGGGGGGGTCACACTGGGACAGTGCCCAGGGCCCGACTTACATGAGGGACCTTTGACATTGGCGCCCGCAAGGGGGTGCATCATTATACCAAAAATTGTTATCTTTTCGCGTTTTTTAT
Organism: Stenus bimaculatus; assembly: GCA_963971135.1. Taxonomy (NCBI): domain Eukaryota; kingdom Metazoa; phylum Arthropoda; class Insecta; order Coleoptera; family Staphylinidae; genus Stenus; species Stenus bimaculatus. The sequence continues at coordinate 31,251,972 of OZ020180.1, forward strand.
ACGTACATGTATAATATTTTGTCTTGGTAACAAAATATTTAATTGCAGTCGGATCTATTGAATTTATTTTTAATTTCTTTTATTGTTTTTTGAAAATTTCATATATTTAATATTTTTATTCTAAATTTGTAAAACTGTTATGAAATATTTTAATGAGTTTGTGCAACAAAAATTAAATAATAAGCATTTTTTGCCAATTAAAAAATATACCGACGTAATAAAATGGATATATTTTTTTAAATTTTTACTTTACAAAAAAATAATTTTTGGACGATGGGTGGTTTCTTAGAAAAATGGAGGTACCGTTACCCTTTAACCAGAACTGAGAGTTTTCTTTTCTTAATTTTATTTAACTTTTGGGGATATTTTTCAAAAACGTTCATTCAGTACCCGGTATTTTTTTAAAAAACCAATCCTTGGCCTTGATGATTTTTAAAAATTTCACCTGCGGCGCTTAGCTTAGGGGGACAACGTTACAAACTCTTATTTGTGGACTTTTCCTTAAAATATCCCTCGACTTATTTCCAACCAATTTAGAAACGAGAATGCACCATTTTTTTTTTACCTTCTGTCCATATTTAGTTGAATGATTCTAGAATCTAAAATAAAAAAAAAGTAAACAAAAATTTGCACTAGCATATCTAGTGTTGCCCGTAAACTGCTATTTTTGCCTATTAGAAAATGACTCTTAAATAACGATTTAAAAAAGAACGGAATTTTTCAAAAGGGGGTCCAAAACTTACCAGCGCCCAGGGCCCGATTAATCCTTAAGACGGCCCTGTATCCAATATGTGTTAAAGAAAAGAAAAAAGAATATTTTTGAAATTATTACGAATAATAACAACTTGTTTAATCTGACTAGTTTCAAAAAGAAAAAAATTGTTTTTAAGATAACATTTGAATATTTTCAAACAAACCCAACGTAACCTACAATGTACATGAACACGCCGCGGTTGGCGTATCGGTGATAAAATCATAAGAAAGAAATTTTTCAGGTTTAAAAAAAATGTCACTGATTTTTCCAGAATTTTCAAAATCCCTGACAAATCCAGGTTTTCCCTGTTTTCCAGGTCGTTAGACATTTCAACATAAAACAAAACACCAGAATGCAACCCAGCAGAACCGAAAAATAATTTAACATAACAAAATTCAGCATAATATAATTCGGCATAACCCAATGCAGCAGAACTTAAAGTAGCATATCCAGAAATCGTAAATTACCTATGTGATTTTACGTTATGCTGAATTACGTTATGGTAAATTACAGGGAACAAATACATTATGCTGATTTACCGTCTCTGGATTATGCTATTCTATGATTCTCCTACATTGTGTTCTGCCGAATTACGTTAAGCAAATTTACGGTTTCTGGGTTATGCTATTTTACGCTTCTGCGGGCGTATTCTTGAACACGATGTCGCATACCACATTAAAAGGACAGACTCTTATTTTTTCATGAAACTGACAAAGACACAATGATGAGAGTGGTATGCGACATCGTGTTGACCGTTTCAGGAATATGGGGGCTGATACAGGATGAGCTAAAATGATTGTTATTTGATATGTAGGCGAGCAAATACGCATGTTGGTAGAACTGAAAATTTAAAAAATAAATCTCCTAAGTAATCCAATTGCGTAGTAAATATTTATTTTCCAAAATGAATCACATTTAATCACAACCATACGTTTGTATTTGGCAATTTATACAAATCAAACATTTTAAGAAATATACAAATTAAATACATTTATTAAGATTTTGTGTATTTGTAAATAAAAAACGTAATTTATGTTAATTTTTGTGGCAGACGTTAATACAAAACAAAGATTTGCGCAAAGTAGTCTTGATAAAATCTTTTATGAAACACAAGGTACATTAACTAAACACAAAAATTAGAAGAATTAACACAAAGGTAAAAATTGGACCCAAGCCTCTGCTTTTGTGTAAGCTATAATCCATTCAGTTTCAAGATAGACTGACTGACAAGCTACCAAGTGTTATTCCCTTCTCTGAGATGATTTCTTAGGAGGGCTATATGCTAAATTTTCAATTTCATTGTCGGTATCGGTGCACGACATTTTAAAAAATTAAAATTTTTCTTATTATGGGTTTAATATTCTGTCAAACTCACAATCGCGGGCCAAAATTTCTGAATACGCTTCTGAAAAATACAACGTCCAATCAAATTCGTTTCTCCATGTGACATTTTGTTATCAGTCTCTTGAAACTGAATGGAGTATAGTTACTTTGTTATAATATTGACTTGATTTTATGTTACTATGAACTTGAAGCGAACAAATTCCCCAGATTTTTAGGCGGAAAATTTGAATTAACCATCCTCCGTATAAGAAAATACATGAATTTGAAAATCTTAGATATTTTTGCCCATGGCGCTTTTTTAGAGAAAAAGGCCTTATGAATAACAGATAGAGTGGGAGCGCTATTTTAGTTTTTGCCTTGCGGCATGATTGATTCTGGCGACGGCCATGATATTATTTTTGAATTTTAAGAGAATAGTCGGCAAATATAATAAGCTGATTTTGAATTCCGGTTGATCTTGCATTTTCCGCCGTAAAAAAATTTCCACGGAAGTTTATTTTAAATTTATTTTTTGTGCATTGCAAAGTCTTACAGCTATCATTTACTGTAAATTTTGTCTGCGTAATAATCTAAACAATTTTAATGGAGCAGCTTTTCTCTGTTTTCCAAATTTCTATAAAACAAAAAGTGATAACATATTCTTTTTTGTGCCAGTTTGAAGAACATGCTTAAAATGAAAACGAATACTATTCTGATTTGTTTTAAGCGCTTTTATTAAGTTTTTAAGGGGATTTGAAAAACATGGAAAATTTAAAAGAAAATTTATGTTGTTATAAAAACACAATAAAAATACATAAAACAAAACAGGATAGCACAAGTTTTAATTTTAAGCATTTTGATCAATGTGGCACAAAAAAGTATACGTTATTACTTTTTGTTTTATGGAATTTTGGAAAACAGAGAAAAACGCGCAAATTTTACGAAGTGCCTCTTTGTTGCTCCATTAAAACTGTTTAGTTTACTGCACAAAGACAAAAAATAACAGCCATAAGATCTATTAGTACACCAAAAAACAAAATTTAAAAAAGCTTCAGCGGAAAAAAATTATGTCCAAAATGCTCAAATGCTTAAATTTGCCGACTACCCAGTTAAGATCTCACCTAAAATGAAGATTTATAAAAATGTTTGTCAAATAATTATTATGTTTATAAAAAAAGTATAGTTCAAAACCACAATAATTATAAATCTTTATAAAAATATAAAAAATATAATACAAATGATACAAAATCGTTAAATTAATGGGTATCTTGTACTTCAAATAAACCCTGTGGGCTGTAAATAATGAATACACCCACAGCAGACGATGCGATGTAAAATTGTAACAAACAAATAATGTGCAAGTACATAAACTTAAAAAACTGAAACCTCCGTTTTATATTTGAACAATAAACTAAAATTGCGTAGGTTATCATACATGATAAAAAAACTATCAATAATATCCAATAACGGAGATCTATTGTATTTGCATAATTTACCAAAAATAATTTTTTCATTACCAATCCATACAAATCATTCCAAAATATCAAATAGTTCTTGCAGTGTCGCAGTATTTCAATTTACCATAAAACCATAATCTACGATACAGATTTTATGATGTGAACAAAAATGTTAGCCGTAACAGCGCTGTTATGTGGTTTTCCAAATATACATATGTGTGTAATAGTTTATTTTAGTGCATGCTATAGAAATTCCAAAATCAACAATGAAAACACTTAAAAATATTAAATTTCTCTAAAAACATTTCTTATTGTGATTACATAAGATTATTTACTTTGATTATAATACAAATCCCTAAAACTAAAAACGCTGTAACAATGCAAAGACCCGGTTTTATTCAATTATAATAATTAGAGATTGCTGGGAAAGCTTGGTTGGAGGCAGTATATCAGTCTGGAAGGGGCCGGATTTTCCGCCTGCGGGATTTTATATTTAATAGTAAAAAAGGGGAGGAACTTTTATTCCAAAAAGCGTTGAATTCGTATTACGCTGAAATATTAGATTTATTCAATTTGCTTTTAAATAAGTTACACATGTGAAAATAGCTAAAATAAATACGTTTTGGAAAACCGGAAATTTTTCATTTAGAATTTTATTTCAGGAATATAATTTCAACTATGCAACGTTGTTTCGATACATTCCCAGTATTCAGGGTTAGCAAATAATTTACTGTGTCACAATTGATTTATGAATGACTTTTCAATCTAGCACATATTGAAAACCAAGAAATTAATCAAGTTTATAATTTTTAGATGTTTTATGGGCTCTGTAAATGAGAAATTGATTAAGGCGTGATTCCGTAGGACATGCCGTCTTTGCTTTCGTTTTACGACTGAATCTAAAACTGAAAGGGTGGGAACTTCTTTTTCATAACTATTAAAATATTTGTTAGAATATTGTAAAGAAAATCTAAGAGAATCGTTGATTTTTTATACATATAGGGTAAGTTTAAAGTAACGCATAAAATTCGTAACTACCTTATACAGGTAGTCGTAAAATTCAACCGACAACGCTTAACTGGAGATAGTAGACCTAAAAATAAGTCGATATGACCAAAATCATTTAAATAAAAAATGCACTCCTGAAGAGTTATAACGATTAAATCTTTACCGTTTTCCAAGTTACTTTTCTAAATTTATTCAAAAGCGGCAAAACCAACGTAAAACTCACAAGAGCCAAAAAGAATTTTCCTTGAATTTCTCTACAAAAGTAGAAGAAGTACATTCGAAGTATCTTAGAAGTACTCGATGTACATTCCCGAAATACTCGAAATACATTGCCGAAGTACTCGAAGTACATCGGAAATACTCGCTTCAAGTCGTGAGCAAACTCGAGTTTGTTTTGCATTCAGCGAGGTTTTCGAAGATAGTACTTTGTTGGGAATTCAATGTACAAATGACGAGTTGATAATAGTGGTCTTGCAATTGGTATAAACCAGACTCTTTTTATTCAAAGATTTCAATGATTTATCCAATGATAATGATGTGGAAGACAATTATGACGAAAATGTAAACTTATTTCAAAGCATCTCACAAAGCAGTGCAGACGTTATTGACATTTCTGAAAATATTCCCGAGGATATTCCAGAAGAAGTAGTTAAAGATTTAGACGAAGATTTGAAATATGTTTTGCCTAATTTTTGGGAAACAAATTCTTTACAAAAAATTAATTTATCGGAAGAGTTAACAAAAAAAATTATTATTATTAGAAAGTCAACTCTGTGCTGGATATTAGACAATAAGAACCCTAAATTAAGTAGCGATCGACTTTTAAGAGTACAACAAGGTGCAAAAAACCGCAATGTTCTTCACACTAATAAGAGTAAGGTAACACAAAAGTTAAAAAAAATCTATATAGGAGATTGGTGTGCTTTTAGAGAAAGTAGAAATTCTAACAACTTTTATGTTGGCAAAATACTAGCTTTTTCTTATTTATATGGTAAAACGACCAAAGAAAAACAGTATACCAAAGATAATTGCGACACTTCTTTAGGTAACCTTAAGGGTGTTGGCTGTTTGGCTCATCTGTGATGAATTTGGTAATATAAAATTTAAAAAAATACCAAAATCAAAACCAAAATCATGATTTTAAAGCTATTGATTTGTATATAAGTACAATATGTAAAGAAGATATTATTATTAATCAGAAAAGTGATATAAGTACAGATAAAAATACTTTTAAAAACATAGAAATTATCATAAGTAAAAAAAATCAACAAAAAAGTTTCAAAAAAAGCCAAGAAACAAGCTTGGAAAAAACGAAAAACTATAATATCTTCGTCTGAAGAAAGTGGCGAGGAAAGTTGGTTTGAAAATGAAGATGACGAAGACGAGATAAGTAGTGTTGAAGAAATGGATCAGGATTCTGACTCGGATATTGACTTGCAATTAGCTTGGCCGAATTATTAAAAAAATCACCAAAAATCTTGTTCAAGTAAAATTTTTATCTAGAGATCTAGATAGATTTGTGTGATAATGATATTCAGAAATTTATTATTTTATTACGTATGTGTAGGTACTTTATTTACATAAAATGTTTTATTGTTTTTTTAAAGTTCTGTTAAATACTTTTACTAGAATATTTATTATTTTATTGTGTTCTTAAAATGTTTTGATATATTTTTTTAAAGTTTTTATATTACGATATTTTTTTTTGTAAATAAATGAGTTTTTGCTCTTTTTTTATTTCTTTAAGAGCTATTGCTCTTATCCAAGATGGGCGGTCACAGTACTGCGCAGCTCGGGTTCTTGACGTTTCAAGATGTATGGTCCAAAGAGCTGTAGAACGTTTTAATGAAACTGGAAATTATTCTAGAAGAGTTGGATCAGGCAGACTACGGTGTACAACTGCTCAAGATGATCATTTTCTTAGATTAAGAGTCTTGCGAAATAGAGACACTACTGCAATTACAGAACGGAATGAGTTGGAACATGTACGGGGAGTAGCAGTAAGTGAAAGAACCGTCAGAAGAACATGGATTACATGCTAGAAGACTCGCAAATGGTCCACAATTGACCAGGGAACATCGGGTAGAACGTTTACGCTTTGGTCGTGAACACCAAAACTGGGATGATCCGGAATGGAGCAATATCCTTTTCACGGATGAGTCTAGGTTTTGTCTCAGATTTCCGGATGGACGTCAGCGAGTATGGCGACGGACTGGTGAAAGGTTTGCCCAGTGCAATATTGTACCAAGATTGAATTTTGGTGGTGGCTCGATCATGGTGTGGGGCGGTATTAACATGAACGCTTGTACAGACATGGTAATTGTAAATAGAGGAGCAATGACTGCAGACAGATACATTACTGATATTCTGGATCCACATGTTGTACCTTTTGCTCCGTTTGTTGGCAATAATTTCATGCTGATACATGATAATGCTCGTCCTCATGTTGCTCGCGTCGTCAACGAGTACTTGAATGAAGTCCAAATCAATTGCATGATTTGGCCTGCCAGAAGCCCCGATCTTAATCCGATCGAACATGTTTGGGACATAAACGAAATAGGGGTCACCTCTATAATTTCTTTATTTATGAAAATAAAAATTTGAAATTGTCCATGTTGTATAGTTCAAGAAAACAAATTTTAGGCAGTAAATTTTTTTAATATCACTTCCGGTTTTACCGGAAGTAACATTAACTGTATTTAAATGTAACACCCCATTTTTATATTCATAGATTAAAACAATTTCGAATAAATCCGGTATATTTACTTATTTGAAACATACATATTATAAAATTATGACTTCTAAGGGCAGAGAAACATTTGGCTAAATATTCTTTATTCCTTCAGATCATTTTCGGGACATTTCTACTAAGGAAACATCAGCAAAGAATATCATTTAAGCTATAGATTTTCACATTTTCTAACTAAAATTTATAAATGCAACAATAATAGTTTTAAACTTTAAAATAATCCTTCAAGTGTAGAGATGAATAGAGATAAATGGAATTGAAGAATTTTATATTTTTTTTAAATTAACATTTTTGAATTTCAATATACAGTTCAGAGGAACGCTACTTTTTCTTTTATTTAGAAAGTGCTTTCTTTTAGTAGAATTTAGCTCAGCACCCATTTTGACTTGGCAGGATTTTATAAAAAAAAACACAAGCTTACTGCTGGCCTACGGCGAGTATAAAACTACAAATCCCTTTTTCTAACTAAAACCCTAATTCTCTAATATTTTATTCTCTGAATTGCTGGTTTTTATATCGAAAACAGTAGGATTTTATGAAATTATTTCTGGACTTATTTCAAAAATGTATATATACGTATAATAAATATATTAGATACATATCAATATTATTTTTTTACCAATGTTTTTTAAAACTGTTAATAAAAAATTAATATAACAATAATTTACACTGAATAATGAATATATTTAAATATTGATGATCAACTTAAGTTTCGCTAATTATATGAGTGTAAAAGCAGGCAATTAACAAAAGATTAAACAAAACACAGCCAACCGTAAACGCAAGCATAATTTTAATAAATTAAAATAATTTTATTTACCTTCTTAACTCAATTACTACGAGTATAAAAGACAAGCGCCAAAGTACTTCCATTACATTACGTACCTAAAACAAAAAAATATTATATTAAAATTTCTTTGATAAAAGTAATTTTAATATAAATAATGGATATGTATTACTAGTATGCAATTACTAGTATGCAAGGAAAATAATAGACTTTTACTTTATATTATAATAGTTAACCGTATTTTTCGACTCAATTTTTATTGATAATATGAATATATGTCAACTTAAACCTCATTAAAAATTAAATATCTGTTGATAATACCGGGGGTTATTGAAATAACGATTTAATTATTTGGTTAAATTAAGTTCAGAAAAAATAATACAAAAGTTAATAGTACTAAGAATTTGAAGCTAATTTGTCTAAATTACTTTAAAGTGATATTTTTATTTTATTGTTTAATTTAAAAAATAACAATTTAAAATCTGATCTGTGCCCTTAGACCCAGTTGCAAAGGTTCCACCTAAACTTTAAGAAGATACACGGCGAAATGTTTGAAAAGCGTACCTTTCGCTAGTAAACATTGTTTTTTGGGCATTTGTAATCAAAAATTTAACAAAAACGATGCCTAGTTCCAATCAAATTGAATTTAGTTTTCATATAGAATTTTTGTTTTTCATGTAGAGTCTATGATAGGGGCGTACTTTATGAATAAAAATAAAAACGCATTTTTTTATCATTGTTCAAAAAATCATACACTCTACATGAAAAACAAAAATTCTATATGAAAACTAAATTCAATTTGATTGGCACTAGGCATCGTTTTTGTTAAATTTTTGATTACAAATGCTCAAAAAACAATGTTTACTAGCGAAAACTACGCTTTTCAAACATTTCACCGAGTATCTTCATAACTGGCAATTAAACTTAAAAATTGACAGAAATACAAGAATGTACCTACAACCAATATACAGGGTGTTTCACTTTTTTTCCAGCAAAATTCTTTTTAGATAGTAAACGTCATTCTAAATAAAAAAATTCCTATGAACTAATATTTTTTTTACTCCTTAAGAAGATACAGCAATTTTAAAATTTAAAAATGTAGTTTTACCTTTTTCTCGAAATTGTTATAAAGTTATATAGACTGATATTTCAACGAGAACAAGTTTTAGTTTGGACACCTTGTATAAGTAAGTATAAGCTCCAAAGTGTGATAGTACCAAAATAGTATATTAAAAAACGAGTTTCATAAGTTGCATATTGTAGCACGCGTTCAATTTTAAAATGCGAGCTGCGTAGCGACGAGTATTTTAGTGAACAAGTGCTACTATCGGCGAGTTTTTTATATATATTTAAAATAAAATATTATAGTTTTCAATTTTAGTAAATTTTGTGATAGTTTGCAACTCTAATGTGAGGTTTGTCAAATCCTCAAATAACCAACTTCGAAAAGTAAATTTTACTACTCAGTAACTCAGTGCTTTACTAGCCATAGTAACGAACCAAAATAAAAAAAAAAAATTCTACTCCATTTGAACAAAAAAAAACATAAAAATCCCATTCATTTTAGTGAATTTAATATTTCTTTTATTTCAATTACTTGCTAGTTGTGGGGAGGTGCACGTGCAACCTCCCCCCTTTTGGGTACGCCAGTTTGCCAAAGTAAATACATTCCTAAAATTTTTCATTCTTTGATGGGCGGGTATGACAGCAAGACAAAAATGTAGTTTTGCATAAAAGGCAAAAGGCCAGTCAAATAAGCTCAAAAACATGATCTACTTCGAAAAAATTTGAGGAAAGCTGGAAATCGTTTTAATCACTTTACTTTTCATAAAAAAAGAACATATTGAGTTTGCCCCACTTTTCGTGCAATGCTCTATGTGCTGTGTAGAAAAACCCAAGAAATTTTGTGATAAAAAGGTAGATGTAAAACAATAAAATAAAATACACCTCGTAGTTCAAGTTTTATAGATACGGTTAGGTTATGTCAAGGCGAGGGTTAACAGTACCCAAATAAATAAATACCATTCGTTTAATATTGCACGTATTTAACAACTCGTAGAATTTCCACTAAAAATTAACTGGTTAGTTAAATTTAACGCTAAAATTATAGCTCTATTATTGAATCTTTAATGCAATGTCCTACCGTATATTTCAAAAGATGCAAGAATAAGTCATTTTTACCTTTAATAATTGTACCTGAACTATTCGCCATTACTTTATTCGAAGCACAACCGCAAATTTTTAAATTTATTTGAGCTTGTCTTTATGTGCCGAAAGTATTTTAAGTGTATCTTTTATTTACACATTATGAAATAGATTTGCGAAATAAAAATTTATCCTTGACCGTGGTAGCTCAAATAAAGAAATCATCGTTATTTTAATTGGAAAAATACAAAGATTTATTGGTAATAAAATTTAATAATGCTTATTAGGTGTGTTAAAGATGAATCATAATTTTGGACACCGGTCGAATTTTTTACCAGGTTATTTACTTTTAATGTGAATATAATAATTGGTTCATTATACATGCTGGTGACTAGTGATCGTAACGAACTTTACGAAACAAGGACAAGTCAGAAAATAATCTAAAAATATCAAATTTTAACCAGAAAAATTAGTTATCATTTTTTTCATATAAAAATTGTTATTTTCTTTATTGTCATTCAGTTAATCCATATTTATTAACTTTTTTACTAAAACAATAGGAACTTTCTTTTAATCAATGTTTTGTAAATCTCTTTTTTTTAGTTCCATTCGAGAAAATGAGGCAGAATCGAGGGCAGAATATGATTGGTTCGAGCAAAGTTGGTAAAAGAACACAACCAATATACAAGCAATACGTTTTTAAAATTTTACAAAAATATAGCTTACGGTATTTTTTGTTTGTGCAAGTAATTAAATGGAAAAGTTCCATGATACCTTCTTTAGGAAATGAGTCTAAGCTGCTTCCTGTTGGCTTAAATTACTTTAGTCGATAATTTTTACCTCATTTCCCTCTACAGGTATCAAGAGAAAAGGAAATCATCTTGTAATCGTCTATTAGGTAAATCATAAATTTGTAACTAATATGAAAGGGACGGTTCCTGTTTTTTTATTTTTTCGGTGTTTGTTAACAATAAACGAACTTAAATTATCACCAATTTAGGCAATTAAAAGCTGTTTAAAAAAATTAAAAAAATGTTTTGTTGTATTTCAAAATTGATATAATTCAACTTATATTATTTATAACTAAAACTAAAAATATATTGATTAATTTATTTAATGTAATTACAATTACAAAACTTATTTATGGTTACCATCCAAAATAATTTTGAACCGTCTCGAGTGTTCACAGCACGCCCACTCCTATTGACACAACATTTTATTTTTAAAAATTATCTGCTTAACATTAAATGAAATTATTTTAAGTCACAACTTTTTTTTAACAAATATAATACACACTTTAAGGGTTAAAAAAGTAATAATAAGTTTTATTGAAATCGTCACTCAAAGTAAAATCATTCTAAACTTTCCTAGCACTGGTTTTGAAGTTGCACGTTTTTAAGGTCAAAGTTGAGACGTTTCGATCCACATTGCCTGTGCCCCTTTAAAACCACCGTCGCGACGCCTTCTTCAAGCAACAACTTTTGCTTATTGTATTCTGACTGCTATGCTCCAGAAAAGTTGGCCTTTACGAACAAGTTGACAAGTCAGGTGTTGTAAAAGTAATATATGTAGTTTATTAAAAGGGATGACAAGCGAAATTGTCGTGGGTTTAAGGGTTATTTTAATGAGCTGGTGGAAAAATATATGAGCATTGTCAAGGTTCATAGCGCAGTGTGATCAATACTTATTTAAATTTCACTAATGAAAAATATTTATTAACATGGGAGTGACAGAGAGAGACGTACCAAGTACGAGAATCTAAATTACTGCCATTTTAATTTATAAAATTAGATTTTGTAAAATTATGTAATTAGTTAAATTAAGGGTTAAATTAGAAAAGCATAAATTAGGAAAATATTTCAAAATTGATTGAAAGTATTATTATTAGCAGTATATCGACTTAACATGAATTTATTAGTTAATAGCATCTTCCTAGAAGCCCGCGATAAATTTTCGGTACGAGATAATGAACAGAGTAGAAAATCCATCCCACTTTTCTGGAGCTTCTTTGCAGGGGCATCGCAAGTTTTTTCAGTTAGATTTTTATGTTTTTTTCTGATTTATAAGCTAAATTTATTAGGCTACTATTTACCTTCTGCAACCTTGTGCTGACTTAATTAGAGGGTAGGGTTGCCAAGTGTCCCGATTTTGAGTCCCTAGTCCCGGTGTCCCGAACAGATCTTTCGGGACGTTGAAATGTCCCAATTTATGGCTTTTTATCAATGTTTGGCGTTGTCAAACCAATAGCGGCCACAGTCAGCATTAATCGACTTTATTTTTTTTTTGGTTATTTTAGTAATTTTTGTTTAGGTTCCTAAAAAATGTATTCCTTTTATTTCTTATACATACATTCAGTATGTTTGTACCGTGGGTACATGAATTTAAGATTCTTAATAAACCTATTTTATATTATTTGATGTTTGTTTATTTAATCTTTTTGTGGCGGGGACCTTTTCCGAGAAATCTGGCAACCTTATTAGAGAGTTAATTCTCGAATTTTTTTTTCATGCAATAGCATTAAAAATGTTTTTTGCACTAGCGTATTTGGTTGCTACCGTAGGAAATCACTCTTAGTCTTGTATGAAGTCAATTAGTTCAATAAGCGGAAAATTATGTTCTAAACCTGCGAAATGGTAAAATACGCTTCATTATTTGACAATAATTTAATTAAACAATGAAATGATAACACTCTAGTGAACTGTAATTTTGAGAGTGGAAATTCAAACAAAATTTGTCTTTTAAACGTACAAAAAAGGTAAAATGGGAAAATGCAAATAATTGGAAGAATAAGAAAATAAATTGTTGGACCAATAAAAGCAGGAATAATAATTTATTTAAAATAGCAAACTCGATTCAAAATTTTATTAAACATATGTTTGTTTAATGTTTTTAGTAACATATTCGGTTTTAAAAATTAATTAAAAGTTACGAACTGTAAGTTTTGGAAAAAAAACGTAAAATTCATGCCAGAAAGACCCGAAAAATGAATGGAGATAAAAATGGACAGGTCCTATTTTAAAAAGAAGATCCAGAAAAGGTAGTGGCAAAAGTGGCGAGAGCACAAAAATATTAAACAACCGATATGCATTTTTAAAGTATGTAACTAAATAAAACTTTGACGAATTTATAATTGACCATTAAATATTAAGACTTTACCTCGGAGGGCAGTTTGAAAATTCACTTTACTTAATAAAATGAATTTATTTTCTTTTTGTTTCAATATTTTCTTCCAAATTTTTTTACATTATTATCATTCCAAAATAGCTTTACCAAATACAAAATGGCCCCATTTTTACAAAGTTTAAAGAAAAAATGAATGCAATTTAAAAAGAATATATCAAAACTAGGAGAAGTAAATTAATTAACCAAATGCGTCAAAATGTGCACCGAAATTAATCAAAATTTTTACAGCTATTTTGCTTTACTTTTGTTACGCCTTATATAATAAAATTTGGAAAATGAAAGAAAATTTGTTTTAATATTTGAGCAAGGTGCAAACTTTTCTGGATCTTAAAGTTATTGTAAATGTACGAAAATATTATTAAAATTTTTGAGTGGATTCTATGCAATTAGGTTCGAATATTTTTTTATGTGTAAATTAATTCATGACCCTATACAATTCTTTATAAACAAATAAGTAGATTAAACCTCTTAAAACAACATAAAAAAAATTATTATATTTATTTATATTTATATAATATTTATTCGAGTATTAATCTGTCCTTATGTATTAATTAAGATTAACTGAACTTTAAAGTTTAAGACCGTAGTAAATAAACATTACGACACTTTTTGAAGCAACTAATGATTCATCTTTAAAAACAACTTCAGTCTTTTACTAAGATGTTTACCAAGAACCAACATAAAGTTTTAATCTGAATAAGCGGTCTAGAGCTATATATAAATACTAAATCAAATTACATACTTTAAACTCCCTCGTGCAACTAAATCCTTTTACTAGAAAATTTTAAATATATAACTTGGATATTGGCCCATATTGGACGCCTTACTTTTACTTAAATTGTTGTGTTTACTTTAAGGACGTTTAAAGGATTTCGCGTGGCAATGATATACAGGGTGTCCCGTTCGTGGTTCACCAAACGTCAGGGCTAGAAAGTAGAGCAAGTTTTATCAAGAAAAAACCAAAAAAGTAGGGTCTATCTTTTATGGTTTGAAAGTTACAGGGGTTTGAATTTGGCATCACCCGTTTTTGCCAGAAATCAGTAAATGTTGCTTAATAATCAATTTTTATAAGCAAAAGTTAAGTTTTGATGGCTTTTGAAACAGTTGTATTATTAAATAATAACAAAAATGAAGGCGCACCTCAATTGTGACTAACTATGCTTAGAATCAATTCTCATAGGAATAAGTTTAGAAGGCTCTAGCGAGTGTATAAAAAGAGTTAGGGTTTCAAAATTTTTCATAATTTCTAGAGAATTTAACGAAATTTTAGAAAATTAAAAAAAAAACACGCCCTTAATAGGTCATATCTTGGGAGAAAATCTTCAAAAACTGCTAAAAAAAAACATTTTTTTCTGGTTTTTTTTTTCTCTTTAATTTTTATTAATACTTGATAAACGATTTGTGTTTTATCATTGTTACCAATGAAAAGAGGATACTTTCAGCTTTATAATTATATATTTTTTTTCATTTACTGATTTCTGGCAAAAACGGGCGATGCCAAATTCAAACCCCTGTAACTTTCAAACCATAAAAGATAGACCCCTACTTTTATGGTTTTTTTTGATAAAATTTGCTCTATTTTCTAACCTTGACGTTTGGTGAACCACGAACGGGACACCCTGTATATGATCATAAAGTTATGTAGAAATGGTTAATGGATACTACGGCAATCACCGGTTATGGAAACGTTGATCTTAAGAAATCTATAACTCGAAGAAGGCTTTAAACAGTGTTGTTGCAAAAAAATTCCTCAAAGGATAATAGATCTGTCTACTCATTATCTTTTTCGCCAACTTTACTATTTTTATAAAAATATAAAACTTAAAAAATGTTAATCTTACCACGTACATATGCCTACCTAGTCCATATTTATGGCCACATGATTTCCCCACTTATGGCCACCAAGAATTTTAGAAAATTTATTTGAGTTAAGAAGAAATAAAAGGGATAATGGCTCAAACATTGGGGTATGTCATCGTTTGGTTTGTTTCTTGGCCGTTATCCCTTCGAGTTCTTGGATTTTAGTTAAAGTGATGAATTTAATATAAGTTAATGTTAGGTCCAACGATAAGCCCTCCTTATCGTAATAATTGCATTTAATCTAATTTAGGAACATAAACGGGGTAGTGGCCATAACCGTGGCCTCTACCCTATGATGTTTTTGACGTCATGATTACGTTAGTCATGTAAAATTAAATAATATCACACGCGAAATCGAAATATTCATCATGAACTATTTTTCAATGATTAACCTCATTTTTTACTTACTACAATCCTCTAACCACCTTCCGAGCATGGTTAGAGGTTTAACATACCATTCACTCTTACCAGTTCGTTCATTACGTCATTAAAGCCTCGCGAAAAAGTATAGTTTGTAAAATCATCATACTATTCCTCCTGCCTCAGCCACGCGAAATCCCTTTTTGTAATCCTGAAATTTGATTGGTAGTCCAGTCAAAATAGATAAAAAAATAGTTGTAGTCCTGCAATAATTCGCATAGAGCTAAATATTGGTACAGACCTTGGGAATATTATTACAAATAAAACTCTAATGCCCGTTTTCACCAACGATTCCTAAAATTTAGGCATTGCTTATAGCGCTAGTTGCTAAGTATGTTTTATTAAATGATTAAAGGTACTTAGCAACCAGCTCTATAAGCAATGCCTAAATTTTAGGATTCGTTGGTGAAAACGGGCATTAAAGTCCCCACAGATCTCACATCTGCACAACAAGTTATTCAAAGTAAAAAAAAAATGTTTATTTCAATTTTAAACGGTACGTTTTATCATAAAAATAAATCAGACAAAAGTTGTAGATCATGAAATTCTCTACAAAAATGGTTCCCATATTTTTTTTCTAAGAATCGCCATTTCTGGTAATAATATTTATCCATTATCACTTTTCGACGTAACTGTAACGCGTAAAATACAGAAATCGGCTATTTACGATTGCTTTGAATCAGTGAACATTGAAATTGACAACACAAATGCTATTTACATCATCGATAGAGGGTATTTATTACACCGCGTTGTGTGGGATCGAGAAGAAACGTTTAACGTTATTTTTGAAAAATACGTTAAATATGTACATAGACATTTTGGTCATAGTAGTAGAGTCTCTATAAGTATTTGATGATTATACTGATCATAAGAAAAACATTAAAGCTTCAGAACAGCGTCGTCGAAGCACAAAAACAGCTTCTTCTGATGTCGTTTTTGATCAATTAATGACAGTTCCAGCAAACCAACAATTCCTTGCAAATGCTCACAACTCTTCATTTTAATGTTGTGCGAAAAAATTACAGCTGCAAATATTTTAGTGAAACAAGGTGATAATGACGCTGATGTCCTCATAATTGAAACAGCCCTAGAACAATCCAATACAACTATTGTTGTCGGTGAAGATGTTGGCATATTAGTACTAAGGACTGCACGAACACCAATTGATAAGATTAATTGCTTTTTGAAACCAGGAAAAGCTTAACAACCAATAAAAATATATTTATCAAAAAGTTTATCTACTTATCCAAAATGTAAAAATCTTATTTTATTTTTACATCCAATAACTGGCTGCGATACTACATCAGCATTTTTCATAAGGGCTAAAACAACAGTATTTAAATTATTTGAAAAACATGATTTAATAAATTGCGCACAAGTATTTCTTCTCCATAAGACATCATCACAAACGGGATTCGCTTTCTTCTTGCTCTATATGGAGCTCCAAAAAAATTGATAGTTTAAACAAGTATAGATATTTAAGTTTTGTAAAAATACACGGAACAATAAAAGAGTAGAATTATCTTGTCTTCCTCCAACATCTGCTTCTGCTAGTCAGGCTAGGGAATCAACTGGACGCAGAAAACTGGGGTTGCAAATTCGAAGATAATACTTTGGACCCAATTCAAACTTTACTCCCACCTGCTCCGGATAGACTTCTTAATACCATCTTTGGCAGGTACCAAAAGGGTTGCAACGCAAAATGTAGCTGCATAAAAGTCGGGTTATTTTGTTCACCAGTATGTACTCTTGTTCCAATGTTGAATCAATGATGATGATATAAACGAGGTGACAACTGATGTATCTTTTTCACATATAGTTATAAATGTTCAAGTAGCATTTGAAGATTATTCCCGAAATCAACAATATTTCTTGAGATTTAAAACATTTTCAATAGTACAATTTTTTAATTAATACAATATTTTTTAATATGCCTACCGGGTATTCCATGTTAAAAATGCGCCAAGTACATTACCTCACAGGTGGTGCGGAAATAACGATTCTTAGAAAAAAAAGTATAGGAACCATTTTTGAAGATAATTTCATGACCTACAACATTTGTCTGATATATATATATGTGTTAAACCTTACAGTTTACTGGAAAACATTTTTTTTTGACCTCTTACCTTGAATAACTTTTTGTGCAGATGTGGGATTGGTGGGGACTGTTTTATTTGTAATGGTATTTGTAATGATATTCCCAAGGTCTGTACCAATTTTCAGCTCTATGCGAATTATTGCAAACTGAAATGACTACTTTGGCCGGACTATGGACCGCGAACCTATATTTGTTTTTCATCTATAGTTTATTATAGGGGCGTACTTTTGGAAAAATGCGTTATTTACAAATAAATTTTTACTAGCAAAAAGTACGCTTTTCAAACATTTTGCCGACTATCTTCTTGAAGAAATAAACATACGTTTAAGGGTATGTTCCACTTAAGACCACCAACGTCCACGACCGCAAAATTTCCCGTTCCACTAGCTCGAAACTTGAGGTCGAAAACTTAAGTGAAATGGGTTTTGGGCTATGTGTTTTCTTAAATAAGCGCACATGACTTATTCAACAAACGACCACAAAAACCCACGAATATATACGGCCATTGTGGGCTTCATGCGGTCGCCATCCTTTTTATCCACGAGTGAAAGAGCAGTGTTTTTATGTGAAACGACTTTGTGGTCGTCGTGAGCATTGCGAGACTTTAGTGGAACGCACTCTAAGAGACAAACTCGAGTGGCAGTAGTACGAGGATGTGATTTTGACATACCATACATTTTCACGTGGTTTTAGGTTTTAAAGTAGAGGTGCATCGAATAGTTATTTGGCCGAATAGCCGAACATTCAGCTCAGCCATATGTTTCGCACAAAATTTTTTATGTATGAATGGAACATATTTCTTAACTTAAAATAAGTTATCACAAATCACAAGCATAATAAAATATGGAACTATGTACTTTGAAATTCATAATAACACTGCATTTTCAATATTCTTTTATTTTTGTCGAATGTTCGGTCTTTGACATGAATATTCGGCCTCGCATCCGCCTTCCTCCGAATAGTAAAAAATGGCCGAATTTCGGTGCACCTCTATTTTAAAGATGTTATAATTCATTATGTCAACGCTGGTTTCATGAAATGACATTCCAAAAATATTGTCATCTTTGTCAATAAATAAAAATAACGTTATTAAACCCATGAACCAAGTAGCTGTAAATTTTATTTGTATATTGAGGAATCCAAATATTTCCTCAAATATTGCTGAAAATTACATTTTTCAAAAGTATATTTTTGTTTTCGCGTGTTTAGTGAACGTGTGAAGCATTTGTGAAAGTGCGAAATTATAAAATACCAACTACCCCTTTAACTGGCATACCAATTCTCATCATTCTGGCGATTTTTAGATTCTAGACACCCTCGGGTGGAATTTTATGAACTACGCGACACGAGTAAAAGTCAAAGAAAAATTACATTTAAATTATTATGTACTCGCACTGATAAAAGCGAGGATAAAAGGCAAATATTTGTTAAATACTTTTTATTAGCTAAAATATATGGGTTTTTGTTTAAAAATATAAATAAAATAGGATTTTTTTTTTACTCCTTTCAATCAGTTTCTTCCGTCAAAACAGCGCCCCCTAGAGGTAGTTAAAATTCCCAATTATAATTAATAGTGGACAGAAGGTAATGCGGTCACTTCTATTTAGCACCTGACCGAGCTCTTCTTCACCCACAGAAAACAATAAAAATAATGTTAAAAGCTGTTGTGATGGAAAGGAGTAATTGGTCAAATTGGAATTCAAAATGATCAATTATTTTAATTGTTATTTAGTGTAAAGTGCTTTTCATTACGTTCTAATCACGTGAAATGTATCAATGTCTGCGGTTAAACTAATTTGCTAGATATCTGACCTATAAAAATAATTACAAAGCCGCCAAAATTAAAAAGAGAATTTTAACGTGGAATTCAGATTAATTAGACATCCATAAAATGTACTAAGGCGGTTATTATTAGGAGTCAACTTTCTAAAAGATTTACACTTTATACCAATTAGCAGTAGTACCACTGGTATTAATGGATAATATTTTAATTGCTCTAAGCAAATGTGGGATACTATTTTTAGAAAAAATCTTGCAAATATATAATTAAACAGACAAAATCGGTGCTTCAAACTCAAGACAAAATTATAATCGCTGTTTCATCTAGTTGCTCATACAGTAAAAGAAATAAAATACCGAGTTTTTTTAACAAATTATTTTCCTGAAAAGTTTATTTAATAATAAAAAGTCAAGTTAAGGTAATACTTGCATTTATGTAAAAGTAATTTAATTAATAAATTTATTTTACATAAAAAGTTATGAAATTTAAGACCATAAATATTAATACATTTAACATTTACAGAAACTCATTTATGTAAATTCTTAGAATTTTCAAGTTTTTTATAAATAATTATAGAATGAAAGTTTAATTTGCAGTTTATTAAATAATTGGTGCAATTTTAATGAAATTGATTAAATTTTGTGCTTTCACGATGAAGCACGTTTTATGTCTCGTCAGCGAAAGTAAACAAAGCATGTCAGCGTAACATTCATTTAGAGGAACTAATTAAAAAATGTCTTTTATTAAAACAATGCGAGTAATAATTAATGGTAATTTTCAACATGATGTGCAATCTTAACACTATTTTAATTTGCATAATAAGAGCATAAAAGTAAACACTGAAAGCCGAAAGCATAAATTTATAGAGAAAAATTGCCAAGTAAAAAAGAAATGGACGAGTGCCTCGACGAGTACTTGAAGTTATTTTTGTGTTATGCAAATGTAGAATGAATTTAGCGGAATGAACAGTTTAATTTCCTTATCGATTTAATAATTTTAGCAATTTTTCATTATCCTTTGATGTTATTAATTAGAGCAAATGGTGGTAAATTGTATGTTTCCACCGGAGTCCAATATAGAATTTGATGTATGGCTGTAGGAAAGTATAATAGAACTACCTTTATTCATTGAACACGGATGCTTTTTAAGGTATGTAAAGGAAATAGCTATTATTGATCTATGATAAATGCTCCAATTATTTAAATTTGCGCTAAAAATAACTCCTTCAATGAATATTAAATATGCATACAGTAGTGGAAAAAAGTAGAGTAACTTCTAATTTTATTTAAATTTAAATAAGTAAGTAAACCTAGAACAAAATCCACTGACTTGAATTAAAGTACTCTAAAAACTATTTGTTATTACCAAATTATTTCGACATTGTAACATGCATCAAGGTTTTATAAGAAAATATGTGATATGTGTTGGAAAAAAGTAGAGCAATTTTATTATTTATTCATACAGTACTTATTAATAATGTTATTTAATTAGGTACTCCTAATATTTTGTGAAGTTTCCCTTATTTTTAATTACTTGATGACATCTTCGTGGCATAGACTCGAGCAAACGGTCAATTCGAACTTGTGTTATCTCCGCCCTACCATTTTCTAAAGCACTAAAGAGATCTACTAAATTTTTATACGATTTGTACCGTATAGAGCGGTCAAGACTATCCCATAGATTCTCAATTGGGTTTAGGTCAGGAGATTGAGATGGCCATGGTAGTAAGCGTATCTTTTCATCACTGAACCACTGACACACCAACTTGGATTTGTGTTTGGGGTCGTTATCCTGTTGAAAAAAGTGCTGTAGAGGCATTTTTTCATCTGCATAGGGCACCATAATATTTGACATAATGTCCCTGTACACAAATCTATCCATTTTTCCATCTATGCGATGAAGTGGACCCATCCTAAATCCTGAAAAGCAGCCCCATACCATCACGGATCCTCCACCATGCTTGACAGTTGGTCTTGTATACTTTGGGTTGAGTCTCTTGCCTATTGGACGACGCACATACTTAATTCCATCACTATTAAATAAATTAAACTTTGATTCATCACTAAAAATTAATTTTTTCCAGTCATTTATAGTCCAGTTCAAATGCTCTCTTGCAAATGCGAGTCGGGCTTTGCGATTTTTGTTCGAAAGAAGTGGCTTTTTGGCAGGTCTTCTTCCAAACAATTCACCTTCAACCAGACGATTTCTTATTGTGCGGGAAGTTACAGAAATTCCCATGGTTTCCTCAATTTGTGCCCTAATACGTTCAGAAGACAAAAAAGGGTCGTTTTTGGCGATATTTAAAATTGCGCGATCCAAACGTGGGGTAGTTTTTTTGGCCGTCCAGACTTCTTAATAGGCTGAAGATGACTCCTTTCTCTAAAACTTTTAATGACACGCGATACAACAGATTTGTTTAGCGAATATTTTATTGTTATAACTGATTGTTTTACACCATTATTATAGTCATTTATCATTCTTTCCTTTAAGTCTATTGATAAGGGACAACCGCGAGCCATATTAACAAAGTAATACTGAACAAACATTTTCATTTTAATTCGAATTAAGGCCTGTTTAAAATATGTATTTGTAAAAGAAAAATAAGTTGCTTTACTTTTTTCCAGACAATAAAGCTATATGAATTATCAATTGAATTTGCAGATGCTTACAAAATTATTTATGTACAATTTTCGGGTTTTACAAATAATACGATGTTTAAACTTTAATACAATACAAAAATTTATCGCAAATTCGCGTTAAAAAAGTGTACAGTATGATTATTTATTTTTGTATAAAAAGTTGCTCTACTTTTTTCCACTACTGTAGCTCTTATTAGCCGCCTTCTACTAAATCTTAAAAGGACTATAATTTCCAGTCCAATCAAATTTCAGGATTTCAAGTTAAACGAAAACCTACGGGTTAATGTATTTAGTCCTGTATTTATTTTTAAGAGCAATTGTTCCAGTCGCTTTTTTCTCGAGGTAGCACATAAATGAATTGACCAATCGTAATGAAATTTTATTTTTTTTATAATATTTGCAGAAAAGAATGTTAAAATTTTTAATGTGTAAATCCAAATTAACAACTGATGTTCTTCCAACATACACAACAGCTTTCATCTTTTAATATTGAACCCCTGAATCTCAGGCGATGTAAAGCGCAAGCAAAACTTGGGTACAAAGTTTTGCACAGTATTCTAGATTGTCCAGAAATATTATCCAATTTCAATATTAGAGTTAGGGCAAACTATAATACCAGAAACAGTGATTTATTTATACCAAAGATGTGTCGAACAAATTATAATAAGTTTAATGTGATAAACAGAATCCATGCTAGTCTTAATTTAGTTAATTATTTTGTAAATATATTTCATGTTAATTTTAGTACGTTTGTTAAGTCCTTGGAAGCCTTAGATCCAACGATTACCTACTAGTCACAATTGTGTTTGCACCACTTTTCAGTCTTTGTCTCGTATAAAATTTTCTGTTAAGTTTCTAATATACCACACTGTATTAACTACTTTAATTATTATGTAAATTTAAATCTATGCTGGGTTATTTGTATGTACTATTTGGTCTATTTTGACTGTAATGTACTGTTTGCAATAAATAAAAATGTTTTCAAATAAAAAAAAAATGAAGGGCTAAAAAGTGTACAGAATATTCGGTAACTATACGGTAGGCTGAATATTCGGCCATTTTTTTACTATTCGGCGGAAGTCCAGACGATGGAGGGGGTACTGAATATTCGGCCAACTTTTCGCCGAATATTCGGTATTCGGCTAATACCCAGATTCTGGTCAAATCATTTAAGTTTAAAGGACTTAAATTTGTTATATGGGTTGTAATGGACAATTTCCATGGTTACCTTATTTGTTTTTAAATAAAGGCCTTTAATTTTGACCAGAATCTGCCTATAAATCACTATTCGTTACACCTCTAAAAAAACATCTTATATTTAGGTAACGCAAGTAATTTATTTTGTTATGTTACCTTAAATTTTAAACTTACACATAAAAGTTGTTTGTTTCATAACGCCTAGTGTCTCGTGTCTCTTTTCTACTGGCGTCGATATAATATTGGGATCAAGCCAAGAAATTATTATTAATTAGTTTTTTGAGCACAAGTAAATGACTGCAGTGTTTACTAATGCTTAATTTTTTAAATACAAAAAATAGTAATTTTTTAAATACAAAAAATAGTAATTTTTTAATAACAATTAAGACCACTGACGTACTCTATGTTCGATTATCTTCAATACTTATAATTAAACTATCATTTTTTAAATGCGAGAAAAAACTCAAAAATATCGGCTTTAAAACAAGTTAAGCAGTTAGGATTTAATCCATAACCTTAAACTATTGATCCAACTTTTCAAGTAAACACTTCAAAATTAGAAGCAAACAAAATGGAGATAAATTGAAACAATTTAAGAATTTTTCCAAAATATATTTAGTCTTGTCCTCCAAAATGTCTAGATGATCATATTACTCTAAAATATAGTATGAAGCCAATATATATATTATTTGTACTTTTATACAACGATCTTTAAACCTAATCTAATATGTTAAATTTCACATGAGATCTTGGAATATAGTAAATTTCAAAAGCGATCTGATCGTTAACACCTATAATGAAATAATTAACTAGGAGCTATTCAATTTAAACTGAGGCCTTGCATATTGCGTTAATTTCCGCCAATAAATTTAGCGCAAAGTGAATAAACAGAATTGCAACATGTTCAAGGTGTTCTTTGTGCCTATACCGTTCACCCGGTTAGTAAATTGAAATTGCACTTTATACGTTTTTATATTCCGCTTTTGATTTCTTAACTACTTCATTTATTGTTAAACATTACAGCTTATTTAAATATTATAAAACTGAGAATACAGAATATATTATGATTAAGGCATTTGTGTGCAGGCTGCTGCCCTTTTATCAATGTGGTTAATTATTCACCCGCTATCACTTTACATTTAACAAATATCATTTTTATCTATTTCGTTTATGTATAATGTGCATTAACATAAAAACGTTTTTCGTTTCAGCAAGTAGTGTTCGTTTAAAATGCTTTTATATTTTTTAAACTTATATTTAGTTACATTTACAAAAATTTTCATTGCATTTAATGTCTATATGTTTCTAAAAATTACATAACATAAACCTATATTTTACTTTGTAAAAGCTGCTTTAATGGAAAAATTTTTCGTGGAAGTGCTATTTTGGGAGTAAAACAATGATATATGTATTAACAAAACTAATATGATAATCCTAATGTCACCTATATACAGGGTGTCGGATTTTAGAGGCTCAACATTGGGAACTTATACAGAGTGGCTCAACTAAAAATTCCCACTCAGAGGTGGGATTTTGTTTCTACCGCGGATTCTAAACTCGCCAAAACATCATCATTTAGGCGAAGAGAACAATGTAATAAAACTCGCCAACAAACAAAATCTGGCCTCGGGTTATTTTGCAAACAAGTAATTTTTGATAAACGCCTGAAATATATCAATTTTTTTTTGGGATCAAAAAATTATAAACTCGCGTTGATAAAAAGCCAATATTTGCCTATTTTGTTAGTTAATTACTTTTATGAACATTAAATAACTCAGGTTTTTTGAGCACAATTGACGAAATAAAAACGGTTCTATTTATTTTATAACTTAACTAGCAAATGTTTTAAATTTCGATTTGTACTTCCTTTTAAAATATTCAAATATACTAAAATATATTCGAGTATAAACGTATGCGTTTAATTCATATACTTATATTGTACTACATATGGGGTTTAACAAAAATAACGCATAATAGCTTTAACTTTCTAAGTTAAAGAGTTACATAAAAATAAAATAAAATCTTGCGAAGATTTGGATAGATATTAAATAAAGTTGGATAAAGGAAACTTTTTATTTAATTTCACATTACATAAAAATGATAAATACAAAAGTTGATTCAGTGCATATTTTGGAATTTTTAGTTTTTCTACATCTTTCGCCATTTTGTTGCTAGAACAACCAACTATTGATTTTAAATAGCATTATTAGTGTGCTGTGTTTGTACATTTTAAAAGAGCGCATTTTTCTGTATTCGGTAATGCTATTTTATGATAAATAAAAAAACTCCTTATGAAGTTGAAATATATGACTTAAAAATTAATAAAATTTTTTTATAATTTTATTTATTTTTATTATAAAATAGCATTGCCAAACACAGTTGCAACTAGCAACAAAATAGAGAAAGTTAAAAAAAAACAAAATATGCCAAAATATGCCCTAAAATTAACCAAAAAACTTTTATATTTAACTTTTTTATGTAACTCTTTAAATTAAAAAGTTACTATAATGCGTTACTTTTGTTACACCCTGTATATCCTATTTATTAAATTCATTAAAATTAGATAATGTCGAGGATAATGTTCTGTGAGAAATCTATACGTGTTTTTTCATTATTTTTCCAGAAATCAGCATCCCAAAAAACTATAAAAATAATACCTTTTACATTCAAGACAATCTTCAGATGTAAAGTTGCTCCCAGCTGGAAGTAGGACAAAGAATACTCGATCTTGATTACTTTTGTTCTACTTCCAGTTGGGACCAACTGTACATAAATATAATCATTTTTCCTCGCTTCTATCATCTGTTTTTGTCAAAACCACGCCACTCATAGGTAGCCAAAATCCTGAATATTATTTTATATTAATATTTTTTTATTTCGATCACCACATTTTTTTTATATTTCAATGATGGACTGAATGAAATTAAAAAATTGATAACGCTTCGGAAAAAGATATTTCTTGTAACAAAAGTGCAGGGTGCAGTTCGAAAAAGGCTTAAAAACTAGAAAGTTTAAATTAAGTTACTTTTTGTTATGTATTTTAGTAAATTAAATATAAGTTTGTATTTCAGTGACTGTGGTTTATTAAAATTTAAAATCTTTCGTTTTTACATTCAATTTAAGTACTTAATTAATTTTTTTGCTGTTTTTTTTTTTATAAAAACCTACTTCCCTTTGTCAATTTTCTCTTTGATCACTGACTGCGAATTTACTTATTTTTTGGACTAAGCAGTTAATATCTAGGAGAATTTCTACATCAATCTGTTATTTTAAAAAAAAAACTATTTTGCGTATATGAAAATATTACATTATTCAGATATTTACCTATTTATTAAATTATTTCGTTAGATACTTTGAATTTGCTTTAAAAAAATCGTGGTTATTATTTTCGCATTTCAAATTAGATTATTTGCGGGGTATATTTTGTACATTGCAAAAATGTTAGATCTACCAGTTTCGTTTTTTAACCTCTTCAGGAACTTAAAAAAATTATTTGTAGTTTACTAAACTCGATATTACACCATATATGGTTAAGAAATCGATGAGACATAAACGCCCACACAACTTGCCATAAAGTAGAAAAAGAAAACGTTGGCGTTTGAGTAGAAATATTGACATTGCACGAAACGTACACGTATGTGCCTAGTTTGCCTATGTCTTTTAAGAGGTTAAGGCAAACATTTTTTTTTAAATTTTATCCAAGACCGACCTAGTTACCTATGTAGTAGTCGTTTTTTTAAGAAACTCAGGTTTGTACATACATTTAGATAACGCTGTTGGAGTCCGAAATTCACCATTTTTTTAAATCACCATAGATTAGATAAATAAAAAAACAAAGAAAAAAATAGTCGAGATTTTCTTAAATGTCTAGAAAGATATGTGAAAACCGATTTTGGTTTTCTTGTTTGGTATTGCTGAAGTTTGTTTTCGACATTAACAAAATTTACAGTTTTTTTTTATATCTTCAAAAAAGTTTTCGAAAAAAATGGCGACCGCTGGATGTCAGTCTCAATTAGTTGACGTTAGATCCACCGGTTCTTACAACCGCTCAATCTGTTGATCACCGTTTTTACACGATCTCAAATCAAAAACCCGAAAAGAGAGAATACTAGATACATGATCTTGGCGTTGTCCTAATCAAAATGGGAGTAAACGAAGGCATAGGCGGATGTTTTCACTAAACTCCAAATTCTATTTTTTTCATTATAGGCAACCAAATCAACTGTTCGTAAGAATAACATGTGGTTAGTTTTTTGAACAAACCTCTGAAAGGACACAACATTTTTGCAAACGTAACACCTTATGAAATAGCTCGACGTTTCCTTTATTCAATAAAACAAATTCGATTTTACTAAATTATCTGCATCATGAGATTTGTATAATTAAAGTGATTTAAAGTCTAGGGATAAGCCTCCTTAAATGTTCATAATAGATTTTCGAAAATGCCACCACCCGCTTCAACACACTTTTTAGCTCTCTTAAGAGCAATTTCCTAAACGGTAAATATAGTGGTTTAGTTCTGCAGTTATAAAAGCTAGTAAGAACAACATTTTTGTATAATTTTTTTTGTAGATGATTTAGAAGTCATTTATTTAATTTTTGCCAGAAGGAAAAAAAATGGAAAATGTACAAAAAAAAATATAATGATTTAAAAATACCTTAACTTTGGACCCCTCTAATTAATTTTGTGCTATGTTGCAGAAGGTAACTCTCTGGAAGGATGTAGCCTAATCAGTTTAGATTATAAATCTGAAAAAAACCTCTGATTTCAACCATCACCAAAGACAAAAACAATATGTGGGCAAGGAACGTGACCAAATCGACCGATCCATCTTTCGGGAAAAGTTCCGTTTAGAAATAGTGTTACATCCTCGGTTACATCATGAGTAGAATGTGCAAGAGTTCCGTCATGTTGGAAGAACATCCTTTTTCTTGTAGCCAGAGAAATCTCCTTCAATAGTGGTATCGGCTCGCTTTCAAGGAAGTTAAGATAGTTGGGTCCAGTAAGACAATGAGCCCAATTAAATGATAATCAATCATGCCACACAACACATTTACTGTGAAGCGTTGGTAAAAATTTGTATCGATAGTGGCGTGTGGATTATCTTCAGACCACCGATGTCTTCACATACTTCTATTTTCGATATTGGAGTAATGAAAATCTAAGATGGATGCAGGAGAATCGCACTCGGAAACTAAATGTATGGGCTGGTATAATTGGATCAAATATAACTAGTCGCTTAAAAATTTGATTTCACAAGGATACCTCCAATTATTAGAAAGTTCCAGCTCTGCGTATTTTATTACCTGGCGAACTATTTAATACGATTTGGAGGGTGGTGCTCCCCACATTTTAGTCTTTAGTTCGGCATTATTTAAACCGAGATTTAAACCAAACATTTCTAAATAAATGGATAGCCAGAAGTGGCGAAATCGAATAGCTTCCAAGATCACTTGATTTTTTCTTTTGGGTTTTTTTAAAAATCTACACAACGAGACCTGAAACTTTAAATGAATTAGAAAATCGGATCCGCTACGAGATCAACCAACACATTACTAGAGATATGCTCCAAAATGTACAAAATTCGACTTATCGCTTGGGTTTCTGCGAAATTGAAGAAAGCCCACAATTTGAGAATTTTTTTAAAGATTTATAAATTCCAAAAATTGTTGGACACATAAGCCTTAATATGGGGTAATTCTCCCCACAAGACCATTTAAACCATTTCAGAATATAGTTTTTATAATACCGTATAAATATGCAATTTTTGAAAAAAAATATATTCCCGAAAACAAAAAATGCGCCGCTATTCCGTTAGTTTTGCCGGACCCTGCATAAGAAATACAATAGTGGCCCAAGCACCGAAGCTAATGGCATATCTGAGATTAATATTTCTTCATTACCATGGATCTCATTAATGTAAGTTAAGTTTTTTCTTTTATTTGGGTAGTTTTTCATTAATGTATGTTCCTCTTATGCCCATTTTTTCCAAGATGACAAGTAGTATGTAGTATAATCTGTTTTACAGTATCATATGCTTTTTTTTAGATATATTGATACATGAGCCACTTTTTTTATTGTTGTCTCTGTCAATGTTTTTTTATTATGTCTATGATTATTAGTTTTTTTTAAATCCGTATTGGTACTTAGTTCTACGTTTTTATTGATAAAATTTGATATTCTTTTATAAAGAAAATTTACCCAGAATTTGAGAACATTGGGGATATTGCTATTGATCTATAGTTTTTCATATCAGTACTTGATTCTATTTTAAGAATTATGTATATTTTTTGATGTTTTTAGTATTTCTGGATAATTTCCACTTGTTAGGATATGTTTTTATAGATTTTGACAAGGTTATATTTTACATAGAGTTAAAAAGTTATCAATTTAATTAATGAAATTTTTGACTATTTTTTCTTCCTGGTGGCTTTCGCAACTTTTTTCATATTTAAGGAAAAGTAATTGTGTAAGGATGCCCATGTTTACTATTCCAAATGGCCTATAGCGATTCCAGATATTTATTCCAGGTCCTGGTAGGAAAATCTTGCTCCAACCTTAATTTGCCACTGACAATATGAATTTTTAGGTAAGCTTTAATAACACAGGCCAACGATGAAAAAACTTTTTCAATAATTTTATCTATTTTCTATGTAATTTGCGAGGTAATTTGGTGTGCTGATTCCGAATATATCAAAAAAGTCGTATAACCCACCAATTTCTCACATTTTAATATTAAATAAAAATAAATGTTATTAACCACAATGTATAACAAATATTATTTTCTATGACTATTGTATAATGGGTACTTTATGAACGCGTTTCTAGACAAGCAATGATAGCTATTACTCACACCCGTGAGTTTTGGTTACCGGTAACAGAATTTCATGGGCTACTCGTGGATCTCTTTTACCAAATTCAAACTATTTTTGAAATAAAGTTGTTAATGATCGTGGTTCGAACCCGTAACCTTTGAATCTACAGTCAACGTAACTCAGGCCAAATTCGGCCTGCGTGGATAATTGCTATCATTACTCGCTCGTTGAATAATATACTATTAACCGTTTAATTTTTTTTAAGTTGGTAATATATTCTAGTGTTATAAGCTTGGCAATAAAATCAAATTGTGATCAGGTTGGTAGTTGTGATAAATTACACAGTTGTTTGTTTTCTTCCAGTTAATATAACTTCACATTACAGTGTTTATTCTATGAACTTTTTATTCACAGTTTAATATAAACGTGGTTGTAAAAAGTGAAAATTGTAACCTAATAACCAACTATTTTTTTAATTTTTACTTATCAAATTTTTCCCTATTTTTTGAAATATATAATTGATGTCACACTGTGAGAGAATTGTGAGTGATTGAAAAAACTGATATCGAATACGGTTTCAGTACCCAAAAATACATAAGATTTAGGTAAATTAGTTTACAAAGTTTTTACAAACATTTTTTTTTGTTGGCCTGTGTAATTGAAATCCTTAAGAGCATCTTCTTAGACACCTGCGATAAATTTTCCGTTGGAGATAATAACAAGGAATAGAAAATCCATCCTACTTTTCTGGAGCTTCTTTGCAAATTATGACCAAATAACTGATAATTAATGACCATTCGTTCTGCAGTCATAACTCAAGTTTCCCTCGTTAGATTTTCAATATTTTTTCAGATTTATAATCTAAATTGATTAGGCTACATTTTGCCAGAGAGTTACCTTCTGCAACCTAGCTCAAAATTAATTAGAGAGGTCCAAAGTTAAGGTAGTTTTAGATCATTATATGTTTTTTTGTGCATTCTCCTTTTTGTTTTCCTTCTGGCAAAAATTAGAGAAATGACTTGTAAATCATCTACAAAAAAAAATTATACAAAAATGTTGTTCGTACTAGCTTTTAAGCTGCAGAACTAAACCACTATATTTTCCGTTTAGGAAATTGCTCTTAATAAGTATGAAATGGGCTTGTCGGAAAATAAAAGTTTCATGTTTTATTTCCAGTTCACCCCTGTTTATATGATTACAGTCTTTACTCCCCCAGGTAACTTTTGAGTGTATAAAATTTACTAGAAAATAAAAATAAATTAAAAAAAGAAATCGATTAAAGTTGTTTAGGGTGGGAATCGCGACTCGAGCCCTGCACACGTGGGTGTAAATCGGGCAAAATGAAATAAGTAAAATTGGCGTTGGTATATTACGCCCCCCTTTAACCTGAATTTAAGTGAGTTAAGGGACGTTCAGTGGCCCCCGGGGGGCCGTGTTACATCAATTGGCACGACCTACAGCCGCCTCTGGGCTGAAGTAAGTAGGCCGCGAAAGCCGCCTCGGAAGGTGATAAAAAATAAACAAAAAACAGGTATATTTATCGAAAGTAAAGTAGGAAATGTTGACCCCGAGCCCGAGCAATTCTTTAAACCGCAAAGAAGTAGATGACTCACTCATTCCGTTGGACTGGAGTTGGACAAGCAAACAAAAAGCACTCGAGAAGGGCGCAGTCGAGTAAATGATCACTCATAAACCCTCGGCTATTTAATGATAATTTACAATAAATTAAGAAAAGTCAAAGAACGGCCTTATTAGGGCAAGAGCGGCAGACGAAAATGAGCCTTGTCTACGTACACACACGCGAATTTAATTTAAATACGGAAACAACAGCACCGATAATCGGCGTATAAACATTCTTATCACTAAAAGCAATCTTTGCGATAAAGGTGCTTTATTCACGATATAAACAGAAGCACTCGCGAGTCAGATTACAGTGGTGAATTGGTGAAAGCCCCCCGGACCAGGAAGAGACACACACACACATAGAAACACACCGTGTGCGGAACGGCGGTCGTGATTCGTGAACGGCAGGAAAGGCAACCTACAACCGCTAGGACGCCATAAGGGACGCTGCACACATAAAACTTACCCATAAAATAATCCGTGTCGTTTTAAAATCCCTTCAAATCGGACACACACCTCAAAAAAGCATACTTTAAGAACTTAACAAAATGGCTGGTATCCCGTACACCGTACACACTCGCAGATCTGAACTAAGACACGCGTTCCGCCACCCAACGACGATTCGCACCGATTTCGATTCGGACCGCTTGTCGTAGCTATGACCGCAAGAGCCGACGTCACTGGCGAGGTAACAGAAGGCGCGCAAGCGCCGACGCATGCCTCGCTCCTCAACAGGGACACTCAAAATGCCACATACGAACCGATAATTTACAGTTAATTTACCGGCTATTTTTCACCGCTCAAACCAATCGGCTTGAATTAAATTTATATTCAATTCTACACCGCCATCCAAAACAATGCTTCATTTAGCAAATAATCCCGTACTTCTTCAATTTCACCCATTTCTTCATCAAACGGATGGGATGGCGACACCTATCGGCAATTTCGAATACCCCACGCGACAAGACCGATTATTCAAATCATTATGATATATTTGTAAACAAACGCTGCTAATAGAAGCTACACTCACTACTGATAAGAAAGAAATTATCATACCATTACATAATTAAATCAAAGCACAATAGAAAATATATTAGGGTTTACTAACCTTTAAAATAAACATACAAATATAAAAATATAAAAATAATACATAAAATAATTTCTTATTTCTTCATTTTATTTCATTTACTTATTTCTTTATTGAATACAAGAATTTTAGAGTGTATATGGCCAGGTATAGGCCCAAGGCCGCATTAAAAGGGGATGGGGGCGACAGCTCCAGGCGCCACTGCCAAAAGGGCTCCGAATGCGCTATTTAATATTTAATCAGTCGATAATGTAAATAATATAATTGTTAAAAATATAAAGAAATTCTTAGATAAAAAAATTTAACTGAAAAAATAAGTTTTCATGAAAATATTTATAAGTTTAATCTGGAACCAATGTCGCCGGCAAATTTTGTAGGAGGGTGCTTATTGTAAGCAAAATTTAGAATTTACAAAAACAAAAAAGAGATTGCGATGTTGGCTCATCCTAACACTTTAGAAACACAATTCGGTACTAGATGAACGTTTTTTATTTTTCAAACATATCCAAAAGTTAAAAAAAACGAAACGATGATAAATTATACAGGGTGTTTCACTCTTTTTCCAACAAATTTTTTTTAGATAGTAAATGTCATTCTGAACAAAAATTTTCCTATGAACTATTATGTTTTTTCGACTCCTTAAGGGGAGAGGGGAGAGTAAGGTTAAATCGATACAAAAAAAGCGTATTTTCAATAATTTTTTTTACGACACAGTTAATATATATATATACTTCTATAATTACTGCATAATAAAGTAACATTTGAAGAATATTTTCATTCATTTTTATGAAGAAATGTACCATTGACAGTGAATCTCTGTGGACGTCTCAAAAAAAAGTTTCATTGCGGTGCCCCTCATAACTCATTACTGGATCATCAGAAATCAAAAAACCAAAATGATTTTATTAGTTGATAAGTTTCTGCAGGTAATGACGTCGAGTTTTTTTTCTTACATTGATTTTTAAATTTTTTACAGCACTTAGAAGTCAAAATACTGATTTTTCAAAAAAAAATTAAAATTTTGCCATTTTAAAATACGTTAAATTTAAAAAAAAACTCGACGTCATTACCTGCAGAAACTTATCAACTAATAAAATCATTTTGTTTTTTTGATTTCCGATGATCCAGTAATGAGTTATGAGGGGCACCGAAATGAACTGAAACGTCCGCGGAGATTCGCTGTCAATGGCTTATTTCTTCATAAAAATTAATGAAAATTTCATAGAATATTCTCCAAATGTTACTTTATTATGTAGTAATTATAGAAGTAAATATATATTAACTGTGTTGTCAAAAAAAATTATCGAAAATATGCTTTTTTTGTGTATCGAATTAACCTTACCCCCCCCTTAAAAAGTTAAAGCAATTTTAAAATTGATAAATTTTCATGATTTTTGTAGAACACCCTGTATAATATTCTTTCTTATTATATTTTTTATTTAAATCATTTATTATTTCGATTTTTTCTTTGTCAAATTGAATTTTTTGAACATAATTTGCTGTATTTAAAATAAATGAACGACGAGGTTAAATCATAGGGTTGAATTTCCTTCGGTAAAATTTAACATCTTATTATCATACAAAGTCCAAAGAATACTTGATTTAATTAAAAAAAATTAAAATCAAATGAAATTTATACAGGGTGTCCTGTGTCCTACAAAAATCATTATATTTTTACAATTTTAAAATTGCTGTCCCAAGTGACAGATCATGAGAAATATCCCTGTGCTTAAGGAAATTTTACCTAATTAAGGAAAATTTAAGTTATATTGCCCAAAATAACGACTTTAAAGGCATTTCGTTGGGCATTAGTTAAGGCATTTTTACCTGATAGACATTTTACCAATAAGGCGAATACTAGGGAAAATTTACCATTATTGACCTAATTTATTACTAATTGGTCATATTTCTTCAAAGTTGAAAATAGAGAAATTCTAAAGTAAAATTTACCTAATTATTTTACCTAATGTCACCTTTAAAGTAAAAAATGTCCTAATTTATAGTAAAACTTACTGTAATTTGACTTTTACAATGACAATTAGGGAAAAAATACTTCATAGTAAAATTTTAGTAAATTTGGTTGCGTTTCCTATAATAGTAAAATTTCCTTATTGGTCGTTTAATGTATTCTGTCTCAAACGCATAGCTGATTTATCATGATGGGAAGAACTTTCATAAAATAATATCGGATGTCTACAACATATTATTACTTATAAAAAATACTACCAAGGGATACAAAAGGAAGTTAAATTGATTCTACATTTACAATCTTGGTATTCTTCACAGAATTCAAATGAACCTTTAAATTTAAAAGAGACCACTGCTACAAATTTTTAGGTAATATTTTCAGGTTATACGAACTTTGCGTTTGATCTCAAACGTTCATGCAATATTCTTGCCTTCAAAGTCAAATTTACTTATTCAGGACAAAAATACTTCAAAGTATTATTGACTTTGAGGTAAAAAGTTTCAATTTAGGGCAAAATTACTATAAAGTCAAATTTATAAAAAAAAATTACCAAGTTTGAAGGAAAAGTTACCTAATAGGTTACAAAATAAGTAAAATTTCCTATTAGGTAAATTTTAGCAATGACTAAAAAGTTAACAAGTCATACGACAGTTCTTTAAATAAAATATTTAAAAATTGAAATTACACATATAAAGCTAAAACCAAAAAAAAATCTAATCTAATTAATAATAAAAATTATTTTTAAACAAAAATTTTTGAATGGGGAATTGTATTATTTCAAGGTAAAATCCACAAGTTTCACAGAATTTTTTTTATAGCAACCAAATTTGAAGCATAGGCGAGTAGTTTCAACAACACCCCGATAATACATAATATAATGCATAATAAATATTTGTAAACCATCATGGATACTTTAACTTATAATGGAATTCATGTTCCCAACATATTTCATTCTAAGAAATAAAAATTGGTAGTCGTGAACCAAAATCGTTGTAGAACATCTTTATTATTGAAAGAAATATTTGGGAAATATGTAGTAAATTTTACGTCGACATTACGTAAA
The DNA here is from genome assembly GCA_963971135.1 of Stenus bimaculatus. Taxonomy (NCBI): domain Eukaryota; kingdom Metazoa; phylum Arthropoda; class Insecta; order Coleoptera; family Staphylinidae; genus Stenus; species Stenus bimaculatus. The sequence goes on from OZ020180.1 coordinate 31,287,930, forward strand.
TTTAACGTAATTAACTTATAGGTAACTTTCTTATAGGTCGACAATTAGGGAAATATTACGTCGAAACTAATACAGTCAATTTTTCCCCCTTCACGTAAAATTTACGTAAAGTTTACGTAATAACGACGTAATTCGTATAGGACAAAACGATTTAATATGCCTACTACAGTCAGCGTTTCTACTTCATTTGGGGGGCCGCCAGTTCTTTTTTTATTTCCTACTGAACCCGTTTCACGAAATTTATTGAACAAATCTAAATCATATCTTGCAGATACATTTTTATCTGGATAAAGATTATTAAAACGAGTAGCTGCTCTTTCTTCACCGTATACCATAATAATCTCAACTCGATCATCCTTAGAATAAACCATTTTGAATGGTTAGGAGATAATAAAGTTAGTGTAATCTATTTAATTCGAAAACTTGTAATACACTAAATTACATTATTTCAATTTTTAAATAACATTTTATTTAGATTTAAACACCTGTCAAATCATGTGGATAACATAACAAAGAAATTTATTTATTGTTCTTTTGCGTCCAAATTTTAAATTAAATTATTCATGAGAACCAAACGGGACATCTTACCTTCAATTTTTTATTCAGTATTTAATAATTTGCTAATTGAAAAAAGATTTTTTGGGTTAATTTAACATTTTTTAAATTTATTTATTGCAATGAGTTTTTATACCGTTGAATTCTAATTAAAAGCAGCTTTCAAATGATATATTATTTAACCCCTGTTGCCTTTTAAGAAATTAGGGGGTTAACGCCACCCGCTTAAGGGAGTGACGTGAGAGTGCTTAAATCGGTCTTATAATGCGTCCCCATCAAAACAAAAATCGGCGTGTTCGGTTAATTTTTTTTTTTTAAATTTGGTTATGAAATAAACGACATTTGAAGTTTTCAATGAAACACCCTGTATACTTGTTAAAAAGCTCAATTTTCGAAATATGGGATGTTTTCGGATTATTTTTAATTTTTTTTAACATGTACGTTTGTAATGATATATTTTGCTTATTAATCTATAATTATACTCGTGATTGGTCAACAGGAACCAAGGAAGAACGCAATAAGAAGAAAAAGGTATTTTGCTGAATTTTTCACCAATTTTGGCAGTAGTACTTAGACAAAATATGAATTTTCAAACCATATTTCAACATGGGCTTTTTCTGCGGCATCCACTCTATTTACCCCCCCCCCCATTTATTTTTTATTTGTACGTCGTCAATATACTGAATTAAATCACATTTTTACAATTATTTTGATTGCTTCTTTAAGGTAATGAAAACGGGTGCGGTGTGCTCTTTATAAACTAAAAATTACGCAAGTATACAAATTAATATTTTCGAATCCCCGGGGTGGCGTTATAAATTGTATTAATGGAAAACCCCAATAAAAAGATTTAACGAAATTTGCCGAATAAATATTTACTCGGTATATCCGTGAAAAGGGTTGTATTAACCGTGAATTTTTGTATTGAAATTCATTGGAACTACAAAATTTATCCGGATTAGCTCGTTATATATGTGCTCGTTAGAACCCAGGTCGGCTGTATTAAAAAAATGAGGACAACACTGTTTTTTAAATTTATTTGGAGGCCCCTCTTTCGCAACAAACTTTTTAGTTCACTCAAGCTAGTAAAAATACAGAGTGAGTCATCGGCAACATAGAATAAATTCAAAATGTCATATTTTCAAAAAAACGGTTTGACTCGTGAAACTAATATGTATGAAATTGCGGACATTTTGCGTCATTTAAAATTTACGTGATGTTATTGTACAACGCCGACGTGACGTCATCACTCGTCATATCTTTTTTTAAATCGAGACCCGTAATTTTAAATTTGAAAGTAAGTCTAAACTTGTATACCTATGCAAAATTTCATTGACTCACCTCCTCTCCTTCCGAAGATATGATAAATCAAAAATTGAAAATTGTCGATTTACCATATCTTCGGAACAGATAATTATACATATAAAATTTTAAATGAATATGCAGAATTAGAAATCCTTCCAATCTCTACTCAAAAATTATGGGTTTCTATACAAAAAGCGAAGATGTGGCGGGAGCGTTGTGCGATGTCGTCACATAGATTTTAAATGACTAAAAATTATCTTAATAATTACCATTTTGTTTAATCCAACTGTTCTGATATTTGATTTCATTACATGTTACAAACTCAATTTAATTTACAGTTTTTGATTGATCATATCTTCGGAAAAACAGGAGAAAATTCAATGAAAATCTGCATGGGTATAAACATGTTTAGATGTTATTTCAATTTCTTTACTTAAAATTGTGGGTTTCTATTCTTAAAAAAATGTGATGACGTCACGTGGGCATTGTACGATGACGTCACATAAATTTTAAGTGACGGAAAATATCCACAATTACAAACATAATTTGACGCGTGAAACCGTTTTTCGATTAACGAACTGTCTCTGACTTTTTTAATTTATTCCATGTTTCAGACTCACCCTGTATATTTTGATATTTTTGTTGAATAAATAAGCATATTATATTCCTTACTACTTGTGACAAAGGCAACTTCTTTAGTAAAGATTATATTATATTAGTTTACTTTATCAATCGTGAAACATTACCGAAAACGGTGATATATTAATAATTATAATTTCAAGTGCTCGTCGAGTGTTTTATTAGCTTACTTAACCCAACTGAAGTACATGTAAACATGAGAAAATTTATGCCTGCATCATCGTTATGAAAAATGTTAATCAACTTACTAAATAAAAAAAATATATTTTTTTGTTGAAATTATTATTATTTATTAGCAAGACAAAAATTATTTAACATATTTGTGACCTTAAATTTATAAAATGTATCAATTTTTATTAAGTTACTTTTTTTGAATTTATGTATATTTTCTTGGAATGTTGGGCACTTTGTAAATTTACAATTTACAGAAATATGTTAGGCCCGGTTGCACAATTAAAAAAAAGCTTGTAATTCTTTCATTTTTTTAGTTTAAGTGTCACTTGAAGCTTAAACTACAACTGTGCAATCGGCCTCGTCTAAAGGTAAGTTTTCCTCGAAGCTCTGCGTTCACGCTAGCACAAAATGCTGACGTGTTTTCCTTCAAACTTTTTCTGCGACTAAAAGAAATGTATGTATGCAATCGCCATCATTATTAGTTTTCATTCAGGTGACTCAAAAAACTCTAAAATCTCGAATTCCAGTAATTTTCTTTTTTAATTTTATTTAATTGGTACTTGGTTATAATAGGAAGTTCCGAAAATATACTTTATGTTTTTTTTTTAATTTAAAAATATTTTGATGGTTTTGAGTTTTGTGGATCTGCATGATTTTCTATGGTTTTTGTTATCTGTTATTAAATTCTAACTATGATCCATGATAAACTTGTTGAAATCCCTTTATACTTAGAAAAAATGAATGGAGGCGGAGGCGTATAAAATTCACAAAAACGCTAACGACTGCGATTATGACTGAACAAGCCACTATATTCGCAAAACGCTCATCAACGATTGACGCTAGATGCTCTAGCAACTAGCAATCATCGCACGTATGAACATGATAACAATTCAAACTCATAAGTGGAGTCCTTTGCAAAGTTCGCACAGTGAGGAAAACTTACTTTGGGATATGTTTACAGTAACGTCTAATGGCAAAGAGAACAATAAAAACACTAAGTTTTGGTGAGACGAAGACGAAGAAATTCGCCTGAGAAACAAAATCTTTGTTTATTGTTTATTACTAATATACAGTTGCTATGTGGGTGTTAGTTGGTTGCTTCCCAGTTGCTTATTTGCATCTTATTTGTTATTCCTCTGTTTAATTGGGGTTGTGCTTTTCAGTTGCTTGCTTATTGCTCGTTGGTTGCTTTCTAATTGCTTGGTGTTAGTGGCGTAGCCAGGAATTTTGGTCAGGATGAGGGTACAGATTCTGAAAAGGCGGCCTGCCCCCTTTCGTCGTTTTTTGAAATTCAAGAATTTTTTGAGATTTAAATACTAATGGTTTTGAAAAAAATGTGCCAAATAAAAATTATTAGGTTTAAATGGGGGAAAATAAAGAACATTCTAATTTATTCGTCAATTTTTGAAATTTAAAATGTGTCAAACAAAAAATGATTTACGTAAAAGTTATTTGTTTTTTTGAGTAAATTTTAATATTGCTAAAAAATTATAGGTTTTGATTTAAAAAAAAATCTGGTGTACATTGAAATTAACACAAAGATGACCCTTAACCAAAAAATAACTAGCACTATCGTTTTTTCCCTTTAAACCAAACAACTTTTTGTGCCGTAGCGGCAGGGTAGTGGGTGGAAGCGGCAAAAGAAAAAAACATACCGTGGATGGCTTGGAACTTTTATTGAGGTAGCAGAAATTGATAGTTATTATTCGAAATTTCTTGTAATTCGCAGCGTAGAGTTTTATTGCTGGGACAATCGCTTATTAAATCCTAACGAACAAGCAAAGTGACATATTTAAAACAATTAGAAATAGAAATCAATAATGATATTATTATTTTTAATAATTGGCTTGAACAGAAAAAACTTAAAATTAATGAAAACAAATCTGAATCAATTATTTTTCAATCTCATCAAAATTTAAATTTAAATAATAATATAAATATTAAAATTAACAATAATATTTTAAATAAAGTTAATTGTATTAAATATCTTGGAATATATATTGATAATAAATTAAATAGGGAAAAACATGTCAACTACATTATTAAAAAAATTACATCTACAATAGGTGCATTAGGTCGATGTTCAAAATTATTGCCTTTAAATATGAAAAGAGCAATTTATTTTTCATTAATAGATTCACATTTAAAATATGGACTTAATATTTGGGGATCTGCAAATAAAAAATTATTAAATAAACTACAAAAAATTCAAAATAAATCAATTAAAGTAATTTATAATTTAGATCATTTCACCCCAACAAAATTTTTATATTTAAATTATAAAATATTTAATATTGAAATATCTTACAAAATTGAAAATATAAAATTAACAATCAATTAATTAAATGTAATACAAAAATTAATTTTAATAAAAATATATATCAACATGAAACGAGAAGTATTAATAATTTACATATTACACAGGCAAATAATATATTTGGCAAAAGAATTAATGTTTCAAAATTTGAATATAATAAGATACCAGAAGATTTAAAAAAAATAAAAGAAATAAATAACTTTAATACTTTAATTAAAAGATTTATGTTTCAATTGTATTTAGATAACTAAATAATTATTTCTATTGATTATTTTTTATTATATGTGATTTTATTGTTCGTACGTATTTTATTTTATTTTTTTTGTTTTTGTTCCTTTTTTTTGTATTTTATTTATATCTTTTGTATTATACCAAAAACCTTGTAAAGTATTTTATATACGATTAGGTTAAAGGTGATTAAATAAATAAATATACACCTGGATTCAGAATTAAATTATCTATCTTTGGGTATAATTAACTTTTTTATGCAATGTTTGCAGAAGATTCTATTCACGTTTAAACATAAATTTTTATGGAAAAATGCCATAAAAAGTAAGTTTTTTTTGGTTTTTTGATTAAATCGAAACGAACAAGCAAAACCACCCACACCATGTTAATCTACAGGAAAAATGCTTTCTTTTGAGTGGTCAAACTTTTTATGCGATAATCGAATCTGATAATATAATTGATTTTGTTATTATCGAAATTTCTAGAAATTTGCGGCGTAGAGTTTTATTGCCGGTTCGATTGCTAATTAAATCCTAATGAACAAGCAAAGTGACATATACACCTGGATTTAGAATTAAATTATCTATCTTTGGGTATAATTAGCTTTTTTATGCAACGTGTGCAGAAAATTGTATTCAAGTTTAAACATAAATTTTTATAGAAAAATGTCAAAAAAGTAAGTTTTTGCGTTTTTTTGATTAAATCGAAACTAACAAGCAAAACCACCTACACCACGTTAATTTACAGGAAAAATCCTTTTATTTGAGTGGTCAAACTTTATTCTGACATAATTTTTATTTTCAATGAATTTTTCGGTTGGGTTTTTGTTTTTACCCTGATTATTAACAAGCAAAGCCAATTATACCTGTTGCTTTCAAATGATGTACATTGTTTTGTTCTAGTTTAAATAGAATGTGAGTTATTTAAGAAAAACCTCTTATGGAGAATTACATGTAAAATTGCTGTGCTGGAAGTTTTATTGCTAACATCTCGCCGGTTAATAATTAGAGGAGCAAATAATAATTAACAATCATTTTGTTTTAAGTAAATAACTACGGAGCGTGAATTCCCTAACATTAATTGCTAATTGCTCACATTCTCCGAAATTCGAATATCAGTAAATATTCATTACGATAAAATTCGATGCCGAATAATCAAAATATACAGGGTGACCCAACTAAGAGTTACTATCCATCAGGTTAATTTGAAAACAAATAATTAAAAAAAAACCCTGAAACCGGTCAATTTTTATTTTGTGGGGGACCAATTTTTATGGTAACGCAAGGGACAACCCAGTTATTGGGGGAAACTGCCCCTTCAGAAATCTTAAATGGCAATAGGGGTCGAGTGATACATCATTGTGAAGCTCCTACTATTCTACAGCTGTCATATTTTTTTTTAATTTGATGGAATATTTGAGAAGTTATAGCATTTTCACGTTGAGGTGCGTCCACACTACAATCGGCATTATAGTGTGGACGCGACCTTCGGTTTCGGTAAAAGGACGATTGGCATGCGGATTCCAACCCGTACGATGGCAGTCTAGATCAAAGGAAACCGAACCGAACAGCGAAGTTTGTGCACGTGCACGATTGAAGCCAGTTTTTCATTGACTTCGCCTACGATTGGTTCGTTTTTTCGGTCCCTTATTTTTTTTAACATGGAGTGGACCGAAGAAAAAACACTTATACATTAATTGATATGTATCATGAACAACCTGTTCTATGGAACACCCGATTAACGGAATATAAAAATAGAAACAAGCGCCACGACGCGTTGAAGGAAATATGCGAAAAAATTGGTACAGATAAGGAGGAAATTGAAAAAAAATAGATATCTGCTGAGCCATTTTGCGCGTGAGTTGAAGAAGGAGAAAAACTCAGCCAAAAGTGGTACCTCAACTGAAAACACTTACAAAAGCTTTGGTTTGCCTTCAAATCTATGCTATTTCTGAAAGATAAAAATAAACTTGCACCAACAGTAGATACTAAGGTAAATATATTTATTTTAAATTTATTTTATTAGAAGATATTTAGTATCTATCATGACATGTTATTTTGAAAATGAATTTCTCCTTCTGTTGAAATGAAATACTGTGCAAGTTCATTCCTTACATCTTGGGCAGCAATCATGCTTCTTCTAGCTGTTCTCGGAAAATTCTTTAATTCTTCATTTGAAGAATCCCGCCTCCAAAGCCCTGGGTTGACATTTCCTGTATCTGAAGATTCAATTCTATCATTCCATAGCAGCACATGTATTTTTTCTCAGAAAATTGTGTAGATGAATCAAAGCCAAAACTATTATTCTTGCAGTAGGTGGCTCCAATAACATCGGTTTGCGAAGTATTCGGAAAACAGCAGATAAAATTCCAAAAGCATTTTTCGAAACTCTACGGGCTCTGCTCAACCGGAAGTTGAATATTCTGTTTTGGGAACCCTTTTCTTGAAGTCCTGAGAACAGTTTCATTAGATTCTGTGACAAAGCGTCATCATCAACAAAAAACAAATGGAATTGCTTTATTTCTTCTTGGAAGAGAACGGGCTGGTGGAAGGTGCATGGTATTCTCTTCGAGAGATTTCTTGAAATGGAAATGTGTTTCATTGAATACACCACCATCAGATATTCTTCCTTGGCATCCTGCATTGCCATATATGAAGTTGTAATTTGCATCCACCACTGCAAATAACACTACACTAAAAAACACTTGAAGTTGAAAAATTCGGTCCCAGAATTAATAGGAGATTGTATTGCTATATGCTTGCCGTCTATGGCACCAACACAATTTAGGAAATTCCATTTGTCGTTGAATTTCTTTGCTACCATTTCCCAATTTTTTTTTGTTTTCGGCATCTAAAAAAATAACATGTATGAAATATTATGCAATGTAGATAAATAGTTATATAAACATGAGTAGTGACTAAAAAAATTTTTAGGGTACACATGAACAAGCAGGTTAACAAAATTCAGAAGTTGAATAGGAAGTTGAAGAAACCGAAGATAGTGAAAATGAACGTTCTTAAAATGAACTTCAGCGTACGAAAGTATAAAAGTCTCCCAAAAAGCATGCATTAAAACGTAAACAGACTAATATGAATACACCTATAGTTAACGAGGCCTTGAATCTTATGAGATCCGTAAGTTCTAAAAAAGTGGAAAGAGATGAGTTTTCTTTATATGGTGAGCAGGTTACAATAAAATTGCGAAAAATTAGTTCCCCTTATGCTAAATTCACAATACAAAATATTATTAACAATGCATTATTTGATGGAGAAATGGGAAGATACGATCGTCCCCTTCCTCAGACCACTCAGTACCACACTCCATCAACGTTTGGAGCCAATACTCTGCCAAATTCATCTAGCCACTACTCTAGGTCTACCCCTTCCCCATACAATGATTCCTTTCAATATGAATCTGATATTTCTTCTGAGAATGTTCCTGGACATTATGACGACAGAACTAACTTGTCAGATGATATACAGCGGATTTTTACGACATATTGTAGATGTTTGTAGATATTTGTAAAAATAAATGTATAAAAATCTTATTTTGTATTTTCTTACATTAAAGTAATTTCCTAGAACACGTACGAGTACTTCACTAACTTCTGGAACGCACTTTGAAATTAAATTTTTCGAAATCTTAAACATGTACATGGTAGTATGGTACGAATCTCCTGAAGCAAAGAATCGCAAAGTAATTGCTAAATTTGCTTTTTAAAATCCGTGTTGGTCATTCGGAAGAAATTTCTGAAACCAACATCGCACCGGTATTATAAATTTAGCTCGTCCCTTTCATCCAAAACTAAGTCCTTCATAAAATCACTTGTACTATATTTGCTTCGGGCTCTGAGAGTTGGTCGGACCCAAAATCTCTTTTTTCTCCGGTTAAAAATGCAAGAATCAACGACTAAAGCAGCAGCAGCAACTAACATCACCTCGTCATTGCTAAATTTTGACGACAACTGCGTTCACAGTGCTACTACAGTGTGGACGCAGTGCCGATCGGCATAGTGTGGACGCACCTTTTAGACATGTAAAACCCGTTTTTAACAGGTAACATGGGCTTTTAAAGCTTGATTTTGTTAAAAGTTGCAATAAAAATTAATATTTTAACACACGTTAGTCCCCCACTAAATAACAACATTGATCAGTTTAAAGGTGGGAACTAATGCCTGTTTTCACCAACGATTCCTAAAACTTTTAGACATTATTGCTTATAGCGCTAGTTGCTAGGTATTTTTTATTAAATGATTAAAAATACCTAGCAACTAGTGCTATAAGCAATGCCTAAATTTTACGAATCGTTGGTGAAAATGGACATAAGAGTATTTTGAAAAAATATGAAAGCTGTATAGAGAATAATAGGAGCTTTACAATGATGTATTACTCGACCCCTATTGCCATTTAAGATTTCTGAAAGGGTAGTTTCCCTGCATAACTGTGTGAGGGGTTGTCCCTTGCGTTACCACAAAAATTGGTCCCCCACCAAATAAAAGTTGACCGGTTTCAGTCTTTTTTGCAAAAATTATTTGTTTTCAAAATAACCTGGGTGGTAATTCTTAGTTGGGCCACCCTGTATATCAATAATGTATGTAGTTATCCATGGTGTATGTATTCCAAATTAATTAAGATCAAAAAATGGTGTTATCTTTTTTTGCAATACCAAATTTATTACAATTTCGGTCCTTAGGCCATCACCAGGCTCGAAAAATATTTTAAATAATGTTAAAAATGACTTTTGTAAAAATTGATTGTAAATATAATGTAATAAATTTGGTATTGCAAAAAAAGACAACACCATTTTTTTTTATCTTAATCAAAATATATGTATACTTATTGTAGGCAACCAATTAATTGAATATACTCGCATGGTTACCGAATTCTGAAAATAGTTGAAAAAATAATTTCAGAAGCTTTTTTGAGACAAAGGTGTATAGCTCAATATTTTAGTTTTGCTTATATTTGTTGCGAATATTACTTTTTAGCGTCTGCAAGTTATTTATACACTTGGGCTGCGTTCAGTAATGATGACACTCTCTGTGCGAGAGCAGGGGCGGATGGGCTAATGACTAGCGGCCCGGGAAATATTTGTCGGCCCATTTTTTATTTTTCGATTTGAATCAAAAAGGATATAGTTATTCTTGAAAAAATCCCCTAATATATTTAACATCCAATATATAGTCACTATTCAGAACATGCCCGAGAAAATTTACAGGAGAGTATGACAATCTTAAAATGAAGATTGATCTTTAGTTTTTAATTTATATGTAGAAAGTCAATCAGAATCAATCTAAGCGTATTCAATACGTTTTCAAAACTGCAGAGAAACGTGATATATGTATATGTTTTAGCATTGGTATTAGTTATGAACAACTTTTAGCTAGATTGGTTTTGGAATAAAAACGAACATCACAATTTGACACCCTGTATATTTTTTTTATTTATTGAAATAAAAATTTGAAATTTGACTGCTGCTGTTCAAGAAAACGATTTATAAACATTAAATTATGCACTAAACTAAATTTTATCATTTCCGGTTTTGACGGAAATAAAATTAACACAATTTCTTTTTTAATGTAACACCATTGCTTAGTTCAGATTGAAGAAATTTAAAAAACTTTTTTTTTCATCCGGATGAGTTGATAAAAACTACCAAAACTTATTCTAAATCGTGGGCTAGCAAACAAAAGGCACTAAGACAAAAATAGATAACACATTTTGGTTTAATATTTACTATCGCAAATAAGAATTCGTTTTAATTAGAATCTAGATTAATTGAAGAGTCAAGAGTGTTTTTTGTTTGCTTTGATTATTATATAACACTTTTCTAAAATCTACACCATCCCAATCGAATGTCGTAAATTTCTAATTAGAAAACATTTTTTGCAATTTAAATTTATCATCAAACGTATTGCATTTTGTGAATTTTATACAGGATCTTCCAAAAATGAAAAAGCTATTCAATACGTTGTTATAGTTCTCAATAAAGTACTGAAGAGCTCTTCCGCCATTTATGGGAAAACCTGTTCCAATTTTCTTGAAATTTAAGAAAAAATAACATTGATAATCTTAAAAACTTGTTTAAGTTCAATTAGATTTAAGTAAATGTAGAACTTCTTAAAATGTGTGAGACTTTCACTTAAATTTATAAATAAAATGCATATTTCAAAAATTCATAATTTCTCCAAAATTAAAATATAAGAAATAATTCAAAGTTCATCAATTTAAATTCCAGGACATTTTTTCCTTTCTAAAGTGAAAACAAACGAAATTTACAATAAATTCGTAATTTCTGTTTCAAAAACCCTTTATTATTGGAAATTACTTCTATTTGAAAATTTTGGGGCGAGTTATTTTTAGTATTGTAATGTCGATTTTGGGCCCGGTTAAAAAAATAAAAACTTCTGAATATAAACGAAGGCCAGAGAGAAACTAAAAGAAGCGCTTATCCAAATAAAAACGGATACAAATAATATCATTATAACCCTTTGATCGTTTTTCGAAAAATATCGTTGTATACGAAACATGTGAAAGTATCGTGGCCTAATGCCCGGTTAACTGATAATACGGCATTGTGAAGAGATAACTTTAGAACTACTTTTTCAAATGCTACGAAGCTTTGATATTCAAATTACGCAAATCAAATTTTTTGCATAGTGCCTTTTGCTTGCTAGCCCACGAAATAATAGAAATATACCTAAAAAAAAATGATTCCAACAGTTTTTTAGATATTATTTTTTTTACTTTTTTAAGAAGCATTATTGCAAATGACCTTTTTTTAATAAATTAAAATTTTGGGTACTTTCGGCCACCGGGAAATTCCCCATTTTCCCTTATGGCCCATTCGCCCCTGGGCGAGAGTTATACCTGCGATCGTCCAAAACTAGAACAAAATAGAATGAACATCTCGAGTGCGTAAGTAAATAATCGTTCAGAAAACCTCGGAGGGTTCGATTTGAGCGCACCCCGGTCTGGAGCAGGATGAAAAACGCCCCGTATGTGCTATAAAGAAAACCTTTCCAGATTGACTTCCTCAACGTCTCTGTTATAAAGTACGTCATAAAGTTGCTCCCAGCTGGAAGTAAGACAAAGAATACGCGATCGTGATTACTTATGTCCTACTTCCAGCTGGGACCAACTGTACATACGTTTACCCAAAATCGTTCAGGAATCCCAACACTTTAAAGAAAATCATATAAGCCTTAAAAACAAGTTAATAAAAAAAAACTTCTTACATTTTGCATCTAAGTTGATTAATATTCTTCCTGATCATTTGAAAATACAAAATTATAACAAATCAAAAAGTTTATAGGGCAAATTTCGATTTTATGAAGTATAACAAACAAACAAACAAGGATAAATCATACCTACAAAGCTAAGCTTTTTGTGATGAAAACTATTTGTAGTTACGAAAACATGGTTTGTAAAAGACTTTTATTGGTGTTTATTGACCTATGTCTTTGCCTGTAAACTGGAATGTAAATTTTTTTTTGTAATTAAAACTGTATAAATATAAACTAGTATTATAACTGTATTATCATATTTATGTACCTATTTATTTTTACCAAATAAAATTTATTATTATTACATGTTATTACTTAATTCACTGTTGAAGACAATTTTCAAAGCCCTCAGAGTTCATAAAAAAAATTAGAGGGGCAATAATCGATTATAATTGCAATTTTCTGCTACTTTTTATTAAACTTAATACTTACTTTAAATTATAAATTAAATAATAAGTAATTATTTTGGGTAATAAGTGAAGATTTTTACTTAACTATTTAGTAATTCTTTTATTTAGTCATATATCCAATCGGAAATAAATAATGGAAAAAAAAATAAAACTCAGTTTAAATTATTTATTTTTATTTTGATAAACTTTCGCCATTTCTCTTCGTGTTTTTACTAATATCCTATGCCCTGGACAATCTAAATTTTCAGCAAAACATTTATCTTTGCAACACTTTTTACATAACTTATTTAAACATTTCTCGCCCTAAAAAAGGATTAATTAATCATATTTTCTTCCACAGGAAGTTTTACTTAATAATTAATTATTTTATATTTTAAATTCACAAAAAGAGCCTGGACATAAGTAACAAGCAATCCAAACAAAATTTTATTTTTTGGGTTTTTACTTACCACTGGGTTATGACATATTGTACATTTTTCAAGCAATTTTTTATTAACGCTATCAGTTTTTTCCGGTCTCCTTTTTAACCTTCGAAGTTTTTTCATCATTTTACGGGATATGGGATTTCCTTCAGTATCTTGATATTTTCTTTTATTAGCTTCATCCTAAAAATACCCAATAAATAAAATGTACTTAAAAAAATATAGATCAGTAACTATTACATTATTATATTCCTTCTGTTTCTCCTCAACTAATTTTAAATGTTCCTCTGGGGCCATCCGTATATAACACTGGCAAAGCCAAGGTGGTAAAATCATATTTTGTGAACCTTCTTGAAAGGTTGCACCTTCCCAAATTTTAATACCTTCATGAAAAGGTAAGTAAATATCACATAAGTGCCTGCAAATTAAAAAGAATGCTTCTAATGTGTTAGCTGCTCCCAGCTCCTTTCGTAGCTCTCCATTTTCGGGCAAAGATAATAAATGATGGAGAAGTTTAAAAAGATGTCCTCTTATATAAGAAAATGGACATGGGTACTTTTCAACCAACTCCAAATACTCTAAGGCTGGCTCCCAACATGGAGGATATCGACCCATAAAAATATGGGGATTATATAAATTACCTTCAGCCACCATAACACCAACAGCTCCTGTTACGTCTAAACACCTTTCCAAATCTTGAATACACTGAATGTTACCGTTTGATATAACTGGTATTTTAAGGGCTTTCCTAAATTATAGAAATGTTTTAAATTTTGTAGGAATAAAATATGAAATACAAACCTAACTTCTGTAACGTAACTCCAATCAGCCAACCCCGTTAGAGGTCCTTTTTGTTCTCTAATACGACCATGTAAAGTCAACATTTTACAACCAGCATTTTCTAATAACTTAGCATACTGAATAGTTTTTTCCAAACTTTCAAATCGTCTTATTTTACAAGTTACAGGCACTTTCAATGCTTTAGCGAGGGTTGATACTATAAAAAGTGAGTAAATTAAAAATAATGATTAAGGCGATAGTCAGCAAATTTGAGCGCTTGATTTTGAAATTCTCTTGATATTTGCGATTTTGGTCATAACTTTTTTTCCAGAGGAGCTTTTTTAAAATTTCTTTTTTTGGTATAAAGAAGAGTCTTCTGGCTACGAATGTCTTCTTTTTTTGTTTTAGTAAGTCAAACCAAATAATCATACGGCAGCAGTAAAACGGACTCTTTGCAAAAAATGTTCGCTTAGCAGCGTATTGAAACATTCTAAAAAACTAATTGAAATAATATTTTTTTTCCAACTCTAGAAATAAGTTAAGATATAAATGAAGTCTTTGATGTTGCGTTTTTTTGTTTTAAATATATTTTTAAACTATTTACAGCATCCCAAAAATTAGGTAAAATTTTAAGAAATTTTTGGGAAGCTGTAAATAGTTTAAAAATATATTTAAAACAAAAAAACGCAACATCAAAGTCTTCGTTTATATCTTAACTTATTTCTAGCGTTGGAAAAAAAATATTATTTCAATTTGTTTTTTAGAATGTTTCAAAGAACCGCTAAGCGAAAATTTTTTGTAAAGAGCCCGTTTTACTTCTGCCGTATGATTATTTGGTTTGACTTACCAAAACAAAAAAAGAAGAAATTGGTAGCCACAAGACTCTTCTGTGTACCAAAAAAAGAAATTTTAAAAAAGCTTCAATAGAAAAAAAATATGACCAAAACCACAAATATCAAGCGAATTTCAAAATCAAGCGCTCAAATTTGCAGACTATCCTCTTAAGTTATAAGTAATACCAATTTCTTCAAGTAAAGGCCATTCGTCTTGTAAAAAAGCTCCATAGTGTCCTCTTTTAGCAATAGCTTGAGGACAACCTAAATTAATATCAATGGCAGAACAATAATCTTCAGCAAGTAATGCAGCTTCTAGCATAATTTTAGGATCATTACCACAAAACTACGAGAAATATAATTTAAAAAATTATTTACGCGCAAGTGTAATTATTTACTTGAACAATTAGGGGCTTATCGTCCTCACAAGTCATTAAAGATTCTTTACGATATTTTGGATCTTTACAGAAAATTGCACTGTGTAACATCGGAGTGTAACATAGTTCAGCCCCATACCTACGGCTTAATATTCTCCAAGGTAATTCACTGGCATCAACCATCGGGGCTACAATTTTAATTGGAGACCCAAGAACATCTTTCCAAAATTCCATACTATAATTATTTAAATATTTTAAAGTTGATTATGGATTTATAATATAAATACACAACGTGGACAAAGTTCTTGTATTTTTAAACTTAACCTACAAAAAATATCGTGTTGCCTGTTGTTATGACACGTGAGAGGTAGGAGGAGAGGCAAGGGTGCGTTCGAAAACTACGCTCGGATGAGAGTGCGAGCGATCAATGGATGGGGGGTGGAGCCTTCCGAGTGGAGCATATGCTGGATATGTAGCCTGCAATGCGTTCCATGTGGCTCATTTGCAGCATACGGTAGGTTTCAAGGTCGTGCATATCGTTCATACCGTGCACGCACTACCTCGAGGTGATGCTCTGTATGCAAGCATGCGCTCTGCACACTTACTATTTCTTCATTCGATTTCTTCACCTGTTACATTTAGTTGAGGGTTCAAGGTGGTTGTTACTTGAATTTTTAGGTTCCATTTTAATAATTATTAACTGTTCGCGGTTTGCAAAATGTTTTTTTGTTAATAACTACTACAAGGAATAAGCAGCTGACGACTGACAGTTCAAAATTTCAAAAAATCGTTCCGAGTGAATTCCCTGCATATGCGCGCATTTCACTCGGAATGCAACATACACTTATGCGACATATGCTGAATATGTTCCACTCGGAAGGCACCCTCTATTTTCGAACGGTAGGAGTGTTTAGAAGATGAGCTTTTCATTTTTAATCTATAAACTTACCATAAAGTATTCTTGCATTTTTTGTTATAAGTAGAAGAATTTATTAAAATGGTTGAGGAACAAAGAAAGCGAGTTACAATTGCTTTAGCCAATTGTTTATCAACCTTTATAACTGAACCCTGAACCACCTTCTGATACTGACTCGGACCTCGGACAGTGACCAAGATGAGGGATTATTGTTTGCCACAATTGAAGGCGCAAAAAGATCTAAAAATTGTAATATAACTAGAATTAAATTATATTATGAAAGGATAATTCCAAATTATACTGTAAAACAATTTTAAATGCATTTGCGTATGTCCAGACTAGCATTTGAAACAAACAAATTCCCTAATGCGCATGTCCTGTGAAAATTTCCGAGGTTTTAAGGAGAGCGACTGGAGCGTGCTTGGAGATGCTTGGAGCAACGATCCGTGTGTTTTCGAACACAAAAGATGGTCGGAACGAACGCTCGATAGTTTTCGAACGACCAATCGAGTGATTTTCACGCTAGAGCGTATTTTTCGAACGCACCCCAGGACGTGGATTCCTGAAATCTCACACAGTGAATGTTAAATTCGCCTTCCTCGAGCGCATACGCAAACTTTAACTCGTGAATCTTGATTCGCCTGGTTCAGACCAAGTGAATTTGGATTCGCTGATGAGATTTTGACGCATGCGCTTCGAGGAAGGTGAATTTAACATTCACTACGTGAAAGTTCAGGAATCCACGTCGTGAGAAGGAGAGGAGTCTTTTGACCAGAGAATAAGCAGTTTTGAGAATAATCGAATGTTAACGGTAACAGTAACAGGCAAGGATAGGCCCCCAACAGGGAGTTACGAACTTATTTGTCTGGTAGACTTAAAACTGCTGACCAGAAAAAAGCACACAAGAAAAAAGCGCGCACGTAACAGTTTTGTCTCTAAATTTTTTGGAACTCGGAAAACAAAAGCAAAACACAAACAAATTTAAAACTGTATTTCCACTGAGCGGACAAAATATTGTTGCAGTTTTGCTTTTGTTTCAGTCATTTTCAATTGAATCCTAGCCGAGAATATTGCATCGTTCTAACGCTATCTTGAAAAAAGAAGAAAATGCGATTTTTAAAATATGGCTATAACTTCGATATTTTGGGTGGTACCAAAAATTTTTTTTTACTTAATACAGACATTTTTTTGTGTACAATGCAGTAAAACAAATGAATATTTTTTTCGCCAACGGATTGACAGGAAATGAACCAAACTTATTTTTTTCTTGTGGCAGCCATATTGCATTTACACATATTCGGAATTAGTGTATTTTTCTGAGTAATTTGATATATCATATGTAATATTTTAAGAAAAATAGAAATAATTTTATTTTACTAACCAAAAATGACCTTGATTAGATGTAAACTGTCAAGGAGGGGGTCGAGTTTACACCGATAATTTTTTTTTTGTTTATTAAGAATGAAGTAAGCACATTCGGGGACGATCCTTTTAATTTTTAATCTTTTACATATTTGTTCTAAAAATTCTAAGTGTAAAAAGATATTAAAAGAAAGCAAAATTTCTGGAAAAAAAAGTACCGGAACGCGTTCCGGCTTCCCTAAAAAAGTACCGGAACGCCGTTCCAGTCCGTTCCGGCCCCACTACACCACTAGTTAGTTTGTAAAATCAAATAATTTTCTTTTTTTTAAATATGACATATGGTATACCAAATTACTCAGAAAAAAATACTAATTCCGAATATGTATAAATCCAATATGGCTGCCATAAGAAAAAAATTAGTTTGGTTCATTTCTGGTCAATCCGTTAACGAAAAAAAATATTCATTTATTTTACTGCATTGTACAAAAAAAATTGACTGTATTATGTCAAAAAAACTTTTTTGGTATCACAAAAAATAAAGAAGTTGTAGCCATATTTTAAAAATCGCATTTTCTTGTTTTTTCAAGATAGCGTTGGAACGTTGCGATATTCAAATGTTTTGTAAATGAATTATTAATATTCGAAAAAATCTCTACAAATTTGTCCATTTAACCGACTTTCTATCTCCAATAATAACAAAGATACCCATACAGTCCAACGTCAAATGAGACACCCTGTGTTATGTTTCGGTTGGAAGATTTTTTGTTTCTGAGTCCATTGGTTTCCCCAATTTCATATGATCTCTGAAGGCATATATCAGAGTACCGATATCTTCAGTGGTCCACTTTATTTTTTCTTCAGACATAATCTGCAAAAAAATGAAACAAAACGCCAATAAAACACCAACGTTTGCTCTTTCCACAGAGCAGACTTGAGTTTTCAAACATGTGGAAATTTTTTGAAGTTACCGCTTCCGAAAGGGAATCGAAAAACACAACTGAAACAGTCGCAAAACACGCAAGTCTCCAAAAAGTTTGTAAAAAGGTGCAGTTTTGTTTTTTCGGCAGGGGTTGCAGTTTATTAGTTTCCACTTTGTCCGTTTGGTGGAAAACCGGTATAAGAAGCGTGCAAAAAAGAAGCGCATAAGACAAAAGCAGTCAGAAAAAAATCACACACGGAGAAAACGTGTTGGGAAAAATGCCCTCACGGCTCACGAAAAAACAGCGAACGGAAAAAAACGCGCACCGTAATAAAATAATCCCGGTTTTCTACCAAACGGACTAGTCGAGTTTGTGATTTATCTCTAAATTTTTCAACTCACAAAACACAAACAAAAAAACACATATTTAAAACTCTATTATTTCCACTGAGCGGAGAGAATACTGCCGAGATTTTGTTTTTTTTTCCAGTCTTTTCAATTGAGTCGTAGCCGAGAAGGGCAACTATGTTTTGGGAGGAAGATTTTTTTGTTTCTGGGTCCATTTGGTCCCCCAAAATTTTATAATCTCTGAAGGGATCTATCAGGGGTCTAATCCCCAAAGGGCGAAAGGGACAAAAGGCCGACATGGACAAAAGGCCGAATGGGACAAAAGGCCGATGAATGTGAAAAGGCCGAACGATAAAAGGCCGACTTGGACAAAAGGCCGAAGGAGAAAAGGCCGAATGGCAAAAGGTCGATATGGACAAAAGGCCGCCATGAACAAAGGGCCGAAAGAAAAAAGGCTGAATGACAATAGGTCGACATGGATAAAAGGCCGATGCGGACTAAAGGCCGAAGGAGAAATGGCTGAACGAAAAAAGGCCGAATTAAACAAATGGCTGACGCAGACCAAAAGCCGAAAGGAAAAAGGCCGACCTGGATAATAGACATAATGATAAAAGACCGAAAGACAAATCGCCGACGAAAAGAAAAAAGATGATTATGCGCTGATTTTATTTCGTCCGGGTCTTTTGCTGTGTTAACTATAGCTATTTGTTTAGTTTATAAATATAAAATTAATAATAAACATAAATTTAATTAAGAAATTATTTGTCTTATTCGCCTTATGCCTTATTATACCATTCTTGTTTAAAGATTTATATGCAAAATATTTTTCCAAGTGATTTAGTACATTGAGTTTTACATCCCGTCGAAAAAAGTATCAACTTAAAAATCACCTTGTACATGGTGAAGGTGAGTCACACAACCAGTAAGATGAAAATATTTCCGAAACTAGGGATTATATGAAAAAATGTTTCAAATAAAAATTTGTTTTCAAAGGAGAAACAGAATAAACACATTTTTTTTTAATTTTGTGCACATTAACTTTTATTATCGGGCTTTTGTCCGCGTCGGCCTTTTTTCCATGTCAGCCTTTTGCCATTCGGAAATATGTATGCGTCGGCCTTTTATCCAAGTCGGCCATTTGTCGTTCGGCTTTTTTTCTTTCGGCCTTTTGTTCACGTCGGCCTTTTATCGTTCGGCCTTTTGTCCTAGTCGGCGTTTTTTCATGTCGGCCTTTTGTCCTTTGGCCTTTTTTCTTTCGGTCTTTTGTCCAAGTCGGCCTTTTGTCCTGCTCCCATCTATCATCAGAGAAACCGCGATCTTCAGTGGTCCACTTTATTTTTTCTTCAGATATAATCTACAAAAAAAATGAATTAAAACGCCAACAAAACGCCAACTTTTGCTGTTTCAACAGAGCAGATTTGAGTTTTGAAACATGTTGACGTTTTGAAGTTACTGCTTTCGAAATAAGGGAAACGAAAAACACAACTGAAATAATCACAAAACACGCAAGTTTCAAAAAAGTTTGTAAAAAGTAGTAGTTTTGTTTTTTTTTTCGACAAGACTTGCAGTTTTGTTTCCTCTTTGTCCGCTTTTGGAAAATCGGCACAAGGCGCGCTTTTTTTCATGCGCAGTTTTTTCCGTAAGCGGTTTTTTCGGTGTGCGTTTTTATCCATGTACGAATTTTTCTTGTGTGCTTTTTTCATATATAACAGTTAAATATAGACATTGTAAATTTAATAGATTTTTGTTTCGTTGCAAGTTGACAAAGAAAATAAAAATTCCAGTATTTTCAAAATTTTGTATTGTATTTGCTACCCCGGCCTCGGGCCCCTGATGTAGTTGCCTTATGAATCGAAATCGAACCTATATGTTTATATAAACTTTTCTTCCGTGTTTCATGAGAGAAATCTGCCCTTAAAGGCCCTATGACACATGCGATTTTACTGTATAAAATCTTCACAAGTTTTTTCGTGAGTTTTTCTATGGTAAAAACTCGCAAGTATCATACGCTTCTTTTAAGGCCGTTTGACACTTGCGCGTTTACTGTATAAAATCTTCACATGTTTTCTCGCGAGTTTTCTATGGCAAAAACTCGCAAGTATCATAAACGTTTTTTTAATAGTGTTCTCGCGAGTTTATTCTTGCATAAAATTTGCTCAAAAGGCCGTATGACACTTACGAGTTTACTGTATAAAATCTTCACATGTTTTCTCGTGAGTTTTCTATGCAAAACTCTCAAGTATCATATTAGAGTTTCCTCGCGAGTTTTTTTTTTCTTTTTTTACAAACAAGTAAATGTAAATAAATTTTTATTTAACAAAGAGCAGGAGCTAGTTTTCTCTAATAAAAAATGACAAGTGTCGTACAGCAATTTTTATGCAAGAATCTCGCGAGAAAACTCAAAACTCCATCCAACGAAATTTGTTATAGACCGGGAGGTCGCGAAATTTTTGGTCTCCGATTTCATACAGCATGCCTTTTGGAGGAGAGAATATTTACCCTATAACAACAAATAAAAGCGGGTACTAAACCCCCGCGCACGCTTTCCGATCATATGCAAAATTGCATTTCCATTTTCACAAAAAAAAAATGGTGTATTTCTCTGATTTAATATTGCACGCCCTTTTAGCAAAAGATTGTTAAAATAAATTTAAGTCTTGAAAATCGTAGGCATGCGATTCGCACGGTCCCAAAGGGCTCAAATGGTCATCTGATCTTGTAATAAAAAAAATATTATTTTCCGTGTTTTCATAATGCATGACAATGGAAAGAATTAAAGTTTATGTCATTAAACCCCCATAAAAAATTGGCATGCGGCCCTCGTTGGCTTATGGGTGGAAAATTTAGGAAAGGTATTGTGGAATGACACTGAAGTTTAAAATGTTCACCAAACTTCAGTGTCATTCCACATAACTTTTCCTAAATTTCCAAACAAGAGCCAACGAGGGGCGCATGCCAATTTTTTTATGGGGGTTTTATGACACAAACTTTAATTCTTTTCATTGGAATGCAGTATGAAAACGCGGAAAATCAAATTTTTTTTATTACAAGACCGTTTGAGTCCTTTGAGACCGTGCGAATCGCATGCTTATGATTTTCAAGACTTTTAAATTTATTTTAACTATCTTTTGCTAAAAGGGCATGCAATATAAAATCAGAGAAAAACACCATTTTTTGTGAAAATGGAAATGCAATTTTCCATATGATCGGAAAGAGTGCGGGGGTTTAGTACCCGCTTTTCTTTGTTGTTATACCCCCTTCTTCATCACTGAATTGCTATGTTAATCTGCTCAATAAGATTGAAACATTTTTTAATATGTATCTCGTGTAACTCGATCCGGATTGGATTGAAAATAGGATTATGACAGGATTGATGAGTCAATCACGTAAACAACGCGTTTATCTCATTTGGCCTGGATTGAATTTTTCAATACATTATTAATCCTATAGTTACCAACTAAAGAGAAAGGAAATTCCTAAAATAGTTTTTGCGTCGACTTTAAGTGGTCTGTTCACTTTGATTTTATTTCTGATGTTTCGTATTTTATTGAAGTGGTTATGTTAATTAAAAACGTCGAAAATAAGGAAAATGGAAGAAAATTACGTGTATTTTGCAATTGTTAGTCAGCAGTCAGATGTGCCAACTTCGATAATTTACTAGTAACTTTTCTAAACTCAATCGCGTTTATGTCGTTACAAATTTTTATTCAATCGCGATTACAAAGTCCAATCCCATGATTTTGTAGGATTGGATTATTAAACTGAATCCTGAAAGTGAATCCAATCCTACGTGTTTATATCGCAAAAAATGCGGACTGAGTCAATCGCTTTTCAATTCAAGCCGGATCGAGTTACACGAGATAAACGTAGTCATGGATGAGAAGTTGATTATTGCTGGTGATTTTAACTTACCTGATTTTAATAATACAATACCTGATACAGTTCATAATGCTAAACTTGAATGTTTTTATAATTTCATGGAATTCAACAATCTGAAACAGTACAATGAAGTTTTAAATGCTAACTCTAGGACGCTTGACCTAATTCTGGCATCTCCAAGTATTATTTGCAACGTGTCTAGGGAATTTGGCTACTTGGTTAAAGAAGATAAACACCATCCATCATTATGTGGCACTTTTGTCACAAATGATAAAATACCCCCAAAACTGCATGGGTGTGATGCTCCTAAATACAATTTCAAAAGAGGAAATTTTCCTCTTCTGTATGTTAAACTGCACAATCTCTTTTCTCTCCATGTTCCCAAAACATCTAGTGGAACGAATAAAAAGAGCCACTTTCCTGCGTGGTTTGATTCCAACATAATAAGTGAAATTAAAAAGAAAAATAAAGTGACAAAGAATACCTAAAATCTAAATCCATTCACTTGAAGGCCGAACTTACCAATATTCGCAGAAAGCTAAAACAGGACATCAATAAGGCGCATGCAAATTATACGCGCAATGCTGAGAGACTAATTAAAAGCGACCCAACAAAGCTCTGGTGTTAACTCAAAGAAGAATACTACTCGCATACCAGGCAGTATGTTCTTAGATGATGAGGCAATGGATAACCCAGTGGCCATCGTTAATGGCTTCGCCACATACTTCAACTGCGTTTATGATGCACCTGATAACTCGAACACCCCATCAATATTCGATAGTAGTGTGCACATGGGAGACTTTAAAGTGACTGAAAGTATAGTTGAAAAGCACATTAAGCGACTCAAATCCAAATTTACAATGGGGCTCGATAATATTCCATCTCTTATATTAAAGGCCTGTGCACCTATTTTGGCTAGCCCATTGACCCACATCTTTCAACTAATTCTCCATCAAGGTTATTTTCCACAAGCATGGAAAGAAGTCAGGGTCTGCCCAGTGTTCAAGTCAGGCAATAAAAGTGATATAAAGAATTACAGGCCCATTGCAATTTTATCCAACTTTTCGAAGATATTTGAGTCGATCCTGTATGAGCATATTTATACACATTTTAAGAGTAAATTTTCAACAAATCAACATGGATTTCTCAAATGTAGAAGCTCTTGTTCAAATCTTACTAATTTTACACAAACCGTCTCTGAGCCAATGGATTGTAAAAGGCAGATAGATGTTATTTACACTGATCTGACCAAAGCTTTTGATCGCTTACCTCACAATTTGCTTGTTCAGAAATTAATAAACTCTGGTATAAACCATAATATTGTCAATGTCATAAGATCTTACTTGAGTTGTCGTACACAGGTCGTTGAATACCAAGGCCATAAATCATTTCGTTTCTATCCAACAAGCGGGGTTCCCCAGGGCTCAAATTTAGGACCTTTGCTTTTTGACATAGCTATCAATGATGTGGGTAATGAGCTTCACTCCTCAGTGTTTATTTATGTTGATGACTTGAAAATCTTTAGAACTATCAATGACTCCAGTGATTGTCAAATTCTACAAAATGATATCAACAAGATTTCGTCGTGGTGTCAACTGAATGGGCTCAATCTCAATATAAAAAAAATGTTGTGTTCTATCGTTCTCGCGTAAACCTACACTTGTGCATTATAATTACTTAATTAATAAAGTGCCGCTAACAAGAGTGCAAAGTTTTAAAGATCTTGGTGTAGTCTTTGACTCTAAGTTAACATTTAATGAGCATATTGGTCACTCTTAAAGGATTGTCACCGCATTATGGGGTTCATCGTGAGAACATGCAAAACTTTTGAATGTATATTGATACTCTAATAACTTTATTCTCAGCGTATATAAAAAGTAAACTTGACTATTGTTCGGTTGTGTGGTCAAAACACAACTATTAACGTTTAACTTTATTACGCCTCATACCGATCACTTTGGCAACTCACCCGTTTACAAAATGTGTAAAGTTTACAATTCCTTACAGAATTCTGCTGACATATTTGCCTTACCTTTGCATCTGTAGCTACATCGTTATAACTTTCAAGTTAAATATTGTCTTATACTTCAACTTTAATACCTGTTGTTTTTTTTTATTTTCAACTTCAACATTGTTCTTTTATTTTTTTGCTTAATTCGTAAATTTATACCTTATCTTATGTTACTATTTCTGTATTATCTGATCACTTATAATCTTGTAATTGTTATATGATTTTGATTTTATCCTATAATGGGACATTCATGTCTGTTGGGTAATAAATAAATTATTATTATTATTGTTATAGGGTAAATATTCTCTCCTCCAAAACGCATGCTGTATGAAATCGGTCTATTAGAATCTAATAGGCAGATTCTGGTCAAAATTAAAGGCCTTTAATTAGATACAAATAATGTAACCATTGTCCTTTTCAACCCATATAACAAATTTAAATTTAATGCCCTTTAAACTTAAATCATTTGAATAGAACCTGGGTATTAAAGTATTAGAACGTCAAGTAAAGTGTAAGAACGAAATGTAGCAGAATGAAAACTGTTAGAACGAACATTGATAGAAGCGCAAGTTTGTTTTTCAAAACAATAAATTCTTATTAGTTTATTTATTGTAAATAACGGTATGAGTATGAATCTTTTATTGGATTTCTATCCATGTCAATTTTTAAACCTAACATATTATGCAGGACTTTTCCCGCACCCTGTATGTAACATCCTGCTGGTTTGGTTGCCTAAGTTACAGTATATGATGCTACATAAATGTCAAATACAAATGTGTATCTTTTACAATTAAATCTTTATAATTATAGACAATTATATGTATTTTCATGTGCTATTTGAAATATATTAAAACTATTTAAGACTTTACTAATTATAATGAATATTTCGTATTCGAATTTGCCATATTAAAAAGTATTTTAAATTAATTTGAAGCGTGCTGGTTTGGTTGCATAATTGACGGTTTCTCTGGGACTAAAAGTTGCTTTAATTTTGTGAAACAAATAGTGAAATGATTTACAACAAGTTAGTCAACTATTTTTAACATTATTGGCCATTTAAATTAATTTTTACCTCTCAATAAATAAATATAAAAAAATAAATTAATCAACTTTAAATGTAGAGCAAAATATGGCGCTGTAAAGTATAATTTATGTTTAATTTGTATTTAAATCACATAAATAATTATATTTAATTATAAATTATTATTAAAAATTAATTTATTAATAAATTTAGTTTAGCGTCTTGCGGATAGATGGCGAAAGAACACGTTAGTTCGTGTTCGTGGCGGGACGCAAATTCAGTCGTTTAAAACTCGTGCTTGGCGCTGAAACTCCGCGATTCAAATATTCAAAATGTGATAAAAATGTTGTTCATACGTTTAATTATTAGTTGATAAACGAATAAAAACGCGCCGGATTAAATTAAGTGAGTTATAAACAATTTTGATGGTCGTTGGCGTGCTTAAAATCGTGTCCCTGTTGCAACAAAGCAAAAAATGCGTGTAAGTTTTTTAACACAATTTTTTTATTGTTCTTTTTTATACAAATAAATTCACAAACGCTTATTTTAATCATTTTTGCATATAAATCATGCAAAGATTTAGTTTGATTGCTTTTTTACGGTTTTTACTGCGTAATTAAGGGTAGCGAACGCTTAAGTTCTGCGCATGCTCCGCCATTTTTGTTTAAGCTTATTTTGCGTTGTAGAATTTAATAATTTTTAAATCTTTCATCATCGCTCTTATAACAACATTTGGATTGATTTTGTGGCTAAATACATATTTTTTAACCCTTTATGAACAAAAAATTAATAATATTTATGATTTATTATTAACAAATTAATTAATTTTCGTTTAGAATATTAATTTTATACAATTTATGATTCTAAAATAGTGCAAAATCTAATTTCTGCTTTTCTGAAGTGATGAAAACCCCAAAAATAAAATAATGGGTTAATTTTGACGAATTAAATAAAAAATAAAATTAGTAAACAAATATTTCTATTGAAGTGATGTGAAATTAGCAAATGTTGCAAGGTAGGAGAAGAGAGGCGGTTGGAGGAAGCTGCGTGCTGCCAGCCTAACTTGTTTTTCCATCATTTCTGCACAGCGAACAGTTTTCACCACTTCATACTTGTGACTCATCGCGTTCAACGGTTTTCTTCGTTCAATCCTTGAAATGTTGGTGTAAATCATTAAATAAATCGATAATTTTGATATTAATTGGTTCTCAATAGTATTATTAATAAATTCAGCAAGTTAAATTAGTGCATAATAAGGTAAAGTGTTTAGTTTTCTTGAAAATTGTTGGGAAAACCTCTGGGCAAGAAGAAAAGTCGTCCCAACGCCACACTTAAATTTAAAGGTAATTTTTAAGATAATATACGATAGGTATTTTATTATCATTAGCGGTGTCAATTTCTGTTTTTAATAATAACTTTACTCTACATTTTGTATAAAACATGATTTTTTATGCAAGATTCTAAAATTGTAAGAAATTTACTAAAGTTTGCCCGCTTAAAAAGCTCAAAAGTAAATAAATAAGGAGTTAATATTAACAATTTCATTATTCGTGTTCCTAATTTATTCAAACGTTTTTTATTCGCTTTGGTGAAATTTTGCCCAGGTTACGCTGCACGTCGCCAGATGTTGTTTACAGTGAATAAGGTGAATAAGATGCTAAAGTAGCCTTTGTTTTTTTATCCAATTGTTAATAATTTATCGATGTGAAATTATCAGTTATCACCTATTTCGGAGGTGGTTGAACATTCGTTCCGCAGCGTTGCCAGGAAGCCATCGCCCATTTATTATTTGAATTTTTCAAGTTCGCGAGGTCGTAGCACAAAAGAGCACAAAATTTTTCATGTTTTTTTTGTCTACTAGGGTAAAAAAAGTATGGCCTTTCCAACGGTACCAATTTTAAGGCGAGGACGGGGCTAATAACAACTCCAGCAAGCCATTGCCCATTTATTATTTGAATTTTTCAAATTCGCGAGGTCGTAGCACAAAAGAGCACAAAGTTTTTCATGTTTTTTTTTCTACTACACTAAAAAAAAGTATGCCCTTTCCAACGGTACCGATCTTAAGATGCTGAGGGGGTTAATAACAGCCCCAGGAAGCCATCGCCCATTTATTATTTGGATTTTTCAAATTCGCGAGGTCTTAGCACAAAAGACCACAAAATTTTTCCTGTTTTTTTTTACCCACTGGACTAAAAAAAGTATGGCCTTTCCAACGGTACCAATTTTAAGGTGAGGACGGGGCTAATAACAACCCCAGCTAGCCATCACCCATTTATTATTTGAATTTTTCAAGTTCGCGAGGTCGTCGCACAAAAGATCACAAAATTTTTCTTGTTTTTTTGTGTCTACCAGACTAAAAAAAGTATGTCCTTTCAAATGTTACCAATTTTAAGGTGCAGACGGGGCTAATAACAGCCCCAGCAAGCCATCGCCCATTTATTATTTAAAAATTTCAAATTTGCGGTGTCGTACCACAAAGTGGCACAACATTTTTCATGTTTTTTTTCTACTATACTAAAAAAAGGAAGCCCCTTCCAATGGTACCGATTTTAAGATGCTGAGGGGGTTAATAACAGCCCCAGGAAGCCATCGCCCATTTATTATTTGAATTTTTCAAATTCGAGAGGTCTTAGCACAAAAGAGCACAAAATTTTTTTGTGTCTACCAGACTAAAAAAAGTATGCCCTTTCTAATGTTACCAATTTTAAGGTGCAGACGGGGCTAATAACAGCCCCAGCAAGCCATCGCCCATTTATTATTTGAATTTTTCAAATTTGGGAGGTCGTAGCACAAAAGAGCACAAAATTTGTCATGTTTTTTTGTCTACTAGACTAAAAAAAGTATGGCCTTTCCAACGGTACCAATCTTAAGATGCTGCGGGGGTTAATATCACCCCCAGGAAGCCATCACCCATTTATTATTTGAATTTTTCAAATTCGCGAGGTCGTAGCACAAAAGAGCACAAAATTTGTCATGTATTTTTATCTACTAGACTAAAAACAGTATGTCCTTTCCAATGTTACCAATTTTAAGGTGCAGACGGGGCTAATAACAGCCCCAGTAAGCCATCGCCCATTTATTATTTAAAATTTTCAAATTTGCGGTGTCGTATCACAAAGTGGTACAACATTTTTCATGTTTTTTTTTCTACTATACTAAAAAAAGTATGCCCTTTCCAACGGTACCGGTCTTAAGATGCTGTGGGGGTTAATAACAGGCCCAGGAAGCCATCGCCCATTTATTATTTGAATTTTTCAAATTCGCGAGGTCGTAGCACAAAAGAGCACAAAATTTGTCATGTTTTTTTGTCTACTAGACTAAGAAAAGTATGCCCTTTCCTATGTTACCAATTTTAAGGTGCAGACGGGGCTAATAACACCCCCAGCAAGCCATCGCCCATTTAATATTTAAAATTTTCAAATTTGCGGTGTCGTACCACAAAGTGGCACATTTCCCATGTTTTTTTTTTTCTAATATACTAAAAAAAGTATGCCCTTTCCAACGGTACCAATTTTAATCGCTTAGTTATTTTTTTTATAATTTTTTAAAAATCATCTTGCAGTTTCAACAAGTTAAATGATGCAATTTTTACAAAATCTTCATTTTTTTAATCTTCCCCTTAGAATTTTTAAATACACTCGGTTTCATTTTTTGCAGAATTCTCTAGTTTATTTAAATCTTCCGAAAAATAAATTCTAACTCATCTTGCAGCTTCAATTGTGCAATTTTTACAAATTCAGAATATTTTTAATATTCCCCTTAAAATTTATCAATTTTATCAGTTTTAATTTTTACAGAATTCTTTAATTTATTCAAATCAACCGCAAAATTAATTCTAGATCACGTGGTTATTTTCTACAAATCTTTGAAACACATCTTATAACTTCATCAAGTAAAATAGTGCAATTTTTACAAAATCTGATTTAATGTATTTAAATTTAGAGACTTCTCAGTTTTTAAAAAATCAGACCAAGAGTCAAAAAATTAACAAAAAAAATTAATCACTTTTTCAGATTTTGTTTTTTTAATTGAAAACAAAAAAAAAATTTTATATGTATTTTGTTACACATACAGTCCTAAGTAAAACTGCATAAAAAGTTATTCCAAAACCATCCCAGATGTCAAAAAATTAAAAAAGAGAGAAAAATCAATCAATTTTCCAGTTTTTATTTTTTCTTTAATCGAAAAAAAATGTAAGGGTTCAAGTTTTTTATATTCGTTACACATACAGTCCTATGTAAATACCAAGTTTTTTTCATAATCAGGCCAGGAGTCAACAAATTAGGAAAAGTCAGACACTTTTTCAGATATTATATACATAAAAATGTATGGGTGGTCAAAATTACACTAGAGGTGGAAGTCTGTAAGCTATACAATTGTTTTCGTACAACGAAAATATCGTATAGTTGAATATGTTGCTATTGCTATTTCAATAAATACAAAACGTGCATAAGGAAGAGATATAGAAAATCTGTTACCAAGCAACTTAATTAACAAACGGTTTTTTCGTTGTACGAAAAGTATCGTATAGCTGACAGAGTCCACCTCAGGAGTCAATTAGAAAAAATCAGTCACTTTCTCTGATTTTATGTTTTGAATCGAAAACAAAACAATGTAAGGGCTCAATTTTATTTATATTTTGTTACACACGATTATAAGTAAAACTAGATTAAAAGTTTTTCTAAAATCAGAGTAGGAATCAAAAAAATTAAAAAAAAATTAAAACCTAACTTTTTGATTCCTGATTTGATTTTGAAAAAAAATATGGAGATTTACTTAGGACTGTATGTGTAACAAAAAATAAAAAAAAAACTTACATTTTTTGGTTTCAGTTAATAAATTAAATTTGAAAAATTGACTGATTTTTTAATTTAGTTTTAATTTTTTGTAGTTTTATGTAGTTTTATTAAGTACCGTATGTGTAAACACTAAATTAAATTGTTTCAAATTTTAAAAATTAGTTATTTTCAATAAAGGTAGTTTATAAAACACAAAATTACTGAAATACCAGTAATTCTATCAAAATTTAACAGGTGCACTTTTTTGTGGTAAACTGAATGAAGATTTTAAAAACCTCAACCCGTTTCAACGCCACTGGATTATTAAATTAAGACAAAAATAATAGCCAAAGGTGACTGACTAGACTACCCATGAGGAGTACTCACAGTAAATTTTTATTAATTTTCATTCAGTCGATCCAGAAAAAACATCCTGTATCTCGGTAACAGTTAAGTTTGCGAGAAATGTTTATATTTTCGTCTAATTTTCAGAAATGGTGCAGTGTGTAAATGTGCAAAATAAAGTGATGGATTTTTTTGGGACCGCAGGAACACCAGGATCAAAACTAGTTCCCGAGACTTCAATGGTAAGTTTCAAGATTTTTTATTATTGTATTTGTGCTTTAATAACAAATTATAAATTTTATTAATCATAATAATTTTTTTTCTTTCGGGTTCATAGTTTAAAACAATTTTATAAATAAAAATATTTGTGACAATCCTTTTATTTTTTTTTAAATTAAATAAATTATAAAAAAAATTCTTTTTCATCCAAAATTGATAAAAACTACAAAAATTCATTCCAAATAATACAAGTAGATTTAAAATTATTGTGGTAACTTTCATTTAGGGTTAAATCACTTTACATGTGCCTGTTTTTCATATTTTTTATATTAGTATGAAAAACAGGAAAATGCAAAATGATTTAACTTAAAAATTCAAAAATTAATATCTCCAAAAATACTTGAATAATTTTCCAAATTATAATTTCATTTAGGTATTTTAAGTATTTTATTAGTTTTTATCAACTTTATATGACATAATTTTATGTTATTAATATTAAAAAAAAATTAGAAAATTCTTATCACAAACTACTCATTTCCAAAAATTGTTTAAAACAATGATCAAACAAAATGGAGTGTTACTTTTAAAAAAATAAAATTGATGTTATTTCTGGTAAAACCCGAAATCATATTGGAAGTAGATTTGATGCCTAAAATGTGTTTTCTTGAACCATACAAAAAATCAAATTTCAAATTTTTATTTACATAAATAAAGAAATTATTAATTGATTGAAATCATTTATACATTTCAGTTTAATACACTTTAATAATTAGGTATTTGTAGTATATAAAAATCTTTAAAAATAAATAAAAATAGAACAAAGTCTAATTACATATATTCTTTTTAAAATTTCAGGTCGTGGGTAAAGTACTTCCTAAAGGCTTTTACATGACTAAAAGGTTAGTGGTATATTTTTTTAAATCTCTGGAATTATTTCAAAATTATTTATTTTGATTTAATTCCAACCCCGCGCGCGATTATTGTTTATCCAATAAATTTTACTGGATAACCAATTTAATTTACCACGTGGTAAAATAAAAAAACCAAATCGTGGAGTGATTTAAGTGCAGTATAAGAGTTATAAATACAATAAAACATATAAGGTAAGTGGTTTTGTAGAATAAATTTACAGGATTTTTCACAATGTATGTATTTAGTGCAAAGATTTTTTTAAATCATAGGAACTACTTCAGAGATTTCTGTTGATAACTTGGAATTCAGCGATAGTTTCAACATGAGAGGGACTTCAATATTTGGTATTTTATCGTCTTTTGACTTCTGGAAGCTTCGCCGAAAAAAAAGCTCGTATTTTATGAAACTTAAATTGCTACAGAACTATAAACTTTTTTTTCAATTTTCATATTGTTGGTTTGTTGAGATGAATCCAGAGAATAGGACCACATCGAGTCACCACATATCCAGAAGGAAGTCATAATATTTTGTCTACTCCATCCTTGCATTTATTTCAAAATTAGGATTGAAGGTAAAAAAGAATCAAAATGTTATATAGATGTATAGTCTTAATTTTTTTCAATTTATAGGTCAAAAATGTCGCTATGAAAAAAATGGCAACCAAAAAATGTGCGAAGTGCGCGTACGTGAGTGGCAATTTTAAATTTAGAGATTTTATAAAAGTGCAGTCAAAACTTTTGAAAGTGCGGAGTATATTAAAAAAATTGTTACTAAAGAACTAAGTTCAGCGAGTTAAGTGTTTAAAATTAAAATTCTCGTTCCGTTATAAATTAAGTGGTGGACTAAATTCATTATTTTTTGGATCTCATGGGCAGCCCTATGGAATAAATCAAGTTCCAAGAACTTTTAAGGTTGGTATTTAATATTTTATTTTAAAAATCAAAAAATAGTTTAAAACATTTTTATTCATAATCTTTATAACTAAGTTTTTAAAGCTTGATAAAAATAGAACAAAATCTAATTATATCCTTTTTTTAAATTTCAGGTCGTGGGTAAAGTACTTCCTAAAGGCTTTTGCACGATTAAAAGGTTAGTGGTATATTTTTTTAAATCTCTGGAATTATTTCAAAATTATTTATTTTGATTTAATTCCAACCCCGCGCGCGATTGTTGTTTATCCAATAAATTTTACTGGATAACCAATTTAATTTACCACGTGGTAAAATAAAAAAAACCAAATCGTGGAGTGATTTAAGTAAAGTGTAAGGAGTTATAAATAAAATAAAACATATAAGGTACGTGGTTTTGTAGAATAAATTTACAGGACTTTTCATAATGTAAGTATTTAATGCCAAACATTTTTTTAAATCATTTGAACTACTTCAGAGATTTCTGGTGATAACTTGGAATTCAGCGATAGTTTCAACATGAGAGGGACTTCAATATTTGGTATTTTATCGTCTTTTGACTTCTGGAAGCTTCGCCGAAAAAAAAGCTCGTATTTTATGAAACTTAAATTGCTACAGAACTATAAACTTTTTTTTCAATTTTCATATTGTTGGTTTGTTGAGATGAATCCAGAGAATAGGACCACATCGAGTCACCACATATCCAGAAGGAAGTCATAATATTTTGTCTACTCGATCCTTGCATTTATTTCAAAATTAGGATTGAAGGTAAAAAAGAATCAAAATGTTATATAGATGTATAGTCTTCATTTTTTTCAATTTATAGGTCAAAAATGTCGCTATGAAAAAAATGGCAACCAAAAAATGTGCGAAGTGCGCGTACGTGAGTGGCAATTTTAAATTTAGAGATTTTATAAAAGTGCAGTCAAAACTTTTGAAAGTGCGGAGTATATTAAAAAAATTGTTACTAAAGAACTAAGTTCAGCGAGTTAAGTCTTTAAAATTAAAATTCTCGTTCCGTTATAAATTAAGTGGTGGACTAAATTCATTTTTTTTTTGGATCTCATGGGCAGCTCAATGGAATAAATCAAGTTCCAAGAACTTTTAAGGTTGGTATTTAATATTTTATTTTAAAAATCAAAAAATAATTTAAAACATTTTTATTCATAATCTTTATAACTAAGTTTTTAAAGCTTGATAAAAATAGAACAAAATCTAATTATATCCTTTTTTTAAATTTCAGGTCGTGGGTAAAGTACTTCCTAAAGGCTTTTGCACGATTAAAAGGTTAGTGGTATATTTTTTTAAATCTCTGGAATTATTTCAAAATTATTTATTTTGATTTAATTCCAACCCCGCGCGCGATTATTGTTTATCCAATAAATTCTACTGGATAACCAATTTAATTTACCACGTGGTAAAATAAAAAAAACCAAATAGTGGAGTGATTTAAGTAAAGTGTAAGAGTTATAAATAAAATAAAACATATAAGGTACGTGGTTTTGTAGAATAAATTTACAGGACTTTTCATAATGTAAGTATTTAATGCCAAACATTTTTTTAAATCATTTGAACTACTTCAGAGATTTCTGGTGATAACTTGGAATTCAGCGATAGTTTCAACATGAGAGGGACTTCTATATTTGGTATTTTATCGTCTTTTGACTTCTGGAAGCTTCGCCGAAAAAAGGCTCGTATTTTATGAAACTTAAATTGCTGCAGAACTATAAACATTTTTTCAATTTTCATATTGTTGGTTTGATGAGGTGAATCCAGAGAATAGAACCACATCGAGTCACCACATATCCAGAAGGAAGTCATAAAATTGTCTATTCCATCCTTCCATCGATTTCAAAAGTATGATTAAAGGTAAAACAGAATCAAAGTGTTTTATTGATGTATAATCTTATTTTTTTTAATTTATAGGTCAAAGACTTAACTATGAAAAAGAAGAAACCAAAAAAATGTACGAGTGCGCGTACGTGAGTGGCAAGTGCGGAGTATAATTAAAAACTCATTATTAAAGAACTAAGTTCAACGAGTGAAGTGTTAAAAAATTATTCGTTCCGTAAAAGTGGTGGACTAAAATCGATATTTTTTGGATCTCATGAGCAGCTGAATGGAATAACGCAAGTTCCAAGAACTTCTAGGGTTAGTATTTAATATTTTTTTAATACTTTATTTTAAAAATCAAAAAACATTTTTATTCATAATCTTCATAACCAAAGTTTTAAAACTTTGTAAAAATATAACAAAATCTAATTATATCCTTTTTAAATTCCAGGTCGTGGGTAAAGTACTTCCCAAAGGCTTTTGCACGACTAAAAGGTTAGTGGTATTTTTTTAAAATCTCTAGAATTATTTCAAAATTATTTTTTTTTTGAATTAATTCCATCCCCGGACGCGATTATTTAATTTACCACGTGGTAAAATAAAAAAAACAACCAAATCGTGGAGTGGTTTAAATGAAGTTTAAGAGTTATAAATATAAAACTAAAACACATAAGGTAAGTCGTTTTTGTTGTTAACATCTTAATTATTCCAAAAATCCATTAACTGATTTTAATAACTCAAACATTGTCCCAAATTCTAAAATGAGTTTACAGGACTTTTCCTAATGTAGGTAAAATTTAATGCCCAGGATTTTTTTAAATCATTGGAATAACCTCAGAGGTTTCTGGTACAAACTTGGAATTCAGTCATAGTTTCAACATGGAAGGAACTTCAATATTTGGTATTTTGTCTTCTTTTGAATGCTGGAACGTTCGTCGAAAAAAGGCTGGTATTTTATAAAACAAACTTTTCTGCAGAGCTATTAACTTTTTTCAAATTTCATATCGATGTTTTGGAGGGGTGAATCCAGATAATAGGACCACATCGAGTCACCACATATCCAGAAGAAAGTCATAAAATTGTCTACTCCATCCTTGCTTTTATTTCAATAGTATGTTTAAGGGTAAAAAAGAATCAAAGTGTTTTATTAATGTATAGTCTTAATTTTTTTCAATTTATAGGTCAAAGACTTCACCATGAAAAAAAAGAAACAAAAAAATGTGCGGAGTGCGCGTACGTGAGTGGCTATTTAAAATTTAGAGATTTTATAAAAGTGCAGTCAAAACTTTTGTAAGTGC
This sequence comes from Stenus bimaculatus, assembly GCA_963971135.1. Classification (NCBI taxonomy): domain Eukaryota; kingdom Metazoa; phylum Arthropoda; class Insecta; order Coleoptera; family Staphylinidae; genus Stenus; species Stenus bimaculatus. Next base: position 31,324,004 of record OZ020180.1, read on the forward strand.
GGAATATAATTAAAAACGCATTAAGTATTAGAGAACTATGTTCTGCGAGTGAAGTGTTAAAAAATTATTCGTTCCGTAATAAATTAAGTGTCGGACTAAAATCGATATTTTTTTGGATCTCATGAGCACCTGAATGGAATATCGCAAGTTCCAAGATCTTCTAAGGTTGGTATTTAATATTTTATTTTAGAAATCAAAAAAACAGTTTAAAACATATTTATTCATAATCTTGATAACCAAATTTTTAAAACTTGGTAAAAATAGAACAGAATCTAATTGTATTCTTTTTTAAATTTCAGGTCGTGGGTAAAGTACTTTCCAAAGGCTTTTGCACGACTAAAAGGTTAGTGGTATTTTTTTTTAAATCTCAAGAATTATTTCAAAATTATTTTTTTTATTTAATTCTAACCCCGGGCGCGATTATTGGTTATCCAATAAATTTTACCACGTGGTAAGATAAAAAACAAATCGAGGAGTGGTTTAAGTGTAGTTTAAGTTATAAATATAAAACAAACAAGGTAAGTTGTTTTTATTGTTAAAATCTTAATTATTTCAAAAGAACCATTAACTGATTTTATAACTCAAATTTTGTCCAAAAATCTAGAATAAATTTAAGACACTTTTCATAATAAACTTCAATATTTGGTATTTTGTCTTTTGTCTTCTTTTGACTGCTAGAAGAACTTTTTTTCCAACTTTCATATCGTTGTTTTGGTGGGGGGGTGGGGTGAGTTCAGAGAATAGGACAATATCGAGTCAACAAACATCGTAAAGGAAGTCACAAAATTATCTGCTCTATCCAGGAAATTATTTCAAAAGCACGATTAAAAGGTAAAAAATAATCAAAATCTTTTATTGATGTATAGTTTTAATTTTTTTGAATTTATAGGTCAAAGATTATACCATGCAATAAATGCAACAAAAAAATGAGCTGAGTGCGCGTACGTGAGTGACAATTCAAAATTTACAGATTTTATAAAAGTGGAGTCTAAACTTTTGAAAGTGCGGAGTATAATTAAAAACTCGTTATTAAAAAACTAAGTTCGGCGAGTTAAGTGTTTAAAATAAGATTCGTTCTGTAATAATTTAAGTGGTGGACTAAAATCGTTGTTTTTTGGATCTCATGAGCAGCTGAATGGAATAAAGCAAGTTCCAAGAACTTCTAAGGTTGGTATTTAATAATATTTTAATATCTTACTTTAATTATCAAAAATAGTTTAAAACATAATTTTTATTCGTAATCATCATAACGAAATTTTTAAAAATTGGTAAAAATGGAACAAAATCTAATTATAATCTTTTTTTAAATTTCAGGTCGTGAGTAAAGTACTTCCTAAAGGCTTTTACACGACTAAAAGGTTAGTGGTATTTTTTTTTTCAAAAATCTCTAGAATTATTTCAAAATTATTTTTTTTATATTTAATTCCCAACCCCGGTCGCGACTATTGTTTATCCAGTAAATTCTACTGGATAAACAATTTAATTTACCACGTGGTAAATAAAAAAAAACATCGTGGAGTGGTTTAAGTATAGTGTAAGAGTTATAAATATAAAACACATAAGGTAAGTCGTTTTTGTTGTTAAAATCTTAATTATTTTAAAAATCCATTAACTAATTTTAATAACTCAAACTCTGTCCCAAAATCTAAAATGAATTCATAGGACTTTTCATAATGTAGGTAATATGTAATACCCATGGTTTTTTTAAATCATAGTGATGACCTCTGAAGTTTCTGGTGATAACTTGGAATTCAGAGGTAGTTTCAACATGGGAGGAACTTCAATACTCGCTACTTTGTCTTTTTTTGACTGCTGGAAGGTTCGCCGAAAGAGGGCTGGTATTTTATGAAACTAAAGTTTCTGCAGAACTATTAACGTTTTTTTAAATTTTCATATCTTGTTTTGGTGGGATACATCGAGAAATTAGAACCACATCGAGTCACCACATATCTAGAAGGAAGTCACAAGGTTGTCTGCTCTATTCTTGGCTTTATTTCATAAGTATGATTAAAGGTAAAAAAAATCAAAATGTTTTATTGATGTATAGTTTTAATTTTTTTCAATTTACAGATCCAAGACTTCACCATGAAAAAAGAGGCGAGCAAAAGAAATGTGGGAGTGCGCGTACGTGAGTAGCAATTCAAAATTTAGAGATTTTATAAAAGTGCAGTCAAATCTTTTGAAAGTGCGGACTATATTAAAAAAATCGTTACTAAAGAACTAAGTTTAGCGAGTTAAGTGTTTAAAATTAAAATTCGTTCCGTTATAAATTAAGTGGTGGACTAAAATCAGTATTTTTTGGATCTCATGGGCAGCTCAATGGAATGAAGCAAGTTCCAAGAACTTCTAAGGTTGGTATTTAATATTTTATTTTAAAAATCAAGAAATAGTTTAAAACATTTTTATTCATAATCTTCATAACCAAATATTTAATTCTTGGTAAAAATAGAACAAAATCTAATTATATTCTTTTTTAAATTTCAGGTCGTGGGTAAAGTACTTCCTAAAGGCCTTTGCGCAACTAAAAGGTTAGTGGTATTTTTTTTTAATCTCTAGAATTATTTCAAAATTATATTTTGATTTAATTCCAATCCCGGACGCGATTATTGTTTATCCAATTTAATTTACCACGTGGTAAAATTAAAAAAACCAAATCGTGGAGTGGTTTAAGTGCAGTGTAAGAGTTATAAATATAAAACACATAAGGTAAGTCGTTTTTGTTGTTAAAATCTTAATTAATCCAAAAATCCATTAACTAATTTTAATAACTCAAACATTGCCCCAAATTCTGAAATGAATTTACAGGACTTTTCATAATGTAGGTAAAATGTAATACCAAGGATTTTTTTAAATCATAGGAACTACCTCAGATGTTTCTGGTACTAACTTGGAATTCAGTCAGTGTCAACATGGGAGGAACTTCAATATTTAGTGTTTTATCTTCTTTTGACTGCTGGAAGTTTCGCCGAAAAAAAGGCTCGTATTTTATGAAACTAAAATTGCTGCAGAGCTATAAACTTGTTTTTCAATTTTCATATTGTGGGTTTGTTGGGGCGAATCCAGAGAATAGGACCACATCGAGTCGTCACAAATCCAGAAGGAAGTCATAAAATTGTCTACTACATCCTTGCATTTATTTCAAAATTATGATTGAAAGTAAAACAGAATCAAAGTGATTTATTGTTGTATAGTCTTAATTTTTCAATTTATAGGTCAAAGACTTCGACATAAAAAATGGAGTCCCAAAAATGTGCACAGTGCGCGTACGTGAGTGGCAATTTAAAATTTAGATATTTTATAAAAGTGCAGTCAAAACTTTTGCGGAGTATAATTAAAAACTCATTACTATAGAACTAAGTTCAGCGAGTTTTATTAATGTATAGTCTTAATTTTTTTCAATTTATAGGTCAAAGACTTCACCATGAAAAAAAAGAAACAAAAAAATGTGCGGAGTGCGCGTACGTGAGTGGCAATTTAAAATTTAGAGATTTTATAAAAGTGCAGTCAAAACTTTTGTAAGTGCGGAATATAATTAAAAACGCATTAAGTATTAGAGAACTATGTTCTGCGAGTGAAGTGTTAAAAAATTATTCGTTCTGTAATAAATTAAGTGTTGGACTAAAATCGATATTTTTTGGATCTCATGAGCAGCTGAATGGAATAACGCAAGTTCCAAGAACTTCTAAGGTTGGTATTTAATATTTTATTTAAAAAAAACATTTTTATTCATAATCTTTAAAACTTGGTTAAAATAGAACAAAATCTAAATATATCCTTTTTTAAATTTCAGGTCGTGGGTAAAGTACTTCCTAAAGGCTTTTGCACGACTAAAAGGTTAGTGGTATTTTTTTAATCTCTATAATTATTTCAAAATTATATTTTTTTGATTTAATTCCAACCCCTGGCGCGATTATAGTTTATCCAATAAATTTTACTGGATAACCAATTTAATTTACCACGTGGTAAAATTAAAAAAAAAAAACAACCAAATCGTGGAGTGGTTTAAATGAAGTGAAAGAGTTATAACTATAAAACACATAAGGTAAGACGTTTTTTGTTAAAATCATAATTATTACAAAAAATCCATTAACTTATTTTATAACTCAAATGTCCCAAAATCTAATAAATTTACAGGACTTGTCATAATGCAGGTAAAATTTAAAGCCCAAGATTATTTAAATCATAGTAACGATCTCAGAAGTTCCTAGTGATAACTTGGTTTCAACATGGGAGGAACTTTATTCAATATTTGGTATTTTATCTTCTTTTGACTGCTGGAAGCTTTACCGAAAAAAAGGCTCGTGTTTTATGAAACTTAGATTGTTGCAGAGCTATAAACTTTTTTTTCAATTTTCATATTGTTGGTCCAAACCAATGGGGTGAATCCAGAAAATAGAACCACATCGAGTCTCCACATATCTAGAAGGAAGTCACAAAATTGTCTCCCATATCCTTGGATTTATATCAAAAGTGTGATTAAAGGTAAAAAATAATCAAAATGGTTTATTGGTTTTAATTTTTTTTCAATTTATAGGTCAAAGACTTCATTATGAAAAAAGAGGCAACCAAAAAATGTACGGATTGCGCGGACGTGAGTGACAATTCAAAATTTAGAGATTTTATGAAAGTGCAGTCAAAAGTTTTGTAAGTGCGGAGTATAATTAAAAACTCATTATTAAAGAACTAAGAAGTCAATATTTTTTGAATCTCATGAGCAGCTGAATGGAAAAACGCAAGTTCCAAGAACTTCTAAGGTTGGTATTTAATAATTTTTCACTTTCACTTTCAATTTAAAAATAAAAAAAATTGTTTAAATCATAATCATCATAACCAAATTTTTAAAAATTCCTTAAAATAAAACTAATTGTATTCTTTATTAAATTTCAGGTCGTAGGTAAATTACTTTCCAAAGGCTTTTGCACGACTAAAAGGTTAGTGGTATTTAATTTAAAAAAATTAAAATATTGATCGAAGTAGTATGCAAAATTATTTATTTAGTTTTTTAAAAAAGTTTTTTAAATCTAAACTAACTTAACTTAACCTAATCTAACCGAACCTAACTGTAAATTACAAATTTTGTTAAAAAATCTAAATAAATAATTTTGCATAATACATACTTCGATCAATATTTTAATTTTTTATTCACAAAATATACTTAAAATACTAAGTGTAGCATATCACTGTTTCTAGAATAAATTGTAGATGCAATATCAATTATAAAAATAGGGTGTCCCATTAAAGAAAAAAAAATGATGATGGCATCTTAAGAGTGGTAAATACCAATAATTTTTTTAGAATGAAATTATGAAGTATAAGAGTGCTGCCGTTCAAAGCACTTTTTGATTTATACTTTTATCTCTTCAAATAACTGAGATATTTCCTGTGAAGTAAAATCTGGGCCACCCTGTATAGTCTTAATTTTTCAATTTATAGGTCAAAGACTCACTATGAAAAAAAGAAACCAAAAAATGTACAGAGTGCGCGTACGTGAGTGGCAATTTACAATTTAGAGATTTTATAAAAGTGAAGTCAAAACTTTTGAAAGTGCGGAGTATATTAAAAAAATCGTTACTAAAGAACTAAGAACAGTGAGTTAAGTGTTTAAAATTAAAATTCGTTCCGTTATAAATTAAGTGGTGGACTAAAATCTTTATTTTTTTGGATCTCATGAGCAGCTGAATGGAATAAAGCAAGTTCTAAGGAACTTCTTAGGTTGGTTTTTAATATTTTATTTTAAAAATCACAAAATAGTTTAAAACATTTTTATTCACAATCTTCATAACCATTTTTTTTTTAAATTTGGTAAAAATAGAATAAAACCTATTTATATTCGTTTTTTAAATTTCAGGTAGTGGGGTAAAGTACTTCCTAAAGGCTTTTGCACGACCAAAAGGTTAGTGGTATTTTTTTTAAATCTCCAGAATTATTACAAAATTATTTTTTTTATTTAATTCTAACCCCGGGCGCGATTATTGGTTATCCAATAAATTTTACTGAATAACCAATTTAATTTATCACGTGGTAAAATAAAAAATACCAAATCCTGGAGTGGTTTTAATGTAGTGTAAGAGTAATAAATATATATAAAACACATAAGGTAAGTCGTTTTTGTTGTTAAAATCCTAATTATTCCATTAACTAATTTTAATAACTCAAACATTGTCCCAAATTCTAGAATGAATTTACAGGACTTTTCATAATGTGGGTGAAATTTAATGCCCAGGATTTTTTTTCTAAATCATAGGAACGACCCCAGAGGTTTCTGGTACTAACTTGGAATTCAGTCATAGTTTCAACATGGGAGGAACTTCAATATTTGGTATTTTGTCTTCGTTTGAAGTCTGAAAGCTTCGTCGAAGGGCAGTATTCTATAAAACTAAATTTTCTGCAGAGCTATTAACTTTCTTCAAATTTCATATCGAGGTTTTGGAGGGGTGAATCCCGAGAATAGGACCACATCGAGTCATTACATATCCAGAAGGAAGTCATAAAATTTTCTACTCCATCCTTGCATCTATTTCAATAGTAGGTATGATTAAAGGTAAAAAAGAATCAAAGTGTTTTATTAATGTATAGTCTTAATTTTTTTCAATTTATAGGTCAAAGACTTCACTATGAAAAAAAGCAACAACAAAATGTGCGCAGTGCGCGTACGTGAGTGGCAATTTAAAATTTAGAGATTTTATAAAAGTGCAGTCAAAACTTTTGTAAGTGCGGAGTATAATTAAAAACTCATTATTAAAGTACTAACTTCAGCGAGTGAAGTGTTAAAAAATGATTTGTTCCGTAATAAATTAAGTGGTGGACTAAAATCGATGATTTTTGGATCTTATGAGTAGCTGAATGGAACAACGCAAGTTCCAAGAACTTCTAAGATTAGTATTTAATATTTTTTTAATACTTAATTTTAACAATCAAAAGACATTTTTATTCATAATCTTCATAACCAAAGTTTTAAAACTTGGTAAAAATATAACAAAATCTAATTATATCCTTTTTAAATTCCAGGTCGTGGGTAAAGTACTTCCTAAAGGCTTTTGCACGACTAAAAGGTTAGTGGTATTATTTTTAAATCTCTAGAATTATTTCAAAATTATTTTTCTTGAATTAATTCCATCCCCGGACGCGATTATTGGTTATCCAATAAATTTAACTGGATAACCAATTTAATTTACCACGTGGCAAATTAAAAAAAACAACCAAATCGTGGAGTGGTTTAAATGAAGTGTAAGAGTTATAAATATAAAACATAAGGTAAGTCGTTTTTGTTGTTAAAATCTTAATTATACCAAAAATCCATTAACTAATTTTAATAACTCAAACATTGTCCCAAGTTGTAAAATGAATTTACAGGACTTTTCCTAATGTAGGTAAAATTTAATGCCCAGGATTTTTTTTAAATCATTGGAATGACCTCAGAGGTTTCTGGTACAAACTTGGAATTCAGTCATAGTTTCAACATGGAAGGAACTTCAATATTTGGTATTTTGTCTTCTTTTGAATGCAGGAACGTTCATCGAAAAAAGGCTGGTATTTTATAAAACTAACTTTTCTGCAGAGCTATTAACTTTTTCAAATTTCATATCGATGTTTTGGAGGGGTGAATCCAGATAATAGGACCACATCGAGTCACCACATATCCAGAAGAAAGTCATAAAATTGTCTACTCCATCCTTGCATTTATTTCAATAGTATGATTAAAGGTAAAAAATAATCAAAGTATTTTATTAATGTATAGTCTTAATTTTTTTCAATTTATAGGTCAAAGACTTCACTATGAAAAAAAAAGAAACAAAAAAATGTGCGGAGTGCGCGTACGTGAGTGGCAATTTAAAATTTAGAGATTTTATAAAAGTGCAGTCAAAACTTTTGTAAGTGCGGAGTATAATTAAAAACTCATTATTAAAGAACTAAGTTCAGCGAGTGAAGTGTTAAAAAGTTATTCGTTCCGTAATAAATTTAGTGGTGGACTAAAATCGATATTTTTTTGGATCTCATGAGCAGCTGAATGGAATAACGCAAGTTCCAAGAACTTCTAAGGTTGGTATTTAATATTTTATTTTAGAAATCAAAAAACAGTTTAAAACATTTTTATTCATAATCTTCATAACCATATTTTTAAAACTTGGTAAAAATAGAACAGAATCTAATTGTATTCTTTTTTAAATTTCAGGTCATGGGTAAAGTACTTCCCAAAGGCTTTTGCACGACTAAAAGGTTAGTGGTATTTTTATTTAAATCTTTGGAATTATTTCAAAATTATTTATTTTAATTTAATTCCAACCCCGGGTGCGATTATTGTTTATCCAATAAATTTTACTGGATAACCAATTTAATTTACCACGTGGTAAAATAAAAAAAACAACCAAATCGTGGAGTGGTTTAAGTGCAGTGTAAGAGTTATAAATATAAATCACATAAGGTAAGTCGTTTTTGTTAATAAAATCTTATTTAATCCAAAACTCAATTAACTAATTTTAATAATTGAAACATAGCCCCAAATTCTGGAATGAATTTACAGAACTTTTCATAATGTAGGTAAAGTTTAATGCTCAGAATTTTTTTTAAATCATAGGAACTAGTCTTAATGTCAACTTGGGAGGAACTTCAATATCTGGTATTTTGTCTTCTTTTGAATGCTGAAAGCTTCGTCGAAAAAAGGCTGGTATTTTATGAAACTTTCTGCAGAGTTATTAACTTTTTTCAAATTTCATATCGATGTTTTGGAGGGTTGAATCCAGATAATAGGACCACATCGAGTCATCACATATCCAGAAGGAAGTCATAAAATTCTCTACTCCATCCTTCCGTCTATTTAAAAAGTATGATTAAAGGTAAAAAACGAGGTAAAAATTAATCAAAGTGTTTTATTTATGTATAGTCTTCATTTTTTTTCAATTTATAGGTCAAAGACTTCACTATGAAAAAAAAGAAACCAAAAAATGTACAGAGTGCGTGTACGTGAGTGGCAATTTATAATTTAGAGGTTTTATTAAAGTGCAGTCAAAACTTTTATAAGTGCGGAGTATAATTAAAAACTCATTATTAAATATTAATAAAGTTCAGCGAGTGATATGTGTTAAAACATGAATCGTTCCGTAATAAATTAAGTGGTGGACTAAAATCTTTATTTTTTGGATCTCATTAGCAGCTCAATGGAATAAAGCAAGTTCCAAGAACTTCTAAGGTTGGCATTTTATTTTAAAAATCAAAAAATAGTTTAAAACATTTTTATCCATAATCTTTATAATCAAATTTTTAAAATTTGGTAAAAATAGAACAAAATCTAATTATGTCCCTTTTTAAATTTCAGGTCGTGGGTAAAATACTTCCTAAAGGCTTTTACACTACTAAAAGGTTAGTGGTATTTTTTTTAATCTCTAGAATTATTTCAAAATTTTATTTTTTTTTTATTCTATTCCAACCCCGGGCGCGATTATTGTTTATCCAGTAAATTTTACTGGATAAACAATTTAATTTACCACTTGGTTAAATAAAAAAACAACCAAATCGTGGAGTGGTTTAAATGAAGTGTAAGAGTTATAAATATAAAACACATAATGTAAGTCGTTTTTGTTGTTAAAATCTTAATAATCCAAAACTCCATTAACTAATTTTAATAACTCATTTTCATAACGTGGGTAAAATATAATATCCAAGATTTTTTTAAATCATAGGAACGACGAACGACGTCGGATGTTGCTGGTGAATTCAGTGGTAGTTTCAACTTGGGAGGAACTTCAATATTTCATATTCATATTTTATCTTCTTTTGACTGCTGGATTTTATGAAACTTAAATTGCTGCAGAGCTATAAACTTTTTTTCAATTTTTATATTGTTGGTTTGTTGGGATGAATCCAGAGAATAGGACCACATCGAGTCACCACATATCCAGAAGGAAGTCATAAAATTTTGTCTACTCCATCCTTACATTTATTTCAAAATTATGATTGAAGGTAAAAAAGAATCAAAATGTTATATAGATGTATAGTCTTAATTTTTTTCAATTTATAGGTCAAAAATGTCGCTATGAAAAAAATGGCAACCAAAAAATGTGCGGAGTGCGCGTACGTGAGTGGCAATTTTAAATTTAGAGATTTTATAAAAGTGCAGTCAAAACTTTTGAAAGTGCGGACTATATTAAAAAAATCGTTACTAAAGAACTAAGCTCAGCGAGTTAAGTGTTTAAAATTAAAATTCTCGTTCTGTTATCAATTAAGTGGTGGACTAAAATCATTATTTTTTGGATCTCATGGGCAGCTCAATGGAATAAATCAAGTTCCAAGAACTTTTAAGGTTGGTATTTAATATTTTATTTTAAAAATCAAAAAATAGTCTAAAACATTTTTATTCATAATCTTCATAACTAAGTTTTTAAAGCTTGATAAAAATAGAACAAAATCTAATTATATCCTTTTTTAAATTTCAGGTCGTGGGTAAAGTACTTCCTAAAGGCTTTTGCACGATTAAAAGGTTAGTGGTATTTTTTTAATCTCTATAATTATTTCAAAATTATATTTTTTTGATTTAATTCCAACCCCTGGCGCGATTATTGTTTATCCAATAAATTTTACTGGATAACCAATTTAATTTACCACATGGTAAAAGAAAAAAAAAACCAAATCGTGGAGTGATTTAAGTGCAGTGTAGGAGTTATAAATACAATAAAACGTATAAGGTAAGTGGTTTTGTAGAATAAATTTACAGGATTTTTCATAATGTAAGTATTTAATGCAAAGTTTTTTTTTAAATCATAGGAACTACTTCAGAGATTTCTGGTGATAACTTGGAATTCAGCGATAGTTTCAACATGAGAGGGACTTCAATACTTGGTATTTTATCGTCTCTTGACTTCTGGAAGCTTCACCGAAAAAAAAAGCTCGTATTTTATGAAACTTAAATTGCTGCAGAACTATAAACTTTTTTCAATTTTCATATTGTTGGTTTGGTGAGGTGAATCCAGAGAATAGAACCACATCGAGTCACCACATATCCAGAAGGAAGTCATAAAATTGTCTACTCCATCCTTCCATCTATTTCAAAAGTATGATTAAAGGTAAAAAAGAATCAAAGTGTTTTATTGATGTATAGTCTTAATTTTTTTTCAATTTATAGGTCAAAGACTTCGCCATGAAAATAAAAGGCGAACAAAAAATGTGCGTAGTGCGCGTACGTGAGTGGCAATTTAAAATTTAGAGATTTTATTAAAGTGCAGTCAAAACTTTTGTAAGTGCGGAGTATAATTAAAAACTCATTATTAAAGAACTAAGTTCAGCGAGTGAAGTGTTAAAAAATTATTCGTTCCGTAATAAATTAAGTGGTGGACTAAAATCGATATTTTTTTGGATCTCATGAGCACCTGAATGGAATATCGCAAGTTCCAAGATCTTCTAAGGTTGGTATTTAATATTTTATTTTAGAAATCAAAAAAACAGTTTAAAACATATTTATTCATAATCTTGATAACCAAATTTTTAAAACTTGGTTAAAATATAACAAAATATAATTATATCCTTTTTTAAATTTCAGGTCGTGGGTAAAGTACTTCCCAAAAGCTTTTGCACGACTAAAAGGTTAGTGGTATTTTTTTTAATCTCTGGAATTATTTCAAAATTATTTATTTTGATTTAATTCCAACCCCGGGCGCGATTATTGTTTATCCAATAAATTTTACTGGATAACCATATTAATTTACCACGTGGTAAAATAAAAAAAAATCGTGGAGTGGTTTAAATAAAGTGTAAGAGTTATAAATATAAAATACATAAGGTAAGTCGTTTTTGTTGTTAAAATAATTAATCCAAAACTCCATTAACTAATTTTAATAACTCAAACATTCTCCCAAATTCAGGAATGTATTTACAGGACTTTTCATAATGAAGGGAAAATTTAATGCCTAGGATTTTTTGTAAATCATAGGAACTATCTCAGAGGTTTCTGGTACTGACTTGGAATTCAGTCATAGTGTCAACATGGGAGGAACTTCAATATTTGGTATTTTGTCTTTTGTCTTTTGAATGCTGGAAGCTTCGCCGAAAAAAGGCTGGTATTTTATGAAACTAAAGTTTCTGCAGAGCCATTAACTTTTTCAAATTTCATATCGATGTTTTGGAGGGGTGAATCCAGATAATAGGACCACATCGAGTCACCAGCACATATCCAGAAGGAAGTCATAAAATTGTCTACTCCATCCTTCCATCTATTTCAAAAGTATGATTAAAGGTAAAAAAAATGAAAGTGTTTTATTGATATATAGTCTTAATTTTTTTCAATTTATAGGTCAAAGACTTCACTACGAAAAAAAAAGAAACCAAAAATGTGCGGAGTGCTCGTACGTGAGTGGCAATTTAAAATTTGGACATTTTATTAAAGTGCAGTCAAAACTTTTATAAATGTGGAGTATAATTTAAAACTCATTATTAAAGAACTAATAAGTTCAGCGAGTGAAGTGTTAAAAAATGATTCGTTCCGTAATAAATTAAGTGGTGGACTAAAATCGATATTTTTTGGATCTCATGAGCAGCTGAATGGAATAAAGCAAGTTCCAAGAACTTCTAAGGTTGGTATTTAATATTTTATTTTAAAAATCAAAAAATAGTTTAAAACATTTTTATTCACAATCTTCATAACTAAATTTTTAACAATTGATAAAAATAGAAAAAATCTAATTATATTCTTTTTTTAATTGCAGATCGTGAGTAAAGTACTTCCTAAAGGCTTTTACACGACTAAAAGGTTAGTAGTATTTTTTTCAAAAATCTATAGAATTATTTCAAAATTATTTTTTTGATTTAATTTCCACCCCCGGGCGCGATTATTGTTTATCCAGTAAATGTTACTGGGTAAACAAACAATTTAATTTACCACGTGGTAAAAAAAACCAAATCGTGGAGTGGTTTAAGTGTAGTGTAAGAGTTATAATTATAAAGTACATAAGGTAAGTCGTTTTTGTTGTTAAGATATTAATTATTCCAAAAAGTCCATTAACTGATGTTAATAACTCAAACTCTAGAATAAATTTACAGGACTTTTTACCTAGGTAAAATGTAATACCCAAAGTTTTTTTAAATCATAGTGACGACCTCAGAGGTTTCTGGTGATAACTTGGAATTCAGAGATAGTTTCAACATGGGAGGAACTTCAATACTTGGTGTTTTGTCTTCTTTTGACTGCTGAAAGATTCGCCGAAAAAAGGCTGGTATTTTATGAAACTAAAGTTTCTGCAGAGCTATTAACTTTTTTTTAATTTTCATATCGATGTTTTGGTGGGGTACATCCAGAAAATAGGACCACACTGAGTCACCACATATCTAGAAGGAAGTCACAAAGTTGCCTGCACTTCCTGGGTTTTATTTCACAAGTATGATTAAAGGTAAAAAAGAATCAAAATGTTTTATTGATGTATAGTTTTATTTTTTTTTTCGATTTACAGGTTCAAAGCTTCACCATGAAAAAAGAGTCGACCAAAAAATGTGCGGAGTGCGCGTTCGTGAGTGGCAATTCAAAATTTAGACATTTATAAAAGTGCAGTCAAAACTTTTGAAAGTGCGGAGTATAATTAAAAAATCGTTATTAAAAACTAAGTTCAGCAAGTTAATAGTTAAAAAAAAAAGATTCGTTCCGTAATAAATTAAGTGGTGGACTAAAATCATTATTTTTTGGATCTCATGAGCAACTGAATGGAATAAAGTTAGTTCCAAGAACTTCTGATGTAGGTATAATTTTTTAATATTTTACTTTAAAAATCAAAAAAAATGTTTTTACCATAGAAAACTCACGAGAAAACATATGAAGATTTTATACAGTTATCTCGCAAGTGTCATACGGCCTTAATACAGTATAATATTTTTTTTTTCGAATTTAAAAAGCCAATATTTTTGTTCATACTTAGTTTAAAATATTTATGAAAAACAATTTTTTTGTGATCACTTTTTTAATTTTTTTCGAAAAAGTAAAAAAAAAATCCAATTGCTTTTTGGCTTTCGAAATTGAAAAAACCACCAAAACTGATTCTAAATAATAGAAATACCTACTTAAAGAAAACTGTTATTTGTAAAATTATTTCAGCAGTTTTTGAGCTATTAATATACAAGGTGTTCCGTTATTCGACCGACAACGTTTAACTGAAGATTCCTCACCTAAAAATAAGTCGATATGACCCTACTTATCTATTACCAAAAGTGAACCCCTGAGGAGTTATAAGCTTTTGAAGTTGAACTAAAAAAATACATTTTTCTTTATTGCGTCCAAACCATTGAAGATTTTATGACGAAATTTGGCGTACTTGAGTTTTTATAAGAAACGCGCACTTTGTAAAATATATATATGTATATATAAAAAGATATTAACATTAAAGTTACCAATTCCCATTTATTCACCAACTTTTGCTGTTTCTGCCGAGCAGACTTGAGTTTTGAAACATGTTGACGTTTTGAAGTTACTGCTTCCGAAAGGGAAACGAAAAACACAACTGAAACAGTCACAAAACACGCAAGTTTCCAAAAAATTGTAAAAGTTGCAGTTTTGTTTTTTTTTTACACGAGTTGCAGATTTGTTTCCACTTTGTCAGTTTTTGGAAAACCGGCATAAGGCGCGCTTTTTTTTCATGCGCAGTTTTTTCCGTACGCGGTCTTTAAAGGCCGCATGACACTTGCGAGTTTACTGTACTGTATTTCTATGGTAAAAACTCGCAAGTATCATACACCTTTTTTTAATAGAGTATTCTCGCGAGTTTTGTAATTTTCTTTATAAACAAGTAACCTCAAAATGTAATTAAATTTTAATTTAACAAAGAGCAAGTTCGTGTTTTCTAGTGATGCATAAATAGGGGCTCTTTATTTTTTTTTATAAATAACATATGATAAATAGCATGATAAATATCAAGCAAAATTTGCTATAAATAATTCTCGTTAAAATTAACATTTTTATATTTATCTTTTGGGTGTAGTTTTAATATTAATTTGACACCGAAAAGCCAAAAACAAAAAAATATTACAATAATTTTCAAAACTATAAAATTTATTAGTTGTGTTTTTTTTACATGATTTGCTCGAGCAAATCAGTTGCTCTGTTCAGTTAATAATAGTTGTGTTTTTTTACATGATTTGCTCGAGCAAATCAGTTGCTCTGATCAGTTAATAATAATCGCTCGTTCTTTTTACGCGCTCACTTTGGTCTGAACGGAGCAAACGTCTCCCCCCTTGCCCCTAACTGCACCTGCTGTAGAGGGGGCTCACTTGCTCTGCTCGGTTTGATCGTCTCTAAATTAAAAATAGCTTAACCTAACCTTAACCCTGTCATATTTATACATATTCTAGGTCTCTAAAAAACTTACCATTAAAATATCTTCAAGCGTATTTTGTGCCAAACGGAGAAAAATGTAAAAAAAATTACGAAAAATTGCGTTGTTCAGACCTTGAAAAAACAGAGATACCACGAACTTTAGCATACTTTCTCACTCTGTCATTAAGTGCTGCCAATGTGTCAATCATGCAACCTAAAAGTAGAAAAAAACTAAATCATAACTAGAAATATTATTATTACAAAGTATTTTTTAATTTAAAGCCTTCCAAAAATCATTTTATTAAAATATTTTTTTAATATTTTCCATAGTTTAGAATTTATTCAAAAAACAAAAAAAAAATTGTTAATAAAGGTAAATAAAAATTATTGCATATTTTGAAGAATTTTATAAATTTATAAACTCTTTCAACAAATTCTAATATTTTATCAACTTTAAATATCATACTTGTCCATATTTAAACAAAATTCTTCAAAATATGCAATAATTATTATTTACTTTTTTTAACAATTTTTTTTTGTTTTTCGATTAAATTCTAAACTATGGAAAATATTAAAAAATAATTTAATAAAAGTTATTTGTTTTTGAAAGACCTATGAAACCATACCAAACTCGACCTATGTTACCATTTAAAAAATCCGCTTCCGGATAGTTCCGGAAAAATATAAGTTCGCCAATGGATTCTTTAGGTTCATTTTGGTAATAATTTTTTTTATTTCGGCCATGTACGATAACGCGTTCTCGAGATAAATGGGTGGCACGGGTGGTCTGAATCACCCTGTATATCATTTTGATATTTATCACGACTTACAACACTAGAGTTTTCTGTAATAAAAAATGACGAATATCGTACAGCAAATTTTTGTAAGAAACTCCCGAGAAAACTTTATTAAAAACACGTGTATGATACTTGCGAGTTTTTACCGTAGAAAACATCTGAAGATTTTATACAGTAAACTCGCAAGTGTCATACGGCCTTTTAGAGGATGCTGAATAGTTTTGAATCACCCTGTAGAAAACCGATCGTAGAAAGACCGTGAGATGGCGCTAGTTACCATATTTACATATTATCCAAAGTTGGCAACCATTACTTAAGATGGCCGAGTTTTAGAAAAATGCGTTGTGTGTTTTATGCCGGATTGTGAAAACGTTTTAAAACGTTTATGAAAATATTTTTAAAATAAAGTGGAGATAATTGATATTTAAGGTATACATATTATTAATAATAATGTTTTATATTGCAAAGATTAATGCGAAGTATAGAAATCACAAATTAGAAGTATTAAAACATCATTGGTTAGGTTATCAGGAGTATTTATTATTATTTTGTTAGTTTTTACTTTCAATTTTACACTTTGAAGTAGGTGTACTTTATGCCTTATTTATGTCTATTTCATTTACAATTTTGCAATTGGTAATTTTACATAGGTTTATTATACAATTTACACCTCATTTCCAAAATATAAACTCCAAAAGGTCGATGAAAAAACATTTCACTCTAGAGCAAACTGATATTTGATAACCATTATTAAAATATGGTTAAAACTTAATAGAAATAGACTGCTAAAGCCTAGTTACATTGGTTGACTAAATGAGTGAGTAAGGAGGCGAGATCAAAAAACCAAGATATACTCTTTCTAATGTAAACAGTAGGGTGAGTAAAAAGGCAAGTTGAGTATAATTAAACACCACAAAGTCTAATCAAACACATTTTATCCCTTTGATTAGTCAATTAGTCCTGGGAGTGAGTTTTTTTTTAAGTTGATTTTTTTAGTTTTTATTTTGTTTTGTTAATTATATTAAAACAGAAATCATCGGTTCCACACTTGCGTTACTAATTGTATATAGCCTACAATCACCTACCGTGAAGATAATTTTTAGAGACTTTCTCTAAAGTAATCTCTATTAGGCATACAAAAGATACTGCGTACATATACGGTGATATTCTTTCTGGTTTAGTAGATTGTGCTCGTATATGTACAACGATACTATTCAAAAGGTTAACACTGTGAAGACGATTTACTGCAGCTATTTTGTAAGGGGTTTTCAAATTTTACTCCTTTTTGCAGCTTTTGTCGAGTCAGCTTGCCTCAACGTTAAATATTTAAAAAGACTAGAAAGCCTAATTATAAAAACTACTATTGAATTTGGATATATTTATCATCCTCGGACTGTATTGTTTTCTCCTTAACACTCCGTTGGTGACGCTAGATCTCTAGTTGTTGCGATCATTCATGTTAGTTTTAAACTACATCAAATAAACATCTATTTTTTGTATTTCTTAGAATTGTTTTTAGTTTTATTTAAGTAAATTTCTTCATAAAAAAATTTAAATTTTGTTTAAAACAACATATACAATAAATAAAGTATGAACAAAAATAAAATAAGAACAACTTAATACAAAATATAAGTTAAAAAAAAAATCATCTAAGATTGCTACCAGTGTTATCATCATAGTTGATTTTTTTAATAAATAAATTGATTTAAGTAAATAGTTTAAAAATTCAGTTTTTTTATATGATACCACCATTATTAATTTAATATGCATGTGCATCCTGCAGGATTTTGAATCTTGGATTTCATAGACTACGTATACACCGGGAGTACTAAAGGTGGACTAAGCTGGTCCGCGTACCAAATTTGACGATGTATACGACAAGGTACTAATGCTCGCTTGGTCTAGCGTTGGTCCTCGGGAAGTAGGGTGGTCTAAACGAAAATTTAGTCCCGCGATAGCGCTGTATACGCATAAGAACTATTTAAAGCGTCAAACGTCAAATTTAGAGGTTCTATCTTAATAAATCACATAAAATAAGAAACGAGCACTTTCGTATTCTAAAATTTTCTAGCCAATCCTCGTCTGTGTAATTTACATTAATTATTTTGTCCCTGTTTTCAGTTTAAAACTGAACTTTTATCATTTACAAGAATGCTGTATCACTCATCGTTATTAGATTTGCAATTTTTTCAACTATTCAGAATGTTTTGTATCTTTTTTTTGAAACATTTTTTTATACAACTTATCAGTTTTAATTTTTAGACCTTTATAATTTTTAGTTTTAAATACGTTATCGATAGTTAAGTTAATGAATAAAAAATAGGTTTGTTTGTATAAAAACAAAAACTTCAAACTTCAAAATTGACAAGTTGTGGACTAAACAGAACTTAGATTTATTTGGTACTTTAAGGTTCGGTTTAGAATGAGCGATGTATACGCAACTAGACTAACGAGTAATTTAGTACGCGGACCAGCTTAGTCTACCTTTAGTACCCCCGGTGTATATGTAGTCATAGATTCAATGTGTGTTAGTTTAGGAGGCGCAACTATCGTAGAGTTAAACAGTGTGTCTGTTTTACAAAGCTTACAATTTCCTAAACGGTAAATATAGTGGTTTAGTTCTGCAGTCATAAAAGCTAGTAAGAACAACATTTTTGTGTAATTTTTTTTGTAGATGATTTAGAAGTCATTTTTTTAATTTTTGCCAGAAGGAAAAAAAATTGGAAAATGTACAAAAAAAAATATAATGATCTAAAAGTGCCTTAACTTTGGACCCCTCTAATTAATTTTGGCTAGGTTGCAGAAGGTAACTCTCTGGCAAGATTTTAGCCTAATCAATTTAGATTATAAATCTGAAAAAAAATTGAAAATCTAACGAGGGAAACTTGAGTTATGACTGCAGAACTAATGCTAGATTTCATGATTTTTCACAATTTCTCCTCCCAAACTCGCGCGCCCTCTAGGGATTCGCATTAATTATCAGTTATTTGGTCATAATTTGCAAAGAAGCTCCAGAAAAGTGGGATGGAGTTTATATACCTTGTTATTATCTCCAACGGAAAATTTATCGCGGGTGTCTAGGAAGATGCTCTAAACAGATTAAGAATTTAGGGCAAAGTTTTATGCTTATTATATTAATCTAAAAAGAAAGTTTCAGTTTTAATTTCCAAAATATTTTTGATATATTGATTTTTACAAAAATGCCGCCCTTCTGAAGTAAAAAATCCCATGAAAAATCGCTATAAAATTACCTATAACAAAAGATCTATTCAATATAATAAAAAAATCCTACGTACTTCTATAGAGAATGTAATTTTGAATATACAGTTAAATTTTGAAGTAAATAAGTTAAGAATTGTATGAGTTAGGTGTCCGGCCGATTTGAGAAATATTGTTTCGAAAAAAACGCTTTGAAAGTTTTTTTTATGTACCTACTTTCAATCTCCAATGCCTGTACCATACGATTGGCCTTCCACATTAATATCCTTCTCCTGTACTTCTTTTCTAACCGAACCTAACCGGTTTTAAAATTTCAATATTTTTAAAATCCTAGAGTGGCCTAACTCCTTAATTATAAAACATTTTTGCATGATTAAAACATACTTTTAATTACAAAAAACTGTTTTATTTCTTAAATGTCTTTCAAATTATCTACATACTATAATCCGAACACTTCGCAAATCTGAATTTGGTATAAATTTTGGGTGTTCGCATTATCGAGGTCGTGCTGTACCTTTATGCAGGGTGTCCTATAATTACGTGGATAGACATAGTAGAATGGGTTTATCATCTTAAATTAAGACGACAAGTTCCTTCAAAACTTTCAAAAAAATATAAAACCTCTGGCTGCTGAATGACTCATGTGCCATTTAACATCTTAACACAAAAAATCAAATGATTACAAACCTCACCTAAACTGACAATCCTATATTTTTACCAAAATGAATTTAGCCTTGACTTATTATTTTATTTCTCGAAACAACCAAATTTAATATAACAAGTCACCGATATCACATTTTTAAACCAAATGTGGTTCATTACTTTAGGTTTTTCTATTTTTTCATTTAATAAGTTTGTTTTATTTTTGCAGATGTCTATACCGCCATATTTATTGGGCCCTAATCCTTGGGCCACAATGATGGCCCAACAGCAGCTAGTTGCTGCCCATGCGCAAGCTGCTCAAGTTGCAGCAGCGCAGGCGCATGCACATGCTTTACAACAGCAGATCCCACCACCGTATCCAAAATCGGATATTATAACAGAAGAAAAACTACAAGAAAAAGGTATTTTTAACTTCATGTAATTGTTCTTGTTTTAATATAATTATTCTTGAATAATTGTACAGGGTGAATACAACAACCCTCTTTAAAATTTAGCACTTTTATTACAATATAATTAGAGATGCACCGAATATTCGCTAACTACTCAAATATTTGTAAATTTTTTTACTATTTAGCAGAAGGTTGAATATTGATGCCATAGGCCCAATATTTTATTGAAAATGTTGTTCTTATCAATTTTAAATCAGTTCAATATTTTAATAAGCTTATTTTAACTCTAAAATTAAAACCATTAAGTGTGAATTGGGGGAAAAGTGGGCCATTCATATAAAAATCTTTTCATGAGAAACATGTCAATCAATGAAGCAGAACTATTCGGTACATTTCTGAATACAATGTGAGGCAACAATCACCAACAAAATAACCATAAGAAACACAAGTACTTGCCGCTCACAAACAAGCATTTTTTATAGTGTAATGCACGTCATACTTTGCAATTTTTTAAGCTTTTTTTTTTCTCAATTTTCAACTCAACTGTGTGACGGGCTTTATACAATGCATACTTAAATTTTTGAAATGTAAGACTTTTTTTACAAAAATAAATTTTTACATTTCTAAATATTTATATTTTTTACTAAAATGTGAGCCGTAAAAGTTGTTTCTTCATTTATGTTAAGATGATAGTCGGCATATGTGAGCGCTTGATTTTGAAATTCGCTTGAGTAGGACCGATTAGCAAACAGGAATTCCAACCTAAGTGACATTGAATCAAATCAGCGACGCTGAATTTTCTTACCCATGCTAGAATGTTGTATTAGTAGTAGTCTCTGCTACAACCCTCAAACTAGTAGTAGTAGTCCCTACTACAATCCTCCAGCATGTGTAGTAAAGTTCAGGGTCGCTGATTTCATTCAATGTCAGCTAGGTTGGAATTCCTGTTTGCTGGCCGGTCCTACTATATATGCGGTTTTGCTCATAATTTTTTTAAGTAGGTCAAACCAAATACTCATATGGCAGCAGTAGCACGGGCTCTTTTTAAAAAACGTTCGCTTGGCGGCGCTTTCCCCAAAAATAAGAAACTAATTAAAATAATATTTTTTTTCCAACGCTAGCAATAAATTAATGTATAAACGAAAAGTTCGACGTTGCGTTTTTCGTTTCATGTATATTTTTAAACTTTTTACAACATCCCAAAAATTAAGTAAAATTTTAAGAAATTATACAGTATTTGGTTTGACTTACAAAAACAAAACCAGAAGAAATTGGTAGCCATTAAACTCTTCTGTGTACCAAAAAAAGAAATTTTAAAAAAGCTTCAATAGAAAAAAAATTATGAGCAAAACCACAAATATCAAGCGAATTTCAAAATCAAGCGCTCACATTTGCCGACTATCGCCTTAAGCAAGAAATACTAAATCTTTAATAAAGTTTTTGCATTGCCGAATGTCATGCTTCACTTTTACATATTTTAATTAAAGGGAACAGTTTCTAATTAAACATTTCCTTTAAATGTGTAATTTTTTAGATATTTAGATTTATCAAGTAAATTATTTAGCTTTTACAATAAAAGATTTAGTTGTAAACCTATTTTTTATATTAATGTTTTTAATTTAGCCCAAAAATGGCAACAGCTACAATCAAAACGATTTGCTGATAAAAGAAAGCTTGGCTTTGTGGATGCTCAAAAGGAGGATATGCCTGCAGAACATATAAGAAAAATTATAAGAGATCATGGTGACATGAGTAGTCGCAAGTACAGACACGATAAACGAGTATATCTGGGGTAAATAATTATTTTTAGGTTAATACCGTAATAATATTGTAAAAATTTAATTTTAGGGCTTTAAAATATATGCCCCATGCAGTCATGAAACTGTTGGAAAATATGCCTATGCCTTGGGAGCAAATTAGAGATGTAAAAGTGTTATATCATATTACTGGAGCAATTACTTTTGTTAATGAAATTCCATGGGTAGTTGAGCCTATTTACATAGGACAGTGGGGGTAAGATACATTTATTTTGTTAATAGTGTAGGTATAGACGTTTTTTTTTCACTTGACCTTACTACCAGAAATAGAGTGTAGTATATCTGAAACAATAATCTTTGTGTTTTTTGCTGGATA
This sequence comes from Stenus bimaculatus, assembly GCA_963971135.1. NCBI lineage: Eukaryota > Metazoa > Arthropoda > Insecta > Coleoptera > Staphylinidae > Stenus > Stenus bimaculatus. The sequence goes on from OZ020180.1 coordinate 31,346,488, forward strand.
GTTGTGTCAATATTAGTGTTCCAGTTGATTATCAATAAAATATATTGGTTTTTCTTAAGCAATGGTTCGTGCTCAATTTTGGCTTCTTTGTAAATGGCAGCCATGTATGTCATTTGCAGTATTTTGAGTAAATAGTTCCATCAATCCAGCTTGTCCCTGAATTTTACACCACGATTCAAAATGTAACATTTATGACAGGTTTTATCGTTCATGAATACAATTTTTTTTATTAAAAGTATTACTAGCTTTCCATTCACCAAAGTCTTGTATCGTTGCGTTTATCCTGTTTATCATCATTGGTTTAAACTATTGAAAACCTGCTATGAAATTATTAAAAATAATTAAGAATAAACTTTATGGATGATTTTAGTACAATGTGGATTATGATGCGTCGTGAAAAAAGAGATCGTCGTCACTTTAAGAGGATGAGATTTCCTCCTTTTGATGATGAAGAGCCACCTTTAGATTATGCTGACAATGTGCTTGATGTAGAACCGTTGGAAGCAATTCAAATCGATTTAGATGCCGAAGAAGATGGCGCAGTTGCCAAATGGTTTTATGATCACAAACCTTTAGTTGGTACAAAGTGAGTCAAAACAAAAATTTTATGGGATTCTTTATAAAAAAAATGTCTACTATTTGCAGATTTGTTAATGGATCGACTTATAGGAAGTGGAATTTGTCTTTGCCAATGATGGCAACATTATATCGATTAGCTAATCAATTATTGACTGATTTAGTAGACGATAACTTCTTTTACTTATTTGACACCAAAAGTTTCTTCACAGCCAAAGCTTTAAATATGGCGATTCCTGGAGGACCCAAATTTGAGCCTTTAATTAAAGATAGTAATCCAGCGTAAGTTTATATTCAAATTTTATTATGTATGTACTAACAATTTAACTTAATATTTTGTAGGGATGAAGATTGGAATGAATTTAATGATATAAATAAGATTATAATTAGGCAACCTGTACGAACCGAGTATAGAATCGCTTTTCCTTACTTGTATAACAATATGCCGCACTATGTCCATTTGTCATGGTAAGCAAAATATTCGTTTATTTATGTAATTGATAATATTTTAGTTTTATTCACACAAGTTTTAAGGTTATTTATAAAGCATTTTATAATCTTACTAGCAGTGTGAAATATTAATTGTAGTATGTTATAGATTTTATTTCAAAAGTTTTGATATGAAATTGCTGATAGCTACAGACATATTTATAAAATTTTAAATGTTAACTTTTCTAACTCTTGTGCAAAGAATTATTCAACCTTGTTCTTTAAATTAATCAATATTTTAATTTTTATCAGGTATTGACTATCTGCTTAAACTATTCTTTGTTAAAAAACGTTTTATGATAATTTTATAAATGTTTAATGTTTAATTATTTTTTAAGGTATCATACACCAAATGTGGTCTACATAAAAACTGAAGATCCTGATTTACCAGCATTTTACTTTGACCCATTGATTAATCCGATCTCCCACAGACATGCTGTGAAAAGTTTAGAACCACTTCCAGAAGACGATGAGGAGTACACTTTGCCTGAAACTGTGCAACCATTTTTGCAAGAAACACCTTTATACACCGATAACACTGCAAATGGAATTTCACTTTTGTGGGCACCCAGGCCTTTTAATATGAGATCAGGTAAAATAAAAGTTAATTAAATCATATTTTTGTTCTTGTTTCTTTTTATTCAATGGTGTTTATTGAAAAGAAATTCTAAAAAAAAATATGTTGGTACATGAAAGGATAAGCTATAACTAAAGTGTTGAAAATGATTATTTTTAAGGTCGTTGTAGAAGAGCAATTGACGTTCCTCTAGTAAAAGGTTGGTACAAAGAGCATACTCCTCCAGGACAACCAGTGAAAGTAAGAGTCAGTTACCAGAAACTTCTAAAGTATTATGTCCTAAATGCCCTTAAGCATCGTGCTCCAAAGGCTCAGAAGAAACGTTACTTATTTAGGTCATTTAAATCAACTAAATTTTTCCAAACAACTACTCTTGATTGGGTTGAAGCAGGATTGCAAGTTTGCCGTCAAGGTTACAACATGCTTAATTTACTTATTCACCGCAAAAATTTGAATTACCTTCATCTTGATTATAATTTCAATTTAAAACCAGTTAAAACTCTTACTACAAAGGAAAGAAAGAAATCCCGGTTTGGAAATGGTAAATATTTTAATATTTATAAGAAGTGAACTCTATCATTTTATTATTTCAGCTTTCCATTTGTGTAGAGAAATTCTTCGATTAACAAAATTAATCATTGATTCGCATGTACAGTACAGATTAAATAACGTGGATGCCTTCCAACTTGCTGATGGGCTACAATACATTTTCGCTCATGTTGGTCAATTAACTGGAATGTACAGATATAAGTACAAACTCATGAGACAAATTAGGATGTGCAAGGATCTTAAACATCTTATTTACTACAGATTTAACACTGTAAGTCATTAATAAAATATTATTCCTTGCCTAAATAACATTACAAACCCAAATTTTTTGGAAAACCAATAATTAATAGTTTACCTTAAATTTATAGTAGTTTTTCAGAGCATGTACAACTCACTACGTTTACTAGTTATTTAAGATCAAACTTTTGCCACAATATGGCGAGCAGAATTCTAAAATCAAATAATTTAACCTTTTTTATTCTTAATATTAATTTTAATAAACTTAAAACAAAAAAGTATAATGTAAAATTCAAAACTTCTTCCACAAAATGAATTAAAATTTGAGAATTCTTGTTTAATTTTGTTCTAAATTTTTAGGGCCCAGTTGGTAAAGGTCCAGGTTGTGGATTTTGGGCACCCGGTTGGAGAGTTTGGTTGTTCTTTATGAGAGGAATTACTCCACTATTGGAAAGATGGTTAGGTAATTTGTTGTCTCGTCAGTTTGAAGGAAGACATTCAAAGGGTGTAGCCAAAACCGTTACAAAGCAGCGTGTTGAATCGCACTTTGATTTGGAATTGAGAGCTTCTGTTATGCATGATATTGTTGATATGATGCCCGAGGGAATCAAACAAAATAAAGCCAGAACTATCTTGCAGCATCTTTCTGAAGCTTGGAGATGTTGGAAAGCAAACATCCCTTGGAAGGTAAAAATTAATTTTTTATTTATGTTATTAAACAATATTAAATCAAATAAAAACTTGCGAAGATTTGGATAATTATTAATTTATAATTAGTAATAAAAGATTCCTTTATCCAATTTTATTTTCAAATAAAGTTGGATAAAGGAATCTTTTATTACTAATTATAAAATAAACAATATCAGAAATTACTACATTATTTGTTTTACTTTAAAGGTACCTGGATTGCCCATTCCAATAGAAAACATGATCCTTCGTTATGTAAAAATGAAGGCAGATTGGTGGACTAATACAGCACATTATAATAGAGAAAGGATTAGGCGTGGAGCAACTGTTGATAAAACAGTGTGTAAGAAAAATCTTGGTAGATTGACTAGACTTTTCCTTAAAGCTGAACAGGAACGACAACATAACTATTTGAAGGTAAACAAAACTTATTTTTATAAAAATGAACATGTAAAGTTTTTAACATATTACTTGACATTTGATAATCCATAAAATATTTGAAATATTTTGTGCATTTGAAAAAAATACTATTGCAATTAAAAATTTATAGATTTTGAGGAGATAACAGCTTTACTTGTTTGACATAAAACAGTAGTAAAGACAAGTGATAGTTATATAGTAATTATGGCTTATGTCGAAAAATTAAACAAATTGCCATTTATATTAAAATCTTCAAAAGTTAAAAAAAATAATTTAAAATAAAAAATTTTATTAATAGGATGGACCCTACATTTCACCCGAAGAAGCTGTTGCCATTTACACTACTACTGTACATTGGTTAGAATCACGTAGATTTGCTCCGATTCCATTCCCTCCCTTGTCTTACAAACATGACACAAAATTGCTAATATTGGCACTGGAAAGATTGAAAGAAGCCTATAGGTAAATAAACATTTATTGTCCTTGGATTGCGATTTAAATACAATTAAAAATAGTAAAATTAATATTTGTAAATTTCTTATAGTGTGAAGTCTCGCCTTAACCAAAGCCAAAGAGAAGAATTGGGTTTAATAGAACAGGCTTATGATAATCCTCATGAAGCTTTGTCAAGAATTAAACGTCATTTGCTTACTCAAAGAGCGTTTAAAGAGGTATTATTAAAATGGTCATATAAAACACTCGCTAATTTTTTTAAATTTTAGGTTGGAATTGAATTCATGGATCTGTACAGTCATTTAATTCCTGTATACGACGTTGAACCCTTGGAAAAAATAACAGATGCTTATTTAGATCAGTATTTGTGGTATGAAGCTGATAAAAGAAGATTGTTTCCACCATGGGTAAAACCAGCTGATACTGAACCACCACCATTATTGGTTTACAAATGGTGCCAAGGCATTAATAATTTGGAGGATGTTTGGGAAGTATCCGAAGGGGAGTGTAATGTTCTTTTAGAGTCCAAATTTGAGAAACTCTATGAAAAGATTGATTTAACTCTACTGAATCGATTATTGCGTTTAATTGTTGATCATAATATTGCTGATTATATGACTGCGAAAAACAATGTTGTAATTAATTATAAGGATATGAACCACACCAACAGTTATGGAATTATTAGGGGCTTACAATTTGCATCATTTATTACACAATATTATGGCTTGGTACTTGATCTACTTGTGCTAGGCTTGCAAAGAGCTAGTGAAATGGCTGGACCACCACAAATGCCAAACGATTTTCTTACATTCCAAGATATCTCTACAGAAACAGCTCATCCTATAAGACTGTATTGTAGATACGTGGATAGGATTCATATATTTTTCAGGTATTATCAAAATCTGCATTTGTAGGTTCGTATTTTAAATATAATTTTTATTTTTAGATTCTCTGCTGATGATGCAAGGGAATTAATTCAAAGATACCTAACAGAACATCCAGATCCCAATAATGAGAATATCGTTGGATATAATAATAAGAAATGTTGGCCTAGAGATGCTAGGATGAGACTAATGAAGCATGATGTTAATTTGTAAGTTTTATTAAGAATTTGATTGTGCTTTAATTTTAATTTAATGTATTTTTAATTTTCAGAGGAAGAGCAGTTTTTTGGGATATTAAAAATCGGCTTCCTAGGTCAGTTACAACAATTCAATGGGAAAATAGTTTTGTTAGTGTTTATTCTAAGGATAACCCCAATTTATTGTTTAATATGAGTGGATTCGAATGTCGAATTTTGCCAAAAGTAAGTTAACTTAGAACACAAAACCTTTAACGTAACCCCTTTATTAATTTTTAACTGATTATAACTTATTATTAATTTTTAACTGATTATTAATTTTTAAATGAATATTAATTTTTTTGTAACTTTGAAGAGCCGAACACAACATGAAGAATTTACTCATCGTGATGGTGTTTGGAACTTACAACATGAAGGAAGTAAAGAAAGAACTGCACAATGCTTTTTAAGGGTAGATGATGAGTCCATGGGCCGCTTCCATAACAGAGTTCGTCAAATTTTGATGGCTTCAGGATCAACCACATTTACAAAGGTATTTGTTTGGTTTTTACATTAAGGAAATATATTGGTGTCTTTTGGAAAAATAAAAGCTTATTCAATTAACAGTTATGTTGTTATTATTAGGTAAAATTATTTTTGTTTTAGATCGTTAATAAATGGAATACCGCTTTGATTGGCTTGATGACTTACTTTAGAGAGGCTGTTGTCAACACTCAAGAGTTATTAGATTTACTAGTGAAATGTGAAAACAAAATTCAGACACGTATAAAGATTGGTCTCAATTCAAAAATGCCAAGTCGATTTCCACCAGTGGTGTTTTATACTCCCAAAGAACTTGGTGGGCTTGGTATGTTATCAATGGGGCATGTACTTATTCCTCAGGTATGTTCATTAATTTAACTTGTTATAGATATAACCAATTTAAAGTTTTTGGAAAACATTTTTATTTTTGTGCTTTTTTAATTGTTGAAAGAAATACTATTAGCAATTTATTTATTCCAGTCTGACTTGCGGTGGTCAAAACAAACTGATGTGGGAATCACTCATTTCCGTTCAGGTATGAGTCATGATGAAGATCAGTTGATTCCTAATTTATACAGATATGTGCAGCCTTGGGAATCTGAATTTATTGATTCACAAAGAGTTTGGGCAGAATATGCTTTAAAAAGGCAGGAAGCTAATGCTCAAAATAGGTAATCATAAAAATTTCTCATGTTTTTTTAATCAAATAATTTTATTTTTATTATTTTATAGACGTTTAACTTTGGAAGATTTAGAGGACTCTTGGGATAGAGGTATTCCTAGAATTAACACGCTTTTCCAAAAGGACAGGCATACATTAGCTTATGATAAGGGTTGGAGAATAAGAACTGAATTTAAACAGTATCAAGTTTTAAAACAAAATCCTTTCTGGTGGACACATCAACGACACGATGGAAAATTGTGGAATTTAAATAATTATCGTACCGATATGATTCAAGCCCTGGGAGGTGTTGAAGGAATTTTGGAGCACACATTATTCAAAGGAACCTACTTCCCAACTTGGGAAGGTCTTTTCTGGTATGTAGTATTAATTTAATGCTAGCTTAATTTAATATCCTATTTGCTTACAGGGAAAAAGCTTCTGGTTTTGAAGAATCAATGAAATATAAAAAACTTACCAATGCACAAAGATCAGGTTTGAATCAAATTCCGAATCGTCGTTTTACCTTATGGTGGTCTCCAACAATTAACAGGGCCAACGTATATGTTGGTTTCCAAGTCCAACTTGATTTGACTGGTATTTTTATGCACGGTAAAATTCCTACACTAAAGATTTCTCTCATTCAAATATTTAGAGCTCACTTGTGGCAAAAAGTCCATGAGTCAATTGTTATGGATTTATGTCAAGTATTTGATCAAGAACTTGATGCTTTGGAAATTGAAACAGTCCAAAAAGAAACAATCCATCCCAGAAAATCTTATAAAATGAATTCATCATGTGCCGATATATTATTATTCTCAGCGTATAAATGGAATGTATCCCGTCCTTCTTTACTTGCTGACACTAAGGACACAATGGATAACACAACAACGCAAAAATATTGGATTGATGTTCAATTAAGATGGGGTGATTATGATTCTCATGATGTTGAAAGATATGCTCGAGCTAAATTCTTGGATTATACCACTGATAATATGTCAATTTATCCATCTCCTACAGGCGTTCTAATAGCAATTGATCTAGCCTACAATTTACACAGCGCATATGGAAATTGGTACCCTGGTTGTAAACCATTGATACAACAAGCCATGGCAAAAATTATGAAAGCCAATCCTGCGCTTTATGTGCTACGTGAGCGTATAAGAAAAGCTTTACAATTATACTCTAGTGAACCTACCGAGCCTTACTTATCAAGTCAAAATTACGGAGAACTATTCTCAAATCAAATTATTTGGTTTGTTGATGATACCAATGTCTATCGTGTAACTATTCACAAAACTTTTGAAGGAAATTTAACTACAAAGCCTATAAACGGAGCCATTTTCATTTTCAATCCAAGAACCGGACAACTTTTCTTAAAAATCATTCATACATCTGTATGGGCTGGCCAAAAACGTTTAGGTCAATTAGCCAAATGGAAAACTGCTGAAGAAGTGGCAGCTCTAATTCGGTCTCTTCCAGTAGAAGAACAACCAAAACAAATTATTGTCACAAGAAAAGGCATGTTGGATCCTCTTGAAGTCCATTTACTTGACTTCCCAAATATTGTAATTAAGGGATCTGAGTTGCAATTACCTTTCCAAGCTTGCCTTAAAATTGAAAAGTTTGGTGATCTTATTTTAAAAGCAACTGAACCCCAGATGGTGCTCTTTAATTTGTATGATGATTGGCTTAAAACTATTTCATCATATACTGCTTTTTCAAGATTGATTCTAATTTTGAGAGCATTGCATGTTAATACAGAAAGGACAAAAGTCATTTTAAAACCGGATAAAACCACTATTACCGAACCCCATCATATTTGGCCAACACTTTCTGATGATGAATGGATTAAGGTGAAATATTTTTTCTTGAATTAATATTTAAATTTAACATAATTTATATATTTTAGGTGGAAGTTCAACTGAAGGACTTAATTTTGGCTGATTATGGTAAAAAGAATAACGTCAATGTTGCATCACTTACTCAATCCGAAATTCGTGATATTATTTTGGGAATGGAAATTAGTGCACCATCAGCTCAAAGACAACAAATTGCTGAAATTGAAAAACAAACTAAGGAACAATCACAATTAACTGCAACCACAACAAGAACTGTTAACAAACATGGTGATGAAATTATTACAAGTACTACTAGTAATTACGAAACACAAACCTTTAGTTCTAAAACCGAATGGCGAGTTCGGGCAATATCAGCTACCAATTTACATCTTAGGACGAACCATATTTATGTCAGTTCTGATGATATTAAAGAAACTGGTTATACGTACATTCTTCCCAAGAATGTCCTCAAGAAATTTATTACAATTTCTGATTTAAGAGCTCAGGTAATTAAAATTAATATATTTTTAATCAAAAAATATATTTATTGTTATTTGTAGATTTGTGCTTTCTTGTATGGTGTGAGTCCACCAGACAATCCTCAAGTTAAAGAATTGCGGTGTCTGGTGTTAGCACCTCAGTGGGGTACCCATCAGACAGTGCATGTCCCAACAATACCACCGAGTCATCCATTCTTAAAGGATATGGAACCATTAGGTTGGATTCACACTCAACCTAATGAATTACCACAATTGTCACCACAAGATATTGGAACGCATGCTCGCTTAATGGCTGATAATCCTAATTGGGATGGAGAAAAAACAATTATTATCACTTCATCCTTTACTCCAGGTTCATGCTCGTTAACGGCTTATAAACTAACACCCTCAGGATTTGAATGGGGACGTCAAAATACTGATAAAGGAAATAATCCTAAGGGATATTTACCAAGTCATTATGAAAAAGTACAAATGTTGCTGTCTGATAGATTTTTAGGTTTCTTTATGGTTCCATCACAAGGCAGTTGGAATTATAATTTTATGGGTAAATACTTTGAATTATTTTAATATTTGTAATACTTCATTATATTTTTTTAAGGTGTAAGACATGATCCAAATATGAAGTACGAATTGCAGTTGGCCAATCCTAAAGAATTTTATCATGAAGTGCATAGACCAGCCCATTTCCTTAACTTTTCTTCATTGGAAGACGGTGATGGAGCAGGTGCAGACAGAGAAGATGCATTTGCTTAAATTGTGTTTTGTATGGATTTTTGTATATAAGTTTAATATTAAATATTTTTAATTCAGTAATTAAGTTGTTTTTACAAATAATAAAGTATAAATTTTCCTAGGAACTGTATTATTTTATAAAAATTAGCCTCTAGTAGTCGTATCTTAGTTATATTAGTTTAAATAAAGACTCTGATAATAAATATTTCAAAATTAGTTTTTATGTGTAATGATTTTATGAAACATTTGCCAAAAATAGACCAAATTTTTAGAGGCGCATTTTGGTTAAATATATACTTCATTTAATTCTTTAATTGGAATTTAAGTAATTTCTAAATCTGTTTGATTCAACACCTCGGAAAAATTGTTAAAATATTCTCTTTGCTAATTGACCAAAATATGAAGAGACAAAGTTGGGAATTTAACTTCTTTCTTAGCATGAATTGGGCATTTTTGGATTTCGGTCGCCCTCTGGTGGCAAAAATATGAAATTTAATATTTGGTACTCTCTTTTTAGGTTTTTTAAGCTTTAAATAATAATTATATTTGTGTTTTGTTGACTATGTAGTTATATGGTACAAGAATGCATTTTAAACACAATTTTTCACACTGACAAAAACTTTACAAGACAACTTGTAGAGTTTCAAAATTCTTGATAATAAAGAAATTGAATTCTAAACTTTGACCCTTCATATCTCAGTCAATTGGAATATTTATTTAACTATTTTTCTGAGGATCCCTGAAGGGTCACCAACAATGTACTGGAGAGGGTTACCATGTTAAAAAGAATGATAACCTAGAACATAAGTATCCGGACTCCAGAAAATAAAGGACGTTCCGGTCAGATGGCAACCCTATGGAGAGCTCTTGCGCTATTTTCGTGACACCCTGTATAAAAAGCAAATTTATTTATACATGATTTGGTTTGATTTAATACAATCACCAAAGTTCTAACAAAAACTTTCTTTTATTTATTCGATTTGGAACCAATGTCTGTTTTTCCATAGGTATAGTGTATATTTTAGCCGAAACGTATCTATCGTGTAATAACAGATTTGGGCATATTCGGTTTTAAACAGGTAAAAATGTAAAAAGAAATTTGGTTATAACCTACCCCTACCTTAATTAAAAAGAAATAGGTTAGTGATAGTGAAGCACTGATTAATTTAATTTATGGTTTGGTTCTAAGAAATTATGATTAACAATTACTTCTGAAATATTACATTCTTTTGATATATACTGAAAATTTTTACTGATTATGTACGATTTAAAATTCAGGTAAAAAATTGAATTTTCGTCATAAAAATTTTCCTTTTCATTAAAAACTTGAGTACCAAACTACAACAATGTGTTATCTGAAAACTATTTATAGAAGAAAAATTATATCAATAAAAACGATTATCTAATAAGCAAGGCAGTTAAACATCATTTTACAAAAATTCAGGGTTATCAATAATTTAACCTACTCGGGAAAACCTACAAATAAATCATGAAAAGAATAGTGTGAATTAATATGTTTATTCTATAAATCTTATATAATAATTCAATATTTAGTATTTACAAAATACACACAGTCTGTAGTTATGACGAATCACACACTTACTATTTTATGAAAAATTATCAAATGTAACATCCATCAATAAAATAATCAGAGCTTGTCTCAACACAATTTTTTGCGAAAACTAAATTATTACACAACCTTGCATAATTCCAAACCCTGGAAGCTAAAGATAGTGTGCCAACATAGTTACAGGCAATTGGCAATATTTGGGGGTTATTATTCCCTTTGGATTACTTATAAAAGAAAGTAAAATATATATAAAAAGCAAACTAGAAAAACATAAACGCTTCATTTGGCTATAATTCGAATAAAATTTAAAAAAATCTAAACAATTATTTAACAGATATTTTAAGCTTATATTTTTGTAAATTTATACATAATGCATTAATGTAAGTGCCGTACATTTCTTATTAAATATAGAAGTTTTTTAAATTTGGCTACAATTGCACCGAATTGAAATGTACAACACAAACAAATACTACCGCTTATACCTAGCTTAGTTACTTACTGTACAAACATTGTTAATTAATAACAGTTATTTTTTCTATAAAGTGGTCGCTCAATCATTTGTTTAATCTTAAAAAATAGATTATTTAATTAATACAATAACCTGCTAACTACTACTTGATTTAAAAAAATAGTATAATGTGCGATTAAAATTAAAAGAACTATTAAAAATAGTAACTGTTAATGAATAATTTATATATAAAAAAAATTAAAATATTATTTAATACAATAAGGATATTTATTTTTGATTATGAAAATTTTGAACACATCTTCCCTTAACTAGCTTTACTACTTAGTTAAAATATATATATTTATATGCCTCCTCTGTAAAATATTTAATATAATTAATGATTCTAGAAATTAAAAAATAAAATTTAAAACAAAACATCCAAAGGACATTCGGATTAAAACAGCAAACAGAGACTGGCATGTCCCCGGTTCGTATCTTGTTAATAATGTACATGTATTAAATATAATAATCACATTTATACTTTATCTTCACATATTGTGCTGGTTTATTTTACATCGGGCCAAACTTAGAAGTTTAGCCTAGCCCATCCAGTACCCAAAAAATCAAGAGTATATGCTTTCCAAATTTGGCCCGAGGCTTTCATTAAAATTTGCATTATTCGTTTTAAAGTATGACACATTTTCGTTTTGGCTTCACCGGCATCACTGGACACAACACCGCTCTAATTGCCTCGTCAAACACCGTTTTCAATCCTTTTTGAGTAAGGGCTGAACATTCCAAATATTTCACGGCACTTATCTCCTTCGCCATCGCCAAACCCTAAAGAAATAAGTAGGTTTTGTGAAATATAATTTTCAAAAAGTTAAAAATTAAAACATGAAGTAACAACAATTTTAAAATAAAAAACAATTCAATGATTATCATCTATATAAGAATATGATTTTAAGTATCTACACTTCAGAAATATAAGTTTTTCAAAATTAATTTCTTAAGTTAAAGGGTTAAAAGTAACAATAATAAAAAATATAAAAGATGTAAGTAGATAAATTACCTGAGGGTAAGTAATAGGGGAAAGTTTTTTATCTTTCAGTTTTTCTATAGTTAATCGATCATCACGAAGATCCAACTTTGTTCCTACCAAAATTATTGGAGTATTTGGGCAATGATGCCTAACTTCAGGATACCACTGTAAAAAAATAAAATTTAATGATTCTATAAAAAAAGCTGTTAAAATAATAATACAGCAAATATACCTTTTACAATTTGAACTTTAAAATAATTGTTTTTTAGCAGTTAAAATAAATTACATAATAAAAGATTGTTTATTAATATTTCACTACACGTTTTAAGAAAAACACGATGATTTAAGCGTTTAATCAAATTTACAATTACCTTGGCACGAACGTTCTCAAAAGATGCAGGATTAACTAATGAGAAACATATTAAAAATACGTCAGTCTGAGGATAAGACAGTGGACGTAGACGATCGTAATCTTCCTGCCCAGCTGTATCCCATAGGCCTAGGTTTATCGGCTTGCCATCGACCATAACATTTGCTGAATAATTGTCGAACACTGTTGGAATGTATTCGCCCGGAAAGGCATTCGTTGTGTAACTTATGAGAAGACATGTTTTACCAACAGCACTGAAAAATAAGAAAAATCATATATTAAATTATTATACATTATTACTTTTTTAGATTCTAATCTAAGGCTATTACAGATACTTTTTTTGGTGGTTAGCTTTCTAGCTTAAATTAACCATTAGCAACTGTCAACTCATTATTCAGAAAACTGGGCTGCCATTAGAATAGATAAAGATGGAACAAGTAACCAAAGAATATAATGTATGCCCCGAAGCATGTTCATTTTTTGCTAACGTAAATTGGAAATATGAAACATGTTTCGCAATTAAATTCTTCATTTTTAATTAAAACCTCTACTAATTGCAGATAAATATGTTTTGAGTTTGTTTCCAAGATCATTAATTACGTTAAATTATACCTTAAAATATAATTTTAGCGCATATATTTTGTTAAACAAATATAACCTACATATGAAATGTTAAGAAAATAAAATCTTACATACTACACCATAGAAAAATTTAATAACAACAAAAATCTGCCTATTGGAAAGCAGTATTATCCCAATCTTTTATCACCCTCAAGTTGATCCCACACTCATTTATTTTTTATAATTTTCACCGAATTGTACAAAAAAATGGGTGTATGAAATATGTACTCAGAAAATTATAAAGAAATACTTAGTCAATTATGATTTGGAAAAATCGTGTTAGAAGGATCTTTATAAGGTCTCTCAATAATCTATGAAATATTTATGTTAATCAATAAGAAACTAAAAAATATATTAAAAGAAATTAGGTTTTTAAGGAAACAAAAAACATCTAATCTCGCATATAATGTTGACAGTTCGTAGCTCTTAGTGGCCTGATGTAAACTGTGTGAAAATCATTATTGAAAAACCATTTACAAATTATTGAATTCAATCATTTTCTTTTTCATGATTTGTTGTGGATTATGCATATTGCAAATTATGGTTGGGGTTTCGAAGGGCTTTTTTTTGGTTGTTTAGTGGTTAATCAAAAATTTGACATCAGTTCATTAACTTCTTCGGTTCTTTCTTCCCCGTTCGGTTAATTAAGCTTGAACCAAACGATCTGTGATGTCAAAAGTCATTTGAATACGGTTGGTTTAAATATGATAGAAAAAATCTATGAACCAAAGCCATTTGAAATCGCTTAAAGTTCGCCGAGTAACTTCCTATCACATCTTCTCTCTCTAAATTGGAAGACCCCCATCTTAAGGAAAATTTTTAAAAATACAATGAAGACAAAAAGTGTTTAGATTACAAACTATTTTTAGAAAATCACAAAGTATGTATGACTTTTAAAGTAATACCTCTTATAATAATTTTTTTGTTAACAAAAATAACATTTCTTGTGTCCCTCTTTGAGTTGAGGGTACAGTCCGAGTGGAGCATATGCAATTTTGCAGGTTTACAATATTTTTAGTGATCAGAATGGTATTCACGCATATGCTACAAATCCATTCGAATCGCTTTTGGACCCAAATACTCTTCTCCGGGCTGTCAATTGTCCAAGCGTTGTCAACAAATATATTCCTCATTAATGAAAGTACTGAATTTATTAATAGTTTCTGTATTCTATATTACGATAAATACTTTGTAATTGATAATAAATAAACTAAACACAAAAAGGAAACAACTAACTTCTAAGGTTGTGAATCAAACAAATACAGTGCCCATTGCGCATGCCCGCATATCAAACTCCATCCACGGAGGTGAGGCACCATATGCAACAGTAGGATTCAGCAGGAGTCGTTTTTATGCACGATAAATTCCATTCGGAACGCTTATAAACTTACATATGCAGCATATGTTCTCTGAAATATCTCCATAAGGAAGTATTTCCGGACTAATGTTCATAGGATTTTTTTTTTTCTTTTTTTTATTCAATGAATCACCACCCGAGAAATTTTGCATAGTTTGAATAATAAAAATGGGTAAAAATCTATTCGTATAATTTTGTCAACTCCATATCCATAGTGAGTGAGTATGCTGAAACTTCATCGTATCTCTGTTCTTTCAAGGTCTCAACAATGCAATTCGAGGAGAATAGGACTACTTGTAGAAGAAATATCAAAATTTTGTTTACTTTTAGATTCAAATCAGGTAAATACGAGGATAAATACCTAAATAAGGAAATAATGTGATAGTGAGCAAATTAATTAATAAATATTAATGATTTTAAAACTAAAAAAGGCGATTATTTTAATTATAATTTAAGACTTAAGACGCCTCAATATCAAATACATTTCTTCGATGTAAACAAACTGTTCTTTTCTTTATAATTTTTTTGTTTGCAAATAAATTCCAAAAAACTGAACATACTTTCAAAGCTATTAATGTGAGTATTGTGAGTAATATGATATGATAAAAAAATGTTTCTATTTTTTTGAAAAAATCACAAAAAATTTAAAACAAAAGAATACTTTGCTTTTGTTTTATTTTTCAACTTTCTATGATTTGTACAAAAAAATAGAAAGAAAAAACATCCCTTGTGCTTATCTTTAAATATATTAATAAATTTCAAAATAAATTGTTTAAATAATACATAAATCTAGTCATGTACAGAAACAGAATTAACGAAGAAAAAATATTAATAATGATAATACGGTCTAAAATTTGATACCAATTATTTTGACTCTCTATCGCCTTAATCTTTGACATAGAAATTATTATTAAAAAATGAAAATAAACCGCACTTTAAATATTTTTGCATAAGTTCTCAATTTTGAAAATAAAGAGCTCATTAACCTAAAAAATTTTGATAAAGTTGATAAATGACCAAATGAATCATTTTTATCTTAGAAAATGTATGAGTTATAAATGATGTGGGTGAAAGTTGATGTAGCAATGAATTATTAATTAAAAAGTCTTGGAATTAATCCAAAAAGACAACAAAATGACATTTTCCGTTCCGCCCGAAATAATTGAATGTAATGAGTTGGCTTAGGCTTAAGCAACCCATGTACTCACCCGTCACCGACGACAACACACTTTATGGCTTGCATCCTCTATTTTATACAACAAATACTTTAATTAAACACTTATTTTATTTGGTTTAATGTCCCCTGGGTGTGTGTGATTGTTTGTGTGCAGTGTTTCTGTCGCTATCCTCACTACAAGGCCACGATTCCGCACTTAAATCCTCTGCTTAAATGGACGTACTCGACCACGACAGCAAGAACTTCATTAATAACATGGCAGCAAGAGATTAATTTATTATGACTGTGTTTATCCGCCCCGGTGTTAACTTGTTTTATGTTCGACGGGTGGACGATTTTGCACCTCACCACACACGAAGAATTTCCAAAATAGCAGAACACCACTAACTACTTGTGCTGTGCCCTATTAAAAATAATTTAGGTCATGTCACGTCTATGCTAATTACACACCAGTCAATAGTTAAACTACTATAAATCAGGTGGCGCTACTGCAGATTGACGTTATCTGTGTTTGGTTGCCAAACATTTTTTCGGCAAAATATACAGTGTTGAAAATTTATTATTTAAGTCTCTAGTAAAACCCGTAAAAACAATTATATTCAGATCAAAATTTAGAACATTAAAATATACCTAAGTTATTAGATACCGTTAATAAAACATTAGTAAAATTAATATTTCGACGTATTGCATGTGGTAATTTAAATGGTCATGTATTCATGCATACTGTATGTCCAAATAGTCATTACTTCGTAAATACTGTATGTGCAAATAGCCATTTATTCGTACATACTGTATGTGCAAATAGCCAATTATTCGTACATACTGTATATGCAAATAGCCAATTATTCGTACATACTGTATGTGCAAATAGCCTCATCCTAACTTTTATAATGCTTGTAATCAAATAATTCTAGGTTCATACGTTTACCACCGGAGGGCGAGCAGAATTTTAAAATTCACAATAATTTAATTTTTCAATTATTATTTATCTTTAAAAAATCAGTAGTTTTACAAATAGGCGACTAAAGTTAGTTAAGTTTAACCAACTAATTTTTAAGTTAAAAACTAAAGAGATTTATTTATAAATTTGAACCACTTCTACAGCAAATACAGGGTGTCCCACTTATATCCAGCAAAAAATTTTTTTAGATAGTAAATGTCATTCTGAGCAAAAAATTTTCCTATGGACTATTATATTTTTTCGACTCCTTAAAAAAGTTACAGTATAAATTTCATTTCATTTTATTTAAATCAAGTATGCTTTTGACTTTATATTTATTTATTTATTTATTTATACAATAAACGGGCAAGCCCAATTACATTAAACATAAGAATAATACACAAAGGTTATTAATAAAATTTACACTTGATAGAATATATATGAAAAGACAAAGAACAATTAAAAATACACAACTTCGTAAAAGTACATAAAATATTGCAAACTAATCATGGACAACATGAATGTTACGTAAATACAATTTCAAAGAATATGCGGAGATATTGAACAAATCAACATTAATTTTGTTAGCATTGGATGTTAATCTGGCTAAGGGGGAGTGCATTCCATAGTTGGTACGATGGATATTAGTGTGTACAAGATGTATATATCTTTAAGCCAGATGCTAAATTTTACCGTTGATACGGAGGGAAATTTAACTTGTCCTTCAATTATTTTAAATACATTTAATGTTCGAAAAAACCAATTTGGCTTGATTTGGCCACGAAAAAATCCAAATAATAATTGATTTAAATAAAAAAATATAATAAGAATATTATACAGGGTGTTCCACAAAAATCATGAAAATTTATCAGTTTTAAAATTGCTGTAACTTTTTAAGGAGTCGAAAAATATAGTTCATAGGAAAATTTTTGTTCAAAATGACATGTATTATCTAAAAAAAAATTCTTGCTGGAAAAAAAGTGGGACACTCTGTATAAAAACAAATCACTGAATATGATTTCGTAATTAAGGAAGGTAAATTAAACCCGAAAGTCATTTATATCATCTGCCATAAAATAGATGTTTTATTTAGGATGTAAAAGTACGAAATCTAAAACTATTGAAAATATCGTATTGGTACAAATTTTGGGTAGTTATAAGTGGCTCTACATTCATTAGTGATTGTAAAAGAATCTTGAGCCGTTTTAAGTACAAAGTAAATACATGTATATTCTGTACAAACTTCTAAAAGAGATAAAATAAACAAGGGATGGAGAGAAACAGATAAGATTGAAAGTGTCAATAATCAATAACATATACCATATAAGGCTATCGTCAAGTTGCGCTTATTTAAAGAATCTAGGAGCATTTTAACCTTATAAAGTGTTTTATACGATTAGATTTTAAAGATACTTAGATAAATAAATCAATGAATTTTTCCGTATCATTCCGACAGAACTTGCCCATAGCCCCATATAATATGGAATTGCTTGCTTATACAGATAAATTTTATTAGATATAATTAGGGAATTTTATATTCTCCCAGATACAACAGTATTAAAAAGTGTTAAAATTCTCTTCAAGTACATTTAATGTAATAATCTCATTAACAAACAGAAACAATATTTTATAAATTAATTTTTTTTTTACAAATTAATCTTTAATAATATAATCACAATGGCTTTGGGTTAATTATTCTAAAAACTGAGGTTTACATTGTTTATATATTTGAGATATAGCGCTGACTTTAATAAAAATGTTTGCATTGTTTATAAAGAATAGAAATGTTACAGGACCCGTAAGAGCACGTCAGAAAATTTTTTATAAAAAGTACAGACTTTATCAGCGCTTACAAAAATACAAAAGTATTGTATAAAACATTTTTAATCCAAATATAGTAAAAACTTAACATGTTTTAAACATTTACTAAACTAAAATTCACTACTTTTGAAGTAATTTACTAATCACATAAAAAGCGGCCTACTTCTTGAATCATATGTAAATTTTCGTGTATGTAAGCTTTACTTTCCCACAAAATCTTGACTAGTTTTTCATCTGATTTTTCGTCCATAACTATGTCTTCAGACATTTGTGGCGAAAAACGGAAATATGGTACTCCAATTGTGGAACACCAAGCTCTAGCGCGATCTACAACTCTACCATCACTTGCAGTAGCCTAAAATATAAATCAAATAAACAAAATGTAGTAAGAGCATAATTGGCTAATTAAATAAATACGTTTAGGTCATAAAAATTACTTTACTTGACAATTTAAGCGGTTTCATGAAAAAAGCGCACACGGAAAATGCCTACAGGAAAAAGCACACAAGAAAAAAAGCACACACGGAAATAAACTCACATCGAAATAAACGTACACAGAAAAAAACGCACACTGAAAAAAGCGCAAATGGAATAATTGGAATATTTATTTTATAAAAGTTATGCCCGTATACGTAAATATTAAAATTAATTGCGCCCTAAGCAATAAACAACAACTTACTGATTTATTTGAATTTTTTTAAATATTTTTGGTAATCAAACCTAACCTAATTCGAATCTAAATCACATATAGACTCAAAGGGTGGCTGCACAATGTGCAGTTGCGTATCAGTTCATCTTTCATAAGATTTGTTGTAAGAAATATGATCTTGTAATACAAACTTCCAATATAAACGCCGATTCAGATTTCGTTTTTAATCGGGGTAAGAATAGGGCATAATTACGGAGTTATCTGATTAAGAAACACCAAGTTAAACCAGTTGTCAAAATATAAGTCGCAATCGGTGTTCTTTTTGTATGTATCCTTAAGAGGATAGTCGGCAAAATGTTTGAAATGCGTACTCCTCGCTAGTAAAAATTGATTTTTTGGTGTTTGTAATAAAAAATTTAACAAAAACGCTCTTGTTTTGCCTTGAAATTGAATTTATTTATCATATAGAATTTTTTTTTGATGTATAAATGGAGTAATTTTGAAAAAATGATAAAAACGCATTTTTTATCATTTTTTCAAAATTCATTCACCTGCTTGTGGTCTTATACGGAACTTAGTAGGCTTAAGTTGTGGATATTGAAAATACCTTGAAATTTTAAACTTACTTGATCAACGAGTAAACTTCCAAGTGAAGATATTCCAATTACTAATTTTGCACTATCCCAAATACTTTCGGGACGATAAACATCAACTTTTAGCTCAGTAACTGGCACCAAGCCAGTACCTAAACTAACGACAACAGATAAATCAATAAGTTCATTAAGTTTCCCTACAGCTTTTAATGCAAGATTAAGTTCATGAATTTCAGTTAAAGCATCTAAAGTTGGATTATTTGCAATTAAACCGCCATCTAAATATTTACCAAAAGCCCTATAAAAAGAAATGGAATTATTATTATGTATCAATTACTAGCAACTAGCAATAATATATGAAGTGTTTCAAAACTAATAACTTTTTTAAATGGTTTAATACTCAATAAATTAGTTATTTGCCAAAATAAATTGTGCAATGTGGCTGGATTCAAATACCTGTAGTGTTACAGCATTTAGTGCCGCCATGTAAACCAGCCAGTACAAGAAATATTTTGGCAAATGTCTTAAGGTGACCACATATAAATCTAGCCTTAAAGTAGAGCCTTAAAGCAAAGCATTAAAGTAGAGCAGTCATGAAAAATCATGCCAGAGTAAAGTCATGAAGAAGCAAGATTCATAAAGCAAGCCTGTTTGCTTTTTGGATCGGTGCTCTACTGTGGGGCCGTCTCTGATTGGTCAAGCAACAGCACGTGCTGGAAATAACTGCGAAAAAGAATTTTTTGCATAGAGAGCTGTAATTTTGTAGGTGGGTAGATGATTAAATTCCAAGACGAAAGTGTTGATGCTACTTTCTGATCGGACCACACCGAAAGAAGATATTCGCCCCAAAGCTTATTTCGGTTTCACCCTCTAAATATCCAAAAGTTACCCCGAATCACATCAAATTTTAGTATGTTTTAGAGAATAAAATTCTAAAGATCGTGGTTTTAACCCGCCTGGACCTAATTTGTTAAGGGGGCAGAGGTACAACCCCTTTTGTATTTTTATTCGAAATTCGGACGTTTTTTTGCGCGGAGACATGAAACGGGTGGTTTTTTTCGTCCGATTGTAAAAATTCAAGGGGAATAGTAAAGGGAAATGTTTATTCTAAAAACTATATAAATTATAAATTTTTCGAAGTTTGATAACAATTTGAAAAAAGATGCCGAAAATTGTCGATTTTTTTCCGACGGTCGGCCGCGTCACTTTGAAAAGCCACGAAATTTGTATTCTTCACGAAAAGGTGTTTTTTCATTCGATTTTAAAAATTCTAGTTCCGTCATGAAGGGGGATGTTTATTCTAAGAGGCGTATGAGTTTTAAATTTTTCAAATCACGCTAACGCTCTGAAAAATCATTCTTAAAAACGGTCAATTTTATTACTTCATACATGCTCAGCATGTGTACGTTGTCTCACTAGTATGCTTTTTCATGACTGCTCTACTTTAATGCTTTACTTTATGCATGATGGGTATGTGGGCACCCTTATTATACTGAGTTCTGCATGATTTTACGAAAGTATTAAATTATTTGAAAGCTAATGTATAAAATATTTAATTTTTAAATTACCTGAAATATGTGGGTGCAGCTCCAGTAGCTCGTCCAACATGCCATAACAGCTGCTGCTCATGCTCCAGTGATGGTTCTTTATTTCCCAGAATTTCAATCGGTGATGTATAATTTCGGAATAAATGGAGTTCTACAGGTTTTCGATCTGCTAGAACTCCTGTGATTAATAATTTCGGATGCTTGATGTCTCCCATCACAGTATGCGTTCCAAATATTTCTTTTAGAACCCCCTCTAATGGGTCACTAGGGTATGGTCGTATACCAACAAATGTTATTTCCTTCATTCTAAAGTACAGAGATAAACATTCTCTTAAAGTTTTGCCTGTAAATTAAAAAAAATAAATTTTAGAATTATATGGAATCCATAATAAGCGATAAGCAAATTTCCTTTTTCCTCATGGATCAATTTATAATCAAGAAAACACCACAATATCAATATTAAAGAGCCCAAATGTGAACGAAATTTTGGTAAATCATTTACATGTTTACAATTTTCCTAGTTTTAAATCCTGTTAAGTTTCTTGGATGTTTTTATTGCGTTTTGTAAAACTTTTTTATGTGCTCAAAATAATAATACCTGTAGCAATTCCAAGAGCTAAGATTCCACCAGTACTGGTTCCAGCAATCCAATCAAAGCAATTATTTATTGGTTTATCTATAATCTTCTCCATTTCCAATAACATTTGAATTAAAACTAAACCTCTAATTCCACCTCCATCCAAACAAAGCAACCTCCCTCTATTCTTACACTTTTTATGTGCTGCTGCATCTTTCCCAGCCATAGATAGCATTTGATTTAACACATCCCTATTGGTAGGTCCATTCACTAGTGGTGGCGGTATTCCATCATAAGTTCCATCAAATTTACAACAAGCAGTGCAATCTAACATATCAGATTGACATCGTGAAGCCCCAACAGCATGCAATATATACAAAACTTTACCATCCTTATCATTTTTAACCATATGCCTGGCTGTTTCACCTTTATTATTTAAAATATCCAAATTGGCCCCGAATACAATTAAAGCTTGTATAATGGGTACATTTCCTTCTTTAACAGAGAGATGAATTGGCCTGTTTCCATCATCATCACCTGTAATATAAACTATCTTTAGTAATTTAAATTAATTATCTTATAAAATTACCTAAATCAGGATCAGCATGATGACTCAATAAAGCTATAAGACAATCCAAACGATTTCTTAAAACCATCATGTGTAAAGCTGTGCGGTTATCAAAATTACGAGCATTAATATCACATTGAACATTTAATAAAGCCTCAATTACAGGACGTGATGATGCCCAATGAAGAGGAGTTCCTCCAAATTTCATATCTTGATGTGATAAAACATTAGGATTATCTTGCAAAAAATCAGCAACAAAACCAGGAGACATGTGTGATGATTTAATGGGATTCTGACGAGTTGCTGTCAAATTAACATCAGCTCCACCCAACAATAAAGCTTTAACACAATCAGGTTTATCAGTCAAGCAAGCAATATGTAATGGTGTATGGCCAATTTCATTACGTGCATTTAGGCCATTAACTGCATTTCCTTTTGATATGAGAGCCTACAATAATAATTCTAAATAGCACAAAAAACAAATCATTTTAAATTTATCTTACCGTTATAATATCCTTATTGGTACCTGCTGCATAGTGATATACAGAATTACCCTGATTATCAAGATGTTCTAAGGAACATTTAGCATTTAACACAGCCTTAACAATTTGAACAGAGCCTGTTGAAATTGCTACATGCAAAGCAGACATTCCAGTTACAAAATCAGTCGAGTTTAATTGTTCTTTAATTTCTGGGTGCACAAAAGCTTCATGGAGCTCAAAATGTGCGGCTAAATGGGCCAAACTCCAACTAGGGCGCTCAGTTAAAATATCACATACTTTTTGTAAGCCATTTACATTTGCTATCTAAAAACAAGTAAGTATTTTTAGGGCTTTCCTACTTCGTGTTTGGTACATGTTGATATAAATTAGGGGATTAATTTTTATGACTTCGTTCTATTGGTTGTATGTGGTATTTAATATAATTTTTATTTTACAAAAAACTCATCATTTTGTAAATTTACAAATATACAATATCAAAATACACTGACCGCCATAAAAAAACCGGCTGTTCCAAAATACTTTAAAGGTTCTGTTATTATGTGGGCAGTTAATTCAGCTGAGGCACATACCGATCACATATTTGTAGAAAATGGTTCTTTGCACACTGTACATAATATACAAAAAAATATTCTTTAAAAAGCTGTTATTCCATTTTTTCATGTCATATTACTAGAGATTGTTTTAAAAAACAAACTTGAAGATTGATGTTAAATATTTGGATCGTTAATTATACTAATAAAAAACAAGAATTCCTAGTATTCAACTTTATTATAACTTTACACGACTAGTTTCGGGCTAACCCATCATCATAATAAATATACAGATGTTGGTATCACGATGGATTTATTGAGGGTAGCTCTTAGCCAACATTTTTTCCAGTTTAATGAAAAACTTTATGAACAAAGGGAGGGTCTGGCTATGGGTTCCCCTCTGAGTCCATTGATGGAAGAAATATTTATGTCAGGCTTAGAAAAGAAGTTTTTTGAGTCAGAATTAATGTGTGTGAAAGGAATTGATTTTTACAAGAGATTTGTTGATGATATTGAAAATTGCTGTTTTTCATCTATATCCTCGCCGCTTTTAGAGGATTGACTAGCTTCACTTAACTCGAGAATATTTAAAACTGATTCTTCCATTTTAAATTTACTTTTACGAATTAATTTATAATTTATTTTATAAAGCGGAGGCTTACAGGGTGTCCCAGACCACCCTTACTAGCTCTTTATTTTGAGAACCCATCGTCGTACATTGATGATAAAAAAAAGTTACCACCAAAGTGAATCTAAAGAATCTTTTGATGTAATTCTGTATTTCCAAACCATGCCGGAAAGATCCCAAACCAGAAATAACTTTGATATTTTAAAAGGCAACATATTTGGAGGTGGAGTGAGGTATTTTGTATTGTTGAAAATGTAAAAACATTATCATCATCCTCAATGGGCGAGGGTAGAGTAAACAATGACTTTTTAAATGAAAACTTGCATTTTTCCTTTGTTTGTTAAAAATAATCAACTTTTTTTAGATTATGTACTTCCCTTTAAGTAATAATCTAAAAATTAAAAAAGAGGTGATTACTTTTAACTAAAGTGAAAAATGCAGAGAAAAGTTTCCATTAAAATTTTCCATAATTTCATAAAAATTCAATAAAAATTTATGAAATAAACCATATTTTTAAATATAAAGAATTATGAATTCACTGGAAAGTTACTCAAATTAACTTAAAACATGAAAATTACTGAAAGTTTCATGAAACTTCACTTAAAATCAGTGAAAAACAACAAATTTTAGGCAGTGTCGTATTCTAGTTACCATTTGGCTTTGATTCTTGCCGATTTTTACCTAATGGTATGCGTGTTATTTATTTATAAATACTATTTTTGTTTTTGAAAATATCGTTTGAAACTTTTTTAGTCGCATTATTAGTATGTATAGGTATTTATATTGAGTTTAAAGTTATTAGTAGAAACAACTACTTTATCTTAACTTTTTTAAATAACTTTGAGGGGAATATTAAAAGGGTACCAAACATTTTTAATATTTACCTCTTTGGCAATGTCTGTAAACAATGGAATTTTGTCTTTAAAAAGTATGAATTTAGTTTCAGCCTCTTCTTTTTCTTCAGCCCGAAATAAACTAAAAAAAAATATATTTAAATAGGAGTTTAAAAATTCACTTGATAATCGTCCAATAATTACTTTATTTCTACATTAATATACCTGTATGCATGATGTATGCTTTCTGCATAAGGCTTGTTTAATATAATTTCATAACGAGACTTATCCTTTTTATTTCCACTTCCACTGTTTAGAGGAGCATATAAGATTAATCCTTCTTCTCGATACAAAATCTCCCTTGATGAGAAACTGTCAGTAGTAACTTCCAAAACTTTATTCGGTTGAGCTTCGGGATTTAAAAAGTTGCGCAACACTAAAATTATAATACAAAAATTTTACATTTAACGTAAGATAATTTCCTAGAAGTAAATTTAATATTTTTACCTGAATGTAATCCTGCAACAAACATTTTTGAGAAAATTCTAGTTGATGAATTTTATTAGAGAAAATTATTTTTTTTATTAATTTATCTGGTTTTAACTATATTACTAGCTTAGTACATATTAATATCATTAGTGTTACTTATAATTACAAATATCACATAAATGATTTCACAAAATAAAAAGTTCATTGGGTCCATCACCCATAACCAATCAATTTGTATCATAGAAAAACGACCTATAGAGCAGAGAGCAGAATATTTTCAAATTCAAAAAATGCACAAAAAACCGATGTGAAGTTGTCACCTAAAAGTTATCACCTATTTCCGATGATACCCGATCGTATCGCGGCATTGCCAATTGTACTATCCTGAAAGACCTAACATAAAAATAAATATTACGTACTTTTTGATGTTTTTTATTAACTAAACTAAAAGAAGTATGCCCTTTCCAACGGTA
Source organism: Stenus bimaculatus (assembly GCA_963971135.1). Taxonomy (NCBI): domain Eukaryota; kingdom Metazoa; phylum Arthropoda; class Insecta; order Coleoptera; family Staphylinidae; genus Stenus; species Stenus bimaculatus. The sequence goes on from OZ020180.1 coordinate 31,372,549, forward strand.
CCAATTTTAGGGCCCTAACGAGGCTCATAACATCTCCATCAAGCCATCACTCATTTCAAATTCGCGAGGTTGTAGAACAAAACAGCACGAATTTTTTTTGTTTTTTTGGTCACCTGTCACCTTGACTAAAAGAAGTATGCTCTTTCCAACGGTACTAATCTTAAGGTGCGGACGGGGTTAATAACAGCCCCAGAAAGCCATCACCCATTTAAGACGTCCCAGAATTTTTTAAATTTTCAACTTCGCGATGCCGCACCAAAAAAGAGCACGAATTTTTTAATGTATTTTTCGTCAACTAGACTAAAAAAAGTATGCCCTTTCCAAGGTACATACTAATCTTAAGGTGCGGGCGGGGCTAATAACAGCTCCAGAAAGCCATCACCCATTTTAGACGCCCCAGTATTTTTTAAATTACCGTTGGAAACTTCTTTGGTTAATAAAAAACAACATCAAAAAGTACGTGATATTTATTTTTATGTTAGGTCCAGAGTTAGGTCTTTCAGGATAGTACGTTTGGCAACGCCGCTATACGATCGGGTATCTTTGGAAATAGGTGATAACTTCACATCGGTGCAGAAAAATGACAGGTCAGACGGAAGTATCATTATTTTGTGCTTAAACTAATTAATGAGCTACTGTAAAATTAAAATAATCATTATTAAATTATATTTTTTTCAGAAAAAATGATTTATTGAGTTTACAGTAAAAATTATTTTCTCGCTTTAGAGTATTCTGTGATTTTACGATTTCTCGAGTTTTGTGTTTCTGTGATTTTTCGGCCATTTTGAATTCGGTGCATTGTGTTTTTTCATTTTTGCAAGAAAACTTATTTTTTAATAAATAAGTTATTTGTTGTTTTCCATAATGTACGACGAATATGATGTAAGTATATTTAAAAAATCATTCTTTTATTAAATGAAATCATAAGAACTACAAATTAAAGATTAATGTATTTAACCTCAAAAATCACTGAAAACCTCCATCACCTTCATTTTAACATATTTCAGCTCGTAATATTAGATAATTAATACATAAACTCACTAAAACTGTCATTCTTAATTAACTAATTGTTTTCATCCACCAGAATTATGACTACAATTACGATTCGGAATATGGTGGTCACACAGGCGATCCATTGCTCGATAGTGAGTACTCCAGACAAGCAACTAGGATGCCTGAATTGGTTAAGAAATTTTTGAAATACTTTCGTAATGCAGTAAATGAGGGTCTAGTTTTTGAATTACAAACTCTCTACGAAAACACTTGGCCTAAGATTACAGAGGATTTGTTTGAAAAAAGGCCTTGGCCTGAAGAGGGAGAAGTGGCTGAAATTGTTGATAAAGATCCAGTAAGTATTTACTTTAATTATTACCTTCAGAGCCTTTTCCTGTTACTATTGTTACACCTTCTATAATTCGTTCTTTTACTTGATTTTTGTATTTTTCCATTTTTGAACTATATTCTTCTGCAAGCTTCATTTATGTTGGAAAATTGTTATTGATTTATTGATTGATTTTATGAGCTACTAAAGGGAATAGTTTTCAAGGTCAATTACTGATAAAATAATTAAAGATGTCATTAATTTTTAAGTGCCTTTATCAATATCTATTTGCAGCCGAGCTGTATATTGCATGAGCAATTATCCATTTGCAACTTTAATTATAGGTCGCTGTATAATAAATAATAATATCCTTGAATTATTAAAATAAATTTGCCATCTATTGGGAATTTTATCTACCTTTAGAGGGCGCTGTTTTGACGGAAACAGCTGATCGAAAGGAGTAAAAAAAAATCCTATTTTATTTATATTATAAACAAAAGCCCATTATTTACTTATTTTAGCTCATAAAACATATTAAACAGGTAATATTCACCTTTTGTCAGCGCAAGTATATAAGTTAAACGTAATTTTATTTTTTACTTTTACTCCTTTTACGTAGTTCATAAAATACCACCAGAGGGCGTCTAGAATCTATTCCAAGCTGATGTAGGTGTTTGTTCACCTGGCAATTTCCGGTCCATAGGTGGGATTTTGTTTCTATCTTGATATTTATCAAGCTTGGTAAAACTCAAGAGGGGAGATATTCTCGAATCACACGACACATCATCGTATACGACATGACAAGGACAGACTTTTATTTTTGCATTTGAATGACAAGGATAGAATGATTGTCACATCGTGTCGTGTGATACGAGAATAACCCCCTATTGAGTCTTATCAAGCTTGATAAATATCAAGATAGAAACAAAATCCCACCTCATATTCCTATGATCTTTCTGAGTTTATCCCTTGTTAGCTTTAGGCAGTAGTTCGCTGTTTTCAGGTTAGGTGCTCGTATGAGCATCTTACTCTGTATGTCATGCTCTTTTATCAAGGCATTGATAGTGGACTTCGCCAGAGGCATTGAAGGCTGTGGCTCAACTAATTGCTGGAAGGCAGTGCTTCGAGCTTCTTATTCCCTTGGTTTCCTGAATGTTCTTTAATCCAGGTGATTTCTACCGAGTTGTTTATCGCTAGGGTCTCCAGCATTTTTTGGCATACTGTTATTAGCCAGGAGGTGACTTCTATCTGTCCACAAGCAAATCACTTTATTGTGTAGTTCTTTCTCTGCTGCTTCACTGGCCCCGGGCAGTATTTATAATTCTGTTTGAAGAACTGTGATATGGTCACTGAGGGGGATACTATCTTGTAGACCTTTTTGTCTGGTTGTTGGCCACCAAACAAGTGCTCTGTAGCATAGCATTGGCCTGATGACTGCCATGTAGAGCCATTGATCTTCGGGGATAGCTCCAGGATCGGCCCACGACACGATGCATTAATTTTTACATTGGGCAATGATTTGACTTTCATAATATTAAAATAATAATGCATATTATATAAAAAAATGGTTCTCAGTAAAAATACACAAGAAGTTAATTGAAAATCATACAGCTGAGTAAAAAATTCATATTTTGGTTAAACAAGCTTAAATTTGCTAGAACCAAACGATCGAATGCGGTTGGTCCAATATGACAGACTAATCTAAGAGGCAAAGGCGAAGTAAAGCCATTGGAAATCGCTTATAAATAAATAAGTAAGCTTTGTGATGACATATTATCTCTTGTTATTACTTACGGCGTTCAGTCTTAACGGCTTTCACTTTTATGTCGAACTTTTTGTTTAACTAAACACAAAATACTTCTCTCAATGTAACTAGGACACGTTTTTTCATGAATAAGATTGCGTTAACCACTTCTACATCTACGTATATTAAGATGCCTACTCAATTTCGATGAGCCTTCAGCAGTCCTTGTTTATCATGTTGGTCCAAATTAGGCAACAGTTTAATTTAGGCAACCCTCCTCTACTCTGCCCAACTGATATCAGGGACTGTTGACATTGCGTGTTCAACCTAGAAAATTTAGTGAAATATTAAAACTACTAAAATAACTTACAATGACCAATATCATCGTTAAAACCCAAAAATTGAGTAACTCCAGTTTTATATAAGACAACTTTTTGTAGCTTGTAATAACTACACCAACAGAATATTATGTACTTCCTAGGAGAACCTAAATATTTATTTCACACAAAACATTTATTTGTTTAAATTGCTTCAAATTTTATTCTTTAGATCTCCTGCCAAATTAGCAAAAATGGAATTACACACTTTTTGGGTTTTAATGACGATATTACTTTGCATTGTGAACAATGCCTGTTTATTTTTCACAATAACCATATTTACCACTTGGTCCGTAACATACATAGAATCCCCGAAGTCAACTTAAAAATGCCTTAATTTAATGTCGAGAATCCATTTGAAAATTACATACAATTGTTATAAAATAAAGGAAAACTCATTAGTGTGTTGTATTTAAATAAATAATTTGGATAATTAGAAGTTAATTTAAACAAATAATAAAATTTTTCCACGACTATTGAATTAACGATTCATTAAGTTTGATTTTTTTATAAGTAATTAAATTCATTACTAAATTTTTGACATATTCAACATGCTCGGGTCAATCACAAGACCATTGGGTAATGAGCAATGGATTATGGGTAATTTCATTAATGACTGGGTAATCTATTGGGTAATGAGCAATGAAAGCGAGAGAAATAAATTTTTTTAGTCTAATTTGGAAAACAATAGTATGTTCCGAGTGAGCATTTAATTAAGAAAATAATAAAACAAAAGGAAATTTTTATTATTAAATTCTTTGTTACCACAAAACTCAATTTACAGGGTATCTCACTAAAAACTTCAAGTGCTGATGTTTTCAAGATAAATATAATTTTGGTTCCTGCTAATATAAAGTGGAGGAACTTTAATGAAGTCAAAAACTTTTTAAGTATAATTTGGAGGATCTCCATCCTGCTGAAACATTAACAAATTTTCCTATAGCATATATGTAATCATTTTCTAGTATAATTATTACTTTTTATTTTTTAGGTATTTATGATCCTTTACAAAGAATTGTACTATCGTCACATTTATGCTCGCATTCAAGGAGGTCCATCCCTTCAACAAAGATTCCATTCTTTTTATAATTACTGCGATTTGTTTAACTGCATTTTAAATGCGGAAAAACCGGTGTTGCTTGAGTTACCGGATTTATGGCTGTGGGAATTGGTTGATGAATTTGTGTATCAATTCCAATCGTTTGCCCAGTTCAGAGCAAGATTACAAAAGAAGTCACTTGAAGAATTGGAATCTTTAAATTCTAATAATAAAGTATGGAACGTACTTTGCGTTTTAAATGTGCTACACTCTTTAGTAGATAAGAGTAATATAAAACAGCAATTGGAAGTTTATGCTAGCGGTGGAGATCCAGATTCTGTAGCTGGAGAATTTGGAAAACATTCCCTTTATAAAATGTTGGGATATTTTTCACTAGTTGGATTGTTGAGGCTACATTCTTTATTGGGCGATTATTATCAGGCCATTAAGGTAACTATGCATAATATTAAAGTTTAAATTATTACATTATTATATTTGCAGGTATTGGAAAATATCGAGGTTCATAAAAAATCTCAGTATGCACATGTGCCAGCATGTCAAATCTCCACTTCGTATTATGTTGGTTTTGCTTACATGATGATGCGAAGATATTCTGATGCTATTCGAACCTTTTCTTCAATTTTATTATACATCCAGAGAACTAAGCAATTGTTTGCTACAAAAAGTTATCAGCATGATCAAATCAATAAGCAAACCGATCAGATGTATCACCTTTTAGCAATTTGCTTAGTATTACATCCCCAATGTGTTGATGAAAGCATCCAACAGACATTGAGAGAAAAAAGCTACCACGAAAAAATGTATAAAATGCAGTATGGTGATATGCAGGAGTTTGAAAATTGTTTCCTCTTTGCTTGTCCCAAATTTTTATTACCATATCCTCCACCTGTTGATTCAATGCCAGAGGATTACAGTAAAGATGCTATTAAGTTGCAAACTCAAGTTTTTATGGAAGAGGTTGCTCAACAAAAGAATTTGCCAACTATTAGGAGTTATCTTAAACTTTATACTACTCTTCCCCTTATTAAATTGGCCACTTTTATGTCACAAACCCAGCGTAATCAAGATAGAGAAATTGAAAAGGAGATGCAAGCATTGATTATTCATTTATTGTGTTTCAAACATAAGATGAAGAATGTAGTTTGGTCTAAAGGTCCTTCAGGTTTAGATGGTAAATTCCAAAGTGGATCAGAGGTAAGCTAATTAAAATTATTATATAATATTAAAACTATTAGGAATCATTTTTGGTCAAATTTTCATTAGAAATTGATGTTAGATTAATTTGTTTACTGCATTGTTTATCAGAAGTGTAATAGTGTTACTTATTTTGGGACTGATGATGACCTCAAACAAAGGTCGAAACGTTTCCATGTATTAAATTAACAGAATAAAGGAATTTTCTCGAATTAGGACCAAAAAGTTGTTTTAGTTAAGTAAATTTTACTATCTAAAAAAATTTTGATGGAAAAAAAGAGAGACACCCTGTATAGTTTTTGAGATACATATATCCTCATCTTCTAAAATTTTTTTTTTATTTCAGCTGGACTTTTACATCGATAATGATATGATTCATATAGCAGACACAAAAGTTGCTCATAGGTATGGAGACTTTTTCATAAGGAAAATATTCAAGTTCGAAGATTTAAACAAGAAGCTTCATCAGCTAAGACTTTAAATTTGTATAAAACTAAAATTTTGCAATAAAACGTAAAGGGCAAAATTTAATACAAAGTATTTTATTACCTAAACATTAAACCGTTACTAATAATTTCTATTATTTAATAAAGCTTTCATCATTTTTTAGTAGGTGTAAAAATAACAAAAAAAATTTTTCTAAATATATTATAAACTATTTGTTGTAAAAGGTACTAAATCATCAAATGTTTCCATCAGCATCATATCCATATAAAACTCCTTCATTATAAGCTCTCAATATATCTCCTGAATTTCTTTTAATTCGTCTACCTATAGGCTCTAAATCTGCATAACATCTATCAAAAACTCTATCCACTGCCTCTTTAGCCTCTTCAGCGCTTACATCTCTGGCATGCAAAACAGACATAACTGCTTTATCTTTAACACAATTTTTATGCGTTTCTTTAATATCAAATATCGAAGCATGACCTTGTATCCAAGCTGCAAGAAAACTGCAGTGTGTTAAATTGGCTGCCCTGATTTCAGTGCACGCTAAATGGTCAACATTTTTAAAATCCAATTTGTTCCTACAGTAGTCAAACATGTGGATCATTTCATGAGTGAGGACACCAGTAATTATATTTTTATTACTAGCAATGTTGTGGCAAACTACAATTTGGTTTAGCACGGGGTCGTATCCTCCACTTACGGTAGGACTGCATTCTTCACATGCGAGATGTCTTCTTATATCAACGGCACAACCAGAACTTTTTAAAGCGCCGAACATTAATTTAAGAATCGGTGAAAGTTGTATGCATTTAAAGACATTTCGTTCACAGCGTATTCTATCTATGTTTTCACGCCCCTTTCCTTCTTTAAGGTTGGCAAGTACACTTTTATTTTTCTCTTTTCTTCTTTCTGGGTATAAATCGTATCCCCATTCAGGACCTTTAATTATAATTAAATTTTACAACGTGTAAAATATATAAATATCTACTTACCTGAATCATTTTTGAAAGCCGTTTTTCTTTCCTCATCACTTTCAAAAGATTCTGTTTTCTCTGCTTCAGCACTCATTTTATTAACTAGATTTTATTTAAATAAATAATCCGCAATATTACGAAAGAAGTTGAGGTTAGAATTAAAAATTTCAAAAATAAAGTAAGGTTGGTAACACTTTATTTGGTGTGAACTTAGGCAACTTAATTTCCACTTCAGAAATACGGTGCTTTTCTCCTTATAAGCGTCACCTCTCATATAGACTTTTTTTATTATAGCGTTTTCGGCTTAAGTGCACTTGGTGCGAACTTGCATTGCCCCAGTTTATCATCCAGGGCACCTCTAGTGCAACTCCACCAAACCAGTGCACGTTATAAGCCGAACACCTTTTAGTGAACCGGTGCTGAATTTATCATAACTTAACAAGTCACTAAAGTCTCAAAAAAAGAATTCATGAATATGGACGACCCAAGGAATATTACTCAACAAACTCAAGAACTATATATCCATGAAACTTTTAATTTTTGGGACTTTTTTTAAAATTTTCCCAGCTTAAATGAAAAATTTATCGTCATCCGAAGAAGAGATGATAAAATATTTGGGAACATCTCCATTTTTGTAATTTTTTTTATTTTTTGAGCTTTGTTATTATCGTTATTATCTTGGAATAAGTCCGCCATATTTGCACTAAAACCAGCACGAGCTCTTGGAGCCGGTGCGAGAAAAGCTGCACTCAGTGCACAACTGGTGCACTTTTCGCTCTAAGTCGAACACTCGGCACCGAGAAAATGCGAGTTGAAATTATAAGCCGAACACCCGAAATGCACTCAGTGCAACGCAGTGCAGGCCAGTGCAAGTAAGCCGAAAACGCTATTAGTTGAGTAACAAATACTTAGCAAAAATCTTGTTTATTTTTTGTAAATTTAATGCTTTTTGTTAATGAATTTTTAATTTTTTGGAAGTTAAAGGGCATTATAATAACGTCTGTTAAAATGCATGATTTTTATTTCTTATGAATGTATTTAAATATTCCTTATCACAGGTATTTGTTAAAAAGGTTTTACCCTTTAAAGTTGGTTGATAATAATCTAATAAACTTTTTTTTTTAAATACTGCGGCTTTAACACACAGCATTTATCTCCATAATTTTTTTCAATTTCGGAAATTTTACTCATCTGCTACCCAAATTTTGGTCACGTCCTCAGATCAATTAGGCTATTGTATTGTATGGGTTTTAAAGGACATCTTAAACATATTTCCAGAAAGTGTTGATCAGGATTGACATATAAGACAAAGTGCCATTTTTTTAAATTAGAAAGTTTAAAGGGTAAATCCCGTTTAAGTGTACTGAATGGATACAAAAATTAAAAAAAAGTTTTTTCAATTTTCAATTTGTTTACTGTATTCCTTCTTCGATTTTTGATATTTAAGCTTTCTTCTTTTTTCCATATAGTCAGGATCTACATATTTCATACTAGTTTTTTGACCAAACAATGATTTATGCTGTGGTTTAAAACGGCTGTTATTTTCTTTATCTTTAAAGTGAGATACATCGGTGTCTACAGGTTGTCTAAATTGCTGCCAAGGATGTTCTTCCTGTTCCACATAAACTTCCTGTTTCCAATTCGTATACTTTTTCCGGAAATCTCTAATGGATTGCTGCATGGATTTTGAGGTACCCTAAGTGAAAAACACCAAAAATTAGATTGTTCTACTTGTTATGTTTTTTTTGTAATTAGGTTTTAGCAAATTAATTAGTCCAATCAAATTGTGTTTTCACCAGGAAAGTTGTGGAGTAGTTTCTATTTTGTGATGCAACATTGAAAAAAATACTAGAATGGTAAAAAACTAAAAAATCGCATTTTGGCGTTTTTTTGCTTATAACCTGGAACTATCCTAAAAATTTCACTAGTTAGGTTTTTTCTCAAATGAAAAATGATAAAATATAACTGAAATGTAGGGGGTCAGTCACTCCACACATGATAAAAAGTGTTGGCACTCCAAAAATTTTTTAGGCAAATTACTTTAAATAATTAATACGATTATAATGACAGTGTCATATTTTATTTAAAAATTCATAAATAAAATATGTATTATCTATTTCTGGATATTAAAGATTAACTTACCGGATCTTCATACAAGGCCTTACAACGCCTTTTTAAATGTTCTAGATGCTCCATAAATTCAGGATTTGGATTTATAGATTCTTTTACACAAATATCCATGAGTACTGTTACATAGTCGAACTTTAAATGGTAACTGGCTTGCTTTAACATTGCACCCAATATTTGTATGTTTAATCTAAAAAATAATACAATAAAATTTAAATATTTGTTATAATATACACAAATAAAAACTATAAACTCACCTATATTTATATAATTCCATTTCTTTAATGAGGCACAAACCTTGTTCAAGATTCTTACAACCAATAGCCAATACACCATAAGTAATTAAATTAGGTTTGTATTTTGACTTTTTAAGAACTTGGAGCACATCATATGCACTTTCAAGATCTCCTCTTAAAGATCTTCTTTTAATTAACATATTATAAAAATCTATATCTGGTTTAAGTCCACTCTTCTTCAGGTGGCTCAAAATTTCTTCCTCAGCACTTGAAGTATTTGGTATAGTATCCAATAAAAGAGAGAATGTTTTAATAGTAGGTACGCAATCATTTTCTTTCATATTTTTAAGAAAATCATTAGCACCACCGACTAATAGTAATCTATCTTCAGGTTGCTTAACTTCACCTAAACTAATTAAATTTCCCATGTGTGGAACTTTTAACATTAAATTCGGTCGAATATTCGTTAGATTTATAGTTTTTGATTCTCCTACTAAATTATTTTCAGATTCAATATTTCCTGTATTTAACTGCAAGAATTTATCATCTTCCGGGAGTAGTTTTTGAATAACATCATTCGTGACTTCCAAATCTCCCAAACCACAATCGCGAATAGAACGTAACATTAAATTATATGTAAAAATGCTAGGTGGAATATTTTTATCAACAATTTTTCTCCATACTAATAAAGCATGTCGAAAACCTGCTTCTTTATCACTAACACATGCTTGTAGTAGAAAATTACAGGTGTCATCTTTAATAATAAATTTCTTACTAATCATTTCATCAACAATTGAAAAAGCCATTTTTATATCACCGCATCTCCCAAACGCTTTAATCATTGCATTATAATTACTATCATTCGGTTCTACCAATTTTTCCACCATAATTTCCCTTAACTTCCTTGCTCTTGTAAGGCCATCTTCGGACCAAGGACTATTAGCACATGCATTAAATAAAGATGTATAAGTACTAATATGAACTTGGAGTCCCCGCTTCTTCATATCATTGTAAAGGGAAAATGCCTTTTTGGTATATCCTACCCGTCCACAAGCACCAATTAGGAGATTAAAAATAAAATTCTCAGGTTTAACTCCATCTTCTTTCAGCATTCTAACTTCTAACACATCAATAGCTTCTTGTATTTTACGCTGTTTTAATAAGTCTTTAATTATATCTGCATACTGTTTTGTGCTAAGTTTTTTCCCGCTTGGTTTATATGTTAAAAAATTTTCCTCCTTTAAGTCATCAGGATCAGGTTGTTCTTCACATACACCCGAGCCAAAAACATCAGGGTCATCTTTTAAACGTAGCAAATAGTTGGCATCTTCAACATGAGGTTGTTTAACTAATGTTTCAGATCTTCTTGGATTGTTAATGTGCTTAGAATTTTTTTGGTAGTACAAAATTGAAGAAGTTTTAAGTGTACCAGTGAAATTTAAATTACTATTTTTTATTTTTAAAAAATGGTTTAGGTTTGTTAATCCTCTTAAACGTAAATTAAACATTTTTATTTTTAGAACTATTCATTGGTAAATATTCTTGGAGCACTTAGAGTTTTTGGATAGACTTTTATTTAAATAATATATTTTTAATAAGAAATATTCCAGCTAAAGAAAAATTTGTAGAATTTGTATTTGTAGTGCGTAAATAAGAATTTGTTTGGTTATTCCATGTTTTAGGTTTTAGGTTATATGTTATATGTAAAAATAGCAAATAAAAATACAAATTATTGCCAACATCGGAACAAGAAAATATATACGGTGTTGGCACCTTTCTTGAAGTCATTGATGATTACGATTGTAAAATTACGAGTGTAAACTGATTGTTCAAATTACAATTTTTTTTAAAACCAGTTCAAACTATAGAAGTATTGAAATTATATTTTCACATTCTTCCTTTAAGTCAGTGTCGCTATAACCTATATGTAAAAAGGCTTTTGTCTTGGACCTAATTGTTGAGGCTCAATAGAAAAATGATTTTTATTATGAAGACTTTTATTAAAACTACTTCTCACTAATATTAATGTCAATCAAATCAATCAATTAAAAATATAAAACAACTATGTATAATAAACAACACCTCGCTACTTGATTATCATTACTAAAATGGTGTTTACATCTCAACACTCCCACTTAAACACTATTCTTCTTTAATCCTCAAGCCTCGGTATTTTTGTATCTAAAACTTTGTTATCCTTTGGTAAGTCCTTTAATTCCCATGTTTTGTTTTCGATTAATGCTTGATACTCTTGTTCCATTGCATTAATCCAATTTTCTTTATTTTTACTTTGCATATAGCTTCTGCAACAGTCTCAGGATCTTGAGGATCTAAATAATTTTCATTTTCTGCTATAAATGAATACAAAAAAATCATTATTTTGATTCAAACTTCGATTTCTGGATGACCTTAATTCATCATTCCTTCTAGTTTCTATTTCTTCTTTATTTTCATTTTCTTTAATTTCATTAGTTTTTGATTCTAAATTATTATTATCATTTATTTCTGTTCTGACTCTTCTTCAACAAAAACTTCTGTATTTTCTGTTCCTGTATTTCCCGATTCTTCTTCTATAATAACTTTTCTTTATTTCCTGTTCTTTCTTTAACAAAAATATTTTCATCTGAACTTTCTACTTCTGGAAAATCTATATACTTTATTTCTTCATTTTCTTTATTAGCGTTAAATTAAACTTCATTTTTTTTTAAATAGCATCTCTGCTTACTTACTTCAATTCTATTAATTTTCGGATTCCAAAATCTATAACCTTTTGCATTTTCACAATATCCCACAAATATAACTTCTGTTGATTTTTCATCCCATTTCTTTCTTTTCTGTTGTGGAACATGAATAAATGCTTTGCATCCAAACATTTTTAAAGTTTCCAAACTTGGTTTTTTATTGAACCAGATTTCTTGTGGTGTTTTTCCTTTTATTGCGTTCATTGAAGATAAATTATATAAATAACATGCAGTTGCTATTGCTTCAGCCCAGTATTTATTTGATAAGTTAGCTCCAATAATCATACTCCTTGCTTTTTCAATTAAAGTACGATTAGTTAGTACGTTCAGCAATACCATGTTGTTCTGGATTGTATGGTACTGTTAATTGATGTATGATTCCATTTTTTCTTAAAATATTCTTCAAACTTATTTCATTGACATATTCTGTACCATTGTCCGTTCTTAAACACTTAATTCGTTTCCCAGTTTGATTTTCTACCATATTTTTAAATTGTTCAAATATTGTGGCCACTTGAGTTTTATGTTTTAAAAAATAAACAAATATACTTTTCTGGAATAATCATCAAAAAATGTCAAAAAATATTTTGAACCACCCAAAGAACTATAATTTCCATAGGACCACACACCACATACATCTGAATGAACCAGTTCAAGTAAATGTTTTGGTTTTCTTTTACTTGATAAATTTTTATGGTAACCATGGAAACTGTCCTTAAGACGATAGTCCGCCAAATGTTTGAAATGCGTACTCCTCGCTAGTAAAAATTGATTTTTTGGTGTTTGTAATAAAAAATTTAACAAAAACGCTCTTGTATTGCCTTCAAATTGAATTTATTTTTCATATAGAATTTTTTTTTGATGTATATAGTCTGTTATAAGGGAGTAATTTTTAAAAAATGATAAAAAATGATTACAAACACCAAAAAATCAATTTTTACTAGCGAGGAGTACGCATTTCAAACATTTGGCGGACTATCCTCTTAAAACATTAATTTCATTTGTTTTTTATACAAATTTTCAAATTAAACACATTTTCTAAAGGAACTTATTAATGTTAATTAGCAATCTGAAATTTTAATATTTAATATTATCTGATGATGTAAAAATCCAATATGGCGGCCATAAGAAATAAAAAAGTTTAATATGGCGGCTTCGAATCTAGAACGCCAAAAAATTTTTTTGGCGTCATTTAACTTTGAATAATCAACAATTTAAAGCTTCCAAATTTTATTAATATAGCAGTAATGGTTTGGAAAATATAGAGTATTTTCTAAAATCATTTCTTTTTTAGTTTTTTTGGCTATAACTTTACAATTAGTTTAAATATCTTAAATTTTCTTTCAGATTTTTAATAGCCATAAAAATGCGCTACTTTTCTTTAATTGAACCGACCACGTACCTCTTCCCCTTTAAAAGATACAAATGGTGAGCATCGAAATGATCACCACCCTGTATACAGGGGGGTGTCCCAAAATTCAGTTTACAGGCCATATCTCCGTTGGTTGAAAAGATAAAAATCAAATCAAAAAAGCTTTTAATGGTATCAACTTCCATATGCCTAAAATACTATTGGCTTTGGCCCTCCTTAAGAAGCCATCAACAACTTTTGTCAAGAGAATTTGGATCTTAACTTTCTTTTTAATAAGACAACACGTTATTCACTTAAAATTAAGCTTGTTTTTTATTTTATAATAAAACAAGTACATACTAAAATAAATTATAATAAATGTTCAAAATTGGCTCCTGCACATTGTACCCATGCATTGTAAAGCTTCAAAATCTCAAAACGATTTTATTTATTTATTTATACATATGAACCTAGCCACCTTGGAAAAAATATCTTTATTGACATTTGGCGATTCAAAAACAAAGAAAATACTCACAATACACATCGCATTCTGTGTATCAAAAATAGTAAAAATAACATACTGTCGTATTCAGTATAAAGCTAAAATCCCTTTTCTGTTTACAAAAGTAGGGGGTGCACCATGGGATGCCATTTGTAAAAAAAGTTGATAATGGCTTCTTAAGGGTGTGGTCAAAGCCAATAACATTTTAAGGACGGAATTGGAATGTCAATTTATTGCCATTAAAATTTTTTGTTGATTTGATTTATTATCTCATCAACTAACGGAGTGATGTGGCCTGCAAACTGAATCTTGGAACACCCTGTGTATAGCGAAATCAGTTTGCCAGGAAGGTAATAGACCGAAATTACGACATGAAAGAGGTCTAAGTTTTTTGTTACGTTTAGCAGGAGCAGGTCAAGCCAGCTTGAATTCGGAATTCGGGCTTGATTTGACCTTTTATATGTACTTCAAAGCCGAATTCAAGCTTGGTTGAGTTGCTCGAGATAAACGGTAGTCTATATTTTAAGATTTTAAAACAGCGCTCAAAACATTTCTTAAAATTTTACTTAAGCCGGGTTGACACGTTCCAAGTATACTTGGACCAAGTTTACTTGGACGCTGCGCGCGCACTACTTGGATACTACTTTGAGCGTGTAAACAGTTTCATCAAAGCCAAGTTGGCTTTGAAATTATATCCAAGTCTACTAGGACGACGGCCAACTTACTTGGTCCAAAATACAATTTTGTAAACAATAAAAATGGCGGCTACTGAGACGGATGGCGGAAAAGAGCTCCGAACAGAAAAAAATATGAGAAGATTTACTGATAGAGAAAACATAAAATTTATGGAATTATTCGAGGCAGAAAGTTTATATATCGAAGATTTGGGTACTCGAAATGAACTTTCCAGTGTTCGGAAACAGCAACCAGTTGCCAAGTAACGAAGAGTTATTTGAAGCTTTAATCTTGCAGGTAATGCTTTTCTCATGACGGAATCGCATTTTTGAATATTTGGGCTAACAAGGACTAATAATTCTTCAAATTGCACGGTTGTCAATCGTAAATGGTTTTTGAAAGTTTCTTGATCCTCTTCGGCAACTACCCGAAGAAAATTTGTAGAAGCACCCAAAGCCCCACGTCTTAAAATCCATTTTCAGGTCCAAATTTTTTTTTTTTTCTTTCAGTCTTTTTTTGCGAATTTCCATCTCGGCAATTAACATATCCGCGACAAGCACCACACCCTGCCACACGATATCCGCCATTTTAACTGACGATCCAAGCGGATTCAAGTCATTTCACGTGTGAACCAACTTAGACAAAGTGTACTTATCCAAGTAATGCGCGCGCATCGTCCAAGTAAACTTTGTCCAAGTATACTTGGAACGTGTCAACCCGGTTTTAATATTTGGAGCGCTGTAAGCTGTAAAAAGTTTTAAAATATACTTACAGCAAAAAACTAAACTATACACTGTTCGTGTATTCCTTAATAACTTATTGCCAGCGTTGGGAAAAAGTGTTATTTCAATTATTTTTTTAGAATTTTTAAAACGCCGGTAAGCGAACGTTATTTGTAAAGGACCCGTATGATTATTTGGTTTGACTTTTAAAAACAAAAAAAAGAAGGAATTGGTAGTCACAAAACTAATCTGTGTTCCAAAAAAAGAAATTTTATAAAAGTACCACTGGAAAAAAAAATTATGACTAAAACCGCAAATATCAAGCAAACTTTAAAATCCAGCGTTAAAATTTGCCGACTTACGGAATGTTATACACAATTACCTACCTAAAAACAGTATAGTGTACCTATACAAATGTTGTTAAAATGTTTTTGTTGTGCTTAGACTTTTTATTTCTAAAATGATGCCTATTGAATAATAAACAAGATTGTTTTTTTAATTTATTTTTTTTTAAGAGAATATAATAAAACATACAATATTTGTAAAAATAAACTATAATATAGGGTTTTCCAATAAGAGGTGTTATTTTGATATTCAAAGAAAAATGCCATTTTTTAATATAAATGATCGGATATTTATTTCATTATAAAGAGGAAGGTATGCCGTTAATAGTGGAAAATAGCATCAGGCAAATGACCACCACGACCACGCTGACAGGACAATATACTTTTCATGAAATTTTCCATAACCAAATCGCAAAGTGGCTGCCCTGTGTCCTCGATAGCCTCACGAATTCCATCTTTGAGGTCTTGAATCGACGCTGGGCTAATGGCGTAGACCTTCTGTTTCACGTAGCCCCAAAGAAAGAAGTCGCAAGGTGTTAAATCACAAGATCTCGGTGGCCAATTGTGATCACCTCTTCGAGAGATAACATGGTCCGGAAACTTTTCTCATAAAAGATCAATGGTTTCGTTGCTTGTGTGGCACGTAGCGCCGTCTTGTTGAAAGTAAACGTGGTCCAGATCAATACCATCCAATTCTGGCCATAAAAAATCGTTAATAATCTCTCGATAGCGCAATCCATTCACCGTAACTGTTGCTCCAGCCTCATTTTCGAAAAAGTAAGGTCCAATGACTCCGCCGGACCATAAATAGAGATAGAGAGGCTTTTTAATAATAACTCTTGGGTTTTATGAGCCCCAGATACGACAATTTTGCTTGTTGACGAAGCCACCGAGGTGGAAATGGGCCTCATCACTCAAGATGATTTTTCGATGGAATTCCGGATCATTTTCATGCATTTCAACGACCCAATCAGCAAAGACACGACGTTGTTGATGATCGGTCGGCTTGAGTTCTTGTGTTAACTGGACTTTATAAGCCTTAAGACCCAAATCTTTATGCAAAATACGGTATAATGACGTTTGTGGAATGCTTAATTCCAAAGAACGACAAGGAATGGACAAACCTGGGTTTTCTTCAACACTTTCGGCTACAACAGCAATATTCTCGGCTGTTCTTGAGCGACGTGCACAGGCTTTATTCTTCACATCACTAACTTGTCCCAACAGCTAGAATTTTTTCACCAATTTCTGTATTGCGGTCCGACAAGGTGCTTCACGACGACCCAAAAATGTTCGAGTTTTACGAACCGTCTCTGCCAAATTTTCACCATTTTTATAGTGAATTTTAATAATTTCAATGCGTTGTTGAAGCGTGTATCGTTCCATTTTTATTAATGGCGTAGTTTCTACTTGTCAAATGTCAAAAAATGACAGCTTCAAAAGTGACATCTACCGAAATTCCGAGCTATTCAAAATAACACCTCTTATTGGAAAACCCTATATAATACAATTTTGCTAAAAAATATTTTTTTAATTAAATTTCTAATGTGTATAATTTTTTTAAACTCTTTTAGCTTCATTTGAAAAATGATTACGAAGATTCTTCATTATTTCAGAACGTTGATAATTTACTTCTCTTTTGCAAAACAGTGATAATATATTAGGACATTCATATTCAATTATTTCTTCACAAAGCGCACCCCCATTTTTAGTAGATGTAAATTTAAATTCGCTATTTGTGTGTACTGAAATTTGGTTTATTTATATTCACAATTTACTAAATAAATTTATATTTTTTTGTAACTTACAACAATATTGCCCAAAAAATAAACAGGTCTTGTGGTGGGATACGATTGTATACGCTCCTTTATCCATAGATTTGATATCGAAATCGGCTACTGCTTCGTTAAATAAGTACGGCCAATGGGACAAATTCTCTGAATATTGTACAGCATACTTCCAATGATCAAAATTTCCACTTTCGGAGAGTATGTTAAAGTCATTTCTAAAATAAAAATAAGTTATTAAGAAACACTTTGATCATATGAAGAGTTTCATCAGAGGATAGCCGGTGTAATTTGAGTATAAGCGATTTCAATATAAATTTTTGTCGATTTTAAAGACAAAAAGTATAGCCATACCAACCAAAAAAAGTAAAATCGGTTTTCACATATACAGGGTGTCCCGTTTGTGGTCCACCAAACGTTAAGGTTAGAAAGTAGAGCAAGATCAAGAAAAAAACAGGGGTCTATCTTTTATGGTTTGAAAGTTACAGGGGTTTGAATTTGGCATCGCCCGTTTTTGCCAGAAATCAGTAGCTGCTTAAAAATATATAATTTTAAAGCTGACAGTATCCTCTTTCCATTGGTAACAATGATAAAAAACACTTTTTTGGTTTTTTCTTGATAAAATTTTATCTACTTTCTAACCTTGACGTTTGGCGAACCACGAACGGGACACCCTGTATATCTTTTCTAGACATGTAAGAGAATGTTGAGATTTCTATTTTTTTCGTTCTTTTGTTTATTTGGGGTGATTTTTAAAAGTGCTAAAAAAATTGTAAATTTCAAAAGCCTATAACGATGTTATAATGCATTATTTATGTTTTAAATCAGATTGTGTTTTATTAATAAAATAGAAGAGGCATGTGTGGTATGTTTCTACATTCTACATAAATACATAGGTATGGTGGCTATTAAATTATTCATTGGTTTAGGTTTAATAAATCATTAGGTAAATTTTTTTTATTATTCAAAATTAACATTTTTTAAAGTGTCCTTGTCTCGTTGTGATAAGAATAAATAATACAAAAATCTATAAATTTTCAAATATAATAAACATTTTTTTAAATAATAAATATTTAAACATACTTACATACCATATTATAACATACCGGCGCGGCGTACCTATAATTCGATCATTGAAAGTTAAAACCAACGACCAAGTTAAACGGACAAACATAAAAAATATGTGCAATAGTTTTCAATGAATGTTTAAAAATCTGCCAATCGGTGCTATTTTTTATTTAAATCAGGTAATTAAAATTGCCTACATCGGCGTGACAATGACCGTTAAGAACTTTTTAGGTATTGGCGATTCAAATTAATATTTCCCGCGCAAATGTATGCTTGGTTACATATTCTAGTGACGTCACATCAGTGACAAAATAAATAAAAATTTAAACTTGCAAAGAAATAAACAAACGCATTTAATAATACAAAGTATATTAGGTAAGTTCAAGTTATTTACTTCACTATAACAGACGTTAACAAAAGTTCAACGCTAAATTCGTCTGCACAACTATCACGGACGTGACGTCATTTCATAGTTCCGCTTAGCTAGAATCGCCAATTGACAATTTTAATTTGAAATGTATTTTCTTTTGTAGATAAATTTAGAGAAAGATTTTTTGATTTGATTATATCATATATGGTCCAAGAAAATACATTTTAAGGATTAAAAATTTCATCAATATCACTTCCGGGTTTTTCGGAATTAACTAAAACTTTGATTTTATTAAATGTAGCTAACATCCCATTTGTTTGTTTATTTATTTATTAATTTAATTTGAAAATAGGTACCTACATGAGTAAAAAGTAAAATTGTATAGTTTGTAAAAAATTGTTTAAGTAGTTTTTGAGATAGTATTTTTTAACTTTTTGGTGATAATTTTTTTAATGATTGTCACTCGGTTTTTTCAAAAGTAGATTTTATAATTTTTTATTATTTTGGTACGAAGGATTAAATTTTGCCTGTTTATGTTTTTCATAATAATTATTTTCCCTAGTTCAAAAAATATAAAAAAAAACAGGCACATGAAATTGATTTAACCATACATAAGGGGATGACAATTTACAATATGAAAGATTTTTAAATTAAAATTTATAAAATTAATAAAAAAATATAATATACTTACAAAGTTGGATTTAATTTCTTCATATTATTAAAATCTGCGACGAACTCCCAAACTAATGTTGGTTTCGTTTTATTTAAAATAACAAAATCATAATGATTATATTTTCCGGCTTTACAGAGAAAAAATAATAATGCTGTTGTTAAAATAATATAAAATACAGTTTTCGTTTTTAGTCGCATAATAGAAAATGTTTTCATTTTTAACGTAGAATTGTTTAATTCCTTCTATATATTGGGTACAAAATTTATCTAAACAGGATATACGCTATTCGATAAAGCTACCAAACCTTACAAAGTTATTTTAAGAAGTCATCAAAAAGAAAGAGAGGTTAAAGTAAACATGTGGAAGCTTTATCCGATCAGTATAAACGTTGGACCGAAACATGGCGAGCTTTAAGCTCGACAAGATCCCGAGTTCAAACGAAAATGTTTTCGGTAAAATAGCTTTCGTCCTTCAGACACAAGAAGTTTGAAATAAGATTATAAAAAAGGTTATTATGTATGTAAATGGTTTATGTACCGGATTTAAGAACTAAAAACTTAGGAATTAAACAAATTATTTTATCTACAATTGCATGTTTGTTTCGTTTTAAGTACGATGACATTTATTAACCAAAAATACAAATTTCAGAAATTTAAGAGTTTTAAACTTTTTTGAAACTCCGACGCCGACGTCACATCGTAAAGATATGCAATTTTAAATTATTTTTGGAAAAATTGTTTTTTTTAACTAGAATACAACCAAAATTACGTGCTTGTCTGGTTGAAAGAACGATATTTAACATCAAAATATACGAGCAGAAATTTGAAAAAAAAATGCGACCTCAAGCTGCAAACCCTAGACCTAAAATAGTAAAATTTAAGAATTATAACTAGAACTGCAAATACACAAAACAAAAGTGAAAAAGAAATGTCTCAGGAACCGAACCCGGAATTATCTGTTCGTATTGTAGATTGTAGACAATGAGGGATCTATTACGTTTTTGGAGGTCCGAAGTCAAATTTTTTTAAGGGTCACAATAAAATATAGAAAAAATCTTCTAAATATAAAAAACAAGGTGTCCCAAATGTCAGGTTCTAATGACCGAATAATAAATGAAACATGTAACGCTTCAGCTCCTGTAAATATCCATGCTGTTGTGAGGTCATGTAATTAGTCAAAGTGGTTGTTAATTACTATTAGTCATTTTAGTGTTGGAATGTTTGATGAGCATCTTATCAATTGTGGTCTTAAATCAATTATTTTTAAAATTTTTAAAAATCGAACATGACTTTTGAGTGTGTATTTATTGGAAATTAAAAAAAAAGGTTCAAAATTAACAAATATAATATAAAAAACACCTATAAAATAGTTGTTAATTCAAAATTTAAAAGCAATCCTTAATTTTGCTTAAAAAATTAAAAAAATGACGAATCAAAAACTGTAACTCCAAAGAAAGTAGATATTTAGTGGACGGTGATTTGGGATGGTTGTTATGTGTTGATGAAGAACAGGAAATGTTCGGAGTTTTACTGGTTTTCCAACTCACTTTGGTGTGTAGTTTTGTAAAATTTGTAACTTATATGCAGAACCGCAAAATCAAATTACCGCAATTACTTACTGTCCAGAATCGCTTTAATCCAAATTCGGAGTTGTCCAGTCAAATGGTAGTTTGAAGTGGAAAGTTCTGGTGTAATTGGTTTTAGTGGCTTACTTTATGTTTTTGCGTTGCTGAATACCAATATGAAGTTGTCCAACAAATTTGTTTCGGCAAATATGAGAAATCATCAAAAAAATAATAAATATTACAGATTTTTTTGATTTTTGGCGTATGAGTTGCGAAATAAGCTTTTTACGTAAAAACTGACCCTGTATTAAAATAAAGAGGAGAAATTTTCTTACAATTCAAGTTATTATTTTCTGCATGACATACGTTTTTATATGTATAAGTTTTTAAATGAATATAAGTTATTGCATATTTAAAATTAGAAGTGTGTGATTGTTTTTATTAACATTTTGCTAGGTCTAAAAATATCATAAAAAAATGAAGAAAAACAAAACAAAATTAAAAAACCTAATGGTACCAGTTTTAGAAACCTTTATTGGCATACCAATCTCTACATTACAAACCAAAATAAAATATAATATATTACAACACAAAAACATAACTAACTCTTCAACATTTTTTTGTAAATTTCCCGCCCTGTACCTTTCTCACTCATATATCTCCACCATTTACTCGCCTTTTCTCGCTCTTCCTTTCCCCATGTTATTCACCACGCTCGCACCACTTACACTTCCTAAATTCCTCACTCATTCAAAACTTTTTCCCCTTTTCTTCATTCCCGCACCGAAATCTAGCTAAAACTCTCCTAGCTTCCCTCATTTCCCCATTTTCCAGGTATTCTGGCAGCCTTCCATATACACATATCCATTTATACCTTTCATTATATCTACTCCCTTGAATTTTTTCAAATCTTGTCTGGCCCTCTACATTTATAATTGCCTCTTTCACATCCTTCCCTATTGCCCCACCTCTTAATCTTATTGCTACCTCCTCCTCCGACCACCCTATCTTCTCGTACATACTTTTCCCAATCACACATTTCTTTCTCATTTTTTTCCCTTCTACTCAGCCTAAAAATTTCTTTCACAATTTTTCCACATTTTCCGCGTTCTACTTTTTGCTCTAGGTTCGCTAGTCTTTCAGCTGTTGTTGTTACCATTTACTGTCTCGCCGACTCTTGCAAAACTATGTAATCCGGCGTTGAATTCTCTACCCACAAATTTTTTTTCGACCACTTCACTTGGGCACATTCTATCTTTTCAACCTCCTTTGCCTCCCACACTTCACAACTTACAACCATACAAAACACAAAACTATCGACTTTACACACGCCTCCATTATTGTTATCTTTGCCCTAAAAGACTCTTTAAATCTTTTGCCCCACACATTCCTCATTCTTGCTGCAGCCACTCCTGCCTCCTGCCTTCCGTAATATGTAATCTAACTGGCCTTTCTTCCTCCCATCCTTCCCGAACATATACCCCAAATACTTAAATTCCTTAACCACCTCTATTTCATTTTGACCCCACATAAATTTTTCTTCCCTCCCCTTTCTACCTCTTTTCCTACATATCATTACTTTTGTTTTTCTCACATTCACTTCTAATTTTCTTTTGCTCAGGTAGCTATCCATTCTTGCTATCATACTCTTTAATTCTTTATTACTTCTAGCACACAACCTAATGTTTCCAATTTTGAACATTTTCTTTAAGTATAAATTTTTATTTAAATTTCAAATATCTTTTTTATACAAAGACTTTTATTTACAAAATATTTTACCAATTGACTTATTTAATTGAGTTTTACATCCTGACAAGAAAAAGAATCAACTTAAAAATGGGTGTTTAGGAGAATACCATCTTAATAACAGTTTTTTACAAGGAGCTTACTTTTACCCATTTGAAAGTGATGCCAAAATGAAGGTTAATAACCTGTATATAGGTTCATTTGATTACAGTTTACACTAGTTTTCAAATTGGGCACGAGTCGGAACCCAACTGAGATCAGTTCTCATGATTTTTTTTCAATTTTTTTAGAACTCTTAAAGGGTAGTTTTGTAGAGTGTAAATGTTTCATAACTTTCTAGGGCATAATTTTTCAAAATTACATTTTCCAATCAATAAAACGCTTTTTTATGCTTCTTCTTGTACAATAAATGAAAACTTGCAGTATTGTGGAAACTAAAAAACTATGCCGTTACATTTAGTTTTAAACTGACTATTATTAATTTCTTAATTTGACATGAAATAAAAGTCCTATTTTAGATAAAATTGTTTGCAGAATGTTATTTTGGATAAATATACACTAAAATCCTTCCCTTAAATATTTATGACTATTGGGAATTTTAACTACGTATAGAGTATAGAGGGCGCTATAAATGGAGGATATTCGGTACTTGTCAATGTCAAAAATTGTGTTTAAGATGCATTTTTGTACCTTTTACATACTCAACATAACACAAATAGATTTTGAAAAGTTGGGAGTTGAATCATTCACCCTTACCTTTAGTAACAAATAGATTTATTATTTAAAGCACCAATAAAGCTAAAAATCATGTACTAATGCGTTAAATCAAAAAAGTAAGTACTGAATATCGAAGTTCATACTTTTGCCACCAGAGGGCGAGCGGATTTTAAAAATTCCCAATACATATGTATGCATGTATGTATTTATTAAGCTCAACTCCATTCAAACATACTCTTTAAAAGCTCGCCAAAAAATCAGAAAAAAAAGGATGATAGCTGACCTTATGTGGGTACTTGTACCAAATTTGAAAGCTGTAGTATAAAAAGTTTTCAAATAATTGTGTAATAAAATCTTCATTTTGGCATCACATTTATGTTAAAATCTCTGGGGTGGTGATTCCTTGAATATTTTTTCTTATTTTTATCCAAGGAATCACCACCCGAGAGATTTTAATATAAATGTGAATATAACAATTTTTACCCAAAATATATTTCTTCTGATTGACGTATTTGGACCCCTATTGTTCGAATGATTTTTTTCTTTGGCAACTCATCACCTTTTTACGTATTCAATTGTAGAGAATTTTATCTTCTATTTCCAAGTATAGGTTAATTTTTACAGTAATACTTTTCGTTATATTACAGAAGGATTGCTTTAAAGAATGTGTTTTTGTTATTTTGCGTAAATTACTCATTTTCGCCGATTTTTCAAAGTCTCCTTTAGAGAAAACCATATGATTAGAACATGAATTGTAGATAATTTTCGTCTCTATTTTAATGCTCACTTTTTGCGTAAAAAGCTTATTTTACAAGTTACAGGCGAAAAATCAAAAAACCTGCGATTTTTAGTGTTTATTGATGATTTCTCGAATTTGCCGAAAAACATTTTGTTGCACAACTTCATATTCGTGTTTAGCACCCCAAAACTCATAAAGTTAGCCACTAAAAACAATTACACCAGAACTTTCCAATTCAAGCCCTTTTTGAACAATATATTTTACTGGACTTGTGCATGTAAAAATACCGTTCTTCACCCGTCCACTAAGGCTTCGACTAGTAGGCAACCCTTCTAGCATAGAATACATAGCGCGGGGTGTTCCGGTACAAAATTCAGTGGCGGATACAGAGGGGGGCGATCCTATATAACCCTAGACCCTAGCGAGTTGATGTCGGTTTAGATATTTTCTGTCTACTGATAAAAATCAGTGAAGTAAGTAAGTAAAAACTTAAACTGTCTTAGATGGGAAAAGTTTACTACAGTTTTTATATTAGCTTGTCAGTTTCACAAAATCACCGACAGGGGACAGGGGTAGAGCTCTTTCCTAAATTCCTAAATAATCTGATTTTATAGGATTTTAATTTTTTTGAAAAACATCCTAGAAACAATAAAATTAATGCCACGAATAATACAAATAACTCTTTTTTTTAATTTAATCATTCCTTTCAATTTCAACAATGTTATTTTCTAAATTTAATTTACTAACGATAGATTAAAACATCTTAACCAATCCAATGAGTATTTGAGTTTACGATGTGTCACATTTTTTGTAAATCTATAGCGGGTGTCCACGGAACTGGGACCACCCCTGTAATTTTTTTATTTATGAAAATAAAAAATTGAAATTTTAGTATGGCATAAGAAAACGCATTTATTCAACTAAATAAATCAATTTCACTTCCTGTTTCACGTAAGTATGTTTGTGACAAAAAAATTTGAATTTTTTTTGTTATTTTTTTTTAGTAAAATCTATTAAAACTACTCTTAAATAATTTAAATAGGTAAAATAAATTGTAAATTACGAAATTCATTCGGCCGTTTTAGAGAATATAATATTTATAATTTTTAAAATGCGTTTTTTTGCAAATATCTTTGTTATTTCAAATGGCATGATAGTGGGGCCAGACCCTATTTAGATTTAGAGGTTTTTTTCTGCTTACAATGATAATAATAATAAGTCTTTATTATCCAACAGGCTGGTGCCCAGTTACAGGATAACATGCATGTGTTAATATATAGGTTTATAACACTTAAAACGGTAAACGAATAAGTATACAAAATGAAAATAAATATATACAGAGTATACATAATATAATTCCGTTCAAAGTGAGTAAAAATTATGTGACGCAACGTTAGACTAGATTATATTGTAAGTTCATTTCAAAATCATTGAATGTAGAGAAAATATCAGCATCTTTCTGTAAATTAAGTACTTTAACCATCTTGTATATTGGCGAATTACCAAAGTGGTTGGTTTTTATTGCAGCAGAGTAGAATGTGTTGACGTTTCTGGATGTTAATCGTGGAATGTTAAAGTTTAAAAGAGCTAGTGAACAGGAGTCTTCAATAAGGTTGTTACTTTTGTACCTTTTCCAATGTATTTCTATATTTTTATATTTCAAATATTGTGGGTACCAAACCACAGAGCAATACTCTATTTTACTAACAATATATGCATTAAATAGATGTTTCAATTGACTTGAAGTTTCTACAATTACGGATGATAAATCCAAGTATTTTATAAAACAGTCTTTAGATAATTGCAAGATATGATTATTAAATATGAGTTTAGCATCAAAGATTATACCAAGGTCTCTACACTCATTCACTCTTTTAAGAGATTTTCGTTCTATATTATAATTAAAGAGGCAGGTATTTACTTTGCGAGAGTATGAAATGATACAACACTTGTTTACGTTTAAACTCAGACTATTTTCACCACACCACTTTGTTATTTTATTTGTGTCTCTCTGCAGAACTTCACACTCATCAATTGAACCAATCTTCTTGTATATCTTCAGATCATCTGCGTATATAAGTACTTCAGAGCTGATCACTTCGACTATACCTATCATTGATAAATATTAAGAAGAGTAAAGGCCCAAGATTTGATCCCTGAGGAACACCGCTTGTTGCTACATAGCTCTCCGATATTGCACCTCCATATGCGACAGACTGATTTCTATTATTTAGGTACGATGCAAGAACTTCAATGACGTTATGATTTATGCTATAATCCTCAAGTTTCTTCAACAGAATGTCATGTTGTATTCGATCAAATGCTTTGTGTAAGTCACTGTAGATAACATCTACCTGTTGCACGTTATCCATGGCTTCCGATATGTATTCTGTGATATTACATAAATCCATGCTGATCACGAGAAATGACGTTACGAACTTGTGAATAGATATGTTCATATAATATGGATTCGAAAACCTTGGAGAAATTGCTAAGAATGGAAATCGGACGATAATTGGTGACTTGTGTTTTATCTCCACTTTTAAAGACCGGACAAACTTTAACCTTTTTCCAGTCCCTGGGGAAAATTGCAGTGTTTAATATAACATTAAAAATATGTGTAAGGGGCACAATCCTTTAGTAAAAATGCAGGTATTAAGTTCAATCTGATTGTGAGTTTAGGTTTGAGCTTCTTCAAGTGCTTTAGAACTTCCTCTTCCGAAAAAATTAAATTACAAAGATGTTGAGCTTTATCACTGTTGCGTTGTGAGACGTTTGATGGTTTGATGGTTTGATGTGCACACCACTGAAATAGTTTGCAAACACATTTACGATATGATACCAAAAGCTGTTGATAAATTGATAAAATAAAGAGATTAAAAAAACTTAAGGTTTATAGCTACATGTTAGGTATCACTGTAATAGGAAAAAAGTCCTCTATCATGCCATTTTAAAAAATAAAGAAATTTACAAAAATGAATTTTAAAAATTATAAAAACTGCCAAATGAATTTCGTTTTTTTTTGACCCATCCTGTATTTGAAGGCGAGTTTTCCGTTAGGCCGTACAAGCTAAATCTGGCCTTATTCCAGAAGGTGAACAGAAATAATTATTTTGGGTTTTGGGAAAAGTTTGAGGAATATTTGAGGTCATAGAATTTTCTTATTACAACAAAATAAATTGTATCAGGTTTATTTTGGCAAAACTTCAAGAATTTAAAAATGTTTTTTTTATTGTTAAAGTATCAATAAGTTCTTTGTTTAATGATTTATGGAACTCACGATTTATTTTTATTTTTAGCCTTCTCAATAGTCATAGAAACTTTAAAACAACGAACGATTTAACTCCTTTGACCCCAATTAAATCGCCCATGTCCATAATCCATAAGAACAGGTAGAAGGTAAAAAAATTAAAGAAAACTAGGCAAAGGACGGAGTTCCTAAACGAATTCACAACTGATGATGTAATCCATGACCTCATGCGCGCGCAATCCTACATTTTCTACTTCTATAGTAACTTCTACCATCTCGTTTCTTCCTGCGGGTGTGGCGACCGTCTGTAACGAGAAATTTGATTCATCGCATTATTTACAACTTTCCTGAAAATTTTCAGAGATCTGCCACCAGTTAAAATTGTGAGTAATAAATTTATCTATGAATCACAAATCAGTGCTTTAAAAATATTATGAAATAAATTATACGCAATGAAAACCGGCCGGTTAATATTTTTATGTATTTTTAAATAAATTCGAATAAATAATACTAAAATGTTAAATAAATATTCTGAGGTTACTGCAAAGTGAAGTTAAATATGAGTAATTATTAATGTTTTTATCGATTACATTTGTTTCAACTACACCTTCAGTTGACACGACAAATTTAAGCAATCTTGGTTGCATAAATATAACGCGCCTTTTTTTAATTAACACTTTTATTTTTAATTTTAAAACTCAATCATGTCTATAAATAACAGCAGGCGCTATTTAATTGTAAGAGAGAAATATTAATCATCAATGTAAGCAACTATGACATCATTTTCCTTGTAAACCACCTCCATAAAATCTGAATTCCATGGCGAATTCATAATAATATGAAAGTTGCTTAAATCGCTGAATTCCTCAGTGCGCGTTTGTTTTTCGTTCAAATTACTTGGGCTGTGATCAATTTAATTTTTGTTTCAGTTATAAAAGAAGGCAATCATGAGCAATCAACAGTATTACCCGTTCAAGGTAAGTCTTTTCAAAAATTAAAATGTTGATGATTTAATTAGGCAATTATTACGATCCGCCTGCAATTGTTAAATTTTACTGCTTACGAAATTACATGACAGATAAGGACTGCTTTTGAAATTGAAATTAGGGTTTTATAATTTGTAAATTGTTATGGTAATTTGGGTTATCTTTTGTTTGAGTTGGTTTTTTGATGCGTTTTTTGATAAATAATTTTGATAAAGTTTTATTTATTTATCAATTCAAATTTATTCTATTAAAATCAGCAAAGGAAGTCTAAATTTTCCTAATTCTTCAAAATTTTAAGTTTGAGAATGGCCGAGGCTAAATGATTCCCTGCGGTATTATGTTGTCAAACCAAAAAAACCGCCGGGCGGCGGTATTGATATCATTGTAATCAGAAAACCGTTGAAAGATCAAGTATTTTGAGCAGGCGTGATGGTAGACAAAAATTTTAATTTACCGCCGTCCGGCGGTCTTACAATACTTACGACAAAAATCTACCTTATGTATTTGAAAACTCTAACGCAGTGTGATTTCTTTAATAGTTTTCCTTACTAAACCTAACCTAACCCGAATGTAAATCACCTATATACAGGGTGATTCAGACCACCCATGTCACCCATTTATCTCGAGTACGCGTTATCGCACATCACTAAAATAAATAACTTAATTACCAAAGTGAACCTAAACAATCCATTGGTGAACTTATTTTTTTCCGGAACAACCCGGAACTATCCGAAACCGGAGGTAACTTTGATTTTTTAAATGGCAACATAGGTCGAGTTTGGTGTGGTTTGATAGGTTTTTCAAAAACAAATAACTTTTATTAAAATATTTTTTTAATATTTTCCATAGTTTTGAATTTATTCGAAAAACAAAAAAAAATGTTAAAAAAAAAGTAAATAATAATTACTGCTTATTTTGAAGAATTTTATAAATTTATAAACTCTTTCTACAAATTCTAATGTTTTACCTACTTTAAATATCATACTTGTCCATATTTCAACAAAATTCTTCAAAATATGCAATAATTACCTATTATTTACTTTTTCTTAACATTTTTTTGTTTTTCTAATTAATTCTAAAGTATGGAAAATAAGTTCACCAATGGATTCTTTAGGTTCATTTAGGTAATAATTTTTTTTATTTCGGCCATGTACGATAAGGCATTCTCGAGATAAATGGGTGGTTTGAATCACCATTTATAATTAAATTTTACTAAAACACAAAAATTAAACAAAAAAAAATAAATTGCGCTGTAAGAAATAAACAACAAACTACTTATTCATTTGAAAAGTTTTTTTAATAGTTAACGTAACGAAACCTAACCTAACCAACCCAAATCAAAATCACTTTTTTATAATTAAATTTCACTAAAAAGAAAATTTTTGGTCTCAGTACAGAATACCACCGGGGTCCATTCAGACACTTCATTTAAAAATTGACCTTGGCGTTATATTACTTTGCATCAAACATATTTTGCCCTTAGTTTCTCGAATTGCATGCTCGTTGTTTTACAAAAGTTTCAACTGAAATTATCTTTTTTTCTCGTTGCTCTTCAGTAGTTTCAGTTTTGTGGTGGGTGGTAGATTTTAGAAATTATTATAAAAATTTCCGAAACCACAAATTTCAAAAAAGTAGTAGATATGCATAGATTGTGGTTTTCTTATTGCGGTATCTGGGGGGTTATTCTCGAATCACAAGACACAAAATCGTATACGACATTCCAAGGACAGACCCATTTTTTTTTGGCATTTGAATGACAAGGATAGGATGATAAAAGTCGTATACGACATCGTGTCGTGTTATTCGAGAATAACCCCCTTGGTGTCTTATTCAAAACAGAATTTCCAGAAGTATCAATTGTAGGAAAAAAATATTCTCAATACTCTATTTAACAGAGTAAAATAAATTTTTAAGAGCATCTTTCTGGACATCCGCGATAAATTTCCGTCCCACTTTTCTGGAGCTTCTTTGCAAATTATGACCAAATAACTGATAATTAATGCGAATCCCTAGAGGGCGCACGAGTTTGGGAGGAAAAAATGTGAAAAAACATGAAATCGAGGATTAGTTCTGCAGTCATAACTCAAGTTTCCCTCGTTAGATTTTCAATTCTTTTTCAGATTTATAATCTAAATTGATTAGGCTACATCCTGCCGGAGAGCAACCTAGCACAAAATTAGTTTGAGGGGTCCAAATTTAAGGTACTTTTAGATCATTATATTTTTTTTTGTACATTTTCCATTTTTTTTCCTTCTGGCAAAAATTAAAGAAATGACTTCTAAATCAACTACATAAAAAATTATACAAAAATGTTGTTCGAACTAGCTTTTATGACTGCAGAACTAAACCACTATATTTACCGTTTTGGAAATTGCTCTAAAGAATTAAATGCTGTATGATGAGTAACAAATGAAAATAGAGTCTTTGCTTATTCGCGACTTTCAAATAAACAACTATGTAAATCATAAATCATTGCTTTTTTAAAGATTTTTCGGGAATTCAAAAATATTATAAAACAGTTTTTAAATCATTCTTTGGATATTATTTAGTATTTGTAACTTGATAAATACGAATTTTTTTATCTTAGGTTATTGAAAACTTCCATGTTTGCACCATTTAATTTCATTACTCATAAAAGTATAAAAGCTATTAAAAATAATAAAATATTATTTCTTA
Source organism: Stenus bimaculatus (assembly GCA_963971135.1). Classification (NCBI taxonomy): domain Eukaryota; kingdom Metazoa; phylum Arthropoda; class Insecta; order Coleoptera; family Staphylinidae; genus Stenus; species Stenus bimaculatus. The sequence goes on from OZ020180.1 coordinate 31,403,943, forward strand.
TAATAGGAATCAACAAACAATAACCAATATTTATTCTATAATTATAACGATGATTTGGAACAAACACAAAAATATTTGCACGAAGTATTAATTTTATATTGCTTGTTATCTCTCTACTCATGGAAATTTCCAAACAATTATTAATTACTTGATATTTACCACCATGATTCAATGAATTATTTAAATTGAAAGGTCATCATTTTGTCATTCTAAATTTAAGCGTTTACGAGTAAAAATTATCCATTCGTTGATAACAAATTTTCACCTTAACCTGGAACAATTTGTTTTACACTTTTAAAACTTATTGCACTCCACTAATTATAATTATTGTAATATACAGGATTTTCCATTTTAATTAATCTAAAGTGATTCCTTAAAAATATTTTAGGCAAATGTTATAGCATTTTTATGGGGTTTTATGAAGGAATCTTTTTTGCAAATCGTAATCCATAATTTTTTGTAGATTCGTAATTATATGAGAAATAATAAGGAACTATTTTGTTTGAAACATTTTTTAGGGCCGGTTACACAGTTGAAGCTTAAGCTAACTTAACTAAAAAATGTATAAAGTTGTATTCAATACAAAGAAATGGGGAATTTAATTATGTTTCTGTACATACATATTTTATCATTAAAAAGCCAAAATAACCAAAAATTCCTGTCAAAACCTGTTTGGTTATTTTTCTAGTAACTTTTCGAGTGTAAGTTCCTTCCCTGTCACTCCTCCTAGTTAAAAAATAAAGTATAGTCAACTAAAAAATTTAAGAAAAATCTCAAGAATCAAAAATAGCTTAGATTGATTTCAAAGCGAAAATTTCCGACAGTTTGGTCCATATTAATAATATGAATACGAAACGTTTCGTTTGGTATTTAAGGCTGCTTCCCTTCATATTATTGCTTAGATTAAGGCAAAAGTTTTTAAAAATTATACAGGGTGCCCATTTGACGTTGGACTGTATGGGTATCTTTGTTATTACTGGAGATAGAAAGTCGGTTAAATGGACAAAGTAGTAGAGATTTTTTCTAATATTAATAATTCATTTACAAAAAATTTGAATATCGCATCGTGCCAAAACTATCTTGAAAAAACAAGAAAATGCGATTTTCAAAATATGGCTTTAACTTCGTAATTTTCGGTGGTACCAAAAAATTTTTTTGACTTAATACAGACAATTTTTTGTGTACAATGCAGTAAAACAAATGAATATTTTTTGTCGCCAACGGATTGACCGGAAATGAACCATGCTTATTTTTTTCTTATGGCAGCCATATTGGATTTACACATATTCGGAATTAGTGTATTTTTCTAAGTAATTTGATATACCATATGTAATATTTTAAGAAAAATAGAAATAATTTTATTTTACTAACCAACAATGGCCTTGAATGTAAACTGTCAATACATATGTGTTAAGATTTATTATGACATTTAATATTTTAAATAGTTACATTTATGTTATTGACAATTTACATCTCTTAAATCCAATGTTAGTTTGTAAAATCAAATAATTTTGTAAAACATTTCTGTTAATTTTGGCAAATATGAAAAATTAACAATTCCTTTTTTTAAGTTTTCAAAAAAAAATACTAATTATTTTTCATAGGTTACGAATCTTTTATGTTTTTAAGAAATTCAGGTGTATCAATTAAAATGGGCACCCTGTATAATTTTGATTACTCACTTATTCGAGGTGTAACAAAAGTATCAAAGGATTACTATAATTTTTCAATTAAAAAAACAAAGGTTCTTTATATTTTTGTTTTTTTAAATATCTTGTCACATTTGCTTTTATTTTCTTAACATATTTGAATAATGACAAAAGTTTAATTTTTCTTTATTACAAATGATTATTTCAAACAAGCTTGATATCAAAACCCTTGATAGAATAGCCAGAAAAAGGAATCTCCAAAATTTTTACTCTGAAAATATGGTATACATTTTGAAAAAATATGGGATTAACGGAAGGAAATTGTATTGGTCTTTTTACACACTCGCTGTGGTTACAAAATGCCGAAAGTTGTGTTGAAATATACAGAAGAAAATCGAAGAAATTAACCCTTAATAACCTTAGAGATTACAAATGTATTATAATATTTCATAAAAAAATCATTCGAATTACTTAATGGTACCATTCTGTACAAAATTGTAAATCCTTATAGGCAATATCTTACAGCAGGTTACCTTACAGAAAATATCTGTAAGGTAACCGTCGATTACAACCCATATAACAAACCTTACAGATTTTCCATCGAATTTGACCATAAATGAAAAATGTTTATCTTATTTTTGGACAACAAATAAATCAAAATGTATACGATCTTTCCGGACGGAAGGAGTACATTCTTTTGTGATTTTGAAGTCTCTTGAAAGTAGTGGTATACGAATTTCAAATATTTGTTAGTTTGAACTTTTCAATCCTAGTTAAATTAAGTAAATGTCCAAGTTTTTTTTCGAAATACGTTAGAGTTCAAAAGAAGTTTATTTACAAAAATAGGATTCAAAAACAAGATGACTTCATTGCATTTTTACCTCTAAAATTATACGAAGGTATAAATATTATTAAAAAGAGTATGATTTTTTCGAACTCAGAAATAATTATTTGTAAAGAATTATATATGAAGTCTCCAGCAACGATAGATCAAACCTCAAAATAGTCATTTATTTCCAAATTTTTGAACTTTCTTAGGTTATATCTTAAGTTCGAACTTCGTCACTTGCGAATTTTCTCGAGTTCGAACCTTCGAGTTCTAACTTTCTCAAGTTTATCGAGTTCAAAGTTTAGTAGATTCGAACTTCATGGAGTCAAATCTTAAACAATTGTGAAGTTTTATTATTATGTTCAAACTATAAAAAATGAATTCGAACAGTTCAAGCTTTTTATATTTTAAAACTAGAACCAATGGTGCAATTCTGTGCAAAACTGTAAGTCTTACAGATAATATTACAACTAATACAATAACCTTACAGATTTTTCCTGTAAGGACTTACAGATATACAGATTTGCACAGAATTGCACCATTAGTTCGAAGTTTAAGGTCGAACATGGCTACTAGAAAGTCTCTTCCTAATGTGGTTTCACTGTAAATACATAGGTTTTGTATCATTTTGTTACTTTAGGAAGAATATTCATATATTCAAAGAAAAGAAAGCTAAAAGTGTAATGATAATATTATTATAAACAAATCAATAATTTTAACAAAAAATATTGTGTTGTTGATTATTTGATCTTGTTTATGAATTAATAATTATTTTTATTTTTAAGATCGGGGAATTTCCGTATTTTGACACGCATTTTGAAATAGAGGATGCTGCTAGTATCGCAACGGAATTGTAATAAAAATAAAAATACTCTCATACAAATATTATAAATAGACATATTAATAGGCAGATTCTGGTCAAAATTAAAGGCCTTTAATTAGACACAAATTATGTAACCATGGAAATTGTCCATTACAACCCATATCCCATATAACAAATTTAAATTTAAAGGCCTTTAAACTTAATGATTTGACCAGAATCTGGGTATAAATCATGGTACCTACGCTTTAGCTCATTGAATAAAACATGAGAAAAAGTAACTTTTTTTTCATTTATTTATTATTAAAATGCTCACAACAAATGACACATTTTTTGATAAAACTAATAATGTTATAGCCATTATCGGGACATATTCCGCACCCTGTATATCAAAATTCCTACATATACCAAGTCTGTTTTCGAGGTTCATTTGTCTATACCTAAGTGTAAACTATTTCATGAATCTAAATACATTGTTATATCTTAAAACACTTAAAAAATTCCTAAACAACGCAAACTGCATCTTTTGAATATTTAAGATTTTAATATAAATTATTATAAAATAACTACATAAATGAGGTATTCTTTAAATTTATAATTTTAATTGCTATTTTTTTTCCATTAAAAAAATAGATCGTAAGTATCACATGGTATAGATTCAAAAAAGCTTCTTGCGGTTTCAATTATTCACAACCTGAAATAAATTATGCCTTTGTAAATTGTAAATATACCTAAATGTAAATAAAAATGTTCTCTACAAACATATTAATTTACTTGACTTTGGCATTAGCGGATAGTTTTCAAGGAGACAATTTTAAAGAGACTCTTTAGTTTTATTACTTATATCTCCTTAAAACAAATGTATATAAAACTTTTTAAAATATAATAACACTTAAATCAGCTAAACATACTAAATAAATTTAGGAATATTTAAATTTCTATTTGGTGTTATCTTAAATAGAAAGCGGCAAATCTAAAGTACATAAAGTTTATTTAAAGCACCAATTGGATTTACTTCTATAAATATTTGTTAGCAGAAATGATTCTTCTTTGACCTTTGAAGGAGCATTCCAAAAATACATCTAATAAGTTTTCAATGACTTCAAGAATCACACCCTTAGTGGTGTAATTGGAGACGTATGGATCATGACGCAGGATATAAAATTACCCATATTTTTGTACTATCCTGTTGCCAATACTTTTTTAGACCACAGGGGATATTGCTTTTGTTAAAAATAAAGAAAGAAAACTTTCCGATTTTCGTGAAGTGGCACTACTAGTTACGGATTTAATAGCTACAAATAATAACAACATGAAATGAATTAAATCACAGGAAAAGCTCTTAAGCGATTGTAATCGATGCATTTTATTATTAAAGTAAATATGGTTAAGTACCTACTTCGAACCACCTACTTAATTGCTTGATATCTTCTAAAATCTAAAACACAAAAGCTTAACCACTGTCATATTAAAAACTATTAATGTCTTTTAAGGTGATAGGGAGTCAAATATTGAAAAAACGACGTACTTATCTTTCATGAATTTTTTAAAGTGTTTCGAATTGGAAAGTCCAAAAAATAAAGAAATACAAAACTAAAGTAAGAATTTTACATTCATTTGCAATTTTCGTTATTTATGTATCTACAACTATATTTGTGTAATTTTGCAAGAAAAACTTCTATATTTATATTTTTATTTTTGCAAAACTACGCTTATATAAATCTAGATACATGAAAAACAAAAATTTTATACAAAAGTACAAATCTTACTTAAGTTCGGTATTTAAATATTTTTTTTGTTTCCAATTCGAAACACTTAAAAAAAATCCGGGAAAGATTAAAACATTGGTTTTTCAATAAATGACTCCCTATCACCTTAAGAGATCAAAGAATTGCCTTCTGGAATTTTTCATAATATAGGTATAGACGTTCACTTAATTAATACGATCCACAATTTAGGCCAATTAAAAATGTAAAATTAGCAAATTTTTTCAAAGCTTTTGAAAACTCACAAATACTACTACTTCCTTTAAAATACTTTTGGTTTCGAAATAAGTGGTTGTAAATACTTAATTTAAATTGTGTGTACTAATTTTAACAAAGCCTTGGATAAAGAACAATGGGTTGTAAAGTAGATTGAAGTTAGACTACAGATCACAGGCATAACTAATTTTTCCCTAAATTTAATTTCCTTATAATCAAATTTTAAATATTCACGCACCTGAGAACCACCCATGACCTAAATGCGGACATATGTACAAATTGAGTAAAAATTTTAGACAGTAGATTTTAATTAAGTCTATTTTATACATAATGTATTGATAAATAATAAATAGCTGAAAATATAAGTACTTACAACTTTTTACAAATTTAACGTTTAATTCGTTTTAATTACACTTTTCTTGCCAAGTGATTTGTGACAGTTATGGTTGTCTTAAAAAGGAATAGATCTACGATCGACGTTCTGGTAGTAAATTTTAAATATTGTCGTTACGTAGCAATCTACCTTTAGATAGTTTCATTATTTTCAAATATTGTCGCTCCAATTTATTTTGTATAGCAAGAAACGGATTTGAGGCTTAAAATTGACCATTAATTATTTTCAGTGCACTCCAACAGTGTACCCAGCTGATCCCTTCGACCCTGTAGCTGATGCCGCTACTCTCCGAAAAGCCATGAAGGGCTTCGGAACCGATGAACGTGCCATCATCGACGTCTTGGCACGTCGTGGGATCGTTCAACGTCTCGAAATTGCTGAAACCTTCAAAACATCATACGGAAAAGACCTCATTTCCGAACTCAAGAGTGAATTGGGAGGAAAATTCGAGGATGTTATCGTCGCACTCATGACTCCCTTACCTCAATTCTACGCCAAAGAACTTCATGATGCCGTTGCTGGAGTCGGCACCGATGAAGAAGCCATCATCGAAATCATGTGTACCCTCTCCAATTACGGAATTAAAACCATTGCCCAATTCTACGAGCAAAGTAAACAATAATTCACCAAAATCTCTACTAAAACTAATCAAATTTTGATTGCAGCCTATGGAAAATCTTTGGAACACGACTTGAAGGATGATACCTCCGGTCACTTCAAACGTCTATTGGTTTCTTTGTCACAAGGAAACCGTGATGAAAACCAAGGAGTTAATGAAGCTCAAGCTACTTCAGATGCCGAAGCTTTAATTGGCGCTGGTGAAGACAAGTGGGGCACAGATGAAAGCGAATTCAACTCGATCCTTATTACCAGGTCCTACCAACAATTGCGCCAAACTTTTGCTGAATATGAACGTCTGAGTGGAAAAGACATTGAGGAATCTATCAAGAAAGAATTCTCAGGATCTGTTGAAAAGGGCTTACTCGGCATTGGTATGATAATTATGAATTCTTTGCTTAGATAATGTTTTAATTTAAAAAAAGTCCTTAGAATTAAAAAAAAATATTAATCGGTTAAAATACCGAGATGTTATTATTTTTTTTTCTTTAATTTATTATTGCTAATATGTCAATTGGGGCTTATGTGCCACTTTGGATCTATTTATGCCATTTGTAGGTTGCTTTAGAAAGAAAACATAAATACTTATTATAAATTTTTGTAATTTTAGTCAAATGTGTCAAGAGTAAAGTGGGATATTTTGCTGAAAGACTGCACGACTCTATGTCTGGATTGGGAACAAAAGACAAGACATTGATCCGTATTGTCGTCTCAAGATCTGAAATTGATTTGGCTGACATTAAACAAGCTTTCCTTGATAAATATGGAAAAACATTGGAGAGCTGGATTCAGGTAAGGTTCCTTAGGTTAATTTTGGTTTGAGTTGTTTAGAAAATTTAATTTCATTATGCTTAAATAAACCCATTACTAAATGCCGAAATTACAAAAATATGAGTTTTACATCATACATCAAATTCAATAAATATATTTTTGTAATTTCAACATTTCTTAACATTTTTAATTTACTAAATTACTTTGCTTCAAGATTTGCAATAACTGCATGATAGACGATAGGACTTATTTAATTTTTTTTTTATTTCCAGCTAATAATAATAATAAAAACGCGTTTAAGAGGATAGTCGGCAAATGTGAGAGTTTGATTTTGAAACTCGCTTGATATTTGCGGTTTTGCTCAAATTTTTTTTTCTATTGAAGCTTTTTTAAAATTTCTTTTTTTTGGTACACAGAAGAGTCTTATGGCTACCAATTTCTTCCGGTTTTGTTTTTGTAAGTCAAACCAAACACTCATACGGCGGCAGTAAAACGGGCTCTTTTTAAAAAACGTTCGCTTAGCGGCGCTTTCCCCAAAAATAAAAAACTAATTAAAATAATATTTTTTTTCCAACTCTAGCAATAAGTTAAGGTATAAACGAAGAGTTCGACGTTGCGTTTTTTGTTTCAAGTATATTTTTAAACTTTTTACAGCATCCCAAAAATTAAGTAAAATTTTAAGAAATTTATTTGGTTAGATTTACAAAAACAAAACCAGAAGAAATTGGTAGCCATTAGAGTCTAATGATTAGACTCTTCTGTGTACCAAGAAAAAGAAATTTTTAAAAAGCTTCAATAGAAAAAAAATTATGAGCAAAACCGCAAATATCAAGCGAATATCAAATTCAAGCGCTCACATTTGCCGACTATCGCCTTAATGATAAAAATTAAACAGATTTTCATTGATGGAGAAAAAAATCATTTTTAGACAAAGATTTTTAAGTGTGTTTTCTAAATAGCACTTTTAAATTTGATTAAAAAAGTATATTGCGCCAAGCAAAAAAAAATTTGATAAATAGAATTTTGAGATGAAATATAACTTTCCTTGTAATCTCATAAATTTTTGATGTATTTTACTAAATTTTTTAGTATTTGTTTTTTCAAAGTCGTAGTCTAATAATAGAAAAATAAAAAAAATGCATTCAAAAAATTATTTTTACAGCAATTGAAATTCCAATTATTAGAAATATAGATTTATATTTTATAAACTAGAAGATAGTCGGATAAGGGTGTAATTATGTGTAAAACAGTAAGTCATTACAGGAGATTTATAATGGAGGTAATGACAGTTTCCATATTAGTTACCTTTGCACATAATCGATCCATTATAGTCCAGTCAAGTGGTGTTCAAAAAGGACTTGAAGTGGAAAGTTCTGGATTTTCGTGGCTTACTTTGTTTTTTGCTGAACACAAATGTGAAGTTATTTGCGGCAAATATGAGAAATCATCAAAAAACACTAAAAATCAAAGTTTTTTGGGGGTTTTGGGTTATAAGTCGTATTTTACGTTAAAGGTTATCCAATACTAAAATAAAGACGAGAAACTTAGCTACAATTTATGTTATTAACATTTTTTTTAATACATATGGTTTCCGTGCAAAGAAGCTTTGAAATGTTGCTAAAATTAGTAATTTTTGGAAAATAGCAAAAAGAGTTTTACTCACTTAAGTACAGCTTTCTCTGAAGCTTCACAGGTTTTAACAAGTCATTTTTGTGTTCGTTGAGTCTATGATCATGTTCCTATATTTCCGACGTAAATCGGCAACAATTGGGTACACTATACAAGTATTCTACTCCGCTTATTTGGTACTATATGATGACATGACGTATGAAAATTAAATATCGCATTTAAAAATTAATTTTTTACATTATTATTTTACAAATTTCGCCGTTTTAAAATTCTTTTATCGAATATAAAATCTACTGAGGTTTGTTTGCGTGATCTTCTTGATCGCTCAGTATATTTAGTACCCAGAGCTTGGCAGTATTTCAAATAGTATTTTGTATTTAGTATTTCAAATACTTTTTTAAAAACTATTTTGCGTTTTCATATTTTCAATATTTGTAATACTTTAACAAGTCTGAAATATTTTTTAGATTTAATCTTTACAAATCTAAAGAAATTCACAAACAGAAGAGATTTTCGCATATGTTAATTATGTATTGTTTGTGGCATTTTGGTTTATGATTTTGTAACTTGATTTTGGGTTCATTTAGGTGTTGGGTCTCGGCTGAAATTAATGCTAAATTAAATTAAACGAGTAATGAGTTCATTAGAACAAGTATCTCTTTCTTTTGTATTTCAAATAATAAAGAAGTATTTCAAAAATTTTATTTGTTTCAAACTTGTTTGTATAGTATTTTATAAAAAATATTTCAAATGAAATTGAGTAAAAATAGTATTTTATATTTAAAATAAAACAAAAAAGTATTTTACCTAACTCTGTAAGTATCTATGCAACTATCCATCAAACATAACTACGGCACTGTCCTTGTACTTGGACCTTGAATTTAACAAATGAAGCTCGTAAAATTTACATATTGATGAAAATGATTGACCCCTGCTCCACACGACTCTATGCAGTAAATATCCTCCATCTATGACATCACACACTCTTGTAGATTTTCGTATTCATTTGTCTAAATCCTTGGATAAAAGCAGACTTGATTCATTTTCGCATATCACAATCGTTGAAAGGAGACAATGGATAGGAGGGCACAATTCGCATTTTGGAAACTTACTTTTAGTGTTAGGAGTGGAAAAGCTGTAAAACCGCGTTCTTGCTATTTTCAAAAAATTTCTGATTTTTGCCTGTTTTTCAACGTCCTTTTGCACGGAAACCATATGTCGTACAAAAAAATTATACGTATATTTGTAAATTTGTAGGTAATTTTCTCCTATGATTTTTATTGTTTTTTGATTATTTCTCAAATTTGTTTGACAACTTCAGATTTGTGTTCAGCACCCCAAAAAAACATTAAGCAAGCCACTAAAAATAATTATACCAGAACTTTCCACTGCAAACTTACACCTCTTCCGTACAACAAAAACATGAAGCGATTTCGAATGGCTTTGGTTCGTCTTTAGTTCCTAGATTGGTCGTTATATTTAGACCAACCGCATTCAAATGACATCACAGATCGTTTGGTTCAAGGCAATTCAAGTTTGATTAGCGAAATATGAACCGTGTTGTTGGATGCGGAGGAAAGAACCAAAGAAGCAAATGAACTGATGTTGAATTTTTGGTTAACCACTAACCAACCAAAAAAGTCACACGGAATCGTTTATGAGTTTAGACACTTTCAACTGCAATGGAAGATCTTATCACAGGTTGTCTAGTTGAAACGAGTAGTAATATTACTCGGAGTTTGTTTTTCATAGTGAAATTTATGTATAGTTTATATTTATATATTACATATTTTTTAGGATGCTTGATTGTTTGCTTTTCCAATATCTTTTTATGAAAAATAATGTGAATTATTAAGGTCTATTCAGACAACGGAACGGTTGAGAATCAGACTAATAACTAACGGAAATTAGTTGTCAACCATTTGTTCGCTGAATGCACCAATATTCTTCCTACTTTAACTGTATAACAAAACATTTACTTGTTGTATATCTTGGCTTTTGTAGTTGAATAATCATAAAAGTAGCATGTTAATAATAACAATTAACGTTCGCATGTATCTTTTACTAACTTTCCACCTCTCTGCTTGCAGGGGGATACATCGGGAGACTACAAGAGAGTCCTACTGGCCCTGGTTGACTAAAATTTCACTCATGTACCTGTATCGCGCACATCGCACCTCAACAGCTTAACTCATCATGTCGGTGTTAGCACAATTCAAACTTAACTATTTTGCAGGATGACGTAAAAAGTGAAATAAAATATTTGCTGATATCTATGACTGCCTATGGGTAAAAATACTGCCCGTTTTACACGTCCTGTCTTCAACCATTTTGGAGCGATCCACAACGTTGCGTATTTAAATTTTTTAATAATATTAATTATACCAAGCCACATAGTGTCTTATACTTAAATATAACATGATTAAACATTGTTGGCTTTACATATTATACATAAGTATTACATGGAAAATTATTTATTGAGGTGCAAGGGGTTTCACTCTGTTATAACTATGTTATTAAAAATTATATAAATATATTTAAAGTTTTATATTTTATATTTATGTATTGTGCTTTATCGGTGCTTTTGAAAATAAATTAAAAGCTGTTTCAATTTTTATTGGTTTTTAATTTGGATTAACTAAAATTCTAAACACCAGCATCCTTAAAAAAATAATTAGTGCATATGAGTAAATCCTCATATTACAGCAAATAAATTCCGTGTTATTGGAATCCAATCAAAAAATGGTTTTGGGATTAAAATTAAAAGGTAAAATATCGAACTAAAACTTTTATAAAACGGAATTTTTCAGGAAATTTTTCTTCTATAATAAATAACACAATCCCTTCATTCATGTACAACTTTAATTTTTTGAAACTACAATACCTACATATTAGTAGGAATTAATTTAATGATTAAATCAGGGCAAGGTAATTAGGGAATTTCTTAATTAATATAAATTAACACTAATGGAAAGAACGAATAAGGTTATTTATCACAACCCATTATACTTAAATTAATTTTTACCGATATTTTCAGAATCGACACACCATTTATAAAATTACTTATTTCTTACTTAATAATTTTCTATTACTAATTTATAATCATGTTAATATTTTCTTGGCTTGTATTCTTTAATAACAATAGCTCATTATTATAATAAAAATCAACATATACCAATAATATTTGCATGTACCTATTATTAACAAAATCCTCTTTTTCCTTGCAGGGAGACATAGATGGAGACTACAAGAAAGTCCTAATGACCCTGGTTGAGTAAAAATTTTTACTCCTGTGCTTATATCACTCATATCGTAGTATTTCAAGAGATCTTCTTGATGTTCAAAAAATTGAACTTAAATAAATATATAAATATTTTGAAGGATGACATAAAAAATAAAGATATTTGATAACAGTAGAAAGAGTAATAAAAATGGTCATTGCAAATACCTAAAACATTACCAGTTTGATTCAGATATCTTAATAATTCTTAATCGATTATTGATTAATTTAAAATGATTTTAAAGCCACTAAGATATATAAATTTCAATTTGATTTAACTTTTTCATTTTTAGGCATGAAGCATTCATACATAAAAAATATTGTTTTAGGTTCAAGGGAATTAAATTATAGGTATTATTGTACGTATTATAATTTTTGGGTATTATTTGAACTTTTTTGCTTTTTTGTGATTTATAGGTGCCTTTGAAAATAAATTAAAAGCTATTTTAATTTTTATAGTTTTTTTATTAATACCTATAAATAAAAATAAATATTTTTTTAAATATATAATAAATTATAATGTTTTTGTTCATTTTTCGTTATGTAAAGTGAAAATGACGGGTTGTTCTTTTACGCCCCATGGGACAAATCTTAAAATGACACATCGTCAAACCTGCAACAAAATTGAGCAATTAATTTATAAGGTATGGTAATTATTGAACATATAAGCAAAGATTTTTATAAATATTTGTCGTTATAAACTATACATATTTTACTAAATTATGCAAGGTACTTCTCCTATTTCTGAACAATGAAAATATGAAATAAATACCATTTCGCATTTTATACCGTAAAAACTAAAAACTATTGGAAACATTGAGAAAATTCATAAAAATAAAAATAGTTTTTAATAATAAAATTACCCGATGTGAAGAATAAATTTTCTAGAGAATTGGCGATTCTAGCTAAGCGATCTCCTCTTGCGGCATAGCGCGGAAGTATGAAATGACGTCACGTCGGACGTCTGTTTTAGTCAAGTAAATAATGTCAACTTACCTAATTTACTTTTTATTATTAAATGCGTTTGATTATTTCTTTGCAAGTTAAATTTTTTATTTATTTTGTCACTGACGTGACGTCATTAGAGTATGTAACCAAACATACATTTGCGCGGGAAATATTAATTTGAATCGCCAATAAACATAAATAATATTAAAGTGAGCTGCGTTAAGAATTCATATCGATGTTACCTTTTCACTTTGCACCAAAAAACCAACGACCATTTTGTCTGCTAACCTAATAATTTCCACTATATGCAATATCATTGCATAGACTAAATAAAAATATAGAACAGCATGGGCCATGAACACTAAAATTCCTTATTGATAACTGATAACACTGGGGAACAGTGATTTTTCAGCATGGGCTTTAGGAGTTGATGTTGACTTTGATCCGTACAATCCCTTTCTAAAATTCAGCAGTAATGTGCCATTATATGCAAGTCCTACCATTATGGTAGTAAGTGAGTAGTAAGTATTCTGATGTTATCTAACATTCCATTCCCAATTCCCACTTAATGTGCACGGAGCTTGGTTTAGTGATGTGACATACCACGATCACCTCTACCACTTCCAGCGAAAATTTGGACCTATCACTAGAGGTAGTGGTGTAAATGTGGAAACCCTGTTATTATTCTTTTAATATATTTTTTATTTAACCATAAAATCTTTCAAAAATCTTTATAAACCTCCATCAAGTATTTATTAACAATAAATTAGTTTTACCATAAAATAATAAATTAATTAAAATAATATATTTTTTGCACTTTCTATATATAATGAGCTAGTTTAGTGTAAATATATCATTTATTACATCTCCAGTTTTATTAATTTTTTTAATTTTTATGTTAGGAATAAAATAATTTACTTTGTAGTTGATTTAAACAAGTAAAAATAGTTTAGTTTTCTTTATGATAAAATTTTGTTTCTCACGAGTGTTTTGTTTATGTCTGGAGTATTAAGTAATGCACCCTTGTTATTCTTTGGATTAAGTGTGGACAAATTTATTGCCTACCAACGGATGGAGGGTGAAACTGCTAAGTCAGGTCAACTTAGCAAGACATAAACTAAACACTTAAGTTTTTTTACTACATTTGAATTAAATAATATTTTATTATTTATTTAAATTTTATATTTTTAATCTCATAATTAGTGTTTGGCAGATATTTGTATTATTGTAAATTTTCAGATTTTACTTGTTTGATCATAGTTTGAGAAAAAGAAAATTATTTTATTCCACGTTAGAGATTAAGCGTAGGCTACCAAATTCACCCCGAGCTTAGGGATGAATTTGGTTTGCCCTACTTTATTATTAGAACCAATAAGAGGCTTTGATTGGCGTCTTTACTTAAGTAAGTTATGACGTAATAAGGGATGCCAAGCAAAGTCTATAAATTGTAAAGAAACCTTAAAATCATTGAATTCCATAATGTTCTGACCTAGAGTAATGTTTGTTCTTAACTCTGATCAGTCAAGTTCATTTTAGTTTGTTCGTGACGCGTTTTTTTTCACTTTATTGTTATTAGAAGTTTATTTGATTTTATTCAAAAAGTTAGTAATTTTTGTTTTGTAAGTTTATTGTGTGATTTGCGGAATATTTTTAAAGTTTCTATTGGTTCTTCAATAAGTTGTATTTTATTTGAAATTGATTATTTTTTTCCATTAGTTTTTTTTTTATAATTATTTTTTTTTTTAGTGAATTTCTTTTTTTTTTTTGTAATTTTTTTTGATTATTTTTTTTAATCTTAATATTACCTTTTTTTTTAATATATTTAATATTACTTAAATATTGGTTTTTAATAATCTTCAATAAGTTCCCAATAAAACCTTAAATACTTTAGCAAAGAAATTTAAATAAAAGTGAACTTGGCTCGATCAGAATTTTGATTCTGCAAGTTAAGAACAAGTAAGTACAAGTATTAATTTTGGATTTAGCTTTTTTTATAAACCAACTTAGAAGAAAATAATAACTCAGCTATTTGTTTAACATCAAGTTGGTCGCTATTTAACTAAATGTAAACGTCGGCTTAACCCTAAAAAAGAACCCATTAATTATTCATTTAATTAACGTGCTTTCGGTCATCTTTCTTTTTAATAAATATTATTTTTAAATAACACCAATAAAATAATAACGACCAACAAGGGTTTTAAGCTGAGGGTCGACGTAAGATTTACATTAGTCCTTATTGATAGAGACTAAAACGTCACATTTCTTGTCTCTTGTCAAATTTACTTTACTCCATGTCTTGTCATTACTTTACTCCCAGCCACGTCATTTGTCATCACTTTACTCCCGCTCACGTAACTTGTCATTAAAAATTAAAATTAGTCATAATTTTGTAGTTTGTCTGAATTTGCCGCGAAATCACAATCGTTGCAAACTTCAGTCTAGTCTAAACACCACCAATATATTGAGTGAATTCTAACCTCTAATAAATTTATTTGGTTTGGTTTGGAACGGAACTTGATTTTTATTCTGGGGTCGGGGATTGTATTATGTACGGTTTATTATTTTATAGATTGATACTAAATTTTAAATTTAAAGGTGTTTTAAGTGTACACAGAATCGATTCAATCAATTAGTTAGATCTGTAAATGTAGCAAAATCTTTTAAACTTGGTAAACTTTATTCCTGCATCAAAACTTACCTACTTTATTTATTGTGAAGTTAATTATTATTTTTTTAAATTTATAAAATCAATTACAATAATTATAATATTAATCTACAATGATCTATATTTTATGAAAGTTGCTGTATAAATCATTATGACGGGCGAATAAAAATACCCGTCGCCGTCCGATGACAACCGAAATTAGTCACAGCGATAGCCATATAATTAAATTGTTGTGGAAACTTTTACCTATTAAAAAAGTGCAAAAAATTCTATATGCACCGAGGTAGTAAAGTGAATTTAATCCCTCCTCTGATTGTTTCCCTCGGCTTTGCCTCGGGAAACAAAACATCGTCGGGATTAAAATCAGTCACTTTACTACCTAGGTGCATAAATAACTATTTTTTAAATCAGACACTTAATCAGATTCTCAAAATGAATAACTTTTAAACCAAGAAATAAAATATCAAAGCATGTGTTATAAATGAATTCAAATGTTAGTTTGAGAAAAGAATAATAGATGGCGTGAATGTGGAGATCATGTGGAGTGAAAGGAAAGGAGAGGAGTCGGTTTTGAGCGCGAATGGAATGCAGTTGTGGGATAGAGGTTAGTTTTTGTATGGACTGAAATATATTAAGTTAATCTTCGTACACGGCGTTATTATTGTCTTAACCCTAATTATCCACCGAAAAGTCATCCTGATAGTTAACATTTTCAGAAGTGGGATAAAAGGGAAAAACAACGTGTTTGTTCGCGTGGGAACAAGAATCGACAGGTGCCGGTTGTTTGTTTATGTTTTGCAACGTTTTAAAAAGAAGCGTGGAATTTTATCATAATAAGACTGTTGGGACTGGTAATTTACGCGTTCACGGTTTCAGTGACGAGGAACGTAAGTGCGGAGGTTAAATAACAGTGCTTTGGAGATAAATAAAACGCAAACCAATGACGACCAACAAGGGTACAACGGAAGACATGAGTGATCACGGCGATGATGAAGGTAATGCTGGTAATACTACAGCAAATAATGGTAATTACAAAGATACATTTACTCTAATGTCAGGATTTGATACTCGAACTTCATCGCCGTTAGATAATAAAAGTGCGGGCTCAAACATGCAGAATTTTGTAGCACCAAATGTACAGGGTGATACAGCGGACAAATTTGCGGATGTCATGAGTCGTATGTTAAATATATTAGAACAAAGGGAAAATTCTACAATGCATACATTTCCATTAATGTCACAACCATTACCAAATTTCAATGGCGAAGATCCTAATGTAAACGCAAAAGACTGGTTGCAGCAGTTAGAATACAGTGCGCGTATTGGTAATTGGAATGAGGGTGTAATGCTGGAAACTGCACGAATGCATCTAACCGGTACTGCTAAATTTTGGTATCAAGCACGTCGGGAAACTTTTAATTCGTGGAAAAATTTTGTAGATACGTTCAGAAGAAGCTTTATAAATAAACTGACGATGACGGAAAAATGGGATCGCATGAAGCAACGGGTTCAAAATCAGAACGAATCAGTGTCAAGTTATGCACACCAAAAATATATGTTGTGTAAGGAACTTAATTTTACACTGAAGGAAACCAAAGAACAAATCCTTATGGGAATTACAAGACTGGATAACGTTGGAATTTTATTATCAGTTTTTCATACAGATTTTGATGAATTTTTGGATGATTTAATTGCTCATGAGAAACTATCAATTGGACGAGCTGCAAATTTCAAGCAAAACACTGTAACTAGTGAAAAATGGAAAAACTATAAGAAAAATTCAGGAACAGTGGAACGAAATGAAAACTCAAAAGGCAAACCTTCCAACGATAACAATTTCAGTAAAGAAGAAAGTCGACCATTTCAAAGAAAGTGCTACAAGTGCGGTGAGGTAGGTCACTTTAAAAGAGATTGCCCAAAGGTAGAGAAAACTAAAGACAATAAAGGTGTTCTAAAAATTGAAAACTTACTTAAAACAACGGATGGGGAAAAATTCGTGAAAAACATTTTGATAAATGATAAAGAAGTAATAGGACAAATTGATGTGGGGAGTTCCGTTTCAATTATAACCGAGGACATTTTAAATATGTGCAACTTGGAACTTAAAATTGTACCAATAAACTTATTCGCATACGGTAACGAGAAAATTCCGGCAGTGCAAACGATCGGTATAACACGTGCGCGAGTACAAGTGGATTCGGTACAGGCGGAAATTGAGTTATGCGTGGTGAAAAATGATGTGCAAACAGTTGACATATTAATAGGTCGGAATTTCACAGAATTAGAACAATTTGCTTATGTAAGAGTCAACAACACGTTTAGGTTTGGATGGAAGGAAGAATATCCTTTTAAAGACTTGGAGGTTGACAACGCCAGAGTTTCAGGACAAAAAGCAGTTACAACTGATTTGGAAGTGCTCCGAAGAGGACAGGTGAATTTAATAAACGCGAGGTGTGACGGTATAACTTTAGTGGTACCAGTAGTAAATTTTGGACCGGACGATATCCAAGTTGAGCCTAATACAAACATTGGCGTAACAAGGAAAGGCGAGGTAACCGAAAATATAGTTATGACTGTCAATGACAATCGGGATATTGTTGAGGTAAGCGATAAAGAACCAATCACCTTAAGCATGTTAAATATAAGCGAAGGGGCACCGGCACAAGAATATGAAATGGAGGTGCGCCATAGAGCCGGTGAGAAAATGTGTCATGTGGATGCTTTGTCAAGAGCTCCGATAGAATCCGATGATAGTGCGGGAATAATGAATTCGTTACATGATAGACTTGAAGTGTTTCGATTAGTTACCGAAGACGAGCAAGTTATATACATTCAAAGAAGTGATAAGGACTTGATCCGGTTGATAAGTATACTGGAAAAACCTCCTGATGAACAAAGTGCGACTGAAAGACAGGAAGTGAAAGACTACGAGTTAATTGACGGACGATTGTTTAAAAAAATTGACGAAAATGGTCAGCAGAAACGCCTATACGTCATTCCACCGGGTATGCGAAAAGCGCTTGCGGTACGATATCACGATTGCGCGGGACACTTTAGCGTTGATCGAACTGTGGCAAGTATTAAAATGAAATTTTGGTTTCCGCGTATGCGACGTTATGTACGGCGACACATAAACGGGTGCTTCGAATGTTTGTTGGTAAAGGTACCAAGGGGACGTCAACCGGGTATGTTGAACCCGTTACCGATACCAAAACGGCCTTTCGCGCGAGTGCACTGGGACCATTGTGGACCGTTTGTGAAAACCCGTAGCGCTATGGCTTATGTTTTAGTGGCCATAGATCCACTTACAAAATTTGTAAAACTTTATGCGGTAAGGGACACACGTGCATTAACGACGATTAAATGTGTAAAGGAATTAATAAAAACTTTTGGGACTCCATTACGATTCGTAGTAGACCGAGGTACAAGCTTTACGGCAAATGCGTTCAAAGAATTTTGCAACGAACAAGGGATTCAAATAATATACATATCCAGTCGTCACCCACAGGCAAATGGGCAGGCTGAAATTGTAATGAAAACTCTGGTTAATTCGATCATGACCGAAATGAATGAAGAGGACCAGTGGGACAAGAAAATTGATGATATCGAACAGCATCTAAATTCATCGAAAAACAACAGTACTGGGAGAACTCCTTACGAGACGTTGTACGGATATTTACCGAATTTTGGCAATGCAGGATGGGAACGTGAGAGTAGTGCTGATCCAAATCAAGCCTGGAAGCCATCAAATGAAATTCAAGATGAAGTAAGAGAGAGGATTCAAGTAGCCCAAGATAAGTACAAGATGAGATATGATGCGCGACATTGTAAAGGGATGATCTACGAATTAGGGGACATTGTTG
Organism: Stenus bimaculatus; assembly: GCA_963971135.1. NCBI lineage: Eukaryota > Metazoa > Arthropoda > Insecta > Coleoptera > Staphylinidae > Stenus > Stenus bimaculatus. The sequence goes on from OZ020180.1 coordinate 31,423,391, forward strand.
TAATGAAGGCAGCAATCAATCCTACAACAGGAGAATCGACCAAACTCCAGGCAAGGTACCGCGGCCCTCTAGTGGTTACCGAAAAACTACCCAGTGATACCTACCGAGTTAGTACTCTCAGAGGAGTAGATCAAAGATTCTGGACGACAACGGCCCATGTGAGCCAACTAAAGAGATATAAGAATCCAGGAGACAGCGAGGAATCTTCTGATGAAGAGGAAGAAGATGACACCCGGAATGAAATGGATGAGGAGAGGCAGCAGCGGAGTGGAGAAGAGAGCGATGCCGAAACGGGTGCGGGTAGCAGTGTAGTCGATGGTGATCAATGTGATAATAAGAGCAAAATAAGTGCGCGAGTGCGAAAACCACCGATAAGGCTTCGTGATTACGATTGTGCGCAGTAAATATGCAGAATAATATCACTAAATTATAGGTTAGGTTAATATTAATAAAATGTATTAGGTTAAGAAAGTCATTCGGGAGAATAACTTCGGTCAGGATGGTCGAATGTTATAAATGAATTCAAATGTTAGTTTGAGAAAAGAATAATAGATGGCGTGAATGTGGAGATCATGTGGAGTGAAAGGAAAGGAGAGGAGTCGGTTTTGAGCGCGAATGGAATGCAGTTGTGGGATAGAGGTTAGTTTTTGTATGGACTGAAATATATTAAGTTAATCTTCGTACACGGCGTTATTATTGTCTTAACCCTAATTATCCACCGAAAAGTCATCCTGATAGTTAACACATGTATTTATAATACATTACTAAAATATATAAAGGTTTAATACCCAGATTCTACCCAAATCAATTAAGTTTAAAGACATTTTAATTTTAATTCGTTGTATGGGCTGTAATGGACATTTTCTATGGTCACCTGTTTCTAACTAAAGACCTTTAAATTTTACCAGAAACTCCTTATAAGACTATAAAAAATTTTACATTCTCTAGTATATACACAATACAATACTAGTTTACATTAATAGTTTTATGGTTCCATATTACCAACATCGTCATAATAGATTTTAATTTTAAAATTAAGCTAAGTTTTCAAGTTTTTAATTTACTTAATTGCACAAGAATGTAGTGTTTTCTTCCTTAACAATTTTTGATAGCCCATTATGCAATAACAAGTTATCTGATAAAACCGAATTTGAATAAGTTAAGAAAAACTTTGAGAGAACACTCCACTGACAGTACTATGCGGAGCCGGCAATCTTAGGAACTAAACAATAGGTTTAAGCGATTGCCACCACATTGCAACACCTGTCAAGCTCTACAGGTAACATTTCCACATTACCACCACGCTTCCACTTTTGCACCACTTCCTCTATAAAATTTACTCTTATAATTTAGAAAAAATACAAAACAAATTTTTTACGATTTCTTGTTTTTAACATTAAAATTTTTTCAGACACTCTATATCAACTACTAACTACTAGCATTGAGTCACTTAAACTTGAATGAAGAAGAAGTAAAGCAGATGCACTATATCTACTTAAATCGTTTCTCAAGTTGCCTTTCACGTACCTCCAAAACAATCCCCAACAATCATCCTATTTATTACCTACATAATTTTCATAGTTCACACAACGTAAAAAGTAATCGTGGTTTGAACTCACACATACCTAGGTTAACATTTTTACAGTAATCATTATAACTTAGATATTTTCTTACTTATATTTGAATTGGATTTTTTTTTCTTTTAGTTGTTAGAATTTGATTATTTTAATAGTACACTAACTTTTCTTTTTACCAAAATTTGACTGATTTGCTCAATCAATCGTTGTGTTTGACCTTTTAAGGTCAAACAGATGCAAAATAAGTGTTTATGAAATAAAATCACTTGTATATGAAAAATTTTCAGCATTGGTTAATAGAAATCTGCCTCTGGAAGATCATAGTCAAGTTGGGAGGATAACCTTGCATAATATTCATGCGTTCAAAACTGACAAACAAAAATATTAGCTATGGTCCACTTCTTTTAAAAATAACCTCTTCTATCTTGGTTTAGCCCACTATAAGTACAGGACCTCTTCGTGAGTGAGATGAAAAGGTGATTTATAAGAGAAATAGAGTAAAAGTCTAAGTAAGTAACTTTTTATACTACTAACACTACTGATCTATATGGAACATGCATTTTTAAAACTGTAAAAGGAGATTTTTAACTACCTTCACCTTCCGCTTCTCCGATTTGTCCTAATTGTATGGTGTCTACAAAACATATGTTTTTATTTTACATGTTTGAATATGAAAGTTTTATATCAGATCACCAATATTATAAAATTTTGCACTTCAAAATTGTTTATACTGTTCAAAAATTAAACATTGCGCTTTCAGTTTGTAAAGAGTCAAAATGGTACAAGTACAAGATATATTATAAAATTTATTATAATAATTAAAAGGATTCCATCGTTTTCTGAAGACTTTCTCAATTTAAAACTAATAATCCATCGAACGCATTTTAGAATATTTTGAAATTTTTTTATTTTTTCTATAGCACAAAAAATCTATATTAAAGAGTAATTAAAAGTACTTTTTAAACCTTTTCAAGCAATTTTTAATTTTTTTCAGAAGGAAAAAGGCAAAAGTTGAAAAGAAATCTGGGAGTAAAAATTTGTTCTTGAAGGTTAAGCGTAAAAACGTGTTTCCAAAAAATAAAAATTGATAGATAAAAGTTAATACCAATAATTTTTTTGGTACGCTAATATAACTCATTTAAACCCAAATTATAAATCTCAATAACAAATTCGGGTAGGAAAAATGACACAAATGAAATCATTTTTTGTTGCCTGTTTTTATAATTTATTAATTATTACGGATATATCTTCACTAAATATATACTTATTTATGGTTTTGAATTATCTTTAATAATTTAAATAATAAAAATATTTACGCAGTGCAAACCAAATATTTATTGTAGGTACTTACGTGAGGTATATCTTTTATCTCTTTGTCGAACATTCTTGTTAAATAAATAGGAAGATTTTTCAAACGCTCTTTCAGTAGAAGCCATGAGTAATTTATTTATAAACAATCGATGAAACGCAGTATTAAACCCCTCACTAGGTCTAGGACTATTCTGCAACGGAAAAGTTAGAAATAAAAAAATAATTTTACAACATTACGCAATAATAAATAATTAGTGATAACGCGTTAAAAAACTAAGCAAATAAATACGTTTTAAAATATTCCAAAGTTTACAAAGTACGGTGGGTATTTACTCAAGAATTTCGAACAACGCACAATCGCAAATAATCAGCAAAAAATTCCACAATTTGCGAGAAAACAACAAAGCAATGTCATTTTTTTTACAATTTCGAGATTACTATCTTTTATCTTTAAGTTTTCTTAAGATTATAGAAACAAAGTAGCTGTTTGGTTTCCTGCTATTGACATTAATTAATATTTTTATGTTAACTGTTAATTATTAATTAAATAAATATATCGAATAATAAAATACCCACAATAATGGTTTTAAAAAAAATCACTATCAAGATTAACATATTTAGTAGTTCTGAGTGAATAATGGTACAATAACACAATAACAAACTTAACTAAAACAGTTTTGAATAATGATAATGCAGCTTTCTGATTGGTTCAAAAAGCGTGAATAATGTCTTAAGTGTAGTTTAATAAATAGCATTACTCTTCAAAAATCAAATACAGATATTTTTCAATGGACGTGGAAAAATTTATATTTTGTGTTTTGATAATTATTGATGTTGAGTAGGAAATAAAAAACATTTAAATTATTAATCAACTTGATAGCTTATAAGCAATAAATCTATTATAAGTGTAGTATCAATCCATAAAAAGTTTATTGAAAAATTCTTTCATTCATTCATTATTATTATTAATAGATGACAAAACGTTGAAAAATTTAAGGAACGTGTTAATAATAAAAACAAACGGTGATAACTCGAAAATATTTATTTCGCAACAAATTCCGCCTGTAAAGTTGATAAAAGTACATTTAACTTATATTTTTATCAATTTTTTTGTAACCTATTTAATTTAAAATTAAAATAAGAGATGGTTTGAGTTTTAAGCCTCGATTTAAATATTATTGGAATTACTTGTCTTCGAAACCTACAGATTGGTGATTGGTTTACGTAATTGGCGCAGATGCAGTCAATGCCGATGATTATTGTTTTGCTCCAATTACATACGAATTATTTATTTTGTTTGTTTTAATTATAAGAAAGTATTTAAAAAAATGAAATTACATAATTTATAAATAGTGCATATTTGAGTTTGAAATATTACATTTAATAGGTTTATTTTAATATTAGTAAATTAATAGAAAATCGATATTGCAGTCCCTCACAATTAATAATTTTTTAGTCTAATTAGTTCAAATGTTTTAAATTTAATTAATGGAGGCATGTAAATGTTATTTTTCCACAAATAGGTAATAGTTTTAAGCCCGAATCTTCGTTTTTAAATTTTAAGTAGGAGTTTCAGGAATCAATTCTACTACTTATTTTTAGAAGAAAATTTCCTTTAAACATATTAGCCTGTATTCAGCGACTATGATGAAAAATTTAGAGACGTCGTTAAACTCAATCACGAGTTTAAGAAAATATTTCTTATGAAGAAATATTTTTAATCACGTGTTTAACTTTAACGACGTCTCTAAATTTTTCATCATATTTCTTATGAAGAAATATTTTTTAATCACGTGTTTAACTTTAACGACGTCTCTAAATTTTTCATCATGGTCGCAGAATACATATGATATTATGTCCGATTTCGAATCCTAAGGGGGCTAATATAGCCCTTAAAAATGGTGTCTAAAGGTTAATTTTTTTGTAAGTTTTTGAAAACGGATTGATGTAGAGATTTGAAATTTGGTGTGAATCATAATATACTTCAGATGTAATTTCATCATTTTTTCATATACAGGGTGTCCCGTTCGTGGTTCACTAAATGTCAAGGTTAGAAAGTAGAGCAAATTTTTTCAAGAAAAAACCAAAAAAGTAGGGGTCTATCTTTTATGGTTTGAAAGTTACAGGGGTTTGAATTTGGCATAGCCCGTTTTTGCCAGAAATCAGTAAATGATCAGTAGCTGCTTAAAAACTTAGTAAAAAGATTTAAAAAAATATAATTTTAAAGCTGAAAGTATCCTCTTTCCATTGGTAACAATGATAAAACACAAATCGTTTATCAAGTATTAAAAAAAAATCGAAAAGAAAAAAAAATCCAGAAAAAAATGTTTTTTTTTAAGTTTTTGAAGATTTTCTCCAAGATACGGGCGATTAAGGGAGTGGTTTTTTTTAATTTTCTAAAAATTTCGTTAAATTCTCTAGAAATTATGAAAAATTTTGAAACCCTAACTCTTTTTATGCACTCACTAGAGCCATCTAAACTTACTCCTATGAGAATTGATTCTAAGCATAGTTAGTTAACGTGCGCCTTCATTTTTGTTATTTTTTAATAATACAACTGTTTCAAAAGCCATCAAAATTTTACTTTTGCTTATAAAAATTGATTATTAAGCAACTATTGATCATTTACTGGTTTCTGGCAAAAACGGGCGATTCCAAATTCAAACAGCTGTAACTTTCATATCATAAAAGATAGACCCCTACTTTTTTGGTTATTTCTTGCTAAAATTTGCTCTACTTTCTAACTTTGACATTTGGTGAACCACGAATGGGACACCCTGTATTATTGCAAGCTTAGCTTTTGGGAGGATTGGGGTTAAAAATAGCGTAAACACTTTTATGGTTACAGTAAAATGATCTTTTTTTTCATAATCTTGTTCCGTATTTAATGTCGAACAAGAAAGGTACTCTTATGTCAATTCGGTAAATTAGACCATTGGACGTAAATTGAAGCTAAAATTGGTACTATTTTACAGAAATTTGGCTACTTAATTTCGAAGACCCTGTATATTCGAATACAACCAAAATTAAATTCAAAATATTTTGTGGTATAAATGTGGTATAAAAAAGCATAAACTTAAAAAGTATAATAAATTAAAAGGTAACATATTAAAAAATTACCTACAATGTAATATATTTGTATTTACTGTTTATAGTGATAAGGATTTAAAACGAATTAGCTAATCTATGTGCATGCATGTAATAAATTAGTTGATTTAAAAAAACGTCATTTCTAATGATTCATATACAATATTTTTTTATGAGTACTTATACAAATAAAAAAAAATATTTTCAGAAAGCAAATAATTAATACAAAAATAATAGTCATGCTGGGTGTATAAAATAATGCTGTTAAATAATCTGCGTTTTTTGTTGGTTTTATGCCATATCGACGCATTCGTCTTAAAAAGTAAATAAGCGCCAAAAATTCATTTTTCGTTTTGTACGTTTGTTATACAGGGTGTCTAAAAATGGCGGATAAGTTCTCCAATACCTTCTCAGGGATCCCCCGAAAAATAGATAAACATTTCTCTTGACCAAAGGTCTGAATGGTCAAAGTTTGGAATTCAACTTCTATATTTTTATTAAATTCTGTAAAAATGGATCAACAAGCAAATCAAAATTTCGTAAAAAAAATAGAAACTAAAAAATGAGGTAATTATTATAATACTAAATACAAAATTTCAAAATGAAAGAGTTGTTACTCCATGAAGTTTATGGCTTATTAGATTTTCTGTATAATATTAAGACATATCTTGTCTATCAAATTTTAAGTTTATTAAAATTGTGCTTGACTGTATAAGGAATCTGAAAAGACTTTTTTGAAAATTCCGCACTAACTCTTAAAAATTAAATTTTAACTCAAGTCAAAAATTTCTCTTGAAGTTATTTACAAAACCAAACAAAACAGAATTTTTCTGTCCTTTATATAGGATATGGGGTGTCAAATGTTCTAAAAGTATCATTTTCGTTATTCAAGATTTGTATAGATAACGAATGTTAAAAAATGAAAAGCCAGGAGCCGAATTATATTTTATATTAAAACTTTTAACTATTAGGTAAAATTTGATTTTGTTTATATTATTCGTCATTGCTATCTACAATATCATTTCATTAAAATGTTACTTAAACTTTTACGCGCAGCACGATTAATTTATTAAAGTCCCAATGAAAAATTTAAGATTTTAAGGTGTGTTGTTACGTTTCTTGCATTTTATTCTAAAAGTATTTCCGATGTTTTTTCATTAATAATGTTTCAGAAGCAATATACTTTTCTTCACTGGCAAAAAACTATTTATTATAGATGGGTACTAATGATTAAGAAAACGTTATAGATTAATAATTATATTTTATGAACAGATTATTCCGAAGATTCAACATTTTTTATTTATATATGAATCTTGAGCAATTTATTTTTCCCAGGATATAAATTATTATTTTACATAAAATTAAATGTAAAGACTCAAAAATAACAGAGGATAGAATTTAGTTTAAAGTTTATTGCTCATAAAGCTTGTATTATCTCAAAAAATAACAGAAGAAAGTAGCCATTTTCCAGATGGCTCAATAGGTTTATTCCGACAGTCAGAAACAGTGGCGTAGCTATGGCCCCGCTGACCCCGCGTTAGAGGGCATTGATATTTTAGGGCCCAAGCCGACCAATTTTCGATTTTCACGTACCCAAGGGTCCATTTTAGAAGAATCGCGGGGGGGGGGGGTAATTTGACGCTACGCCACTGGTACGAAGAACATGTATCCCAACCAAACTTACAGACTTAGGCACAACATGTGGTCGTATTCAGTAACTTTCATTCCTAATAATCGTGCATAAGACAATTACAACTAAGAACGGTGACTTGTATCTTGTTACATCGACTTTGGACGGTAAAAAGTTGACGGAAGCTCATATACTCGGTCAAAGCAGTTTTGTTGCGGTTTCGCGATGGTTAGAAAACTCATTGTTGGAACAAAGCTAAAAATTTCTTCTATTTAAATTTTTTTAATATCTTAAACAAATATTCTTTTTCTTACATGATGAGTGCTAATTAAGAGGGATGCTAAATGTACATACAACCGTGGCCAAAATAATTAGGCACCATTTAAATAGTAAGTTATCTTATATATCTTAAAAGGTTACTTAAATAATAGACAAATCCTACACTAGTGATCCAATTCATCTGGTTATCAAATAATGATAAATTTCGGTTTAGAAAAACTTAATTTAGCCAGTCTTCTGTGTCTGCTCAGAAAGCAAAGAAAAATTTATGTGTGATTTCAATTTATAGGAATCTTTATTATTAAATCATTTTTAAAATCCAAAAAACAGTAACCTTAGCGAATACAAACAAGATCTTTATAGTAACAGAACGTGAAGACAGACAATCGATACTTGAATCTATTAAAATTCCGAAGAAAACTTCTTTGCTGCTGGCTTATCAGAAGACATTAGAGGCGCCGATCAGCTATAGTTTTACATAAACAAATACAAATATTGTTCTAGGAACCACTGTTAGAATAAATATTTTTTTAACTTTTACTTCTGAAGGTGTTTAAATCTTCTAAATTCTAAGCTATTAGATAAGCTCTATCATTATGGCATCCGAGGACAAGGGACAAGCAGCAAAACTTATTGAGTCATATCTTACGAATAGAGTACATTTTGTAGCAATACTACAACAGACCAACACAGGTACTAAAACACGTAGGTCAAACTCGCTGCTATTAACAATCTGTGTATCCTAAGGCTCAATTTTAGGCCCAATCTCACTTTCGTTGTACATAAATGATATAGCACAATTCTTATCATATGCTTTTGTGGTAATATATGACGATGACACATCTATGATTTCTTCCTCTTCAACATTAGCTCTTACAGAAGAACACTGCAACATAATTTTGAGAAAACTGCATCAATGGTTCTCTTCAAATCAACTATATTTGAAGCCCACCAAATTAAAAGCGATGTATTTCCATACTAAGCAAAGACTTTTTGCAGAACAATATTGAACTTTCTCAATCAGTAATTTTTTGGGCATCCATATGACCAATACTCTCGACTGGAAGGAGCATTGTAATAACCTAATTACAAAAGTAAATGTTGCATACTATAAAATAAGGATATTTAAACGCTACCTAGATAATGACATGTTAATAAAAATATATTATGTTGAACTTCAGCTACTATATGTGCTTCTGAACAATTGTTAAATAATGTAGAAATGGGTTTTTGGACCAATTTTAAGACAACAAGTAAGAATAATTTTATTCATAATTTCATTTTTTTGCATAATTTTTTTTAGACTCTTAATTAAACTTGTATTCTTCAAAACATTCCTAATTTTATATAATTTCGCACAGAAATAAAATAATTTAATTTAATTTTGTAGACATTGAAGAAATAGAAATTGGAGGTGGTTTATTTTATTTCATAACTTCTAAGCGCAACAAGATATCAAAAAGGTTAAAGAGAGCAACAAGTTAAAAAAACGTGTAAAAAAGTGAATACTTAATTTTTTTCATTACTATGATGTGATGTGACAAAAAATTAAAGAGGGTTTAAAGGGTTAATTCACCCGAAAAACTTCACACTAACTTATTTTTTGAAATTTTGCAAATTCATCTCAAGGCGGCTGCCAATAGTAAGGTCTGTGCAAACTTTGAGAGTAAATATTATTAAAAATGTAGATTTTATCTTGAAAAATTGAAAAAAATGAGTAAACTTCAATGCCCTGCATTATTCTTACTTTTTGTCTTAAAATTGGTCCAAAAATCCATTCCTAGATTATTCGACACTTGTCCAGAAACACCCTGTATGTAATTTTAATATGGGGATGTTCATCTCATCTCATTATTATTATAGTCTACAGAGTGTTGCAAAATTCGATCGACAGCGCTTAGCTGAAGATATAGACCAAAAAAATATGTCGATATGACCAAATATATTTATGTATATAAAAAATGTATCCCTGAAGAGTTATAAGCCTCAATTTTATGGGACAATCTGTACAATTTTTAATTTAAACAAGTATGCTTTGGTTTTGCCAATCTCGACTTGTTACATAAATTTTATTTCGGTAACTTAAAAATGGCTGATTGTCGATTCCTCAAAATTTACAAAAAACGGCCAACGATGTAGCTTCGTTATTTCTTATCCGATATGTCAAATTAAATGGTTTGAAGAATACTACTAGCAGATAATAAAAGATTAATTTTATTTTTAAAATCATCAGAGGAGGAGTAGGCAACTTTTCTTTTTCAAATGGCAACATATTTTTTTCGAATCTAAACCAATTATACTAATAATTTTTTTTATTTTTTTTTTCTTATTTTTTTTATTATTGATATTTTTTTTATCGTAATGTTAAAATCCCCAAATTGGCTTGACATAATTAAGTGTTGAATAGAAAGGTAAAGTCTTCAACGGGTAAGCCAAAAAAATCAAAACAATGTTGTTACTATTCAACATTTAATTATTTTTTTTTTAATTTAATTCTAAAAAAATTCAAATTTCAAAATTTTGTAAAAATAATTCAAAAAAATTATTGGTATAATTGGTTTAGATTATTTTTTTTAATGATTTTTTTCATACGAAAAAAATATGTTGCCATTTGAAAATGAAAAGATGCCTACTCCTCCTCTGATGATTTTAAAAATAAAATTAATCTTTTATTATCTGATAGTAGTATTCTTCAAACCATTTAATTTGACATATCACTTATTAAAATCGGATAAGAAATAACGAAGCTACATCGTTGACCGTTTTTTGTGCACCCCTCTGTATATACAGGGTGTCCCTGAATCACTGAGGCAACATTTTTGGGGTGATGGAGGAAGTGAAACTAAGCATTTTTTATTTATAAAGTAATGTCTGGAAATGCTTCCTTAAAAATTATACCACTTTAAAAATTTTCAAAAAAAATATTTTTTTTGTAAATAAAATAAATATTACAAGAGATATTAATTTGAAATTTTGGCGACCGGTTTTTACACAAGTACGCAAAGAATTGCTTAGTTTCATTTCCTCTATCACCCCAAAAAATTGTCACAGTTATTCACTTGAACTTTTTCTTCACCAGGCATAAATTACTAAGTTGATAAGGTTCACTTTCGCTTTAGCGTTGTGAGGAATCAATCTATGAATGTATGGGCCCAAATTATCCTTTGAAGGAGTATATTTAAAGGATTAATTTATAGTTAATTACCTCGAGGAAACGTAACGTAACCTTAAAAATGTTTTTAGTTTAAAAAAAAAATGGACAAAAGTAGGACACCCAATATATTATATTTTATAAATAATGAAGATGCAAATAAAGTTTGAAGAATAAATTAAAAAACATAATGTCCATTATATTAAATACATTAAAAAATATCGTAAGACTTAAATATTGAGAATATAAAGTAGGTTGCATAAAAATGGAAAAGAAATCTTGACTTTTATTGGACTTCAAAATAATTTATTTTTATGATGCTCATAACAGTGCCTAATCCGTCACCATGACGGTTTACAATTTTTATTATTTAAATATTATATTATTTTTTAAGGATTAAAAAAAATCTTAATAAAACATTTAGGACAACTTTAACTTTCTAATACTAAACAAGTGTGTGGATATCATTCATATGATATTTTAAAACAAAATTGATATTTTAGATTTCTTTAAAAAATGCTAATTTCTAGCTCTAGGCGTGTTTTTAGGTAAAATGAAAATAAGTTTCTTTATATATAGTTGAACCTATTTATTTATATAGATTAAAAATACGAATAATTTTTTTCCTAAATACATATGTAGATAGGTACATCTTTTGAATTAAAAAAATAATAAATCAAGGCAAAAACGTAAATAATGCTTAGATTTTAATTAAAACGAGCTTAAACTGACAACTATGACAGTTTTTTTGCATATACTTTCTATCGTACATGTCAGTTTAAAACTAGTTTTAAGAAGATAGTCGGCGAAATGTTTTAAAAGCGCACTTTTCGCTAGTAAAAATTGATTTTTGGGCATTTGTAATAAAAAATTTTACAAAAACGATGCCTAGTGCCATTCAAATTAAATTTAGTTTTCATATAGAATTTTTGTTTTTCATGTAGAGTCTATGATAGGGGCGTACTTTTTGAATAAAAATAAAAACTCATTTTTTTATGCAACCTATCTTTAGGATTAAGGTTAGTTGCACTGCTTTTTCTTAAACACTTAGGTGTCTCTTGGTTTCAAAATTTTACTTAAAATTGACAGCAATTAGTAGAAAATCTGTTTCTTAAATATGTAGGTGTCACTTAGGGATTTAAGGAGTAGTGGTGCATCTGGCTCTTATTTTTGACCGATTTTTTGTCAAAATTAAAATTTCGGCAAATTAATTAATTTTGAACTTATAAATTCTTTCAACATCTTAAAGTTCTTTATATAATTTTTGAATTAATTTTGAATTTTTGATAAAAAAATTAGGATTTAAAAATTTTTGATTTATTTTATTTAATTAGAAATTACACATTATTAATAAAGAAAAATATATTTTAAAAAAGTAAAAAACCGTTAATTATTTCGTTTTTAATCTTGAAGTAAAATTAATATGTTTATAATTTTTTCTGTTTAAAAATTTCATTGAGTTCCCAATATTATTTTTTTTATTTAATTTTTCTAGACTTGTTCTAAAATTAAAAATTTGTGATAACAGCAATATATAAATATTAAACTTACTGAGTAGTCTATAAAATTATTGAACTGCCTCTCAAAATATATGGAATCAGGTGCAAATAGGCCAAAATTTCTGACAGATTTTTGGTGCCTGATGGAAGCAAAGCAGATCCCTTGAACAGCAAGCGCCAGTTGTATTATAAATCGTAGACTTAGCATCACCATCTCACATTACGCGTGCTCTAATAATAAAATTCCGTGTAAAAATGAAAATACGTTGATTATTAATTATTTAGGTAATAATCGCAGCGCGATGTTTTGGTTGGGTTTAGAGGCTGCCACTGGCTGCAGGATCATTTTATAGTCCTCGCAGCGCGGGGGAACTTACCTGGACAACGTAATCACCTGAACATGGCAACTATATTTCTACCGAATAACTTACCCCCTGATTTATGCAATCATTAATCATTCAGTGGCTTTAAGTCAAAATAATGTTGCACAACTGCAAAACAATATTAAAAACTATAATTTCTGATTTATTATTGTTATAAAACAATTTTTTTAATTTTTTTATTTAGTTACCAACGACTTTCGGAAAAAATTGTATTATTTAAATTTTTTAACTACATGTTAACTTATACTGTAATTAAGCTTCTTTAACTTATCCATTTTTGCTTCTGGACTTCCTAGTTAAAGTAGATGAAGAGTAGTAACGGCATTTAAAATATTTTTAGATTTTTCCATAGTTCAAATATATTTTATGATGGGCGATAAGACATTTGCAAAAATAAAGGTTTAAATATTTTTTAAATGCCTGGAGTCCAATCAAATCAGATGCATTTCCTTCTTAAGTCGAAAAATTAGAATGGCCACGATCAAATTAAAAAAAACACCTAGTAGTAGTTATTTTAGAACTCACAAACCCAATTTAAATAATTCTTTGGAAATAAATAACTAAGAATTTTCCTATGCATCAAAAGCTTGAAGCTTGAAGAATCTCTACCAGGCAACAATTTCCAATTAAGTGAAGCTAAAATTTTCACTTCAAGCTTTTGGATTACCATGTATACAGGGTGATTCAAATTTATGACAACATCTTTGGGTGACGAATCAAAATAAAAAAAACGTATAAACATGGATCCGGAAATTCTTCCTTGGGGCTTTGGAGATAGTTGAACTCAAAAAGGGACTGAAGAAACGCTATGTTTGTTAATAAAAAAGTTATTATAAAAGATCTTAATTTGACAGTTATTGCACATATTTTAGTCCATTGAAAGTGTTTAAAAAAGTAGGCGTGGTATCGTAAATAATTTCTCCTCAAGTTTTTGACAATTTTAAATTCATTAAAATGGCACCCCGATAAAATAGCACTTACAAAATAACCCTGACAAAATCGCTCCCCGACAAAATACCTCCCCGACAAAATAGCCCCTGAGAAAATAGATCACTGATCACTGACAAATTTCTTTCTTGGTAATATGTATCAAAAATTCACCAACTCACCAATTCTAATTGTAATTAATATTGACTATTCACGAATTTTGAATCGCCCTGCATGATTACTAATTTCCAAGATCTGGAAAATTTATCTCAGGAAATTGATAGGAGAAGTTCAGAGAAAATACATCGCTAGGAGAAAGCATCAAAAACACGACTCTATTTCAATTTCTAAATTAATTTTACCAACAAAAGTACTTTATGAACGTAAAAGGATTGCAATTTACAAAATTTGCATGAAAATGTTTATATTTTCTAGAAGTTCATGTATTTTCCAAGAAAGAAATTCGAGGTACTCTAAAAGGAACCTAAAATTTTGTAATCTCAATTTATAGAAAATTAAGATTTGCTAACTACAAATGCAATTCATGACTTATGGTGCAATTCTGTGCAAAATCGTAAATCATTAAGAGCAATTTCCTAAACGGAAAATATAGTGGTTTAGTTCTGCAGTCATAAAAGCTAGTACGAACAACATTTTCGTATAATTTTTTTTGTAGATGATTTAGAAGTCATTTCTTTAATTCCTGCCAGAAGGAAAAAAAATTGGAGAGTGTACAAAAAAAATATAATGATCTAAAAGTATTTCATGATTTTTCTCCATTTTTTCTCCCAAACTCGCGCGTCCTCTAGGGATTCGCATTAATTATCAGTTATTTGGTCATAATTTGTAAAGAAGCTCCAGAAAAGTGGGATGGATTTTCTATTCCTTGTTATTGTCTCTAACGGAAAATTTATCGAGGGTGTCTAGTGTCTAGGAAGATGCTCTTAAGGACATATCTGTAAGGTTTATTAGGTGGATTGTAATAGACGGGTTCCACAGTTACATATACGGGTTGAAATGGACGGGTTATACAGTTACCTTACAGATATTTCTTGTAAGAGCTTACAGGTTTTCACAGGATCCACATATTAGTTTCTCATTAAAATTACGGTCTTAAAAATAAACATAATGTTGCTTGCACCTTCTTTGACCTCTTACCTTCGACTTTGTAGTCATAAAGTCTTATCGCATTCTATGCTGGTATCTCTAACAAATCAATTAGGTTCATGGAATCCTACCTTATTGATCGTCAAAAAATCGCCATTTTCAACAATATTCTTTGGAAAATGGAAAAAGGAACCCAATTAACTGCGTAGTCACTTAAGGAGCAATCATTGTTCTACTGCTATATTTTATTGATATTATCGACTTGGAAAACTATAATACGAGTTCCAACTTTACAATTTTTTGCCCATGATAACACTTCCTGTTTATCAGACACTGACTTTTTTTTTAATATTATTTAAATTACACTCTCAAAATCCATAGATTGAACTACTTTAAATAAATTGACCTTAAATCAAGGCAAATGTGTGAAGATGTTAATTTGGTTAAAAGACATAAGTCCTGATTTTTGATATATCTACTTCTTATAAAATTTGAAAATAGTACACCATTCTTTGGGAGTCATACTAGTTACAAGTTGACTTGGACTCAAAACACTAATGTTGTCTGTTCAAAACTTCTCAAAACAGTATTTATGTTGCGAAGCTTGGCAAAACTAGTAACCTTAAAAACTATATAGTCCATTAATTTTTAATAAACTTAACAATGATAAAATAATGCGTTTTTATCATTGTTCAAAAAGTACGCCCCTATCATAGACTCTACATGAAAAACAAAAATTCTAGGAGTATATGAAAACAAAATTAAATTTGAATGGCACTAGGCATCGTTTTTGTTAAATTTTTGATTACAAATGCCCAAAAATCAATTTTTACTAGCGAAAAGTACGCTTTTCAAACATTTCGTCGACTATCTTCTTAATAACAATAGTTAAGGGTCATTTATGTTACTCGCGCCGCGCACCGATTTAAAAACTAAATACTCAATTTAAATAAATAATAACAACAATCCCTTTGGGAAAGGACACAAGCAAGCAGTATGTGATGCTGATGAGTGCTAATAAGCACGAAACGCAGCGTCCATCACTATGCGCTTGGAATTGTTGCTTGGTGCACCTTCACCACTTTGAGCAAAGGCAGACCTAAGGAATCTTCTCCTCAATCGTTTATTATTATTTAATAACAACAATATACACAGTTTTACATAATAATTGATTGTACATATTATTTATGTTTAGGAGTTTTTTTTTGTTGCTGCGTTTAAATTGGGGAACTTTTGTTCAAAAACAACGTTTCGTACCTCACGAATAACTAATTAAAGAAATTTTTCTTTGGCATGTTTATGGTACCAATCGATTCATATTTTATGCCTTACCTATGTATCACGAGCTTAACTTAATACCTTGATTGGTTTTAGAGCAAATTAACAGCAAAGTAGGAGCACTTTAAGGGTCTTAAAAAATACACTTACTGTTAATATTTTTAATTTCTTTTGTGATACATTGCTCATTATAAATATTTTTAATGCTACCAAAGTTTGGTACAAAAATATTAAGTACTTTATGAAATATTTATGAGGGCGTGGTACCCTATTTAGCATACTCAAAAAGTAACTCTTAAGGCACTTCTAATTAAAAAATTAGTTTTCTATTAAGGAATTTATGGTGGATGAGAAGGGGCTGATGCTTCTCAAAGACAATAGAAGTTCTCTGTAACTCTGTATCTATTTTTAATTACTGTGATATTTTTTAAATTACACTTGGTGTCCCCAAATTACCGCCCTAGCCCCCCTCTACGGAAAATTAAAAAAAATCTATCCACCGTGGATAAACAGTTATTAACAATAAAGGAATGGAAAATGGCCAACACTTAATTCCACCTAAATTAACCTGCACGCACTTAGTAACCGTAGTTACCAAGGGTCCATACACTATCAAACAGTTTGCGTAAACATGTTTGTGCAACATCTTGTTGAACAAACAAAATTTTACCGCGACCATACACTGTTGAAAATTCCATATTTTTGGTAGAGGGTAAAACCTATTTTGATCAATAAGCAGATGTTGTTAAACTCCACTTGTTATGTTGTGTTTGTTGCGAAAGGAGCAACAAGTAGGATGAAAATACACTGCTCCACAATTGATAGGGATCGAGGTAGAGTTTACTAGTAATTTTGGCTAAAATGTTGCAGTTGAATGGGGTCTAAACGTCTTCGAGGCATAAAATTAATTCTGGAAATTATCACAATACTTTGTTTTGAATACAATTTAACCAAAACTTAAACTATAGTAACAATTTTAATCATTGTTGAATTTTAAGGCTTTAGACAATGTCGAAAGAAACAACTGAAAAAAAAACTTTCATGGAGAAAGATTATTTTAAATTATTTACATTTGGCAACAAAAACATCATCAGGACATATTTTAAAATATACTTCATTTTAGCCAAAACTATTAAGAGAATTTGCCTTGATCCCTATCAATTGTTGAGCAGTGTATTTAAAATTTATAATTTATAACCATCAAACATCAAACTCGACCATACACTATCAAACCTGTTGCGCAACATAGCGTTGCGCAAATAATTTCAAAGATGTTTGAATTTACACCTTATTTTGTGCAACAACTCAAACATCGCCATACACTGTCAACGTGCTTGCACAACTCCCTCTTTTCTCTTTTGAGCAAATTGTTTGATAGTGTATGGGCTCTTTTAGAGTAGAAAGTAGACATTAAAGGTTATCAAGACCAAAAAC
The DNA here is from genome assembly GCA_963971135.1 of Stenus bimaculatus. Classification (NCBI taxonomy): domain Eukaryota; kingdom Metazoa; phylum Arthropoda; class Insecta; order Coleoptera; family Staphylinidae; genus Stenus; species Stenus bimaculatus. The sequence continues at coordinate 31,441,054 of OZ020180.1, forward strand.
ATAAATTATTCATAGTTTTATTATTAACAAAAACAAGTTAAAAAACTTACACATTACACACTTTAATAGAAAACGAACTTAACTTGTTGGATTTTTCTAATTAAAGTTCAGATAAAATAACACTGTTGCCAGATTAATTTTCACGATATTGCGCTCCAAAAATAAATCCTGTTTTTCTTCATAAATTAGAACTTTTGATTATTTATTTAAATTAATAGTAATAGTGTAAGGTGCCTATTTCTTTAGTCCTACTGTTTACAAATTGTATTATTTAGGAGATTTATTATTTCACAATTATTAACCAAAGTTAAGTTCAAAAACCTAAGCTTCTCATCTCAAATAGAGCTTGGGCGCCAATTTTGGGGCACCCTGTATATTTTTATTATTATTGCTTGCATTTGTGGTACGTTTAAATAAGTACTGATCGTATTTTAACACAATCTATTTTATAACAATATTATTTTTGGTCAATACGATAAATTGTGCACAACATTCCTTTTCCTGTCTTGAATTTTCCACGATGTACAAAGATTTAAAGAAAGAAAATAAACTAGCATTTTGGTCAAAAAATAAAACTGTACTTTTAAGTTTCAAAAAAAGAAAAGTAATTTAAGGTTTTAATAAAAAAAACTCTGTTTTGTTATGACAATTTTAACGTAATTAGTGTATCGATATTTAATACTAAAGAGGATAGCAAATTAATAAATAGTAATCAATCAGGATGAGCTTATCACTTGTCTAATCCTTAGAAACATATGTTCAAAATACGTAATATCTAGTAGTACACTTATTTATTTACCACTTTGTACATCATTAAAATTAAATTACTTTCCTTAAAATACCGATACAATTATGTATTTTTTATAAGGGGTTACGTAACATTTATTTAAAACAATTTTTAGTTCTCAAAAACACAATTAATGCAGGGAAACCTTTTGAATAGCTGCTTACGTTCTGTTTTGCTTAATTAATAATGTCTTTATGGGGTTTTGATTATGCAGTCACTTGCGTTTTGTCGCTATAAATGAGTTCATTTGCTTGGGTTTCTCTTTGGAGTAAATAAGTTTCAGAGTAACGTGAATTAAACTTTCTTCTTAAAATCTCTGACATAATTTTAAAATTTTTTTAGGCATTTTTTATATTCCATTAAAGTTAAAAATTACTTAAATTTATGGAAATTTGAGTATTATTGTTATTGTAGTAAAGCTTTTCTGGGAAACTTAAAATTATTAGAAAACTTTTTTAGAAATTGTAAAAAAAAAATAAAATTTTTGAAAAAGCAAATGCTTTTCTTATAAAATATCGTCCTAATACATAAATTATTCGAACTTAAATATGTTTCAAAAATATTAGATAATAAATGGCCGACATATTGGATATTTCAACAAATAAATTGCATTTTACCACTGCTTTTAACGATGTGTGTAGACTACCAAATAATTGATATTATTTTTTTCAGTTAAGTAAGCCATGATTTTTTGACAGGTCTTCTTTAGACAAATGAATGAAACAAATTCAAGCCATATTCAAGCAAATTAGAATAAATAAGTTTTAAAGGAATCGGTACTCCAAAAGAAAATCTTACAATGCCAATAAAGTAGAATTTTATAACAGGTTAAATGAATAAACTTGGGAAAAGATGTATGAAAATGGGTCGCTAGATGAAAACGCTTGCTTCCCAATTAAACAATACTCAACAAAGACTGATGAAACTAATATAAACTGAGTCACAACCGATGTAAAAAACTCTGGTAAAAATCTTAAAGACCTTTTTATTCTTAGAAAACAATATCCTTGCCGTGAACCATCGTACAAAGCCAAAATGAAAAAGCACTTGAAACTCTGCGAAAATAGTAATAAACTATATTATAATTAACATAATATGGATCTCTAATAATCCCCAAAAAAGTTCTTGGAATATTATTAATAACTTATCTAGTAAAACAAAATCTAACGAAGTCATAAAAATAAAAACTAGTAATGGAATAGTATATTATTCAACGAGCGAGAAATGAAATTGCAACACGAGCCGACAGGCGAGTGTCGTAATAGGTCTAAGAATAAAATTTACATAGAAAAAAGCAAGATATGTAAAAACTACGAAAAATAACCTCAAAAATGTGTATAAATGTGCCGTAAAATAAAAAAATCGTGGAAAAAGTATAGTACATATTCTACTCGTGAGTAAATAACCATTACTCATGAAGGCCGAAATTGTAACAGGTCTCGTTGAATTATATACTATTATTTTTATGAAAAAACAAATATTGTTCAAAATTATCAGCCTGTTGATGAACACAAAGTCTCGCTCTGAGCAGCCATACACCGGCATAACTTTGAATTCTAGGCCTTATTATTCCGGAATTTACAGCCGCGTCCACCCAGTTACGAAAATCAATAAGATTTAGAACAATTTATATCTTCAACCCCATTCAAAATTACTCATTAGAGGCTACCGAAACAGCTCAAAAAATTATAATCATGATAATAGATCTAAAGTTAATAAAAGTGTAATGTAAGCCGTTTGGAAGTTGTAGCCTAAAATACACGTTTTGGCAGCATCTTCAAATGGCTGCAACTTTCTAATAAAGAAACTGTTATACTAAGATGATTTTTTTGTCATTCTACATTTCACCTCTGTGGGCTTATTCTTGGACGTATCGAGATCGTGTCGTTGATGACATTCATTATTCTGTCCTTTTCATTCACATGAAAAAATAAGAGTTTGTCCTTGTAATCTCGTCGACGACACGATCTCGACCGGGTCAAGAATAAGGCTGCTGGTATCACCTCTTCAAAGATTAACGGGTGAACCGTAAACACCCTGTATACAATGACAAGGGAAAAACGAGAGCTTTGAAGAAGGAATCTCTATAGTCTTTATCACTACAAAAGTATCACCATTTTGAACTCGCTGCCTTAGATTATCTACATCTTGATTCATATCATGTTGAAGAATAGCAGCATCATTATTCTTTGATTTGATTTTTTTGTCAGCGAAAAAAAACGCAAAAATATACCTGAAAATCTTCAATTTTTCATTGAGACTTTAATAAATACTATAGCCTTGTCAAATAATAAATATTTTAGTGGAAAGATATTGTGTATAAGCAATCACGGATACAAAAAAAATCTATGGGAATCCGGGGCGGAACCGGGCAGAACGGAAACACGCGAGTGGCTGCTGTAAGTGCCACAGTGCGCTTAGTTTGGATTTTTTTCCTGATTTACGGATGCTATGTACCAAGCTGTTGATGTGTTGATGCGTCTTTAGAATAGTGGGATAATGCCACCTTCTAAAAAATGGGCAATAGCGTCTGTTGGTCTAGAGAGTGATGATCATGACAGTGTTTCCGTTTGTAAACTTTCCCCTGTGCCAATAATTAGTACCCCGACAGACTTTAATGTTTGATAGTCTAATTATTAATTTCGATAAGTTTACCTTTAGTTTCTTTGTAGAGAAGTATGCAAATATACGTATAAATTATGGTGACATTTCTTTCAATCTTTCTTAAATTGCAATCAAAGCTTACTTACCCAGTTCCCAGTTCCGACCCGGGTTCCCCTACTTAGTAATTTTATCAAAAGTCTCAATGGAAGTTTTCATTATCCAAAGTTTAATTTCTTTTAACCCATTAAATCACGATATGATTTCTTGTGCAGTCACATCTACACCATGAACTATAAAGTTTTTACTTGAAATAGTTATAGTTCAAAACTTGATAGTATGTAGGAATTATTTGCTATTAGGACACATTTGAAAAACAGTTTAATATTTAAACTTAATTCTCTCGGCAACGAGTCTCGGTCATCTTTGCGACCTTTTTCGAGCTTAAAAAACCGCATATCTACATAAAGCAGTTTGCCATCATTCAAAGTAGGAATTATTAAACAGATAAATCCAGGAAACGTATAATGCATCAATTATATGTGGAACAACTTCGAAAAACAATATTATACATCCAATAAGATAGGTGAAATTTTATATTGCAATAATGAATAACATCCAAAATAAGAGATGAAATTTATTGACTTGATCGTCTTTGATTTTTAACATCCAGGTGAGAGGTGTAATTATTTTAATTTTTCCAAAATATTTTAATTAGTTATTCTATGTGTCGTAAAATGGTATGCAGGGTGATTCACATTTATGTTAAAATCTCTCAGGTGGTGATTCCTTGGATAAAAGTAAGAAAAAATATTCCTATAAACATGGGCTCGGAAATGCTTCCTTGGGGAGATATTTCATCTCAGTATTTACTTTGAAAGTTTGCCAACTGTTTTTTGATATTTGGGCGCATATTCTAGTCCATTAAAATGCGGGTCCGGAAAATTCATCGTAGAAAATTCATCGCGGAAAATTCATCGCGGGAAAATACATCGCGAGAAAATTCATCGCGAGTAAAATTCTTCGCAGGTAAAATTCATCGCGGGAAAATTTATCGCAGAAAAATTTATCGCTGGAAAATTCATCCCCGGAAAATTCATCGCAAGAATATTCATCGCCAGGAAAATTTATCGCAAGGAAAATTCATCGCAGAAAATTCATCGCGAGAAAATTCATCGCATAGAAAATTCATCGCGAGAAAATTCATCGGATAGAAAATTTATCGTCTGAAATTTAATTTGAATTTTTACCTTTTTTTACAAAGTGAATATATTTTTTTAAATACACATATCCAAGTATTTCAGTAAGTAAAAAAAATCCAAATTTTCGTAAAAAGGTTGTACAAAATTACACCACATATTCTTAAGAGGATAGTCGGCAAAATGTGGAACTCCGTGGCTTGGAAATTGGAAACATTTTACATACACGTTCGAGAATTTGGACGGACGTGTGCTTACTTTTTTGTATCTCTTTATATGGTCCTACAAAATTCCATTTTTCTTTAATGAGGGACCTTCAAATTGACATTTATAAAATTTTCTCTTATCTAAATACACAACTTCACAACTGTCATTATTTGTTTTTCCGATTTTACCGAGTATAAGGTTTAAAATAGCAAGCAAAACTTGCTCATTTTTAAAATCAGTTTTGATCGTCTATAAATCTAAAAATTCAATAAACATACAAAAAACAGATATTGACACGTGTTATGCCAAGTATGAAACACTGTACTAATTAAGAGGATAGTTTAGAGATAGTACCGCGCAGCGATATAATATTTTAAATTTCCCTTGAGTAGAAATTTTAATAAAAAACTTCTTTAAACGTACGGTTATCGTTCAATAAAACATATTGATTCGATGCATTTTCCCTGCGATGTATTTTCTTGCGATAAATTTTCTTTGCGATGAATTTTACCTGCGAAGAATTTTCTTGCGATGAATTTTCTTGCGATGAATTTACCCGCGATGAATTTTCTAGCGATAAATTTTCCTTGCGATGAATTTTCTCGCGATGAATTTTCCCTGCGATGAATTTTCTCGCGATGAATTTTCTGGCGATGAATTTTCCGCGATAAATTTTCTACGATGAATTTTCCGTGAACCATTAAAATGTGTTGTTTAAAAAAGTTTTCGGGGATGGTAAAGTCGAGGATGACTACCATTATTTTTAACGTAACAATTTTCCCTCTTACTTTTTGGAAATTTTAACTTTAATGAAATAATCCTTGCTCATTTCTCCACAGAAAAGGTCTCTTTCCTCATGTCACCAATGTTCTTCGTTTTCTTGTAAATGCAGATTTTATGCCACTACGTCAGGTGCTCACATTTCTAATTTTTAAGAAAATCACAAAGTAGGCGTGGAAATTGCCTAAGCTTGCCACTTTATGTGATTTTCTAGAAAATTAGAAATTTAAGCGACACGAGCCGGCAGTCGTAATAGGTCTGAGCTTTGGTCTGAGTGAATAATGGCTATTTTCTAGCGCATAGAATACTATACTTTTTCCACGACTTTTTTTTATTTTATGGCGCTTTTATGCAAATTTGTTGAGGTTATTTTTCGTATTTTTGACATTTCCTGATTTCTTCTATATAAATTTTATTCTGTGGTTAGAATTACCCATAATCCGCTGCTAATTACTCAATAGGCGACGAGTGAATATTGTACAGGGTGTCCCAAAAAGAAGTGCTCGGAAGAAAAGTACGGAAAATAGAGGAGATTTTATCGACAAAAAATCCAATAGTCTGGGTCGGAACAGCCCAGATTTTTTATGGATCTTTGAATTTTGTGCTGACAGAAAATGTCGTAAATTCGAAATTGAAAAACCGTTTTGACACCTATTGTATAAGTAAAAAAAAATAATATTTTTCTTAAAAAATAAAAAAAATATAATAAACTTTTTTTAAATTTATTTTTTTTAATAAAGTAAAATAATATTTTTTATTAATCCTAGCCTTAATTTAAGCACTTTTTGACTCCTGCGAGTTTTCTTATAGACCTTTGTTTTTTAGTAAAACTGTATCGAAAATCCCAAAATTTGTGTTCATTTTGGTGAATATAGCGAAAAATTGAAATTTAAAAAAAAAAGTTTCAACCAAAACTTTCTTATTATTTTCCATAGATTACGAATCTACAATAAAAAATGAGGGTTCCCATTTGACAAAAAAATGTTTTCCCATAAAACCTCATAGCAATTAAAAACCCATGGCAGTATTAAATGTCCCCCTCGAGTCGCTACAATTTTTGTCTGAAACATTTTTAAGGAAATCGCCTCATTTTCATGATATTCAGCTGGATTAATTCAAATGGGACACCCTGTATTTCGGTGCAAAAAATACAGGGAAATAAATCTTTGTTGTGAAGTGCGGTTAAATTTTGTATTTAAAGTTAATTCGTTTTGTTAAGGAAGTTTGTCGCATGTATCCGCGGGACTCGAAGCTCGTCCCGCAAACCTACGTGCTCACCACAGAAAGTATTTCTTTTACTGCTAATAAAACAATATACTATTTTCTTCAAACGTCATTAAAGTAAAGTCTTCTGTGACGTTTGACAGGCTTTAAAATGTCACTTTTTATGTTCGTTGATTCTATGGTCACTTTGTACTGCCTAGGAGTAGAAATTAAATTTCTACTCCGCTTATTCCGCAACCCAATATACATGAATGGAAATCGTATTGAAAATGTTATTATAATTAACATTAAATTATAATTTAAAATAAGTATAAATGAATTTTAGGCAACCCAATATACACTAACGTTGTATTGTGTGTTGTATGTGAGTTAAATGTTAAGTTTTAAAATTATTTATTATATTATTATTTTAAAAATTTCGACGTTTGAAGAAAAAATAGCATGTTTTATTCGGAGTACAAGAACTTTTTGTGGTTTGCATGTATACGCAAAGCTCGTCCCGCAAACCTACATGCTCGCCACAAAAAGTACTTCTTTTACTCCTAATAAAACAATATACTATTTTCTTCAAATGTCATTAAAGTACAGTCTTCTGTGACTTTTGACAGGCTTTAAAATGTCACTTTTTATGTTCGTTAATTCTATGGTCACTTTGTACCAGTGCTGGAAAACCGACATAGATAATATAATTTATATAGAATGCAAACTCAATGCTAAATTTTGATAACACAAAAAAACTTGGCCCCAAAAGTATAGATGGCGCTTTATGAACCTAAAGAAAAAATCAACTTGGCGATTCATTTTTTAGTTGTCAGAATTGATAGTTATGTGATAGTTAGCTTTCAAAATGCATCAGTTTCATGTTTTTTTAGAGAAATGATACTTGAGTTTAAAAGGGTCTTGTTACTGTTACCGTTGGATTTTCAGCAAATTTTTATTAATTCTAGATCTAGGTATGTTTACTTTTTCTATTTACATCCTATGCTTACATCTCACATTTTTAAAATATTTTATTAATTTTCAAGAATACTTTTAAACTGGGTTTATACAAATGTCCTTGCAACATCTAAGGTTTTCCAGATAATCCTAGGAGAATGGATTTAAATTTTCAAAAGACGTAAAAGTTTAAAATTTATATTTTGTAATTTATTTTTGAGTAAATCATACTTCTACTTTTATAACATCTAAAATCTTCTTTAAATCTGTTTTACTGATTTACAGTTTGTATGTAACTCTATATACAATTTCTAATTTTTAAATAAAATGTTTAAATATAAAATTTTGTTTATTATGTTATATTCTACAAATAGGGTGGTTTGTGTAAATATGTATCTTTAATTATAGTTAATAAGTAATAAATTTGTATGAAAATTTAAAAATAACCCTTTCAAATTAATGATACATGTTTATAAAATAATAAAACTACAAAATACAAATATAAAAATTGCAGATTCAAAATTCCCGCCCGTCTAAAAATACTAGGCCCCAAAAAACCAGAGGGCGCTTTTACGTTATCAAAAGGTACTATTGAGTTAGCATTCTATATGTATTATGTTATCTATGAAAACCGAACCGGAGGTGGAAGTCTGTAACCCTAACGAGTTGATCTCGGTTGTCAAATTTTCACGTTAGCTGAGTCGTTAGTTACTAGTTTTTGGTAGTCTATAACACCTAACGACTTACGAAACGGGACGAAATTACAACCGACAAGGCTTACAACGTTGCCGACATTATTTTACGAAATTTGTCTATGGTTTAGCAGTTTTTGAACGCATTTTGAATAAAACACACAAACTGATTTTGGCATGTAATTAATTGACGTAAAAAAATAACAAAGTTTAAAGTGGTCTTTTTAATAAAAACAATAAACTAGTGTATAGTCTTTGTAAATGCCTTGTTCCATTTTTATGCGTTCTGTTATTTGAATTTGTAGCTTAAATTGACATTTTTCATAGTACCTATAATTCTTCAATATGGTTAGGAAATAGAAATGCGGATCCAAAACCACATATCTATATGCTTCAGTTATGCTGTAGCACTTTGAGAAAGGGTGGAAAGTAATTTCTCGATTTGAACGATTTTTTCGGCGAAGGAACGATATAAGTCAGGAAGAGGTCGATCTTCGGATTTTGCTATCTACGTCCTTCTAGCGGTTATGGAGGAGGACAAACGTTGCACCTCTAGAACACTGGCTGAGAACTTAAATATCGATCATTTTATCTCTGTAAATTCGGTAAGATGTGGAAATTACCCGGATTTTCCCGCACAAGCTTATTCATACAATAACAAGGCCCAAAGAGTTCGAATTTTTACCGATTTGCTCCAGAAAAAAAACGGCGAAGCCGCGTAAAAAAGAATTAAGAAGAAGACATGAAAGTAGAGATAAGTCCTTTTGGCTACATGGTAAAATTGTATTCTATCTACAATGTGATTAAGCTGCAATCTTCATTTGTATACCTAGATTAAATACTACATCGTAATTTCATCATGATTTTTTTGTAAATAAATTTACTAATTTTTCCATGGCATTTATATGCCATGGAGGTGGAAGGTGGAAGTCTGTAACAGCTAACGTCTCGACTTTACACGTTAGCACGTCATTATTTGTTTGTTTTGACGTCATTGGTTTCGTTCCTAACCGAGATTGACAAAAATGGTAGTCTGTAAGCTAAAATCTCGTTAGTAACGTGTTTTTGATAACGAGTTTCAGTCGTTTGGGGGGAGGCAACCGTGTTTGAAGCGTCGTTAACGTAAATGAAAATAAGTAATAATAAAAATTACGAAATAGTTATTTATGCACCTAGGTAGTAAAGTGACTGATTTTAATCCCGACGATGTTTTGTTTCCCGAGGCAAAGCCGAGGGAAACAATCAGAGGAGGGATTAAATTCACTTTACTACCTCGGTGCATATAGAATTTTTTGCACTTTTTTAATAGGTAAAAGTTTCCACAATAATTTAATTATATGGCTATCGCTGTGACTAATATCGGTTGTCATCGGACGGCGACGGGTATTTTTATTCGCCCGTCATAATGATTTATACAGCAACTTTCATAAAATATAGATAATTGTAGATTAATATTATAATTATTGTAATTGATTTTATAAATTTAAAAAAATAATAATTAACTTCACAATAAATAAAGTAGGTAAGTTTTGATGCAGGATTAAAGTTTACCAAGTTTAGAAGATTTTGCCACATTTACAGATCTAACTAATTGATTGAATCGATTCTGTGTACACTTAAAACACCTTTAAATTTAAAATTTAGTATCAATCTATAAAATAATAAACCGTACATAATACAATCCCCGACCCCAGAATAAAAATCAAGTTCCTTTCCAAACCAAATAAATTTATTAGAGGTTAGAATTCACTCAATATATTGGTGGTGTTTAGACTAGACTGAAGTTTGCAACGATTATGATTTCGCGGCAAATTCAGACAAATTACAAGATTATGACTAATTTTAATTTTTAATGACAAGTTACGTGAGCGGGAGTAAAGTGATGACAAATGACGTGGGAGGGAGTAAAGTAATGACAAGACAGGGAGTAAAGTAAAATTTGACAAGAGACAGGAAATGTGACGTTTTAGTCTCTATCAATAAGGACTAAACTAGCTCATTATATATAGAAAGTGCAAAAAGAAAATTATAAACTTGTTGAAAGGCATATAAATGCCATGGAAAAATTAGTAAATTTATTTACAAAAAATCCTGATGAAATTACGATGTAGTATTTAATCTAGGCAAACAAATGAAGATTGCAGCTTAATCATATTGTAGATAGAATACAATTTTACCATGCAGCCAAGAAGACCTATCTATTTTCATGTCTTCTTCTTAATTCTTTTTTACGTAGCTCTAATTTCAAATGAAGGCATTGTGTGACGTGTGCCCCAGCGGCATTGGAAGCATTAATGCTGAGTATCTTACAATCCACATCAAAAATCTATTAGGTTGAGGAATGATAATTATTCGCTTTTTTTTCTGGAGAAAATCGGTAAAAAATCGAACTCTTTGGGCCATGTCGTTGTATGAATAAGCTTGTGCGGAAAAATCCAGTTAATTTCCACACCTTGCCGAAATTACAGAGATGAGAAATGATCGATATTTAAGTTCTCAGCCCGTGTTCTAGAGGTGCAACGTTTGTCCTCTTCCATAACCGCTAGAAGGACCTAGATAGCAAAATCTGAAGATCGACGATCGACCTTTTCCTGGCTTGTCGTCTAAGTTGGTATCATCAGCTTTGAAGCGAAAAAACACTTTGGCATATCGTTCCTTCTCCGAAAAATCGTTGAAATTGAGAAATTACTTTCCAAACTTTCTGTGCTACAGCATAAGTGAAGCATATAGATATATGGTTTTGGATACGCATTTCAATTTCCTAACCATATTGAAGAATTATAGGTACTATGAAAAATGTCAATTTAAGTTACAAATTCAAATAACATAACGCCGCAACGGTTCTATTAAATTGATAATTTCCTCCAACAAGACTTTATTGAATGTGAATAATTCTATGAAATATAATTTAATTAAATAGATATTATAAAGGCAAAACGTATGACTCATGCATCTGATAATCTGTAAGCCTGTAAATTAACTGGCATAATGAAGAAAACAAATATTTATATCTTAATAAAGAAAAAAGTTCTAATATCATTTCTTAAATATCGTTCCTCTTCCAACAAAAGTAGAAAGCGAGCTGTAGCACCTCTTCTTTAAAACTGGAACAAGGCATTTACAAAGACTAATATACACTAGTTTATTGTTTTTATTAAAAAAGCCACCTTAAACTTTATTATTGTTTTACGTCAATTAATTACATGCCAAAATTATTTTGTGTGTTTTATTCAAAATGCGTTCAAAAACTGCTAAACCATAGACAAATTTCGTAAAATAATGACGGCAACGTTGTAAGTCTAGTCGGTTGCAATTTCGTTCCGTTTCGTAAGTCGTTAGGTGTTGTAGACTACCAAAAACTAGTAACTAACGAATCAGCTAACGTGAAAATTTGACAACCGAGATCAACTCGTTAGGGTTACAGACTTCCACCTCGGAACGCAACCCTGACAACCCCGTCAAAATTATCGGAAGTTGAACCGGAACCTTTTAAAAAACATTGGGTTTTGGGGTTCCAATTGTTATATCATACCGACTATCGACCACTTTATTTTCGGTCTAAAATTTTATTTTGATTCAGCTCGCACGTGCACGTTTTCTTTTTATTGTGCGAGCAGATGCCTGATGTTTTTATCTTTCTTAAAAGGGGCCCATACACTATCGAACATGAAAGACGAGCATGTGCGGCCGTACTTGTACGCGCTTCCATGTTCGCCCATGTGTGGGGATTTTTTTTCAAAAAAGTCCGTCATACATGTTTTCTGTTCCTGCTTGAATTTATGTACGTGGAAACGTGAGCGCGCGTACATGTTCGCCTGTCTGTGGCCAAAACCTACGTTTTGCCAGAGACTTGCGACAGTGCAGTGTAAAAATTTATTTTAAAATACTCTAAAATGTAAGTAACTAAATATGGAGGATCTAAGATGCTACACAAGAGAATTCATAGAAATTTACAAATCTTTTCCATGTTTATGGAAATGTAAGTCAAAGAACTATTTAAAAAGGGACTTAAAAAATGAAGCATACAAAATATTATTAGAAAAATTTAAACAAGTAGATCCAAATGCTACAAAATTAACAATCAAGATAAAAATCAATAGCCTTAGATCTAGTTTTCGTCGAGAAATTAAAAAAAATAACGATTCCAAAAGATCAGCTGCCGGTGCGGATGAAGTTTATGTGCCCCATTTATGGTATTATGACCTGTTATTATTTGTAAAAGATTTTTGTTCCTCTCCAAAAGCCAATTCTTTGCCCATTTTCTTCGTGGTTGAAGTTTTTTATTTAATTTATGTTGTTGTTTTTTTAGAGCACAAACACACGCCACTGCAATTAAATTTAATTCATCTTTATCCATTGCTGATATTTTTCAAACTAAATATCCACGTACAAGTTCCTGTGTGTGTGGGCAAATGTAAGCTGCGAACATGCACCTCGCAAACTTGTGCGGGCGTTCATGTTCGTTAGCATGTTCTTCCGTGTATGGGGGTCTTTATAGTATACGATTTGCGGGTACGTCTCAGTCTCAACCTCAACACAAAACCAAAAACAGAAACCGCGTGTTCAAAATCGTCTTCCTCAAAATAAGTCATATCCTTTTAGTACTAGTACCCTATAATAATACAAACAATTTTATAAACAGACTGAATAAAATCCAATAAACAAAATTTTATCATAAAAAAATACTTAAATTTTCAATATTTCAAAAAGTTCCGCTACAATATTCCAATAAAATTTGCATAAAAACGCCATGTTTAAACAAGAACAATAAAAAATGTGTAACTTTTTTTAAAAAAGCTTTGCGCTGTTTTGTAGATTAATTATCGTATTTTTAAATTCTGAAAGAATTATTTTAAAATAATAATTTATAAGGGCTGTAGAAGTAGTCCAGTAAACCTCAAAATAGCCTTTACAATGGTAAGGAAGGAATGCTCTTAAAATCTAGAACCGTAATTTTGTGGAACCGAACTCCGGAACCGGCGTTCCAATTTTTTTTCGGAACCGGAACCGAACCCTGGAACTCCGGTTCAAAACTTTTTTTTTAACCTAACCCGGAACCGAACCCTTTCCTTTTTTTAATGGAACCGAATCCAGAACCGAACCCTTCGAAAATTTTCAGGGTTTTCCAGCACTGTTTTGTACTTCTAGGAGACCTATTCTACTAATTCGTTCCTATAGGAGCATTTCGCATAGGAAAAATTCTCGGCTCCGCTGGGCTGTTCTCTCGGTCGACTTCCGCCACCAAAATCGGTATTCTCCTATTGCATAGGAACGGATTCCACTACTCGATTTATGTAACAGTGTTGTCGTGTTATTTCAACCAATAAAAATTCTCAAAATACTCAAATCACGTGAAAATGAGGTGAAATCATGGTGAAATCAGGTGAAATTTGCTGTCAGTTACATTATTTTCTGACAATTTAAAGTTTTTAAATTGATACAAATATTAATTGCTTGTTCTATTTATATTCATGGTGTTTTGTAAAAATAGTTAAAGGACAAAATACAAAACTTTCAAAGGAAGTGTTAGTGATTGGTACAAAAATGAAAATTTAAAAATTGGATTTTAGAAAGACAAGTAAAGAAGAACGAAGAAAATATAATAAAGCTTTTTAAAGAGTGGTCAAAATTTTGATAAACATTTTTTAACTTTATTTTTAAGTGAAGTGGTTTACTTTTGATTGAAGATTTGTATTTAATAAAGATCGTAATTTGTATTTAAGAATAGTTCATTTATAATTTTCTTTTTTCATTAACGAATCCGACCATCCGAACTATTTTCTCCTGCCCAGTAGAGTAAATTTCGGGTGCGACCGACCAAATCGAAACTTTATCAGAATATCAAAATTTGTTTGACACCCGAAAATCACTACTTCGATCGGTCGAGTCGATCGCCCGAAATTAGTAGAATAGGTATCCTAGAAGTAGAAATTACTACTTTGCACTTGCACTGACAAGGAACAAAAGGGCGGAGTAGAAATGAATTTTAGGCAACCCAATATACACTAACATTGTATTGTGTGTTGTATGTAAATTAAATGTCAAATTTTAAAATTGTTTATTATACAAGGTGTCCCGTTATTCGACCGACAACGTTTAACTGAAGATTCCTCACCTCAAAATAAGTCGATATGACCCTATTTATCTATTACCAAAAGTGAACCCCTGAGGAGTTATAAGCTTTTGAAGTTGAACTAAAAAAATAGATTTTCCTTTATTGCGTCCAAACCAATGAAGATTTTATGACGAAATTTGGCGTACATGAGTTTTTATAAGAAAAGCGCACTTTGTAAAAAATTAGACAAAATTCAACATCTGCAAAGGGTTTAAATTGAAGAGGATGGGCATAAACCTCTTTATAAGTTTTTAGTCTCTTAAGATATTAACATTAAAGTTACCAATTCCCATTTAATCATTCAATTGTAAGATTTTTTGTCTCTTATGTCTTCCAAATAAATTATTCCGTTCCTGCGAAAAATGTAAAAAAGAAATTCGGTGAAAGACTAATTTAATTAATAACTTCAAATTATCTAAGTGAAGTTGCATAAACTTAAATTTTAATTTTTTAGAGAATATCTAATGTATTGTTATAGTTTACCAGTTTAAACGGTATTAATTTAAAATAAAACAAATGAAGAAGAATTAATTTAACAGTTTTATTAAAAAAATTATTGTAATAAATTAAGTGCATGTTCAACGTGAGTCCCCTCTGAACGAATACAAGAATTAATACGGCGCAAAAATGAAAATCGAATAGATTCAAAGACGTTTGGGATTTCACGTATCTCATTGGTTGCGTTGACGATTCGTACCCAAAGATCTTCTCTGCTTTCGACTGGAGTACTGTGAACTTTATCTTTTAAACAACCCCAAAAAGAAAAATCTAGAGGATTTTGATACGGTGATCGCGGTGGCCAAGTGACTGGAGCATCAGCACCCCGACCAATCCATCGGCGAGGAAATTTTTCATTTAAATAATTTCTCACATTTATTGAAAAATGAGGGGGGCTCAGTCTTGCATAAACCACATCTGTGCTCTGATGGCAAGAGGTACTTCTTCTAGTAGTCCAGTAAGATTATTTCTTAGAAAATCTAAATACGACACACCATTCAGTCTTGGTGGTAATTCAAATGGCCCTATAATATGATTGTCGATTATACCTGCCCACAGGTTGATGGAAAACTGCCTTTGATAATTGGCTACGATTTTCTCATGGGGATTTTCATCCGACCAGCTATGCAAATTAATCATTCCGCTTCTTGAGAAGCAAGATTCGTCAGTAAACAAAATTATTCTGGCCATATTTGGATTTTGGTCGTATTTGCGTTTGAACCATTGGCAAAATAACAATCTATTGTTCAAATCAATCGGCAGCAATTCTTGAACTTTGCGAAAATGGTATAGATGAAGTAACTGTTCTTGAGGTGTTCTGTATACGGCATTTTTTTGAATTTGTAATTGCGTAGAAATCTCTCTTACACTTACTCTGCGATTCTCCTCCACACATCCCAATATTTGTTCTTCTGCCTCTACTGTTCTTATTGTTCGTGGTCGCCCTACATTTCTACGATCAGTTTCCAGTTTACCATATTCACGCAAACGACGATCTAAGTTAGCAAATGTTGTATGATGAGGAGTTTGACGATTTGGATACTTCTTAGCATATTTTCTAGCAGCAGCTCTACCATTACTGTGACATTCACTGAATACTAGGTGCATGTCGGCATATTCATTAAATGAATTGATTGCATCCATTTTATAAGTAATTTTTGTAAATTAAAAGTTACTGTATTATCTATTATGACATCAATGTTCTTACTATGGTTTTGGTTTCGAAGGGCGACTTAATATTGAAACAATAGGAAAAAGTACTTTGTGTTGCCTAACTTTGCTGTTTTGCACTAGTTTTATTTTACTCATTTTCTGCAAGAACGGCATAATTGATTTGGAAGACATAAGAGAAAAAAAATCTTACAATTGAATGATTAAATAGGAATTGGTAACTTTAATGATAATATCTTAAGAGAGTATAAACTTATAATGAAGTTTATACCCATCCTCTTCCATTTAAACCCTTTGCAGATGTTAAATTTTGTCTAATTTTTTACAAAGTGCGCGTTTCTTATAAAAACTCAAGTACACCAAATTTCGTTATAAAATCTTCATTGGTTTGGATGCAATAAAGAAAAATGTATTTTTTTAGTTCAACTTCAAAAGCTTATAACTCCTCAGGGGTTCACTTTTGGTAATAGATAAGTAGGGTCATATCGAATTATTTTGAGGTGAGGAATCTTCAGTTAAACGTTGTCGGTAGAATAACGGGACACCTTGTATTACTATTTTAAAAATTTCGACGTTTGAAGAAAAAATAGCATGTTTTATTCGGAGTAAAAGAACTTTTACTTCTAATAAAACAATATACTATTTTGAATACATGAATTTTTATGTTATTTTTGAATTAATATCTATAGTATGTTGAATAAGCAGTAAGTACTTAGATAGAAATATCCGTTTTAAAGACAATTTTCGATTTTTGAGAAGTACCGGCTATCCTCCATTAAAAGATGAAAGTCCCCTACAGGTAGTTAAAATTCCCAATAGACTACTTTAATTTTTTTCTATTGAAGCGCCATCTCTTCATAAATTGATTACACGAAAGTCATAAAAGCTTAGAGTGAAGGGGAGCGGCGTGGGGAGTTTTGTTGGGTCGATAGATACAAACAGAAAACAGAAAGCGGCATAACAATAGTGCAGTGCCATGTGATGCTTAGTAGTGGCGGGCCGCGACTTTTTCGCCGCGAGCATGGGCTTCAACTGCCTCTGCACCCTCTTCAAGTTACGGGGTGGTTAGCATTAATCGTCCTCTCCGCTGGATCATTTTTATTGCTGGTTCCGGCGCTTCCGATCAATCTTCAGCCGGCGGCGTTAGCCACCCTGAGCACGTTGTTGCTGCTCCATCTAGCGGCACACCTGGGCGCCGCTCTCGTTGACCCCGCGGAGTCGGCCCTTCGAAGGACGTCGCCGGCGCCCTTGCCGCAGCTGGACCGCGCCAAGCACGCGCACGTTATCGAAGAAGGTTTATGCCACCTGTGCAAAGTGCTGGTATCAGGGCCTCGTACCAAACACTGCAGCGCGTGCAACAAGTGCGTGCAGCATTTCGATCACCACTGCAAGTGGTTGAACCACTGCGTTGGTTCGCGCAATTACGCGCCTTTTCTTATGTGCGTTACGACTGCAGTGGCGGCCGCCGCCTTCGTAGCTTTCTTGGCAATCGCAGAGTTCATCATACAACATACCGATTCGACCTGGTTGTCCCGCACGACCCCGCCGACGCCAACAAACGAAACGGCTCCATCCTCACTTCCATCCAGCGACGCCGCCTTTTTAGCCATCGTCGCCGTCCTCGGTTTACTTGCAATCATAATTGCGGGATTGTTGCTACATTTATGTTTCTTTCACATCTACATATCATTTCTTGGACTGACCACTTATGAGTACATAAGGCAGCAGCGCGATACAAACACAAATCCTCCCAACATCCCCGTCGTAAACGTTCCTGTTAATGAGGAGGCGGAATCTCACAGGTGTTCTCCGGGGAATATTTTACGACACCGTCCGGTCAATTTACGCTGTGAGGAGCGCTCACGCATGACACTTTTCGCCATCCTAGAGGAAACCTTCACGTGCACACCGACGCCGCCATCCACACCACAAGATTGCCAAATGTGCGTTATAGTAAACAACAGCGTGAGTCCAGAGATTCCTCCACATCCGCAGCAACCTCCTTCGCGAAAATTCAAGCAACGCTGGAATTGCTGCATGTCAGTGCCTGATAGTCCCGATGAGGAACCAAGGTGTTTAGTGTCGCTCTGTAAAAAACACAAAACAAAAACTTTGCCGTCCATAACGGATGGTCGATCTCGTAGGACACACGGTCACTTTTCCAGTGCCAAATTACGCGTGTTATTTCGAGTTTTAGGTATGTTACATTTCAAATTCTAATTTAATGCAACAATTAAGGAATTGTATATTGAATATGAAATATGAATTCAATATACAATAAAATATGAAAAGTGGAAAAATGGTTTTCCCAGAAGTGACCGAAAATTAAATTAGTCAAGGCTTCAAATGAAAAAAATATGTACATATTATTACAAAAAAAAAGTAGATTTCCCAGGGGTGGCCGCATAATCTACTTATTTATAGACCCAGGGCAAGAGTAGGAGTAACACGCACTTACTTTTTGAATTTAAAGTAGACAGAAAATATGGTAATAAGCTTTCTTATATTTGAAGGCAAACTTCGCAAGTATATTTTCTTTACACTCTACACATATCATTTAAGCACTTATGGAATTCTTGAGGAATTTTTGGAATAAAAACTAGTTCATATACCTACATAAAATCTTCTAAATTACTTTTTCCAACTATATTAGATGATTTAACCAATAATTAATCTTGCTAATTGTTTCGTCCTTAAGATAAACCAAACTACTTTATTAGATTTTTGAAAAAAAAGTAATAAAGTGAAACCATGTCATCGGTGTACCACTTCTCACGAGACTTCTCATCTTTAATTTCAAAACCATGTAACCCCCTTTTATTTCTAAATAGTGCGTCACTAAGAATCATACAACTTTTATTTGACACATTGTTCTTAAAAATGCTTCATTTCAAAAATAAACGGACGTTGTCGCCCTTTTTGTACACTCGGTATAGTACAGGAGGAGCCAGTAACAGAAAAAAATTGTATTAAACGATTAAATAGAAAATAGAACCATTACAAACCCCCAAAACCTTAATTTGTAGAACATATTGATTCTCCAGACAAATTCGCTAGCTGGTGGTTTTAATTTTTCTCAAAGAAGATGTCAAGAATCTACTTTTAAATCATCTTGCACCATCTGGCATATGGTTTAAATACTTAAACACAAAAAAACCCAACAAAAACTAATCGCAATACATTTTGGGCGGGTACAGTCGTTACAGATTAGTCTAACTTTGGTTTTTAACGTTATGCGATTTGTCTCCTTTCATGCAATTTTTATAATTTTGTTGGGCCATCTGGCAAATTGCAAATTTCATAGATTTTCGTCTAGAAACCGAAATAATTTAATCGCTATATAATCAAATTGACTAAAAGACTTGTGCGTTTTAGTTCAAAATATAAATTGGTATAATATTAAACTACATAATTCAAACAGAGTTATTTGTAATTTGTACCAGCCAAAATGTATGAAGACTATTGATGACGCACTAAATCGTCGAATGTAAAAGTGTCGAAACGCAAACGTGTCGAACCGCTAAATTGTCGAATCCTAAATCCGTAAAAACGTCGAGTGTAAAAACGTCAAACGCAAATATGTTGAAACGCGAAAACGTCGAAATATAAAAATGTCGAATCTGCGATCCGTAAACTTGTATAACGAAAAATTGTCGAAACCTAAAAATGTCGACACGCATAAACGTCGAAACGCAAAAATGTCAAATCGGTGATACGTCATCGGCATCAAAATTTATAACACATTGCTACCTACACTAAGAAAATTGAAAATTGAAAAAGAAACATTCTATTTTACACTCGTAATATTAGTATGTGATAGATCCATCTAAAAATTAATTAATTAATATTTAATATAGACCGGGAGCTCGCGACAGTATTTAGTCTCCGATTTCATACAGCATGCCTTTTGGAGGAGAGAATATTTACACCATAAGAACAAAGAAAAAACTGGTTCTAAACCCCTGCACGCTTTCCTATTATATAGAAAATTGCATTTCCATTTTCACAAAATTTTTGTGTTTTTCTCTGATATAATATTGCTTGCCCTTTTAGCAAAAGATTCCTAAAATAAATTTAAGTCTTGAAAATCGTAGGCATGCGATTCGCAGGGTCGCAAAGGGCTCAAACGGTCATGTGATCTTGTAATAATAAAATATAATTTTCCGCGTTTTCATACTGCATGCCAAGGAAAAGTATTAAAGTTTGTGTCATAAACCCCCATAAAAAAATGGGCATGCGGCCCCAGTTGGCTCAACGGTGGAAAATTTATGATAAGTTTTGTGAAAATTTTAAGCCATTTGACGTGATTTCTTATTGCATGCCATTTTAACTATGGCTTACCCAGGCCAACAAAAAAAATTTTCTCACAATATGACATCGATTATATATTTCAAAAATAGGGAAAAATTTGATAAATAAAAATTAAAAAATTAGTTTGTTATTAGGTTACAATTTTCACTTACAAAAATATTAGATTAGTAAAATTACTAAATATTAGATGCTTATTTTTGTATTTCGTAAGATCCTCGCGCACAAACTACAAACATAACATACTTTGTGAGGAACCCAACATTTGTCTTGATTACTGATTTCTACACAAAAATATGCAAAGTATAATTTTTTTACAAAGTCGGTAATGTTCCTTTCATGTTTTTTAATTACAAATTTAACACATATAGGTACAGCGAAAAGCGATAGGAGAATTTTGAGAACCACGTTTATCCATATTAAACTGTGAATAAAAAGCACATAGATTAAACACTGTAATGTGAAGTTATATTAACTAGAAGAAAACAAACAACTGTGTAATTTATCACAACTACCAACCTGATCACTTTTGATCTTATTGCCAACCTTATAACACTAGAATATATTGCCAACTTAAAAATATTTAAACGGTTAATAGTATATTATTCAACAAGCGAGTAATGATGGCCATTACTCACGCAGACCGAATTTGCGACACAAGCCGGTGGGCGAGTGTCGTAAGAGGCCTGAGTTGCGTTGACTGTAGATTCAAAGGTTACGGGTCTGAACCCCGATCATTAACAACTTTATTTCATAAATTGTTTGAATTTGGTAAAAGAGATCCACGGGTAGCCCATGGAATTCTGTTACCGGTAACCAAAACTCACGGGTGTGAGTAATAGCTATCATTGCTTGTCTAGAAACGCGTTCATAAAGTACCCATTATACAATAGTCATAGAAAAAAATATTTGTTATACATTGTGGTTAATAACATTTATTTTTATTTAATATTAAAATGTTAGAATTTGGTGGTTGATACGACTTTTTTGATATTTTTTTCGTAATCAGCACAGCAAATTACATAGAAAATAGCTAAAGTTATTGAAAAAGTGTTTTCATTGTTGGCCTGTGTTATTAATGTAATGCTTTGCTGTATAAAATAATTGGCATGCAGATTAGAAGGTCCTAAAGCAGAGGCCTGCATCGGAAAAGTTGCAAAGAAAAATTGAAAATTTTGGTTATATTATTTTGCATGCCTTTTCGTGTTTTGCAAATAATGTTGGTTTAACCTCAAATACAAAATGGCATGCATATTGCTGGAACCTAACATTGAGAAAAAATCGAAATAAGTTGAAAAAAAAATTGGAAAATTTTTGTAATTCTATTTTGCATGCCTGTTTGTATTTACCAAAAATGTACAATACTTAGCTGAAAATAAAAATAGCATGCAGATTGTTATATTCCAACATGATTTGCCAAGTAATATGTCATACAAGGGAAATTATTCTGAATCATATCAAGGAATAGCTAATTACTTTGCAGATTTCTTTGGCAGTGTATATTCTAAAGAAAACAAAAATCCTAATTTTGAAGTTAACACTGTAAATCGAAATACTTTAGGATTTATTAACATCAATAAACAAGATATAATTAATAAAATCAATCAACTAAGTAATAAATTGGGCATGGGTCCTGATGAAATCCCAGTTTATTTTCTAAAGTCATGTAAATTCTCACTAACGGATGTTCTACATAAAATATTCAATTTATCTTTACAAATTGGTGTCTTTCCAGAACTGTGGAAAACAAGTCAGATTATTCCATTATTTAAAAGTGTCAACAAAGCAACGGTTGAGAACTATAGGGGGACAAGTAAGGTATCAATCATAAGTAAATTATTTGAAGCAACTGTATGTGATAGGGTAGTTTCCTATTTTAGGAATGAGCTGAGCCCACATCAGTATGGATTTGTAAAGGGGAGGTCAACAACATCTAACCTAATCTTTTATGAATCTAGGAAACATAAATTAGACCGGTAATCGGACATATATTTTATTGCAAACGACTTACACCATTTACCTAACGTTTCGCCCTACAACGTGGGCTTCATCAGAGCTCTGGTGCGAAAATGTAATGCAACAAGTCAAATTATAATTACATATATATAATTACTTGTTGCAACAACAAGTCAAATTATAATTACATATATATAATTACTTGTTGCATTACATTTTCGCACCAGAGCTCTGATGAAGCCCACGTTGTAGGGCGAAACGTTAGGTAAATGGTGTAAGTCGTTTGCAATAAAATATATGTCCGATTACCGGTCTAATTTATGTTTCCTATATTCTCCTACGGGCACTAATTTCAACTCATACTTTTATGAATCTTTTTTGTTGGACGCTTTTGAGAAGGGGTATCAGGTTGACTCAATTTATACCGACTTCTCAAAAGCGTTCGATCGGGTAAACCATGGCATTTTGCTGGAAAAATTAAACAAAATTGGAATTTTTGGTAGTTTGCTGAATTGGTTCAGTAGCTTCTTGAGTAATAGAACTCAAGTGGTCAAGATGGGAAATGTTTTGTCTCATACAATTTTAGTAACATCGGGTGTCCCACAAGGAAGTCATTTAGCGCCATTATTGTTTAAATGCTTTATTAATGATATTGGAGAAACAATTCTCTACTGTCATATCCTTTTATATGCTGACGACCTGAAAATTTTTAAACTAGTAAAGAATGAAGCTGATTGCATGGAAATTCAAAATGATTTAGATCATTTGCATACTTGGTGTGAAAACAACTGTATGGAATTGAACATAAATAAATGTAAGTCTCTGCGTTTTGGTACCAAACATTACATTATTGAGTTTAATTACAACATAAACTCCACAATTCTGGAGAATGTCCCCAGCATCAAAGATCTAGGAGTTATTTTTGATTCTTCACTAAAATTTGACATCCATATATCATTAATTAGAAATAGAGCATTGAAGATGTTGGGATTTATTAACAGATCTCTTAACGATTTTAATGATATTGAATGTTTTAAAAGTTTGTACTGCTCAATCGTAAGACCCCATTTGGAATACGCATGTTCAGTATGGTCTCCATTCTATAACAAATATATTCAGCAGTTAGAAAGAGTACAACATAAATTCCAAATTCCTTAGATTTATTGCGTTTAAATTAAATATAAATTATGATAAAATTGATTACTAATGTAATAATGTATTATTATAAAATTGTTCATTGATTTGTACGTTTTATCAAAACTTATTATAGAGGTTTGTAGGTTGTAAAAAAATTAACGCATATTAGCTGTATCTTTTGAATTTAATGAGCTACAAAAAAAGTAAAATACAAATGGTTTCTGGTTGATTTTATAATTTATGTCACATATTTTGAAAATGTGCTGTCTCCACCAAACCTGACAGGAACCGAGGCAGCAACCCGAAAGTGGGAATCATTTTGAAAAATAGGCAACTACTTTTCAAATTCATGAGTAAATTGATTTTTGAACAATTTACGTATCTGCACATCCAAATTTTGTACTTATTTTTTATTTTTTTGCAATACTAGGACCTCGGCTAGGACATAGCGGTATTTTATTTATTGAGCCCATAAACCTCGCCATAAACCTATTTTATTGTAAATAAGAAATGGTATGCTAAATGGGCTGCGTACAGTTTGCGCCGCTGTCATAAAATTTTTGTAATCCTTTGGGCAGTTTGCGCTTTTCGAATTTTAGAGTCATAAAACTGATAGGTAGTTTGCGGCGCTCATTCATACGAAAATGAACGTTATGGAATTCTGCTAAAAAATCATAGTTTTCTACTCAGATCTTGTATAAAAAAACTTGCTTATGATTTTTTACTGCAGTCAAAATGACTTTACCGGACACATGTTAAGGTTAAAGGTAAAAAATATTACATTATACGCAAAAAATACTATTTAATACCACCAATAATATATACCACAAGTAAATATAAAAAAGAACAAAATATTTTACAGATATAAAAACATAAATATTACAATATCACATTTTTAGTGAAATATCAAAAGAATATATGATTACAAAACTATAAGCAATAAGTAAATATTATATGTAAAAATATAAATATAAAAATATCACATTTTCCATAGAATATCAAATGTAAATATGATTTCATAACTATAAATTATTATTATAGTTATTGTAGTATAAATAATATTCTATGTACTAAGTGTATATAAAAAATATGTATAATATAAATATTAAAATATCATCACATTTTTAATAATAATTAAAAGTAAATATGATTATAAAAGTATAAACAATAATATGCATTAAATAAATATTGTATGTAAAAATATAAATATCAAAATATCACATTTTTAATAAAATATCAAATGTAAAATGTAAATACTAAATATGTATAAAAAATATGAAAAAATATAAATATTAAAACATACCTATATTAAAATATTAATATTAGAAATACACAAAACCATGAAAAATAAATGAAGGCGTAAAAATATAATTTATGAAAACTGTGAAATTCTTGATAATTGTGTCAAAAAATTATTTCGACTTATTTCACCAGAATTTAACTTAACAATCCAATAATTTATTGAACTCATTTTTGATTTCGCTTTGTAAGTGTATACCTTAGGTAAGTGTACACTTTGTATCTTAATATAAGTATCTATTTGAAATTCAATTAATTTTGTAACAAAAATGTTAATACTTGGATGATGTGTGTAGAAGGATTGGTTAAATTTGCTATGAAACGATTCACAATTATTTGTGGTTCGTTCAACACTTGCGGAGTTTTCTGCCCAAATTTTGGGAGGATACATTGAATTTTCTTCCATATAATTATCCACAAGATAGTCTGCAAATTGTTGAACTTTTGGTTCCTCTGGCATTTCGGACATCAAATCTTCGGCGAAAGATTCACCTACAATATCGGGATGGAGATATGTCAAAGAAAATACTTTTCTTAACCAAATTCCAATTTCGCTATTGTGATCTTTAAATTGTTTATACAATTTTAGTCTTTTAATTCTTTTTACCCAAGCTTGGTGTAACTGGAAGCGGCAGCCAATAATTGTAGTTTCAGGCCAAACCTCAGATAAAGACTTTTGAAAAGCTTTCTCGAAGTCACAAACAACTTCTTGCGGATAAAAGTTTTTTTTATATTTATCGAAAATAATTTTATTCAAATGCCGAAATAAAAGAGAATATATTTGGGTATCTTTACTCGGCAAAAGAGTGAAAACTGTCCATTGCAAACTCCATGGATGGTGAATAATTGAGTAAAAAATTTGGACAATAATTGAAAGTTCCATCAAAATATATTTTATTTAGTCCGGACAAAAACAACATATTGGTTTCACATGAAAAAATTATTATATGATTTTCCGTATCATTTAACATTAAAAAGCTTTCTTCGCGGTTTATCTTCAAGTTCATATCATTTAAAATTCTTGAAATTTTTTAATGGATGACGGAAGCTTATGGGGAAACTGCTTCGTTCTTGCCCTGTACATAGCTTTTCTTGCGCTATCTACTTGAGTAGTTGTAATAGTACTTGGAACCGATTCTAAAGATTTTCTTATGATATTTATGGGCTTTTCGCTTAAACACTTTAGAGAGCTGTCCTTGCAGTTATGAAAAAATATGTCTATTAATTTTCGAATTGTCCTCGGCGTAATTATGGTCACCGTTTCTTCTTACAACTACATTATTTTCAGTGTAAATTTTCGCACAACAACTTTTTTTTTAAACAACACCACTTTTTTTGGTTACACTTTAATATACCACTGAAACAATATTTTTTATTGTTTAAAATAATAGCTTCTTTGCCTCGACTACTTTTTATAAATTGCGGATCCATTTTAATTTGTTTCACTGTTTAAGTACAGGTACAATTGCAAACTGAACATATTTTTAAATTGTGTTGTTAAGGGTAAAGCAATAATTCTACCTGATTCTGACCCTGCCGCAAATTGCCCATCGGATTAAGAAATTTTAGTACCCCCTGCACCTGACACCATAAAATAAGCGCAAACTGTACGCAGCCGCTAAATGATATCACGGAACATACATTATAAATTTTTAACCGACCTAATTAATTTTTGCACATTTTTTTCAATTTTTTTAATGTTGGCATCTAACAATCTGCATGCCGTTTTTTATTTTAGCTTAAAACGACATTCTCTTACGAAATACAAAAAGGCGTGCAAATTAATAAGGCCGAAATTTTCAATTTTTTTTGCAACTTTTCTTATTATTTATGTGATGGGATTCCTAGGCATGCATGACATTTAAATTTAGGACATTTTACACCTCGTTTTATACTATAATATTCATACTTACTTAATTTGGTGTTGTTTAAGATCACGTCAAATCGCTTAAAATTTTCACAAAACTTTTCATAAATTTTCCACCGTTGAGCCAACGGAGGCCGCATGCCAATTTTTTTATTGGGGTTTTATGACACAATCTTTAATTCTTTTCATTGGCATGCAGTATGAAAACACGGAAAATCATATTTTTTTTTATTTATTACAAGAACACATGCCCGTTTGACCCCTTTGGGACCGTGCGAATCGCATGTCTATAATTTTCAAGACTTAAATTTATTATAACTATCTTTTGCTAAATGGGTATGCAATATTAAATCAGAGAAAAACACATTTTTTTTTAAATGGAAATGCAATTTTCCATATGATCGGAAAGCATGCAGGGGTTTAGTAGCCGCTGTTCTTTGTTATTATGGGGTAAATATTCTCTCCTCCAAAAGGCATGCTGTATGAAATCGGAGACCAAAAAATGTAGCGATCTCCCGGTCTAATATTAAAATAAAAAATTCACTCTATTTAAAAGAGTTTTTATTTTAATACTAAATATTAAAATAATTAATATCTTTAATATCATTAATTTAAAATTTCATTAATATAAAATTTCGAGCTTGGTTTTAGCTACTTTTTTGGAAATTAAAAGCTCCAGAAAAGTGGGATGTATTTTAAGGAAAATAAAAAATGATTTAGTCAAAAATTACTTGTTTTTTGAGTATACTTTAAAATTGCTATAAAGGGGATTTTTTCATTAAAAAAAACATGGTTATCATTGAAATTAACACATAACCCTTAACCAAAAAATAACTACATCCTTTTCCCTTTTGAAACAAACTTTTATTCGAAACTTTTTGTAGAAAAACCCTTTATATTGTAGTTTACTAAAGTGTTTACTTCAATAAAAAGTTGGATAACACTTCACAGATTTTGACAGATGAATTTTGAAGTATAACAAATGAGTCTATGGTTATGTTTATGCAAAGAAGTAGACACTTTTTCGCTGCTTCAAGAAAATTATTACTAATAATTAACGTTTCTTAAATTTTGGCGCTGAAGACAAAATCGGATGTTTTATTCAGAGTAAAATAACTTTTTGTGGTTCGCATGGATCCGAACAACATGCTACAAAAGTACTTCAATATACTTCAAAACAATATGTGTTATGTGTACTACTGCCTTCTGTCCAGCATACGATAGTTTTTTTATGTGGAAAGAAAAATCAATCGGTTGCTCTGTTTTCTTTTAGCTTTAGAATTCCATGTCAGTAATCAGAAAGTTAGTCGTATTCAATTTGAGATTAAATCAAAAAAGTTAATTCTCAGTTATAAATTTTGTAATTATTTAGTTTTTTTTTTATAACTGCTATGAAACATAAACTTTCGGAGTAGAAAAACATAACAGTTTGTCATGTGGAAAACTTCATTTTTGTTAAAATTTCACATGTTGGTGCTTTAATCAAAGCATAAAGGACATACCCATTTTCTTATCACAATGTAATACATTAATAAATTTTGAGCTTCTTAAATTTGGGAATGAAATCTTGGCCCAAAATACATAACACTAAACTCAGCCAGGGTAAAATACTACCAATAAAAAACTGCATTTTTAATATACTTTACAGTTTGCATTAGCTGCTTTTACAATTGAAATCAAGCCAAACATCTTAACAAATTTATTTTATCAAAGTACAAAAACCAAATTCTTCACTAAAAGTAAAGGTTTAAGTTTAACAAAATTTGATTTTTACTTTAAAGAAAAACTATATCTCCATAAACCAGAATTTCAATTTTTTCGAATTGACAGAGTAGATAGTAATATTTTTCTATCTAAATATTTTCAGGTATCAGGAAATTTCATTTAACTGTATTCGTTTTTTGGTAAGTTTGAAAGATGAATATTCAGTATTTTAGTTTGAAAAAACCTCTACTTTTATATTAAATTTTATGATCATTAATTAACTATAAGTAGTTTAATGAGAGCAAGGTACTTGTTTTTAAGTAGTACAATATGAATACCCAATTATTAATGCAGAAAATTTAAATTACTGACTAAGTATTAAACTAATTTATGTACAAAATTTAAAATGGGCATCTTAGCGTGAAGTTGAAAATACTTAAAACGTTTGATAATATCACCTTTTTCCTATTCATCTAAATTATAAATCTAAAGCACTAATGTTTTGTGGCACAAATCAGAAATTATTACGAATTCATTAGCGTAACGAAGATTTACAAATTTTAATATTCAACAAAAATATGATCTATTTTCTTTTGACAATAATTATTAAATGAAATACATATACCGGGTGGAAATGAAAACCGGGTCACCTCGATAACTTTTTTATTTATGAATAAAAAAATTTGAAATTTGGCTATGTTCTATGGTTCAAAAAAACAAATTTTATGTGCATTTTTTATTTTCGAAATCACTTCCGGTTTCACCGGAAACACCATGAACTTTGTTTTTTTAAATGTAACATCCCTTATTTTTAT
This sequence comes from Stenus bimaculatus, assembly GCA_963971135.1. NCBI lineage: Eukaryota > Metazoa > Arthropoda > Insecta > Coleoptera > Staphylinidae > Stenus > Stenus bimaculatus. Next base: position 31,470,349 of record OZ020180.1, read on the forward strand.
TCATGGCTTAAAATATTTTTAAAAAAGAAGTATTTTTGAGATATTAGTTTTTATTTTTTTTGTAAAAAAATTTTTTTTCAAAAAAAAAAAAGGTTTTCGAAGTCGGTGAAAAGTACCAAAACTAATTCTAAATAATTCAAATACCTAAATAAAATTGTAATTTTAAAAAAAAATTAAGTGGATTTTGAACTATTAATTTTTAAACTTAGTTAATGAAGATTTTATCAAATATCTCACTTTTTTTAAATGCAATGATGCGGGGTCATTCGACTTTTTAAAAAGAGGATTTTATAACGATTATTTTGGTACCCCATATGTAGGGGTATTATTTTGCATGTGCCTGTAATAAAGATACTAGCTATTAAGTATCTTTATTACAAAAATTTTTTTTACAAAAAACTAATATCTCAAAAATACTTCTTTTTTAAAAGTATTTTAAGCCATGAATAAAAATATGGGATGTTAGATTTAAAAAAACAAAGTTCATGGTGTTTCCGGTGAAACCGGAAGTGATTTCGAAAATCAAAAATGCACATAAAATTTGTTTTTTTGAACCATAGAACATAGCCAAATTTCAAATTTTTCTATTCATAAATAAAAAAGTTATAGAGGTGACCCGGTTTTCATTTCCACCCGGTATATTTCATTTTTTCATGATTTTTTTTATTTTTTTGACAATTTTGTTTTAATTTAAAAAATGCTAACTAATTGATTAGTAATTTCTAAATGAAAAATGGCTGAATCTCGTAATAGAACCACTAGCAAAGCACCTTTTAAAAAAGGTTAATACTTAATATTAATACATATTAATGCAAAAGTATACTACATTTTATCATATACAGGGTGTTCTGTTCATGGTTGACCAAACGTCGGGGTTAGAAACTAGATTAAATTTAATCTAGACAAAACAGGGAGAGTAGAGGTATATCTTTTTAGTTTTGGATCGAGGGGTGCGACACGCGAGGGAGTCCTTGTACACGCTTAAGGAAGCCCGGGGAAGTCTCTAGGAAGCCCCAAGCAAATTTTGGAAGACGATGATTTCCAAACTTTTACGAAACACGCATGTGCATCAAAAATAATGAGGAAGTTCAGGGAAGTCCCTTGAAATCCCGGGAAGTTTCAAAGAAGTTCAAGGAAGTACATTATAAAGGGAAATCCTTGAACATTTTTTACCGTGCTGTTTACGAAACATGCACATCCATCAAAAATAATGTGGAAGTCCCAAGCAAATTTGTCCGTAGAAATTCCGGGAAGTCTCAAGGAAGTACATTATAAAAGGATGTCCTTGTACATTTTTTACCGTGTCACTTACGAAACATGCATGTGCATCAAAAATAATGCGGAAGTTCGGGAAAGTTCATCGAAATCCCGGGAAGTACATCATATAGGGGAAGTCCTTGAACAATTTTTTACCGTGTTATTGTTACGAAATATGCATGTATATAAAAAAAAATGCGGTAGTTTCGGAAAACTTTGATTTCCGAACTTTTACGAAACATGCATGTTATTTCCGGGGGAAGCCCGTGGAAATTCCGGGAAAGTACATTATTAAAGGCAGTCCCTGTACAAATCTGTTTACCGTGTGGTCCTTTATTGTACCGCTCGTTTAGGACCTACAGCCTTTTGACTTTTAGTGTATAGGGATTAAAAAAATATTATTAAAAAGCTAAAGACCAATTACGGTTGTAATTTTTCTTTAATTTTCTGAAATTTCTTCAAATTCTCAACAAACAAAGACGGGAATTTTTTTTAAATTTTCCTTTACTTCTGAACCCTTCTGAAGTTACTTCTATTTCTATGAGAAGTAACACCGAACATAGTTTGCATAGTTGCACACAATCGAATTCTTGAAATAGGAAAGTTCAATAAAAAAGTTAATAATCAAAATCTGAGAGTAAATCATAAAATAAGAAATTTGAGCTTAATCATCAATTCAAGATTGAAGTTTACTCAGAGCATATTATTAAATGCATAAAAATATCACTCCAAACTTTAAATTTAAAAACAATCTACAATAGTAGTAGTTTCTTACAAAAAAAATATGAATTTTAAATCATGTAAATTATTGAGACACTATCTATGGTCCATTTCTAGTTAAATGTGATACAATGCGAGTCCAGAAATTATAAAATTTCTGTCTAGGCTTCATATATGGAATTAAAAAGTTCGAACATGCGTCTCAGAAACCAATGGCTGAATATGGCTAACAGAAGATTACTAGATGCAGTTACTTTTTGTCATAAATGCAACAAAGCTGCCAGACCTCTGTCGCACCCTTTACACTTAGGTAAGGTGGCCAGATTTTTTACCATTTGTCTCGCGGAATTTTAAAAAAGTCCTGCTTTTTGTCTTGAACATGTTTTTGTCAATTTTTTGTATTATTTGTCAAATTTGGTTTTGTTTCTTGATGATAATGTTATTTTTAATGTTTTTAATAACTGTTTTTTTACTATTGGAAGATGAATATCACAAAATAGTGTTTGCTTCGACTAATGTTGTTAATTTCTTGGATTCTTCTTTTGACTACGGTGCAAAAATTGAAAAATGCATCTTGCTTTTCTTCCCTTTTTTATTTTTTTCCTTCAATTAAACTGGTAATTTGTAATTTCCATTAATATATAATTAAGTACACAACATATCAAACAAACTCTGCCCCAAGAACCTAATAGAGTAAAAATCTGCTAAAGCCAACAACCACAGTAACAGAGAAATAAAAAACAATGCTATAGAAGGTATCGCGTTGTTTACATGCTAAATAAAAATCCCTGTCGCCAGAGTTCGGTAGTGTGTGCTTTTACTCACCCTGGAAATCACTTTGTCATTGGTTTACACGTCTCTGACAGAGCAGAGCTACCAAACTTCCGGCAAAAAACTGTGGCGTGTCCCAAGTCCTTTATACTGAAACCCTTGAACTTTAAATTTAAAAATCATTAAAACCACATATTACGCGGTCAGATCTAGTCTAAATTTTGTTTGTTTTTTTTAAGGTAAATAAAATGACCTAATATTATTATTATTATATTTTATTAATGTCCCGTTCATTTGGTTGTTAAAGTTTCAAAAAACGAATGATTTTCTGAAAATTACGAATCTACTGATTTCCAATTTTAATAATAGACTACGTTTATCTCGTGTAACTCGATCCGGATTGAATTGTAAAGCGATTGACTCAGTCCGCATTTTTTGCGATATAAACACGTAGGATTGGATTCACTTTCAGGATTCAGTTTAATAATCCAATCCTACAAAATCATGGGATTGGACTTTGTAATCGCGATTGAATAAAAATTTGTAACGACATAAACGCGATTGACTTTAGAAAAGTTACTAGTAAATTATGTTATCGAAGTTGGCACATGTGACTGCTGACTAACAATTGCAAAAAACACGTAATTTTCTCCCATTTTCCTTATTTGAGACGTTTCTAATTAATATAACCTCTTCAATAAAATACGAAACATCAGAAATAAAATCAAAGTGAACAGACCACTTAAAGTCGACGCAAAAACTATTTTAAGAATTTCCTTTCTCTTTAGTTGGTAACTATAGGATTAATAATGTATTGAAAAATTCAATCCAGGCCAAATGAACTCTGTCGAGATAAACGCGTTGTTTACGTGATTGACTGAATCCTGCCATAATCCGATTTTCAATCCAATCCGGATCGAGTTACACAAGATAAACGTAGTCATATACGAAATATATTGGTATAAATTAGGGGCCTCCAAACGATCCGATTTGATCGGACGATCGGATGGAATTTGGTCAGATCGGAAGGTAGATTAGATTATATAGGAACTGCGACCATTTGGATCTTTTGTTCAACCCTTACTCTAGTGGAGTTCTGGGATATCTAAATGCTTAATAAAGCTGATTAGATCCTTAGGAGGCATACCCTTGACTTCGTCTGGAATTAGAGTTGTCCAGCCAAAGTTTTCAAATCTAGTGCGAGCTAATGCGTCGCATTCGCAAATGATGTGCTCCGAAGTTTCATCTTCTAGATCACAGAATCTGCAAGTTTTAATTTCTGAATTGCGCATTTTGTTGAGATGATACCTCAATGGGCAGTGTCCAGTTAAAAGGCCTGTAATGAGCCTCAGTTCGTTCCTGCTTAGGTCGAGAAGCTTTGTGGCTTTCTTGGGCGAGTATTCAATGAATTTCTTCGCCTGTCTTGAACCCGGAGTATGACTCCAGTGGGACATTATACTATCCCTTTCCCACCGTATGATCTCCTCCCGTAGATGTGTCTTGTTCAGCCCACAGAACGGTTCTGGACCACTCGGTGTAAGGTTTGAGGCCGATCTCGCTAACTCATCAGCAATTTCGTTGCCTTCTATTACCTGGTGCCCTGGCACCCACATTAGGACAAGCTTGTTTCCTTTTGCTAGTTGCTTCAGGGATTGTCGACATTCCTAGGCCAATTTGGACTCAAGGGTGTGGGCCTTTAAAGTTCGAATCGTTGCCTGACTGTCGGTCAATATGTATATTTGTGCTCCTTTGAGTCTCCGTCGTAAGCACTCCTGGGCACATAATTCCACAGCCAGATTTTCTGCCTGCATAATGGTTGGGGAAGTTCCCAAGGCCATGGAAATCCTATATCTGGGTCCATATATGCCTTTACCTGTTCCTCTATTGGATTTGGATCCGTCCGTGAACCACAAGGATGCCTTGGGATCCAAGTGATTTAACATGTGTTTTCCCATTTGGCGGTCTTGGACAATCACTTCAAATGGAGTTCAAAGTCAAAACTTCTTGGCATTATATCCGAGAGATCGGAAGGTAAATCGGACCGTGTGGATAAGGTATCCGATCTAGTCATCAAATCGGATCGTGTGGAGGTCCTTTACCAAATAAATCTGCTGATTAATTTAATTTTGATATATTTTTCTTATATTTCCAGGTAATTTAGGCAGTAATCGTAGACGTTCTCGGACTAATCAAGTTACACCAACGATCCACGAGCAAGAGAACCAGCACATTCAAACCATTAGTAACATGGTCCCGGTGAGATCATCCGCAGGAAGAAATCGGGAGTTACCAAGCCTGCCACCCCCAAGTCGTAGAAGAATGATAAGCGAAACCGAGCTTGCAAATGCTCTCAGTATTTTGCAACAACAAAGAACAAATGCCGCTGCCAGGAGACAGATACAACAATACCGGCGTCGAAGAAGAAGCACTGGTGTTCATCGCACGAAAACACCGGCACTTTCGCCAATAAGAGAAACAGGCTTCTCCAACCCAGCCTCGCCGTCACGACAAGGCAACACGTGCACATTCTAATCCGTCGTTTTTTATACAATTAAGTGTGCTTTATTAAAAAAATTCTAAATGTTATATTTAAATAAATATATTTGTTATTTATTATTTACCATGACGCTTTTCATTTAATTTATTCACGCTTTTACCTGGAAAAGTAGACGCCGTTCGAGTCATTGAACCTTGATTATTTATATTTCACCACCCTCCATTAGATTGGAATGAAAGCATTAAATTATGAGTACATATATAATGGTAGCGTGATTAAAACCATTAGTTATTTTACACATTGTGACTGCCTTTTAAAAATAAAATCATCGTAAAATAACTTATTATGGCGTGTCATACTCAGTTTTAACAAGATACATTTCTTTGTATCAATCTACTTTCATATTAAAAGACTGATAGTATTTGGATAGGTTGTTTTTCAATCATAAAAGTAATGGGGTAATTTCTAAATTTTTTATTAGGTAAAAGTTTATAGGTCAAATATTAAACTGTCTGTCTTATTGAAAGAGGATACGGGTAAACGGTGATATTTCATTCCAACCAAAAAATTTAATAAATGTTTGAAAATTGGAAACTGGTATTATTATGTAGTTTTTATGATAGAAAAATGTTAAATAATCGATAATAAATAAATACATATCCATAACTATTTATAGAATTTACTAAGTGGTTAATAAATAATGCATACAAAGTATCAGAATGTATGACGGGGTACAGAATATTGATCATGTCCTATTTGTTTCATTTTAAAATATTTATGAAAGAAAATAACGTACAATTTTAATAATTGAAAACTAGAAATTCAATTTTACCCTAAAATTATAAATAAATAATCGAATACTTATAAATAATAGTCCAGCCCAGTAATTGATTTTTATAAAATTATTTGTAAATTAAATATTAGTAGCATACAAATTAAATTACTACTGTCCTACCTTTAAATACTGGTGGATAATTAGAACGTAAAAAAATTTCCAGCAAAACTTAATTAAAATTTCTCCTTTTAGTTCACAAAAAAATTTCACCATAATTTTTTGTAGTTACCTAATAATTAAGAGGGATCTGATCATTGCATGCAACATTATATGTTTAGATATCTAATTAAACTGCAGAATATATTAGCCTGTATTCAGCGACCGTGATGAAAATTTTAGAGACGTCGTTAACGTTAAAGACGTCTCTAAAAAATATTTCTTGTGAAGAAATATTTTTTAATCACGTGTTTAACGTTAAAAGCGTCTATAAATTTTTCATCACAGTCGCTAAATACAGTGAATTTACAGTGACTTTAAAGACACCTAATTTTACCATATTTGATGAGGAATACTTACCATATTAAAAAAATAAGTAAAAAATCTCGAAGAGAAATATTAGCTCAAAGGGCAATATTTTGAAATTTAAAAACCGATTTTAATTAACTATTACAGTTTTACCATTATCCTGGGGTCATCAACCTTTTGGAAAACTCGCCCTATTTGGATTTATTATTTGTTATATACAGGGTTTTTATAAAAAAGTCTTTGCAATAAAAATATTTCTTGAGTCTAATGCAGAACTATCTTAAGTTAAATTTTACATAAAATGGGATAAGGCCAATTTACAGTTCAAAATATGACTTTATAATGCTATATGCAATAAAATAAATCAATCTGGATAATGCACTTAGAAAGCCTAACTTTAACATATCACTAAATTTTAACATAAAAATAATTTATAAGACCCCTAAAAAGTGTTTTTTGACTTAGGATACTTCCGCATTAGACCGACGACTTAAGTATTGAGTATTGTTAAAAAGAAATAGGAAGTCGGATGTTCAAAGATTTTTTTCTAAAATGTTAAAATAAAATTAGTATATTTTGTATTTTACCATCTCTTTTTTCATAATTCGGTAGAAATTATTATTTATCTTATATGTATTTTTAATATAAGTTTAGTAAAAATAATTGAATATTTGTATTAATATATTACTGGGTGTAACAAAAGTAACGCATAATAACCGTAACTTTTAATTTAAAGAGTTAATTATAAAAGTTAAATCCAAAAGTTTTTCAGTTCATTTCAGGGAATATTTTAAAAATTTTAGTTTTTGTATAAGTTTCTCTATTTTGTTGCTAAAATAACCAACTACAGTCGAACTTCCATAACTCGAATTTTCTTTGTCATGTGTTTGTAAAAATATGTATTTGTTTTTAACTTTGCGAAATAATTTCTATATCTCGAATTTTTTTTAAAGTCCCTTGAAGATTTGAGTTAGGGAATTGTTAGTATATTGTTTTTAAAATGGTATTTATTAGTATGTTTTATTTGAAATATTTATTTGCACATTTTTCTGTGTTTGGCATTTATGATAAAATAAGCAAAATTAAAAAATTGATTAAAAAAAATGATAATTTGATTGAATGACACAAATAAACTTTAACATATAAATAAATAGGAAACTTTTCTCCAACATTTTTATTTCTTATTTTATTATAAATAGCTTCACCGCATACAGAAAGATGCGCTCTTTTAAAAAGTGGAAAGAAAACATTGGTAATTTCGACTAGGTATAGATTTTGAAAAAAATGGAGGAAGGCAAGTAAAGGCTTTGTTGTGCTTTGAATTTTTATTGATTTTAGTAAACACACTTGCCTTTATAATTACTAAAAAATTGATTTATAAGTACCGACACATAGTTTACATAAACAGGTTTTTAACTTTATTAATGACCATCAGAGGTCGTACATTGAGAAACTACAAAAAATTGCAAAATGTGATTTTAATTACACCTGTCAACAGTGATTTTGCGGCATGGGCTCTATGAGTCGATTTTGGATAATTCTAGTCCCCTGAATACGAAAAATATATCGGAAGGGCCAAATTGACTCTAGTTTTTGAGATAAACGCAATCCTTATATAATTGAAATAAAAGATTGAATATATTTTTAAACGTTTATTTTACAATACAGGGTGTTCCGTTCGTGGTTCACCAAACGTCGGGGTTAGAAACTAGAGCAAATTTAATCGATAAAAAACAAAAAAATGGGTATCTATTTTTTTTAGTTTTAGAGCTACACCGTTTTGAATTTTACATCACCGATTTTTGTCAGAAATCACAAAAACGCTAATAACATTTTAACCAAAGTGCGTAGAGATTCCAAAAAATTGTCCTTACTTAGCTAAAACCATCCTCTTTGAATTGATGACAATAGTAATACACAAATAGTTTTTTTTTCAGTTTTTGAATTTTTTTTCCAAAATAATAAGACCCATTAAGGTTGTATATATTTTCAAGTTTTCTTAAAGTTCTTCATATTCTTAACAAACTCAGAAAAAATTGAAATCGTAGTTCCTTCACTTTACCTACTATAGGCTTCTGAAGTTTCTCCTACAAGAAGAGATTAGTCTGATAACATCGGAAGGTGGAAGACGTGTAATTGTTATAAAACACTTGGAATTCCATCAGATCTCACTTATAGCCTAATTGACAAACTATGCATACCTTTTGACAAACAGAACAGCCTATTTAATAAACTCAGTACTACTTTTGGTAGAAGTAACTTCAGAAGGTTTTAGTAAGTGAAGAAAAAGAGCTAAGGTTTGAAAAATTTACCTGGCTTCTTAAGAATATGAACAAGTTTCAGAAAATTAAAAAAAAAGATAACCGCAAGGGTCTTGTCTTGGAAAAAAATTTCAAAATCTAAAAAAAAATATTTTGTTTTGTTTTTTTTTACTTTGCGATATTTTTTAACAACTACTTTTGTATTAGTGTTGTTATCAATTGAGAAAGGATAGTTTTAGCTTGCTAATTATAATTTTTTAAAATCTAAATTTAAGAAAATTTTAAATTTTTGTTATATCGGGCAATATTTATACTTGATAATATCATACTAATTGTACCTGAAAAGAACTATAGTCGGGAAGAGCTTTATAAATTACAAAACGTATGACTAAGCGGTTTCCTATTGTATTCTAAAAAGTGTATACTTAAAAAAACCATTCTAGATTATATAATTATTGGATTATAAATTTTTTATGCATACAGGGTGAGTTTTTAGTGCGAAATCGGATATATATCTTTTATTTTAAGAGATAGGAAAAAAACTTAAATTACAAAGTTGCATGGTTTATGGATATCAAGAAATTATTTTTGTCTATACTGGGTGTTTCATAACTGGAGCGGAGGTTATTCAATCTTGAATGGAACACTATATATTTTTTGATATTTGTATTAACATTAAGTTAAAGAATACAACGATATTTTTTTTTTGAAAATTTGAATGTGCCCTTAATTTTTTATCGGAAATTTTCTATAAAATTTATGACATTTAGACATATTTTTAGAAATTTATACCGGCATTATTATAAACATTTGAAAAACAATTTCTATGTCATTTTGAAATATGGACTTTGATGTATTTTTAGTACATTTTTTTTTTAATTTTATTATAAATGGTGACAGCTGTGGAGGCGTGAAATATGAAAACTAGATAGGGATGCATTTTAATTTTTTTAAATGGAACACCCTGTATTTTTTTACAAAATATTGTTCCTCTTTAAGTGTTCTTTAACTTTTATACAAATCATTTTTCGCTAAAATTTTGTAAAAATATGTCGAAATTTGATAAATTCTATAGAAAATGCCCGAAAAAAATCAAGTGCACGTTCAAATTTTCAAAAAACAAAAAATATCGTGGTATTCTTTAAATTAGTGTTAATCCAAATATGAAAAAATATACAGGGTGTCCCATTTAAAAAAAGCGGAAACACCCAGTACAGACAAAAATAATTTCTGGTTATGCAGATTCATAAACCATGCAATTTTGAAATTTAAGTTTTTTCCTATCTCTTAAAATAAAAGATATATCTTTCGATGTCGCATTAAAAACTCACCCTGTATATTATGTATGTATATTTTTTAATGAAATAAAAAAAAATCCCTATGCACTGTGGTTACAATGTTATTAGCGTTTTTGTGATTTTTGACAAAAATCGTTGACCTAAAATTTAAAACGCTGTAGCTCCTAAACTAAAAAAGATAGACCCCCACTTTTTTCGTTTTCTCTCGAGTAAATTTACGCTAGTTTCTAACCCCGACATTTGGTGAACCACGAACGAAACACCCTGTATAAATCATTTGTTGGTTCACACCAAGTCATCGGTTTTCCAAATGGAAGGCCTTTTCGTCCTCCTTGGCTCCAGATTCGAAGTGATTCTTCACAAGTTCCACAAACTTTATATGGCACCCAATATTTATCTTGTTGTCCAAGTTGTTTTACAAAATATGCTTCGAAAGTTTGTTTTACAAAATCAGTTATACATCTTCTTCATTTTTTGTAGACAAAATTTACCACATACCATATGTAGCAAAAACTGTTAGGGTCGTTAGCACAAGAATTGCTTGAAGAACTCATACTTTTATGATATAAAAACCCCCAACCCAATTGAAGCAAATAAATAAACTAACCAGATGCTATACGTAAATTCTACGACAACAATAGAAATATTTGTTATGATAAACTTACAATAAATTACTTAAAGAAGAATAAATTACTAAAAATTTATTATTTGGGATAGTACGGTTTATCGTGAGAACTAGAGTGAATTCAAACAAACTAACTACACCCCAAGTAATCAATTATATTAGAGTATCTAAATTTACTAAAAAAGTTAATGCCGCAGAAAAATTTTTTTTTGTAGACCAGTGTTCCATATTAAGAGTATCTTCCTAGACGTCCGAGATAATAACAAGGAATAGAAAATCCATATCTCACTTTTCTGGAGCTTCTTTGCAAATTATCAGCGAATCACTGATAATTAATGCGAATCCCTAGAGCCTCTAGGCTAGAGGGCGCGCGAGTTTGGGAGAAAGAATTGTGAAAAATCATGAAATCGATCATTAGTTAGATTTTCAATTTTTTTCAGATTTATGATCTAAATTGTTTAGGCTACATCCTACGGGATGGTCACCTTCTGCAACCTGGCACAAAATTAACTAGAGAGGTCCAAAGTTAAGGTACTTTTAGGGCATTATATTTTTTTGTACATTCTCCAATTTCTTCCATCCGGTAGGAATATAGAAATGACTTCTAATTGATCCAAAAAAATGTTTTTCGTACTGGCGTATTTGAATACAGAAGTTAACCACTATATTTTCCGTTTAGGAAATTCCTCTTAAATTGCAGTTCATGATGCAAAACGATTTCTTAGAAAATCTTGCATCGTCCTAATGTTAATAAAGTTTTTCCAAAATAATTTACGTTTAAAATTGATTTTTTATGACTTTTGATGTAAAAAAGATATAGTACCTACGCAAAGTAACTATAAAAAATTGAAATATGTGATTTTAATTACCTATTGAATTGCAATGCATGATGCATAAAGAATTTTTGAAAAATCTTGCACCGTTCTAAAGTTATTAAAGTTTTTCCAAAATAATTTAAGATTAAAAATCTCCGAAATCGCGAATACTAAATCGCTATTTAAAAAATAATAATAATTAATTAAGATATATTAATTAATAATAATTAATAGTTACTTGCTCTAGGAACAAAATGGTGAAAGATAAGTAAAAATGACAAAATGTGTACTGAATTTAACTAAAAAACTTTTGTATTTAACTCTAAATTAAAAAGTTACTGCTATTATGCGTTACTTTTGTGGCACCCTGTATATTTTTTAAGAAGTTTGTTGGGTAATCGCATCTTAATACATTAATTTTTGATTTTTAATAGAAATACTTTGGTTATTGTATTTTTGAGAAGTAAGTGGCACCAGGGGCGGATGGGAGACATATCGGACAGACGAGGGAAATATATACCAACCGGCGCCAATGAAGGAGGGGGGCACCAAAATACTTCGAATATCGAATAGTGGAATTGCAGATCAAAACTTTACAAATTTAGGATTCCTACTGTACACTTTGTTAGAATAAGGTCTGCACCTACAACAATTTCTACAGCTGTAACAATTAATATTTTCATTTTCGGAATCAATTTTAGAATTTTTAATTAAACACATCCCAATTTTCAATAAACTTGGTTTATTCATTTTGCAGCTTTGCCAAAGAAATAAATGTGTTTATTTGCATAGGTTTAGGGTTTTGTGCTTAATAATGTGATAAAACTATCTTCTGGAATGTTCTTCATTTTATAAAATTTCTGGGGTTTCTAGGTCGTTTACATGCACTTTCAGTTTATTTCTTATTAGTCTAAAGTCCCTAGATCATTGTATCGGTCACTACGTGAAGTGTTGTGTATCAGAGGTGTAATTCTGCAAGCCAACAAGTTGATAAAATCCATTTCATTAATAGATCACCTTTTCAGCAGGAATTCCGATTCGAATATAGCTATAAAAATAGTTCTTTCAATTGTGTTTTCGTCAACACCAAAAGCATTTACTTAGTTATACTAAATAACTAAGTGCTTATAGTATTGTTAGACGAACATGCAATTGAAAGAACTGTATATATTTGAGCCGGAATTCCTCCTGAAAAGGTGATCTATTAATGAAATGGACTAGACTATACCTATATCAGTTGTGAATTGATTCGTTAAAAATTTTCTGTCTCCTTCTTAAACACAACAACGGTCATAATGTAGAAAAGAGACAAAAATCGTTTCCATAGTAATGCAGTAAACGTTTTCGGAACTTTAGACTTTACAGAATTCTACCTCAGGGCCAGAGCGCCGAAACTTAATACAGGGGCCCCATGCGCCGAAACCTACTGCTCCTCAATGTGCCGAAACTGCTTTTATTAACTTAGGGACGCGGTATTACCAGGCGCCGACATTTTTCGGAGCATTAGGTCCCAAATTGAAAATAAAACTAAAATTTAAACATCTCTGTTACCAATGCAAAATTTTAAATGTAAAATCCTTATTAGAGTAAAAGAATTATTAAATTCAAGATTTTTTTTTTGGAGTCACTGAAAGGCAACTGTTAGGGCCCACTACAAGCTATCAGTAAGGGCCAGTCCGACACTGGGTTGAAAATAAAAAAAATGTTAATTATTATTGGTTTATAAAAAAACATTGATCTAATTCCTGTATCAAATTCTTTATTTTTGTTTAGTTATTTATAAACAAGTTGGTTTAATAATTTTCAATTAATAGCGCTTTGGGCTATTAAAACAAGTCATTTAAATACAGATAAAACTTGTAAAGTACAAAAACCCTCCCGGCCAATAAAATCAAACATACTGATAAAATACTATTATTCCTCCAAAAAGAAGTAGTTGCCACTTCTCTTCTGATCTACATCTTTTACTGATTGTAGTTTGTTTATTCTTGGTCGGAAGTTATTGGGATCTCTTCGGAATGTAATTCCTAGCAACTCTAAGAACCTGTTCATACCAGCGAGTAAACTTTGGGGTGCATGTGCAACAGTGTCAACACTAGGTGTACCTTCGAACACAATAACGCGGTCAGCCAAATAAGTTGCCATAATAAAATCGTGCTCAACGACAAATCCAGTTTTTTTCGCATGAAGAATAAAACGTTTGATTACTTTAGCAGCAACTAAACGCTGTTCGGAATCTAAGTAGGCAGATGGTTCGTCAACCAAGTAAACATCGGCAGGTTTTCCTAAACATAATGTCATAGCAACTCTCTGCAATTCTCCTCCAGATAAATTTTGGACTTCCTGATCAATAATGTCATCAATTTTAAGAGGTTTCATTACATCAGCGATGAATTGTGGATGGACATATGCATCTCGAATTTTTTCGTGTAAAAGTTGTCTTACCAATCCTTGAGATTTGGGACTAATTTTTTGCGGTTTGTATGATATATGTAATTGCAAAATTTCACCTGAGCCTTCATCTGGTGCTAAATTTCCGGCAAGCATACGAATGAATGTAGTTTTACCTGTACCATTTTCACCCAATAGCACCAAAATCTCTGAATCAGAAAACTGACCTGCACGTACTTCAAGCTTAAAGTTGCCCATTGCTTTCTTCATGAGTGGGTATTCATAATGATTCATACGTTTCACTTCCTCTTCTGAAGCAGATTCAGATACTTTAAAAACTAGGGATTCATCTCGGAAACGTAAATTTTCAGTTGGTACAAAACCATCCAAGAATATGTTAATTCCTTCACGCACTGAGAAAGGCATAGTTACTACACCATAAGCACCAGGAACTCCATACAAGCAACAAATGAAATCTGAGAGGTAATCGAGGACACTCAAGTCATGCTCGACTACTATGATGAATTTGTCATCATTTATTAGTGATCTTATTGTTAGGGCAGCATTTAAACGTTGTTTCACATCCAAGTAGGAGGAAGGTTCATCAAACATGAAAATATCACCGTTTTGGATACACACCATGGCACAAGCAAAACGCTGTAGTTCTCCTCCTGATAATGCTGATATTTCACGTTCTTTAATATGAGATAAATCTAAAAATAAACAAAATTGTTAACAATTTTAAAATCTTAGAAATGATTTAGTAAACTTTTTTAGTAAAATTTAGTACATTAAGTGCTCTGTGAGTTGTTTAATGAGCTTAGATTGTAATATTCAGGAATTTAAATTAACTTATTTATTCACCGAATAGAATTCCAAAAATTTCAATTGCAAACCAAAAGATAGATTTCAACTTTCACATAAAATAAAACTATAAAAATAAAAATTATAAAAAATGAGAGCTGCAAGATTTTAAAAACTGCTCCGGTAGAAAAATTTCAAAGCTATGGCCAAACATACAATTAAATTTCTTCAAAACCTCCTCTTTGTAAAACCCTTTTGACATTTTGTATAATAAAAAAGTATTATTTTAAATTAGAGATGCGACAAATAGTGATTTAGCCGAATAATACTTTGAAATTGACTAAGCAATGAAACAAAATCAAAGTGTTCATTGTGCAACTCAAAATTGTCATGTGATGCAATTGGCTAAACTACCGCAATTGCTAATCACAAAAAAAATAATCATTTTATTGAATATGAAGACAAAAAATAGGGACTCTGAAAATGAAGGTTTCAAAAATGAAGATAAAAATGAATCTACAAAAACATTAGAGATATATAATATTAATGACAAAAATACAATAGGTTTTGATTGCATAATTGCTTTAGTTAAGAGGATAGCCGGTGTATTTGATTGAGCCTGCAAAGATTTTGGGAACCGCACGATCTGAGACACAACCAATAAGTTTTAAATTCCTTCATTAGAAACATGCAACATCAACTTTAGATTAGAAGGCCATAAATGATCTCAGAGTTGCACTTCATGAAGTTTTAAAAATTGTATAAGAATTCCGTGATCAAAAAAGTTTGGGATCCACTGCTCTAAGGTATGTTTGTATTTCTTAAATTTAAAACATAAATAACGCATTATAACATCGTTGTAGGCGTTCGAAGTTTACCAATTCTAAAAATCATCCTAGATAAGTATAAAACAAAAAAATCTAGAAAAGATAATTTGTGAAAACCGATTTTGATTATCTTGATTGGTATGGTTGTACTTTGTCTTTGAAATTAACAAAATTTTACATAGAAATCGCTTATACCCAAAATACACCTGCTATCCTCTTAAGGAAGGATTGAATAAGGTATTTAATGAGGTTGTAGACAATGAAAAGAATATTTGTTTTTCTATTGGGTGTCTGTAAAAGGTCTTTGCAACTTATTCCTGAGTCTAAAATAAGCCGATTTTATCAAATTTACCTAAGTACAAGTTCCTTAGTTTGGGCGTTATATGTAAAGACCTCTTACAGACACCCTGTATAATATATTAAAAGAGGTTATTAGGAATACTGTAGATTTTATTTCACACCTTTACAATATTTCTTTACAAGAGCATCAATCCTGCCTCAATAAACTCTTTAAAACACACCTGTCGGATCACAGGGGTATTGATACAGAATTCAAATTTTTTAGCCACGAGAGAATCGTAGTCAACATTGTTAGACCAATCTCTGAAAGAGGGCGGTTTCTTTAACCATTTTTTCCAAGTAAAGTGGACTGTGTCAGTGCACAATGTGGGTTATTACATTGAGACTTTTCTCAACAACATTGTAAATTTCTATAAGCTGTCATTTCCGGAAAAGAAATGTAAAGTTAGAGGACCTCAATAGGCATTTATACCCTGGCACAACGAGGAACTTTATCAAATGAAACTTATGTTTGGTTCAACTGCAATCACCTTGTACAAAATGTTGGTAAAAGGGAAACTTTATTTTTCACATTAAATAAGCTTCTGATTAGGGACAAAGGATCAGCCAAATTTCTTGGAATTCAGCTTGATTCCACATTAACATTGTACCCTCAGGGTGACTAGCTTTCCAAGAAACTAAACACAAGCATATACATCCTAAGAAATTTGGCTGACTCGGTGGACATTGATGTCATGAGGAGGACTTACTTTGGCGTCTTTCAATCTCATCTCTTATATGGTCTTCCAATACGGGGTCACTCGCCAATCAGGCAGTGTATCCTTGGGTTACAGCGAAGAGCTATAAGGATAGTAGCAGGTTTGAAGTACAGGCAGGACTGTAGAAATAATTTCAGTGAACTCAATATACTAAGATTACCCTGCTTGTACATTCTACACTGCCTAACTCATATCAAACTACACTCAGACGAGTACCCAACAAAGGAAATATACCATGATCATAACACATGGTCCAAAGAGGAGTTTAGATTTTAGACCCCTCCCATTGAGGGTTGAAAGATCAAGAAACTTGAAAAAATGGATGAGTATTCAGCTTACTGAATATTCATCTCACCTCTATTTTCATTCTCTGGTTGCAGTTATTACAAAATATTCAGAAGTTGAATAAATATTAGAAAATGTTCATTTTCCATCAAATAATTCTTAAAACTTATTTTATCGAAGCACATTGGATTAGAGCTTTTGTACTTAGAATTTTGGAAAATTTGGGATTCTTTTCGCATAACTACTTAGGGAGTTAAAAAGTAAAAATTCTATTTTAATAGGCTGATTCTGGACAAAATTAAAGGCCTTTAATTAGAAACAAATAAGGTAACTATGGAAATTGTCTATTACAACCCATATAACATATTTAAATTTAAAGGCCTTTAAACTTAAATGATTTGACCAGAATCTGGGTATAAATCTAATAAAATAAGTATTTACCAAGCATTTTGCAAATTTCATCCTGATTATTCATTTCATTCTTCTTATTAAGCAATTGTCCCACAGTGCCTTTAACAGCCCTTGGAATTTGGTCTACATATTGTGGTTTAATCAAAGCTTTTAGATCATCCTCAAGAATTTTTGTAAAGTAATTTTGCAATTCTGAGCCCCTAAAATGACTCAAGATTTCAGTCCAATCTGGAGGATCAGTGTATCGCCCCAAATTAGGTTTTTGTTTGCCTGCCAAAATTTTCAACGCCGTTGATTTGCCTATCCCATTGGTTCCAACGAGACCAAGAACTTCTCCAGGTCTTGGAATTGGCAAACGATGAAGTTTGAAGGAATTTTTGCCATAACGATGCGTGGTATCTTTTTCCAAGTTACTTGGTAAATTGATGATGTTAATTGCTTCAAATGGACATTTCTGAAAACAAAAACGATGAAATTAATTAATATAAAAATTGGTTTAATAGAGTCAATGGTGTAACTACTATTAAATGGGGTTAAAGGGCCCATACACTATCAAACAGTTTGCGCAAGATCTTGTTACACAAACAAAATTTTAACGCGACCATACAATGTTGCGCAAACATTGGTGAAGTCTACTGTTGTGCAAACTTCAAGTTCGAATGTTAAAAGTCTACTCCCAATGAATACCAATAAACTCACACCAAAATTCCTTATTTTTGGTAGAGCCATTTTATTCAATAACCAGAAGTTGTTAAACTCCACTTAAATTGTTTTGTATCTGTTGTAAGAAGAGCAACAAACAACAAAGGAACCAAGTCGGACGGTAACATTATCAACGCTAACTTATATGGTTTATGTATAAATAAAGTCTTGAAAAAAATGTCATTTGTTTTATTTTTCTAGGATCGACCTCCAAATAAATGATAATAAAAAATGAATGAAATATAACCTATTTACCCCAACACTTTGCTAAACCAAAACCTTAAAACATTTCAAAATTTTTAGGTACAACTTTGTTGTTGTTTGAAATATAAAATCTTATCTTGGAAAACTTAGCGATGAACAAAATTTTGTTTATAAATTTTGAAAATGAAGTGAAATCTGAATTTTTAAATAATACACTTTATACTGTGTCATATATTATAATTATGTAAGAATTCAGATTTTTTAACTAAACATTTTAGAGACTTTTATAAATACAAAACTAACAGCTAAACTAACTTTTAGGAAGTTATTATTAAAGGGGGCTCTTGAAATATTTTGCTTAAGGGACTAAAATTCCTAGTTACGTCAATGAATAGAGTCAAGACTTTAGAATAAAGTTTAAAATAGATGTAAATCTGGGGTATACTGAAATACATTGCAAAGTTGTAAACTATATCATGTCTAGTTCTTCAAAAATGTAATGCCTGTGCATCATTTTGAACAATTTTCCAGTCTAGCGATTACAGAAAAAAACACATTTTAATGGAAATTTTTCAAAACAACCGATGACTGAAGCTAAAGCTTATTTTCCAAAAGTGTGCACATGACCCTATAAAGGTTAGTTTAGATTTGATTTGTTTTGTAATCAGACCACATCGGGATCAGGGACTTCTGGTCTAATAAAGTGGCTTTTTAAAATACATGTCATATGTGTAGTCGAACTTCCATAACTTGAACTTCTATAAGTCGAATTTTTCCATAACCCGAATTTTGTTTGTAATGTGTTTGTAAAAATATTCGTTTTTAACTTTGCGAAATAATTTCTACATCTCGAATCCCTTGAAGATTTGAGTTATTATTTTATAAGTATTTCTAAAACGGTTTCACTAAAACAACCCCTAATAAAATTATATTTGGGTTAATTTTTTTGTTTATATTTTGCATATATTTTGAAATGTAATCTATGGATGAAATCTATTGCTAACTTCACACATATTGGATTTCATGAAAATCTTATCAAATGGATGTCGAGCTTTCTAACAGGACGAACCCAATTTGTTAAAGTTGGTAAATTTATATCAAAAGAAATCTCAGTGTTATCAGGTGTACCTCAAGGTACTCACATAGCACCACTGCTATTTTCGCTCTTTGTAAATGACCTAGCAACCGAATTAAAAAATTCGTCAGTTCTCATGTTCGCAGATGATATAAAAATTTATAAAAAAATTCACTCTTTAAGTGATAGAGATAGTCTACAAGAACAAATTAATAAATTTTACATTTGGTCGAAAAGGAATGGACTGGAATTAAATATTAATAAATGTTTTAGTATGACCTACAAGTGTGTTTCGTTTCAAATTAAAAATTTGAAAGTTAATAATTTTTGGTTGTAGTATAAAGAAATAGGAAAAAAATAAAAAAAAATTCAAGGCTCTACGACTTTTTGTTCAAAAGATATGAATTTTTATATAAAATATGGTATTCTGATAAATTAGTAAATATGTATTTTGAAAAATTCATATTTCGCTTAATAATTAAAATTAAGAAATAAAAATTCGTACAGATATGTTTGTAAAACTTATCGATATTATCTTATAAAATTTTTTAAAATTTAATTATTTTTTAAAGTACATTACCACATTACCTAGAAAAGTTTTGATTTTTTTGAGTTTTTGGGGTGTAAATTTTTTTTGAGGGGTGTAGAGGGCAAGTGACCCCTACATTTCATCCATTTTCTATTATCTTTCATTTGCGGGGTCGATTTTGAAAATATCGTAAAAAAAAATTTTGGAGATATTTTTAAGGCTACGGGCTTGAAATTTTTCATGGAAATCGATTTTTATTGTTTTTCTCGAAAACTATGAAAGTTAGCGATTTCAAATATTTTCCAAAGGTAAATACCGTCGATAGACGCGTTTTAAAAAATATTTGGTTAAAATCGGTTAAAAAGTTTTTTTGGAAAAAATTCGCAAAGTTTTGGCAAAATTTTGGTACAAATGCGGGCCTGGACGACGCAATTTTAAACCGAAAATTAAAATTTTCACGGAATTTGGTGGGGGAGGTGATGGTGCGAATTTTAAGCTATTAAGCGTGCCGGTGGTTCCAATAGTTTCGAAGATATTAATTATTTTGTGAAAAGTGAAAAATTTCAGACCGCAATTTTGGCTCCAAACGGAGATTTTGCATATTTTTGCTACATTTTCGGCCATAACTCGATAACGAAAAGGGATAGCGAAGTAATTTACAATTTAAAAGTTAATAATTTATAAATGTAGTGTAAAGAAATTAGAAAAAAATAAAAAAAAAATTCAAGGCTCCACGACGTTTTGTTCAAAAGATATGAATTTTTATTTAAAATATGGCATTCTGATAAATGAGTAAATGTGTATTGTTAAAAAATCATATTTAGCTTAATAACTGAAATTAAGAAACAAAAATTAGTACAGATAAGTTTGTAAAAACTATCGATATTATTTTATTCATTTTTTTAAATTTAATAATTTTTTAAGGTACTTACATTACCTAAAAAAAATTTAATTTTTTTGAGTTTTTGGGGTGTAAAATCTTTTTAGGGGGTGAAGAGGGCAAGTGACCCCCTACATTTGATACATTTTCTATTATCTTTCATTTGCGGGGTCGATTTTGAAAAAATTCGAAAAAAAATTTTTTGAAATATTTTTAAGGCTACGGGCTTGAAATTTTTCATGGAAATCGATTTTTATTGTTTTTCTCAAAAACTGTAAAAGTTAGCGATTTTAAATTTTTACCAAAGGTAAACACCATGGATAGACGCATTTTAAAAAATATTTGGTTAAAATCGGCTAAACAGTTTTTTTGGAAAAAATTCGCAAAGTTTTCGCAAAATTTTGGAACAAAGACGGCCCTGGACGACGCAATTTTAAACCGAAAATTAAAACTTTTACGGCATTTGGCGGGGGAGGTGTCGCTGCAAATTTTAAGCTATCAATCGTCTGGGTGGTGGTAATAGTTTCGAAGATATTAATTATTTTCTGAAAAGTGAAAAAATTCAGGCCGCAATTTTGGCTCCAAACGGAAATTTTGCATGTTTTAGCAACATTTTCGGCCATAACTCGATAACGAAAAGAGATAACGAAGTGATTTTTTTTTTGTCGTAAAATGAACATTGAAAGCTTTCAGAAAATGTACATTACGCTGGGGCAAAATTAAATTTGAGGGGTTGAATAGACCGAAACGCGTCAAAAATTAAATTTTTTGAAAATTTTTTGAAATTTTTTTGAAATTTTTTCGATTTTTTTTTTGAAAATTTTGTAAAGATTATGAAAATTACGAAAATTTTCCAATTTTTTTGAGTTTTTGGGGTGTAAACATTTTTTTGGGGGTGTAGGGGGCAACTGACCCCCTATATTTCATGCATTTTCAATTGTCTATCATTTGAGGGATCAATCTTGAAAAAATCGGAAAAAAAAATTTTCCGATATTTTTAAGGCTGTGGGCTTGAAATTTTTCATGCGAATCGGTTTTTATTTTTTTTCTCGAAAACTATGAAAGTTGGCGATTTCAAATTTTAACCAAAGTTAAACGGCGTCGACAGACGCATTTTAAAAAATACTCGGTTAAAATCGGTTAAATAGTTTTTTCGGAAAAAATTCCCAAAGATTTGGCAAAATTTTGATACAAATACGGTCCTGGACGGCGCAATTTTCAACCGAAAATCTACATTTTTACGGAAGGCGGTGGGAGAGGTGACGGTGAGAATTTTAAGCTATTAAACGTCGCGGTGATGTTAAAACTTTCTAAAATATTAATTATTTTGTGAAAAGTGAAAAATTTCAGGCAAAAACGGAGTACTTGATGGAAAATGGTCAAAAATCGACCAATTTCGCGTGGCTCGTGCAAAGTCAGTTTTTAACCGATGGTCGTAAAATAAAATTATTCAAAATCGTCAAATTAGGCCCTTCGTCGCCACGTGTGGCGATTTTTAAGATTTTGGACGGTTTCGGAGGAGTTCGTCAATTTACGGGTCGAGGTTTTGGAAGGCGCGAAATTTAAATCTCGAATATTTAAGTCAAATTTGGGAGTTTTTGAAAAATTTTGAATGCGTTTTACTCGGCCAGCGTTTCCGAATCGATCGCGTCCTTTTACTTTTTTTGAAAGTCAAAAATGAGCGAAATATTTCGAAAAATGTCAAAAAATCAACAACAAAAACGGAAAATTTTGATTTTGCTCGTGTGACGTTAGTTTTTAAGATGTGGCCTTCGTATATACTTTATTAGCGTCACGGAACCCGAGGGCTCGTCGCCACGTGTGGCGATTTTTCGGATTTTGAGCGCCTTCGGAGGAGATGTTTGCAATATAAACGCGATTTTTCCGAAAAAAAGTCGTATTTTTTGTTTCGACCCTGAATCCGTCCCTGTTGGAATTTTCGAACGAAAAAAAATTTTTTTAAATGCGGCTCGTCCTCCTCTTTAAGAATCCGAAGAGAAAATTGAAAAATTTTACTTAGTTTTTATTTTATCGTCGAAAAACGGGCAAAAAAAGTTGCGGGGGCGGACTCGGAGGCCCGTTTGACCCTTGAATCTAAAGGGTACGCTCTGGGCGCCGTATAGCTTCGAAAGAGATTTTTTCGCCGAAAACGCCGGTAAGCGCCTTTATGTCGGATCTCGAGGGAACATATGTTTAATTTTCCCTCAAAGTCGAGTTTTTATGAAAAAATCTTTAATCCGGTCCTGCAAAAAAACGGCGCCCCGCAGAAAAAAAAGTTTCGTATAAAAAAGATGCGGACGGAGGAGGAGAAGAAAACAAAAGAAAAATTTCGAAAATTGCCCCGGCCGTTTTCGAGAAATGGCAAAAAAACACTTTTTTCTTCAACGCCCTGTAGATCCGTCAAAATTTTTCCGATCGAAAAATGACATTTAAACTTTTTTCTTAGAATTTTCTCCTCCGCCGGCCCGCAAATTTTCAACTCTCCCCGAAAAAAAACGCCTCCCCCATTTCTTACCGTTTTAGTATTATAGATTAGTATTATAGACTATAAAGGTAGACCAAAGTTTGAAAATTAGATTTGGGAGTTACATTTGATTCAAAAATCACTTTTAATGATCATAAACGTAATGTAACAAGCAAAGGAATGAAGCTTTTAGGGTTTATTATGCGTAACTGTTCGGAATTTTCTATAAATGTGTTAAAAATCCTTTTTAATAGCCTTGTAAGATCTATTTTGGAATACTGTTCAGTTATTTGGTCTCCCTTCTATAAAAATGGCGAAAAAAGTATTGAGAGAGTACAAAACAAATTTCTAAGGATCGCTTCCTACAAATTAGGAATCCCTCATGTCAATTCCGAATATTCAGTCATACTGAACTCTTTAAACTTAATATCTCTTAAAAATCGCAGGATACTTCAAGACATTTGCTTTTTCTATAAAATATTGAATGGTATAATTATGTGCCCAGAGCTACTGGATAAAATTAATCTAAACGTACCTCAGAAATGCTTAAGAAAACACGATTTGTTTCATATTAAATTTCACGGTACGAATTATGGAACAAATTTAAATATTTCTAGAGCCTGTCGATTTATAAACACCTATAATATTGAAATGTTTAGTACCACTATTAATAAAGTTAAAAATGAGGTTTATAAGGTGTTTAGTGAAAATGAATCTTGTGATAATTTGTGATTTAATTGATTGTGTATTGCATAATTTATCTATAATTGTATATTTGTCTCCAATATTGTTGTTATTGTTACTCACCTGTTAAGATTATTGTTATTACTTATTTAATGTTTTATTAGTTACAATAACTTATTACCTGTTTTTATATTTCATTGTAGCATACCAATGTTGTATTTATTATGTAAATGGGGGTTATCCCGTAAATAAATTATTATTATTATTATTATTATTATTAAGTCCATTAAGGGCGTGTTTTTTTTTTAATTTTCTAAAAATTCGGTAAATTCTCTAGAAATTATGAAAATTTTTGAAACCCTAACTCTGTATTTTTTTTGTTTGTTTTTCTAGCCCTGATAAATAAATATACAGGGTGTACAAAAAGTTCGGCAACATCCATTATCTTTATAATGGATGATTTTAACCCCTAACTTTTTAGGGGTTAAACGTAAATTAATTTAAAACCTGT
Source organism: Stenus bimaculatus (assembly GCA_963971135.1). Lineage (NCBI taxonomy): Eukaryota > Metazoa > Arthropoda > Insecta > Coleoptera > Staphylinidae > Stenus > Stenus bimaculatus. The sequence goes on from OZ020180.1 coordinate 31,494,718, forward strand.
ACAGCTTCTTATAACAATTATTTGACGTTGGACAACAAACATGCGAAATAATAAAACTTAAATCTATGAATAAAACAGACATACTAGTACATCAACGGCTACTCGAATACAAAAATCAAATGACTTAAAATTACGGCAAAGGCTCCAAGACAATCAAAATTGAATCACGTATTGCTACGTCAACGGCTACTAAATTTTGAATTAAAAAGACGTACTAATACGTTATCGGCCAGCATTGTGTTAATGGAAATTTTTCAAAACAACCAATGACTGAAGCTAAAGCTTATTTTCCAAAAATGTTCACAGGACCCCAGAAAGGTTAGTTTAGATTTGTTTTGTAATCGGACCACATCAGGATCAGGCACTTCTGATCTGATTTATTTATTTATTTATTGCACGGGAAAGCCCAAATTAAATACAATTTAAAATATAAAAGAAAATAACAATATAAATACAAATTGATACAACATGCATAGATCATTAATTACAACACAGTAAACAAAAACGCATCACAATAAATACAGCAATCACTTCAAGGACGTAACCAGTTTCTTGATACCATCCGAGAAAAAATCAAAATCGTGGTTGACACAAAACGAATTGGCAAGAGAACACATTCTCGGAATTGGTGAAGAAGCACCATAATTGGTGGAGTGGTTCTTGACGTGGAAGACCTTTTCGATTCTCAGCTGACGAGGTGGCACATAGAAGTCAATCATCCCCAGAATAGCAGAGCAGTCAATCATATGTTGAGTAATTTTAAAGAGGTTCAGAATATCAGCATTGTCCCTCCGCACAGCAAGGGGCTGAATCCCAAGGTGGTCGAGCAATGATTGATAGTTAATATCCTCTTGCTGAATCCCAAGTTTAAAGGCAATGTAACGGAGGAACTTGTGCTGAACTCGTTCAATTTTCATAGAATGTACAGCGTAGTGAGGAGCCCATATGGTAGAAGCATATTCGAGGTGAGAACGCACAATTGAGCAAAGTTGTCAATATCCTGTTGTAAGAGATCAACACAGTTAAGGTCAGAGATTATTCTGTACAGCTTGAAGTCATCGGCAAATAAGAGGCCACAAGAATATTTGAGACAATTAATGGCATCGTTTATAAATATATTAAAGAGCAAGGGTCCTAGGTGAGAGCCTTGCGGAACACCTGAAGATACTCTGATGCATCTAGATTTAAAGTTGCCAATTTTTACAAATTGCTTCCTATCTATAAGGTAGGAAGTGAACCAGGAGAGAAGGGGTCCATGAATGCCCAAAATGGAGAGTTTCTTAAGCAACAAAAAGTGATCGATTTTATCAAATCCTTTAGATAGGTCTGTATAAATAGCATCGACTTGGAAACCCTTCTCAATTGAGGTGGCAAGGAAGTTCTCAAAAACAAGGAGATTGGACATAGTGGAGCGATTACGACGAAATCCGTGTTGCTCATCAACAAGGAGGTTGCCAAGAAGATCGGTGAGGACATCACAGACAATACTTTCACACACCTTAGCCAATGACGACATTATCGAAATTGGCCTATAGTTGAGTATGTCGCTCTTATCGCCCTTTTTGTGGATAGGGACGACATGAGAATACTTCCATTTGTCAGGGAAAACACCTGACGAGAGTGATTTGTTAAGTAATAACCAAATAGGGCGGCAGAGAGAAGGGGAACATTGACGCAAAAAAAGTGGCGAGATGCCATCAGGACCACATCCCTTACTACAATCAAGTGATAAAGTTGCTTTTTAAAATATGTACTTACATTATTTAAGAAAAATATATAGGCACTCAAAAACCAATAAAAATTGGATAATGAGTTTGACGTACTCCTCCCGACTAACCCTGTATAAGTTGCTATTCCAAAAAGCTGGAAAGAGCAGCATTCACATTTCTTTCAAAATTAAAAATGATCACTTTTTAACTTTTAAAAATTTAAATAGTTGTACTAAAATTTGCCTATTTTTAATAAATTTGCATAAAAAATTGGTCCAATTAAGTGCCTTTTAGATCAAATAAGCAACACAATTTTACATTATATTCATTCATTGGGATCAGGACTTTATATTTTGGTCCAAATACCTGGTGGTCCAATTAAGAGAATCCACTGTATTTAATAGGTTTATGCATTGATTTTGTTTGAAATAGAAATAGTGGGTGTGTACACACCTAAAGGACCACCCTTAGCCAAGCTACAGATTTAGTACATACAAAAATTTCATCGAGAAAGCATGCAGCTAATAGGTTGTTATTTCACGAGTCCCTTCGCCCTCGGAAATAACATTCAAAAATAATTTACTATTATCGCTACAAAATAACTAAAATCACTATTATAAAATTTACCTTAACACAAATACCACATCCAATACACAATTCTTCAGATATTGAAGCAATTTTACTATTCGGTGTGACTTCGATGCACAATTTTCCCATCCGAACAACGGGGCATGATTTTTTGCACTCCTGCCTGCATCTTTTTGGTTTGCATTTATCTGAATTAACGATGGCAATACGAGTAAGTTTGTCGGTCTCCTCAACACCCTTTTTTCGCGACATTTCCACCTATAATTAATTTTATATTAGGGGCACAGTTATTATAACCTTAAAATGTCAAAAACATATGGCTAGATTAGTTATTTCGTTACTAAGCTATTTTTTATTAAAATACCGATAATATTCGTAATTTATTGTAAAAAGCGGTTTTAATTTAATATTAAGTACCTACCTAATTAACGTCTAAACGACTGGAATATATGAGGACTTAAAGCAATAGCACCCTCATTAGCCAGCCATGAGGAAAAGGAATCCAACTTGAAGTTGCTGCCGAATGGAAAAAGCTAAACATAAAAAAACAAAATCCGGTGCAAAATAATATTTTCATTTTTGTATTTATTATTTTATTAATATAAAATTAAATAAATTACGTATTGTTGCTTAATTCGTTTGAAATAATAATCTTCTGTATGTTGTGTTGCCAATTCTGAAATAAATAATAATGCCCGATTTATTAAATTTTTTTAAAGTAAGTTGATTTAATACGGTGATATACAATTTTTAAGTTTGATATACATCAAAAATTCGAAAATTTTAAAGCACAATTTATAGCTATAAAAGTTTTAGATTAGATAGGTAACCCAAAACACCTTGAATGTGGTTTCATACAAACAAAAGTTAATAAAAGAACCAATACAAATCCGTTTATACAGGGTGTCTGAGACACCGTGTCTCAGACCACCCTTTTATTTCTTACCCTTCTCCAATTGTATTTTAGAAAAGATCAATTAGTTTTCAGAATTTTTTTAAAGGAAGAAACAAAAATAGAAATTCCAAAAATAAAAATAAATACTCCTAACATTTTATACAAAATATTCAAAAATAAAATTATAAATATATAAATTTAAAAATATAAATTTAAAACCAAAAATAAATAACATTTTATACAATTAAAATTCGTTTTTAATTTTCCTGAGCAAAAGCAAACTGTAATCTCCTTTTAGCAAGAGAAAAACGATCAAGAATTTTAATATATTCATTTTATCAATTAATTGACGATGAACATTTATCATAAATAAACCATCCAACCTACTCTCCACTATTGTAGATCTTAACCAGATTTTGACTCTGCGTAAGGTGCTAAAAGATCTTTCTGCAGTACTGGATGTAGCTGGTATTGTTAATGCTATAGAAATGGCTAAATGTACAGAAGAATAAAATAACTCTGATTGTTCCATTAGTTGAAGATAGCTGAGGTTGTATATTTCATCCAAAGGTTTATCTTTCCAAAAGTTGTACCAAATTCTCGATTCTGCTGTAAAGTTATCTAATAGAGATTGATACCTTTTTTCAATTTTTAGTATAATCTCTTCAAATTGATTCTGTTCTAACAAACGTATATTATGGGGATGTAACAGAAAAAACAAGTAAACTTCCTCATTGCTTTAAGAAAATCTTTCATTTAAAAGAAATTAATAAGGAATCCAAATACGGTATAAAAATAGATCATCTATAGTAAGTTTCCGTAGACTCACAAGGTACGTTAGAACAAATTCATTGGATATTTGTAAGACGTGGTCTTTTTATTTCAATGTCGATTTGTTCGGCACTTTTTTCGATTGTTTTGAAAATTGCGTTAAATTTAGTTTCGGCATTTTTTTCGATTATCTTGAACAAATATTTTGATAGTGTCAATTTGTTTTTTACCGAATATAAATTTTGTTGTTTTCCTTGAAGAATATTTACTATAGGTTCAAGTAAACCAGAATAATAAGCTATAATATTCAAACTTATAATAAAATTTGAAGAAATGCAAACATTAGTTGTGTTTTTTTTACATCATTTTGTTCAGCTCAGCTCAGTTCAGTTCAATTTGATCACACGCTCTAAATGAGCAGAGTCAAGTAAAAAAAACAGCATAAAATTTCAATCGTTTGACAAGTGACAGGACGCGTCATTTTAAGGTTATTGTTTATTATTTGCTTTCCCTAGTCCTTATTAAATTTCTCCACTTTCTGGAGCATGTAGCTGAGTCAAACTAAAATTAAAGTTTACTTGAAAATGAATATTTTATTCTATTAATTATAAGAATATATACAATAAAATTCTGCCAAACTTTTTTCTTTTTCCTTGGTGTTGTATTCTCAAACGTCCAAGTATCCTTGTGTTTTTTTGAAATAGTCTCACTCTCATTAGGCTCTGTCTTCAACAATAACAACATTGTGTTCAACTGTAGGATATTGTTTTATGGAGTGATTTAACAACTGCATGTAAAATTTAGCATCTACAAAACCAGATTTGAAAACTTTGTTTAAAGTGCTTATATTTTTATTTTACCTGTTTCAGCTCCTTTTTCATCTTTTGCACTTACTCCGACATCATAAGATTTTTTTGTTTTAGGGTCAGTTATTTTAACTGTGTTGTAATTATTGTTGTTTCCATATAAATGTTCACACATTTTCAATAAAACTAATAACTAAACTTCCTATGAAAACACTACTTATTTTTAGAGGTTAGAAAATTCAAAACGACAGATAACAAATCGTAAACTGAGCAAATGATTGTAACTGAGCCCCCTTTACAGCAGGTGCAGTTAGGGGAAAGAGGGAAGCAATTGTTCAGCTCAGTTCGAATTGAGCGCGTAAAAAGAACAAGGTAAAATTAACTGAGCAACTGAGCAATCGATTTGCTCAGACTTGCTCAAGCAAAAGTGTGTAAAAAAAACACAACTATTGTATAATTCTATAATTGAACAGGGCGCTGCCGAGTGTTGACGTTATTTCCATTTTCGGCTAAAGATTGAAGTCCTTCTACAATATTAGTAAAATTTTCTTGAAAAATTCTTATACTTTTGTATTTGGCCGTCCATCTTGTTTCACAAAATGCAGGTATATTCTTTGGTATTGATTTTATTCTTAAAGGACTTTCTTGAAAAAAATTAATAATTTCCTTAATAGATCCTGCAGTATTACGAATTTCTGGAACATCGTTTAAATCATTCACTACAAGATTTAATCTATAACAATGAAAAATCTTGCCAACATGCTTCAGGATGCGCATGCTTCACGTTAAGCACCTAGACCTAGATAGTATAGGGCTGCATATACAGGGTGATGATAAAGTTTGGAACCTTATTCATAACTGCCGTATTTAATTGTTTTGAGAAAATCGCTCGGACAGGTCAATTTTAGTTTTTAAAATGTCATCTCTTGATATAAAAAAAATATTAATGACGTCACTGGTGCTTTAACAATGACGTCATCAGCGATTTTTTTAAATGGAAGCCCCCACTTTTTTTACTCATTATCGATAGAAATTCATGTCACTTAAACAATGATATAAAAAATAATTAAATTTTTAAACAAATTTTTGAATAAAAAATCTTTTTAATTCAAAAAAGGAAATTTTTATTTTAACGAAAAAGGTTTATAAAAATAAATTAAAATAAATTTGAAGTTACCAATAATAACAAAAGAAAGTAAATGTTTAAATAATGCGCATTCTAATGCACATTCTAATGCAAATGTTAAATGTATTTAACAAAATTTAATAAATAGTCTTGAAAAACTGATTTTTTGATTCCATTTAAATGTAAGGAAATTTACAAAAAATAAAATTTTAAATTTACCATTTATTGAAATCGGCCAAAATAAATCTTATACAAAATTCAAATTTTTCAAATTTAATAGTACAAATTAATTTTAAGTTTATATTAAAAAAATTTTAAACGAAAATTTGTTTACAAATGCAACAATTTTTTTATATCATCGTTTAAGTGACATAAATGTCTATCAAAAACCAGTGAAAAAAGTGGGGGTTTCCATTTAAAAAAATCGATGATGACGTCATTACTAAATCACCAGTGACGTCATTAATATTTTTATTATACCAAGAGATGGGATTTTAAAAAATAAAATTGACCTTTTCGAGCGATTTTCTCAAAAAAATTAAATACGCCAGTTATGAATAAGGTTCCAAACTTTATCATCACCCTGTACATTAAATAAAACTTATGCAGCACTCGAAACGAAACCTACATTTTGTGATTCTTTTACTAAAGAATGCTATTGTGAAGAAAGATTGGCGAGAGTCTCTTCCCAGCTTTATATTTCAGTGCCAGTTTCAAGTTGTCTTCTTTGAGCCAGGGGCCAGGGGGGCAAGCGCCCACCCCCCCTTGCCCCCCTCTCCGTGGGCGCCCATGTAGAATACTATACCTTTTCCACGACCATTGAATAATACATACAGGGTGATTCAAAAACGGGACAGTTAATAAGACGCATAAAAGATTTCATCTCACTGTCAGTACAAATTATGTAATTGTGTCAATTTACATAATTTATTTTATATTCAAAATCCAAAATTAATAAACTTATACAAATGCCAACCATAACAAAAACAAAAAGTACGAAGTTAACACCAGCAAGGTATTGACAGTTTACAACTGTTCATTTTTTTATGCTTTGCTATGTTAATAAGTTTCGAGCACTCCATGAAATCCTTTATGTGTCTTATTAATTGTCCCATTTTCCGTAAAATATTTATAAAATGTGACATGTGGTAAATCAAAATTCTCAGAAAAATACACTCATTCGAAATATGTGTAATTCCAATTCGGCCGCCATAAGAAAAAACAAAGTTTGGATTATTTCCTGGCAATCCAGTGACTTAAAAAAAAATCTGATTTTCTGATATTCAATAATTTTGATAAAAACCTGCCTCTATGTTCCGAACAAAGTTTTTTGGTATGGCCCACAATAAAGAAGTTACAGTTATATTTTGAAAATGCCACTTTTAGGTTTTTTCAAGATGGCGCCCAAACGATGCAAAATTCAACTGTTTTGTCAACGAATAATTATTGGAGATACAAAAATGCACTACTTTGTCCATTTAACCGACGTTCTATCTCCAATAATAACAAAGATACCCATAGAGTCCAACGTCAAATGGGACACCCTGTATACATTTTCCCAATAAAAAGGCAAGAAAGGCGAGTATTATGGAGAAATTCTGAACAATATTGTTAGCCGTAACAGCGATGTTAAATTTGACAGTCACCCTGATGTCAAAAAACGCTACTCGTTAAACTTTACTGTAACTTAACGGCCATGGCCATGTAAAATATCATTTTCGGTGTTAAAATGTATTGTACAAGCTGCTTCACGATAATGTGGTATACAAAAGAAATGCTAAGACAACCAATAAGCAGACACTTTCGTGCGGCCTGGGAGATCCCTTAATCTCGCCCCACCTTTAGTCGGTGGTTGGATTAAGCAGGCACTCCCCGACTTTGCGATTTAAACAACTTTACTTAGAATTAATTAAGCTTTACTAACAATGCGATGAGCGTTGGAAACGCAAGACCAGGGATTGTCTGGCCATTCCCATTCAACTACTGAATAGCCGTGGGCGAGCAGACTAAGGGATATTCAAGCCGCAGGAAAGCTTCTCTTGGCGCTAACATTTCTTTTGTGTAGGTACCACATTATCGTGAAACAGCTTGTACATACATCTATACAGGTAATGATAAAGTTTGGAACAAAATTCGTAATTGCCGTATTTAATTTTTTTGAGAAAATCGCTCAGACAGGTCAATTTTAGTTTTTAAATTGCCATCTCTTATTGTTAGTATAAAAAAAATATTAATGATGTCATTGATGGTTTTTTTATTCGTTTTTGATATGTAACTTAAACGAAGATGTAATATAAAAATTATTACATTTGTAAACAAATTTTTGAATAAAATTCTTTTAATGTAAACTTAAAATTAATTTGTACTAGTATTAGAATGTTATATAAGGTTTATTTTGGCTGATTTCAATAAATGGTAATAGATACAAGAAGACTCAAGAGTTTTACTCAACTATTTAAATATTCTTTCGTTTAAATAGACTCAAAAGAGTTTGTTTTTCAAGTTTATTTAATAAATTTTGTTAAATACATTTAACATTCGCATTATAATGCGAATTATTCAAACATTTACTTTTTTATGTTATTATAAATAATTTGAAATTGATTTTAATTTATTTTTATAAAACCTTTATGAAATTTCATTTAAACCAAAAAAGTTACAGTTATTAAAAAAAAACAAAAAACATTATCATCAAGAAACAAAACCAAACCAAAAAGCGGAACTTTTTTAAAATTCCGCGGGGCCCGGGACTAATGTTAAAAAATCCTTATGACATTTTATTTATTTCTGTGATTATATTTTTTATACTAGTACGTTTTTTTATTTGTCATTACATTACATTGTCTGTACCCTTGGTAGAGTACCGGAAAAATATTTCATAAGTGAATTTATCAGCTGTTACACGAAGAGTTAAAAGTTAAAAATAAGATAAAAGCTAATAATAGACAAACATTGTTATAATGTCAAAAATAGTAGAAACTACTTTTGCATGTTCTCTAGTATTAGAACATATTCTTATTATTTTCCTTAAAAATGCAGTACCTACACAAAATAATATCTTATCATATTTTGTAGAAATTTATCTTCCTTGTTAATAAACGAAATTTATAAATGATTTTTCATCTATGGTTACGAAATTATGAATAAATTTCCTAACACTTTGCCAAAATAACTACCAGTGTCCGTTCGAAACGTTTTGGTTTCGAAATATTGCTGCATCGAAACGTCGCTTCGCTTTTCTCCGAAATGACGATGCATCCAAATATACAGGGCGTACAAAAAGTTCGGCAACGCCCGTTTATTTCCAGATAGTGTGTCACTAAGAATCGTACAACTTTGAAACATTTTTTTCGAAAATGCTTCATTTCAAAAATAAACGGGCGTTGCCGAACTTTTTGTACACCCTGTATATGGAGCGAACCTACGATTTTCAACCATTAATATTCGAAACATAAATTTTGGGTTCAGCACATTTTCTATCCTGTTATCTGTTAGATCTAAAGAATTAGATGCAGCAACGTGTTTTCTTATAAATATTCACGACTAGTACCTACCATACTGATTGGCATTACTATCCTTATGATATAAATAAATATTAACTATTAGAAGACTGATTTGAAAATTCAAACATTTATTTTCTACAAAGAAGGTTCACATGGCAAAACTCTAAAACTATTCCCACGTCAAAATTAGACATTTTTCTTCCATTTATCCAATTTTTTGTTTTTTTTTCATGGCAATCGATAATGTAATCGCCATAACATTAAATTGTTGATTAAATATTTCAATAACAGTAAACTAGACAATATTGGATTTTTTTGACAAAATTTCAATCCAAAATTGTCATTTGTTTTAGAGTAGTGATTTTTCAAAAATGTATCTTTTTTGCTTAAATGGCAAATATCAGCAAAACGAGTGAAGATAGATCCATAAAAGGTTAAACAAAGTATGATTATTTTTTTATAAGGAATCTAAAAATGTCATAATATACTGGATGCTCCATAAGGTCTGTCGATTGCTGAGTTGGGTCAGGTGGATACTGCTTTCAATTTTGTCCGTTCAAACCATTGATTGCAAATGAATTTAATTTATTTTTTCTAATAGCGGTCATATTGGATTTACACATCAGATAAAAAAAACAAAAAATATTTTATAATTTGATTTATTTTTACTAAATATAAACTGCCTACAACTATGAGTGAATGTGACAGGGTGGGGCAAGAAGGGCCGAGTACAGAAGGCCTATCACATTGTACAATTTAATACTTACATACCGTGACAGCTTGATAAGTAGGCCATCTCTTTGGTATATTTTATTACACATTTTAATAAAAATTGATTTGGACAGAAAACAAGATTTATAATTTCGGACTGTGTGTATATGGAGAGGGGATATGTGACTAAACACACATCTTAAGTAATGGCCCCGCAGCTCGCACATGGCTTTATTTATTTACAAATTTCAATTATGTTAATAAAAACAACATATTATTTTATACAGATTTAAAGAACGACATGCGAGCTTCGGGGCTTAAAAGAACACAAATTTTATTTCAGTTAAGTACGTTTATCTGTGACTAGTTAACAGATTTTTTAATTATTTTTGATCATATCATCAGTGCAAAATGCTAAGAAACATTTCTTTTATAATTTACAAAAAATACATAACAAATTACAACAAACTTAAGTTTACTGTAATTTTTACACAATTATTATTACTAGCTAGATTTTTTCAATAAAAAATATATATCGTGCACATCACTATAATAACGTAAATTATATTAATTTTTTTCTTTGGTGTACCTTAATTAACTAAAAAAACATATAAAATATAATAAAGTAAAAATAAAAAACACATGTTGTATATATTTTATATATAAATTGTAATAAATAAAAATGATTTTCGAAGCAAATTGAGACCATCTTTTAAATAATAATATAATAAAATTAAATTAAAGGGACGTAATTACACCCGATTTTATTCTCATCGATTTATTTGGGCAATTTTATTGCGCTTTGGAGGAGACGGTTTAAAATTCATGCAACTATTATCTAAATCTATTCATCTATAAATAGTATAGTCCATAGATTTTTCTTTAGCATGTCACTTCAGTTTTATGTACTTATTATTTTAAATTACTTTTTGGCGCACTTTTTAGTTCTTCATTCATTAGCATAGATTATTGAGGTCGCTGCTGAAGATTACGTTATCTTCACTTTTTAGGCAAGCACTGCCGCTCTCTGTTGGAGAATTGGCCGAAGCTAACGAATTGGCTCGCGTTGCCGCCAGAGGGGAGCGGCTGCTCTGTTCAGATGTTGCGCTATTTGCCGCCTGGCTTAGGTTGGCAATAGTGCTGTTCACTGGAGCGTCGTTGTTCGTGTAGTAATAAGCCGAATCTGAAAAGAAACAAATTTTTTAATAATTTGAAATTTTTCAAAACTTAATATAACAATTCATCAATTTCAACCTAAGACAGTTAATAGAGCGTAAATCGCATTAAATATTTGTACCAACATTATCTCTATAAAACGAATGTGTTGAAATTATACAAGAATTGGATTTAGAATAATTGGAAAATCCCATTTTCTGCTGGTTTATGGAAAAGATCAAATGGAGCAAAGTTTAAAATGAACCAAATTGAATTTTTAATTTTTTTTTAAATTTATGGATTACTAGTTGTGGTTAATGCTTTTCAAGTATTAATACTAAATTATAATTTTAAAAATTAAAATTTACAATTTATTATTTTCAATGATCGATGACCAACTCGTGCAAAAAGCGTATTTGCACTTAACGTGTTGACCAACTCGGCCTCGGTGTACAATTTCTACGTTACGTGCAAATATTTTCCACTTCTTGCACTTGTTGCATAAATAACTATTCAATAAAAGCTACAAAATAACAAAAGGAAGTTAATCAAAATATAAACAATATAACAAGCTGTATTAAAAAAAATCAATGATTATGCCCGGCGCTTTCACCAAAACTGGGGTTAACATTTTCTTGCTTTTGTGATAGTTAAAACTGTATGTATCCTGAAATTTTCGGAATGCTTTCGCAATATTAATTAACGGAAAACATGTTTTAGATTATTGCTTTTTAAGCAATATTTAATCCACCGATTTTTAATTTCTATTAATTTTCTAAGATTAGGATTATTAGTTCATATAAACTAGGATAAAATGAGGTATAAAAGATTATTTTTTATAAATTTTAATAGAAGTATATCATTTTTCAAAAACAAAGTTATTATATAAAATCTTGTTAAAAAAAGTATATCAAGTAATTACACATAAAGCTGTGACTTAAATTTTGGAAATATTCAGTGAAAAAATATATAGGTTGGTAAAAATATATTTAATCATTAAAAAAGGTATTGTTTGCTACCTAATTTTATTAGTTTGGTACTCAATCAATGCCTCACTCTTCGATTTTGCTAAGAATCAATATTTTTTTCCGAAAATAGACTTTTGACCAAATTTTGTAATAAACTAAGAAAGTTCGAAAAATTTCTTGGTTCTTGTGGGTAACTCAAAATCTTTGTTATAAACATAAACCAAATCTATAAATATAGAAATATAGCGAAGCAAAAATCAACGCCTTTTTATACTGTCAAAAGTGAAACTTTTATTTAGATCCATACTTTTGGCTGTAATTTGAATACAAGTGAAAAAATATTAAAAAATTTCTTGTTTCCTTGAAACAGCATCTTGAGCGTTTTCATAAATTTGAGCAAGTAATTTCGATTTGTACTTATTACTACCTCTTATAAAAGTTGGATTTTTAGAAAATCATGGGTAGAAAATGCAATGGTTTTTAAAAGTAACAGGTTTATTAAAAAGTTAATATTGTAATTTTAAAATTTGGTACATATTATGATTTTATGATATTTTTATGATTTTTTTTGCATAATTATACATCAATTTCAGATTTCTGAAAATTTGTGGGAAGTAAAAATAGTGTTATCTTTTTAAGGGTAAAATTTGAAAAATCTCATTTTGTAAGATTATTTTTAACTTTAATTTTTTTCAATTTTTTGAAATTAATTCATTGAACTATTCTTTTGAAAATATTCAAAATTTAATCAAAAATACGTGGTTTTTGTCATGAAATAAATAATAAATGAAAAAATCGATAATACTACAAAGAAAATGATAAATAAAATAATATTAGCAGCATAATAAGTATGTTTAAATAATTTTCAGAGTGTATTACAAAATTAAATATTTAAATATACAGGGTGGGTATTAATTATTTCGAGGCTCACATTTTAGAGTGGAAGAGATATGAGGACGATTAGTTTAAAAAAAAATGCGCATTGTCATGGCTATTAAAAATAGGAAAGAAAATTTAGGATATTTATGCCCATTTTCACCAACGATTCTTAAATTTAGGCATTGCTTATAGCGGCAGTTGATATAGGTATTTTATATTAAATAATAGAAAACCAACTGAAAGCAATGTTTTATAAACAGTTTTCATGGTTACCCTGAAAATAGCTCCTCAAACCTAACCTAACCTCGTATCTCTTCCACTTTTAAAGATACCAATGGTGAAATAATCACCACCCCGTATAATGCTATGGTGCACATAGATTATCAAGTTTCCGCCTTAGACTTTTCGTAATTTGGCTAGGTACAATTACCGCTAGATTAAAAATTAATTCATGAACACGAAACCGGCTATAAAAATCATTTTTACGCTAGGTTAGTTTAGTAATTTATAATATGTATTATGTAAAGAGTATTTCCAAATGTGCATCCATAGCTTTGGGAATGAAGGTTTAGTAAGATAAGTGATACAAAAACTGCAAAAGCTATGATAAATCAGGCCTTTGGTAAAGTTTAGCGGAGTTGGAAGCAAAATTTATAACGTTCCTATATTATATGACACCTCACTTTCTTGATTTTGAAAATCTGAAGTACACGAGAGAATGGTAGAGCGCTTGTTTGTATTTCATGTGGTCTAGGGGCATATTGTCGAACCACTTGACACGATATCGTATTCACGATAAAGACGTTGGAAATATATTAAACACAATTGGGATTGCAGTTAGACGAATGCTAAGCATCCCTAATAATGTGTTAGTAAAACATGATTATAATATTGTAAAAAGTGTATTATTTCAGCCTTGAAGTCATTTTTAGAGGTTAAATTCTTCCTTGAAGTTATGGACATCACACATTTAGAATTACTTTACATAGTTATGCGGTAAAATGTTTAATGTTAAAACATTGTAGATGCAGATTTTGGTATTAATTTTGGGTGTAGTTAATTATTTTATTTATCTGGTTTCTTTTACTGCAGGCAACGAATATACTCACTGTTTACTTACTGAGCAACCCGCTGGACGCGCTTCCATATCCGTACGTTCCATAAGCTGCTCCGTACTGACTGTAAGCTGTGCTATAAGCGTAATCCGATCCAGGTACTACAGAACTTCCTGTAAAACCAACAATAGAAAATAAAAATAACAAATTCAATTCAAGAAAAATTTATGTACAATCATATTATGACATTATCAATTGGATAATTTTGTATACCTGTTGTATAACCGAAACTTGGTAACATGGTGGAGTAGTGCTGCGAAGAGCCGTTAGAGGGCTGCAAAACCGTTAAAGCAGCCGGGTCAGGTGAGCCGGTATGAGAGGTGGGCTGGCTACCCGGTTCAGCCGGAAGGGCTAAGGGCAGACCCGGCGAAGCGCCGTCCACTGCCGACCCCAATCCTACCACGCCACTGTACGGAGAACTATTTTCTGCTATCATGCACAAACACAAAACAAACAAATTAACTTAGGTTACAAAAATCATAAAAAAAATCACACAAAAATAAGCCAAAAAAATAAAGCCATAACCAAGACCATAACAAGATTGCATTAAAAAAGACAAAAGGTTAAACAAGTTACCACCTAAAATGTTAACAAAATATTATAACTTATTTGAGTTATTAAAAAGCGGGTTAATGTGTTTTTAAAAAAGATTAATAAAACAATTTTAAAATTATTTGGCAGTAAATATTTCAAAATCAATAGGAAAATTACAATCGGCCGAAGAATTCAGTTCATTGTTTTTATTTAAATTAAAAACAAAAAACCTTGAGTATTACAATTTTTTTAATTAAAATTTTAAAAAATCACATTATTTTAAATATGAAAAAAATTTCTTAAATTACCTAGGTATCAAGTAGATATAACTTATATTTTTTAAATTAAAACCCGCCAAGAGTTTTTTTATTATGACTAGAAAAAATTGCATTTCATATTATTAGTTTAGCTCCAAACTACAAGCATGCACAATTAATCCTCACTATATCCAATCACCAAAAGCTCAAGCTCGTTCGATTTTCAATATTTAAATTATAAATAATGATATTACATGTTTGTATTATGAATTATTTAAAAAAATGGTTGGAATTGTAAAATATTTTTTGATTTATGAAGCATAAAAGTACGAGTATAAATTTAAAATGAAATAAAAAATTACAAATAAATAAATATTTATAGGATACTGTTTTCGATTACGCTATTTATCTTTTCCAAATTTTATCAATTCTGTTAATACTTAATAATAAAATTCTTCCATAGTTTCAATTTTTAAAATGCTTTTAAAATACTAAATAATGAGCAAAATAATATCAATTTTTTTGATTTTAAATTCAAAGGTTTCTAAAAGTTATTTTTAACCGAAACACTTTTATTTACTAAAATAAAGAAAACAGATAACGATAACACGTTTTTAGCATTGCATTAATAATTATGTTTTGGAAAAATAAACAAATGATGATAAATACAAATTTCTTAAATTTTAAAATGATAATGGTTTATTAAATTTTTTTCTTCAAATATAGGTTGATTTTTTAAGTTGATATTTTTTTGACAGAGTGAAAAAATGTAAAAATGGAAAAAGATAGTTGAATTTTAAATGTACATCTTAAAGAAAATATTTAAAATTTTTTAATTATCTCTCTTTTTTAATATTTTTTAGCCACCTCAAAACGTGAAAAAAAGCAACCACACATACATGGTGCTCCAGTTTGGCGAGGAAGTAAAATTACTGTAATATACCGGGTACCATTCCAAGATTGCTGACCAAAGTTACGTTTTTTTTTTTAAATGGAAGGCCAGGTTATTATGACATTTTTGGATTCCTTGTCAAAAATAATCATACTTTCTATAAGCTTTTGTAGGTTTACCTTTACGCTTCACTCGTTTTGCTGATATTTGCCATTAAAGCGAAAAAAGATCCATTTTTGAAAAATCACTGCTCTAAAATAAACAACAATTTTGGGCTGAAATTTTGACAAAATATTTTCAGCTATCATGTCAAATTTAAATTTGTGATAAGCTTTTATCTGGGTGCGTCATGAAACTTTAATTGACCAATTAAACGAAATTTTCTAATGGATCACCCTGTATATTTTAATATCATTCGATGGCAATTTTTATAAGTTTTAATGTTCGGTCTTCCATGTCATCAGATTTTTATATAACTGTATATTAATTATAAAACTTAATAATTTTTTATGTCTAATTGATAATCAATGATTGTTATTATTTAAGACTTCTATAATTCATAGATGGATTAACTTTCATTCGGCATTGTTTAATTTTAAATAGTAAACCCATTCAAATAAATTAATTAACCCGACAATATCTGGTAGCTCAATCTTAAAAGGATCTAAGAAGAACTTAAGTCCAAAATTAACTCCATTAATCCAACAAGAGAATCAAGCCCAGGTATTTATAAAAAACTAACGTTCACATTTAAAAATCTTTTCGCATGGGGAATAATAGCCCTATTGTTTGAGACCCGAGGAATTGCATCATTTGGCATTGACTTACGTAATTAAACCGACTCATTGGATATCTAACATCTGTCCTTCTTCAAAAATGTTCTCACATTATATTTGCATTACTCCGTCCGGTAATGGTTTGGATTATTAAGTACAAATATTCTTTATCGTTTTTTTTATTCTCCGGCTACGACACCGGGAAATTTCAAATTAACCTTGGCCGTTTCAAACCTATTCTATTGTTTTTAATTAAATAATTAATTTGACAACATGATTAGCAATGAGAGGTTTGTTATTATTTTTTATAAGATAAGCTTTATTGTTTCTTTACTATTATTTTAAATTATTTATAATTGATTTCGTAAGTATTAAGGATATTTCGTTTTGAAACTTTTATCATAAAAAATGTTATTTTATTTTTTAATATAAATATTTTTACTTACAATTAGGATTAAGTTTTAATAAACATGCAATCGTGCAATTTGGAATAAGATTATTGTTATTACATAGGTACTTTTGAAAAAAAAATCATTTAAGTTTATTTAATTTTGGGTCTAAGCCTAAAAATAGCAATAATCTTATACAAACTTTATAATAATTATTTGCAAGCTAGCAATACCATACTACCAAGAAAACAGTTGCTATATTTTTTTAAGTTCTAGCATCAGAAAATATTTATATCAAATCCTTAAATTATGATATCTAATGCAGAAATTTATATTTTTAGGATTTTATATTCTAAAATCATAGCTTGAATTTAAAAATTTGCGTTTCAAACCTAGTTGAATTTCTTAAAATTCATAAAAAATGCATTCAATCCAAATTAAAATGATTCCATTAAAAAAACTGTGACATATAATAGGATATTATTAAAAGGGCAGCTATTGTTGAGTTAGATATTCAAGTTTTCTCTCAACAGAAAAATGTAAACGTTACATTTATATTGAAAGGTATTAAAAGCAAGTGAACTAGAATGACACTTTTTTTTGATAAAACCATTTTCATTCAGGGTATTGGCGATTTCTAAGATCAGATACGCCCTCTGGTGCGAATTTATGAACTAAAAGATACAGTAATCCTAACCAATCATAATCTGATAAAATTTGACAATTACTGTATCTTTTAGTTCAAAAACTGGCATAGAGGGCCAAACAGCGCCATCTCTTGGTAATCGAAATTCCCAATATTCAGGTTATTTTAGATTCGAGCCATGATCCAAATTTTAGACATTAGATTTAAAAACTACAAAGTAAGCAATAGAATCCGTTTACCAGTGGCGTGGTGTAAAACAATAAGGAATGTGCATTTCTTAAATAAATTCCTCCACCTCTCCTCCAATCACCTTTATAACGTTCTTTGAACATTATTCTTACCTGTGTGATAAGGCGAAAGCGCGGGTTCAAGAATACGTGATGATTCGATTTTCATTTCGTGCATTGTTATGGGCGCCAGTGGTGTTAACGATCCTGAGCCTACATTTAAAACTTTTTGTAAAATACTATAAAAACAAATCAAAAATACCTCCACCATGTTTTTTAGCTCAATTGGTTTACTCTAAAGATGTTAATTAAATTTTAAGATTATTGATTTCATTTGGAAGACTTGTTTTTTAAATAAAAAGGCAACTTTTGCTGTGATCGGGAGTTTATTCTTCTCAGTTAATAGTTTACATAGGAAAACGTTTCGGCTGCTAACATATGAGCCATCATCAGTTCCTTCGTAACGCAGTGAACCTGAGAATCGCCATAGACAATTGTTAGTCATCCAAACATCAATGATTAAAAGTATAATTAACATGCAAAAAGTAAAAAGGATTCGTCAAACTAAAATAATAATTTTTCAAAATACAGTACACAGGATCTCAATTAATTCTAAAGCACTAGTACAAATAAGTACCATTAGTGTTTCACACAATCCAAAAAAAGTACCATTGATTATCAAAATTTTACCCAAACTAACATTTGTCTATAACGATTCTCAGGTTCACTGCGTTACGAAGGAACTCTTAATGTGGCTCATATGTTAGCAGCCGAAACGTTTTCCTATGTAAACTATTAACTGAGAAGAATAAACTCCCGATCACAGCAAAAGTTGGCTTTTTATTACAATTCTGATAACGGGAAAAGGCTTCCTTATTGACATGTTTTTTATTCTAAAGATGTGATTTTTAGTTTCTCTCGCATTAATACTTTTTGTTTCTGTTGATGAGAACGAGGTAATTTATTGCATCTTTAGAAAAAAAAAACAGATCTTCCTTGATGAAAACGGTTATAAATTCGGTAAAACTGTAAGCTTTACAGTCCATTACAATCCATGTAACAAACCTTACAGATTTTTTCTGTCATACGACTTACAGATTTGAACAAAACTGCATTATGAAACTTGGCTTCTTACCTAGAGATCCTGCAAGAGGTGGTGTGTAAAGGTGTTGTGAGTTTGCTTGGCTCATGGTGTTGATGGTGTCGTATAGATCGGCCGCTGAACTAGCAACACCAACTCCAGGAAACGTGCTATGGGAATCGTAGTATGCTGTTTGACCAGGTTGACCACCCGAGCCACCCAGTTCTGACAGCAACTTATGTTCATCTTTAATACTCCATTTACTCGACCAAAGCTGAAATAAAAAATATATAAAGCCATTTGTTTACCTAAAGATGACCACCTCCAAAATTGGAGCAAAAAGTCGCTTTATAAATATTAAAAAAACCCAGATCTATTGAACTTCTAAAAGAATATATTCAAACTGAGGCATAAATACCAGATTTTTTGACTCTATAAATGTTGATATAACTTTTATTAATCTTGGAAAAAAATGGTTTAAATGGTAATAAATACGTACATAAAGTGGGTTTAATTACCAATTAGTATCATTTGAATGAACATAAGCAAATTATCAAAAATGATGTGGCATTTATATTAGATTACTGTGCCTCCCCTAAAGCAGCATAATCTATTTATAGTAGGACAATAGAGATAACACACTCTACACTCTTGTTAAAAGTCTATCCTTACCACACAAGTTATAAATATAGGTAAATCGAGGAAAATTTGCTATTTGACCATTTAAAACTTCATTTTAAAAATAAGAAGAGTTGGTTTTGCTTAAATTATTATAGATTTTGATAAGGCTTACAATAAATGATTAGGTATTCATTTTCAATTTATATTTATATCCAACTTGAAACGTTTATTAAAATTTTCGAAAAAATATTTTATTGCTACATGTTTCGCCTTTCAGGCATCCTCGGGCAACAATGAGTTTACAAAATAACTAATTGAAGAAGCATATTATTAAACATTGTCGATAAAGTAATTTCTTCAATTATACCCGATTTTAAAGTTGAAAAATCGTTTATAAAGAACATATATAGGGTGATCATTTGAAAACGATCCACCCTTAATAACTCTAGTATAACGAAATATATAAAAATTCGACGAAACACGTCAATTTTGATTTCGAGGGGGAAACTTAATTACCTATAAAAGTAACCGCTAGATGTCTCTAGTTTTGCCATAGCCACCTTGACTTCAAAATTTTTAATCGCAACCCCTAACACGCAATACCTCATTTTAAAGGAAATTAAAAGTACTTTAAATCGGTGTGAAAAATGTTGGAATCGGATCACCACATCAAAAGTTATAACGAAAAATGTCAGACCAGAACTACAATTTTTGGGTAAAATTTGTCCCCTATAAGTCTGTAAAAATTGATATAACATATTCCTCAGACGAAAATGGGATGATTTAATCAAACTTATCTTTATCCAAAAACGATTCGTTGAAGCGCAATCGAATGATAAAAATCTGCAAATTTTGTTATCTTGGAGTTTCAATAGCGCCTTAGCAAACTGTTTTTGAATAGAGATAATATGGGCTAAAAAAATCAAATTTGGTCTCAGGAATATGTTATACTAATTTATACCGATTTCTAGGGGGCAAAGTTTATCCCAAAATTGTAGTTCAGGTTTGACATTTTTAGTTATAACTTGTGATGTGGTGATCCGATTTCAAAATTTGGCACACCAATTTAAAGTCCTTTTAATTTCCTTTAAAATGAGGTATGGCGTGTTAGGGGTTGCCATTTAAAATTTTGAAGTCAAGGTGGCTATGGCAAAACTAGAGACATCTAGCGGTTACTTTTATATGTAATTAAGTTTCCCCCTCGAAATCAAAATTGACGTGTTTCGTCGAATTTTTATATATCTTGTTATACTAGAGTTATTAAGGGTGGATCGTTTTCAAATGATCACCCTGTATAAAAACTTGTATAGAAAATCGAATCATAGAAAAATTTCAATAGTTACAAGATATGATCACATCACATATCAACTGAATAATAGGTTCAAAATATCAATAGTTAAAAAAAATAACGTATCAATTTATTTAGTTCGCGTTGAAGGATTAAATAATAATTAGTGGAATAAAAAACTAATCCGTCCATCAATCAAATATGTGACTATCCAAATCTCCTACAAACAGCCCAATCTTCTCTACTTAATTTATTAGTTTTTCATAGATCATGTGGAGGGCCGTACTCCAAAAATTGGTAAATTACTTTAGAAGACTGATTTTAAGGTGTTGAACATTAGTTTGTTGCAGAAAAAGACCACAAGATTTTATAGGTCGATTAAAGAAGATCCAAAATAAATTATTGATGAAAAAATTATTGAAAAAAAAAATAAAAATTTCACAAAATCCTTATTTAGTGAATAAAACATTTTTGTAAAAATTGAAAAAAAATCATCAAAAACTAAGTTAGGTTTATAATTTAGCATAAAACCAATTACCTTTTTTTATTAAATTTTATATTTTGTTTATAATTTAAATCGACGTATAATAAGGTATTTTAGTTTAGTAAGGTGTTTCAAAAATAAGTAATCATACATAATTATGTGATTAGTTGAATTTTTGAAAGTAACTGTAAAATTTATTTAGTTGTAAATACTCACATTGGAATACAGCTGGTCGCCATTGTACTGCGATCTTTGTCTTTTGAGGTCATCCTCCGGATGTCCGTTGATGTCCCTGTTTTCATCTGCAACAATAAAACATTTTTAGTATTTTTATTTAAAGCGTAGGAATAGGAAAACATGGCGATTAAAAATGCATAATTTTTTAGGAAGAGCAGCGCGGCGCTCATTCTCTTCCGTCATGAAAAAACAAAAAAAAATCAATTACAACACGTTTGATTCATTTGCAGAGAACAATAGTGCCGTAGTTGTTAATTGCGCCCAATTTGTTGAAGGTGTGCGATGCTCTTCCTGCAATTAACAAAGTAATTTAGGCGATTAAATCTGTTGGACACGCCGGCGTTTCGGCGGAGGCGGCAGCTGACTGATGGCGGCGCTTGGCTCTAATTTAACACGGGATTTAACAGTGCGTTTCTATCTTTCCTCATTTAAGCGTTACTTTAACGCACGCACGCGTGATTAATTAAACGCTTTAACGCATCGCACATCAAAGGACTTATCAATTTATTAGTTTAAGCGCGCATTTTTTAATAAGGGCGTGCGTGGGGTGGTTGCTTCTGGATTCTGGCTCCCAAAAGCAATTCTTGGGAACAAGTCGAGAACACATGCACCATTATGAGACGTCACGCACGGTGAGCAGCTCTGCTCGCGAACCGTGAGATTTATAAATTTATATTTTGACAATTTCGTAGTGCAATTTAGGGGTGTTATTTATGATTTTGAGCTGCCGGTCACCCATCGTGAGGGGCGCTCTGGGCTTAATAAAGTGCAGGGGATGATATCGGATTACGCACGATTATAGAATGTTTATGCGACGCTACAACGGCGACGACAGCCATTTTTTGTTAATGATTGTTCTTCTTTCACAATAGTTTTTATTGTTCAAATCGACATAACTTATTTCAAAATCATAAACAGCGACAGTTGGTAATAAATTTTAAACGTAGACCTTTTCAAACTTAAACAGTTTAACTCTTTTAATATTTTACACCTTGTTTATTTTTACCGTGATACTAGAGTAGTTTATACAGGGCGAGTCGAAATTAAACCCCCAAATCTTTTAAGCCGAATCTACGACTAATTTTAAGATATAAACTTCATATTAACATAATGTCCGATTTGGCTTCCTAAGGGAGATATAGTCCGTCAAAAGTGATATAAAATGGAAAGTTTTTATTCTTTTATTTAAAACGCTTTGTAGTAGAAACTTTAAATTTGGTGTGAATCATAATACACTTTAGATTACGTTTTCATGTGGTTTTTGAATACTTTTGCAAGTTTTTATTTTAAAATTTGTCGTAGAATTGGCTTAGAAAAAATAGTGATTTAATTTCGACTCACCCTGCATAACTTAATCATGAGTAAATTTAAAAATACTCTAAATGACAGAGATACACAAAATATATTCCAAAGATAAATTCTATAATTTGAGTTGTAGTATTGCCAGAAGATAGGAGGTGGGATTTTGTTTCCACAGCGGATTCTAAAACTCGCCAAAACGTCATCATTCAGGCGAAGAGAACAATGTAAATAATGACGAATTGGCGGAAAATGATGACGTTTTGGCGAGTTCATAAAACTCGCCAACAAACAAAATCAGGCCTAGGGTTACAAATTCAAAACATGAAGCTTGAATAAGTTAATTTATTATAATAAAACTCAATTATGAAATTTCTCACCTGAATTACAAAGAAGGAAGATTTTTTCTTAAGGCATATTTTGAATTTTTGTTAAATTAAATTTCTAAAACATTATTTACACCTACCGATTTACCACAAAAAGCTTTCAGTTTTCTGTTGGCGAAAAAAATATTCATTTATCGTACTGAATTGTACACAAAAAATGTCTGGATAATGTCAAAAAACTTTTTTGGTACCTACCACAGAAAATAAAGAAGTTATAGCCATATTTTAAAAATTTTCGTGTTTTTTTCAAGATAGCGCAGGAACGATGCGATATTCAAATGTTTTGTCAACGAATTATTAATAATCGAACAAATCTCTATTACTTTGTCTATTTTTACGACTTTCTATCTCCAATAATAACAAAGATACCCATATAGTCCAACATCAAATGAGACACCCTGTATAGATTAAAATATTTTTTGTGCTAATCCGAGTAAAACAATTTTTGAATTAAATTTGTTAGTTTAATTTTCAAATTCAGTATAAATATAAACTTAATCCTATATCAATTATGATAGATAAAATATAATTTTTCAATTTTCAAAGATAAGTGATTTATTTTACTAAGTAATTTATATTGCCTACTAAATTCCAGGCAAGTATATTTGTCAAATAAACAACTTCTTACCAAAAAACGTATATCTCGTGTAACTCAAGCGAGATTTCCAAAATAAACACGTTTGATTGGATTCACTTTTAGGTTCATTTCAATAATATAATCCTATAAAATAGAGAGATTGGACATGGTAATCACGATTGAATAAACATAAAATTATTAGTTTTCACTAAACCTAATCTAATATATTCAGTAAAACACGAAACAATAAAATTAAAAGAATAGAGGAGAGGAGAGACCATAGATTACTACAAGTGAATGTAAAAACTGTTTTCAGTTATTTCCTGGCTGTTTATAGACCGTCTGCTCACAGTAGAAAATTTGGTGCTGATCGTACCCAGTATGCCCTTTAGGGTATTATTCGGTATATACTGATCAATTATACGTAGATTTTAAAAAATTACTCCAGTCATTTTCTTAGATAATGGATCTGAGGGCCGATATATGCCATTAAAGCATGCGCTGAACGTATTTTATGAAATATCAATCAAAAGCATTCACTAGGAATGAATGGCATACTGGGTACGATTGGTTCAAACTGGATTATTGTTTAACAAATGTAAGAGTCGATATCAGCCCTTGTACCACACTACCAGCGTGTATGTCAATGGTTTTTCACTGGAATGTTTTCATAACGAAAGTATTATAACGCCCCTCTTCCATCTTCCATGAAATCCTCTATGACTCAAAATTTTTAAGAAGGTTTGCCATGTATTTTACTTAGTAATTTTTTTATTTGAGTTAATAAAATAAAGTAAATTATGGAAATTCATACTTTAAGGGTTTAAAAACACAACCGAAGTATATTGAGTTTTGCGTACAATGTTTTTATCGAAAAAAATAGGTTTCTGTTTTGTATATTTTTCTAAATTAAAAAAAAATATCGATAAACTTAAAGAAGATATGGGAACTCAAAAATACTATTTTTAGTATAATACCTGATATGAGTTTTGGTACAAAATTTTGGTCTTTTTAAGTAATATGAAAAAACAAAAGATTATTTAGTACTATATGAATCGGGATTTTCTTTCATGATTGCAAAGGTGTACAATTAGAATCCAATTAGACCTATTATTATTATTTTTTTAAGGAAGAAGAATAGCATCTCGCGCATGTAATAATTGACACTACCATTCTTCTTGTGATAATGAGTCGAATAAAGACCTATTATTATTATTTACACTAACCAATGACGTTACAATCTAACCTAATTGTCTAGACGTTTGACAGGAATCTTAAATGTGTGACAAAGACAAACTAGGGCGCGTTCCAATAATGAACACTAAAGCCCACGGCCACGACCGCAAAATTTTCCCGTTCCACTAGCTCAAAACATCACAATTCAACAAACGACCACAGAAACCCACGAATAAATACGGTCGAGGTGAGCTTCTTGCGGTCGCCATAGATGACGTTCTTATGGACGAAAGAAAAAACCGCGGTCGTCGTGGGCATTGCGAGTCTTTAGTAGAACGCGCCCCTTATGTAAAAATAATAGCACGTGAGAAGGAATGGGGTTCCTTGCACAAATTCGTG
This sequence comes from Stenus bimaculatus, assembly GCA_963971135.1. NCBI lineage: Eukaryota > Metazoa > Arthropoda > Insecta > Coleoptera > Staphylinidae > Stenus > Stenus bimaculatus. The sequence goes on from OZ020180.1 coordinate 31,520,213, forward strand.
CTAAAAATAGTTTCACAAAAAGACTCTAATAGTAAATAAAACTATTTTTTTAAACATTTTTTTCCAAAGTCACCTTTCAGGAATGTTACCTCCATTTACAGTATTTAAAATGTTCAAGAATGATAAAACTGGCTTCTTAAAAAATTGGAACACAATGTCCAAATCTCTTTTGCAAAGATCTAAATTACAATTGTTTTGATTTTATTCGGTTTTCTTGATTTTATGCAAAGCTACATTTTTTACTCTAAAACCTCGCGGTGATATTATGTGGGAAAAATATTGGGTAGCCACTTTATGGAATATTTATGAAAATGAAAGAAATACTAAAAAAGTAAGTACTTATCGTAACAAATTATCTGTTATAATATTTGTAGTGGACATTAAAGTGTCATAACAAAAGAAATATTCACGTCAACGAAAATAAATCTCAAGTCCTGAGTTGATGGTATCTTGATGTATCTACGGCAGTAATGGCGCGAATTAATGATGGCAACGAGTGGATAATTAATTTCAGCATTTAGCGGAGATTTCGTATTATTATCATAATTGAATAGCCGTCCTCGTGGACGGTTGTAAATCAAAACCGGCTGAGATTTGTCATAAAATAAACAACGCACGTTCTAAAGGATCGCATTTCACAGCAGGCTGCTAATGCGGAACCGCTCGACCGTGCAGGTCGTTACAATAGTCGCTAAGTTAGTGATTAGCCATCGCTCATCCCCGTGACGTCATTGTTTCGTGATTAATTGCGGTCATTATACCATCACAGCGCTCCCGATTCCGAATCCAACAACGGACCTTATTACACCACCGCACCGGCATCATTACAACCCATTTACAAATTTACTTATATCATCACAACAATTCATCTCCACAATTATTATTACAACAACATAAATAAATCAAAACTTTGTATACCTATACCCTCATCAATCCTCTCACGAAATTCATGCAAATACACATTTTTTTATTAATGCAAGAAAGCTTTTACTTTTAGTCAATAAATAACGATTTTTATGCGCGTTGTATTTAATGCACAATATAATACACATCCGCATCCCTTATTACGACATGTCCCGGGATGAAGGATGCCGGATTGGATTCGTTTCGGAGGGTTCTGCCGCTGGTCAACACTAGCATAACAATACTCGACTTGACTACAACACTCGAGTCGATTTATTTCAAATGTACCCTCTTCTCCCCATGGACCAGTCAATATAATCGCAATAACACAACCCCTAAACCCCAATCGACCAAACAAGTATAGCTACAAAATAATTACAATTATACTCTACTACACTTTAATACACACCAGCTAAAAGATAATAATTTTGTTTATTTTGGATTAGAGCAGTTGATTTTCAAGTGGATTGGGGTAGAACAATCTCACTTTGCAAGGGGATGTAAAAGCAAAAAAGTGCAGCTACTAAATGTCACAGGCACGAACATCAAAGGTGAGCGGTTTTTGGTACTCAGAACTTTCCTCCTCAACGTTTCATTATGTAAATGGATAAACACGCAAGCTTTTATAGGGGTGCGAATTAAAAACGAGCCACCATGTTTTACCTTTCCTCCTTCCTTATCCAAGTAATGTTCAAGTAACTTGGTAGAAATTCGTGAAAATGGAGAAAAATTTGTGATGATTTTAGTTAAAGTTTGTATGTATTTTGTAGTGGTTTGTTCTTAATTTAGTGGTACATGCAGTATAAAATGGGGTTAATTTTATTTGTAGCAGTAAAGCAGTTTAATGGATTTCCCAACTGAAATAGCAATTTAGTAAATCAGTAATTGTTAAAATTATAACCGACCATTCCAGCAAATCCAGGGGCCATTCAATTAAATCATGATGTCTGCCCTGAAATAGTAATAAAGCTAATGATGTAGCATTAAACGTGCACATGCAGTATATAAGCCCACGTTATAAACAAAGGCTGACGAATGATTTTAATTGGATCCCGTCGGTTCGTCGGGAAGCGAGGGAATTTCAATCCCGCGGGAACCATTCCAATCTATTGAGCGGTATCAAATCGTTGCCATCATCTAAACATGACAGCACTCCATAATGGATTTAAATGCGAACGAAACAAAACGTACATTAAATTTTAATTAGGCGCCGATTATTCAAAAGTTGGGCCCCGTTTCGTCAGCTATTGTCCTGGGCCACAGGTTAGCTTGAGCGCACAAAGCACCCGACTTCGGCCATAGTTTCACTCTATACATTTATAGTTCCGGAAATTCTGTTCCGGTTGGGCAAAGTCACCCATCTCGAAGCGTATTGTCAAGTAAACCGTTCAAGAACGGCGCGCCATTAACAAACAATACGCCATATAAAGTAAATACATTCTCCTGTTTATTACCACTCTATGAATCCATACACAGCACAATATTGTTACGATTATAAAAAAAAATAACCACAAGAATTAAGAAATTATTTATCACCCAAGTATTTGTTACAAATACATAAAAACTCACTAGTATTTTCTGTTGGGCAAAAAAGAATAAAACAATTTGGCTCTATTTTTTCAGTTTTTTTGCTTGCATCCTTTTTTTGTAAAGACGAACAGAACAATTTATACTACATTTGGTTTTCATTTATCATTAGATAGTATAAAGTTATTACAGAACCATATATAAAATGTTTTAATGAATTCAGTTTTGGAATTGTTGAAAATTATACTTGATACTAATGAATGAATGAATTTTATTTAGTACCACCTTCATATTTTGAAAACCCTTTGTTATCCATTGATGAGAAAAAAACTTCACAGAATAATTAAATCTGGACTGATTAAGCCTCATTCCAACGCAGGAAAATCATTCCTTCCTGGACGTAACAAATTCCAGCTTTTGAAGTACTACTTGGGAATGCTTGATTTGGAAAATATCGCTGCTGGTGCACCAATTTTTAAAGGTATAAAAACCTACATTCAGTTGAGAGAAATGGTTTTATTTAAAGAAGATATCGAACAAGTACTATCTCGTCCACGATGAGATGGAGCTTCATCAGAGTAGGAAAAGTAAGAGGTTAAACACATAAGAAATGTTTTTGATAGTCCATGATGTAACAATTCCCTTAAACAAAGGTTTGATGGGAAATTAGGCATTTGGTCATTTGTACGAAACGTGGGAGTAAAAACAGTTCACTCTGGACACAAAAATCATTGAATCTGTGAACAAAAGTCAATACAGAAACCATTAAAGGTAAATGACCTCGATCTACTACTCTTCTATTCTCATTGAACACTAACGTCCGATTTCTCCACCATATCTTGAGACCAAACTAAATCTAAGCTGCGTATCAAGACCCTCGTGGTTTTAGAAACAGCCAATTAGAAGATGGAAGTCGTATACGACATCGTGTTGAGTGATTTAAGCATATGCTCCCAGTAAGGTAATGCCGAGAAGTTTTGACTTTCAAACTCCATTTGAAGTGGTTGTCCAAGACCGCCAAATCGTAAAACACACGTTAAATCACTTGGATCCCAAGGCATCCTTGTGGTTCACGGACGGATCCAAATCCAATAGAGGAACAGGTATAAGCATATATGGACCCAGATATAGGGTTTCCATGGCCTTGGGAACTTCCCCAACCATTACGCAGGCAGAAACTCTGTCTGTGGAATTATGTGCCCAGAAGTGCTTACGACGGAGACTCAAAGGAGCACAAATATACATATTGACTGACAGTCAGGCAACGATTCGGACTTTAAAGGCCCACACTCTTAAGTCCAAATTGGCCTGGGAATGTCGTCAATCCCTGAAGCAACTGGCAAAAGGAAACAAGTTTGTCCTAATGTGGGTGTCAGGGCACCAGGGAATAGAAGGCAACGAAATTGCTGACGAGTTAGCGAGATCGGCCTCAAACCTTACACCGACTGGTCCAGAACCGTTCTGTGGGCTGAATAAGATAGGGATAGTATAATGTACCACTGGAGTCATGCTCCGGGTTCAAGACAGGCGAAGAAATTCATTGAATACTCGCCCAAGAAAGCCACAAAGCTTCTCGATCTAAGCAGAAACGAACTGAGGCTCATTACGGACCTTTTAACTGGACACTGCCCATCATCTCAACAAAATGGGCAAGTCAGAAATTAAAACTTGCAGATTCTGTAGCTTAGAAGATGAAACTTCGGAGCACATCATTTGCGAATGCGACGCATTAGCTCGCACTAGATTTGATCACTTCGGCTGGACAACTCTAATTCCAGACGAAGTCAAGGCTATGCCTCCTAAGGATCTAATCAGCTTTATTAAGTATTTAGATATCCCAGGACTCCACTAGAGTAAGGGCTGAAGAAAAGATCAAAATGGTCGCAGTTCGGTAAGGCTCATTTTCAGCCAATTGGCCTCCTACATAATCTAATCTAATATGTAAGGTTATGCTTAAATCAGTCGACAAAATGTTGTGTACGACATGATAAGGACATATTCTTATTTTTGCATTTGCCTGGATAGAATGATGGAAGGTGTTATACGACATCGTGTAGAGTAGTTCGAGTATATGTTTCCAGACTGACTCCAAAAGAAGGTGCTTTTCAGCTAACCGCTCTGAGTAGCTAAGAGCAGTTCAGAGTAGCTCCGAACTATTCGGTTGTATCCAGGCGTGTCGGAGTGAACTACTCTGAAGCACTCCATTACATTGTGCATCCTGTAGATTAAATTTGAAACTAGAACGCCTGGAAAAGTCAAAATAATAGTTATTTTCATAATTGGGTTAAAATCGGATTTTGAAGAGAATCGAGATTGCGGTGGATTAAATGGCGTGATGTGCCCTTCGAGATGGATGGATATCGCGAAGGGAGCGTGAAACGAGCGGGAGCGGGAGCCCTGCAGGGCTTCCCTGACCAATCAGCGCGGATGCGGGTTATGAAGACATCAAGCGCGTTGCTTAGCGACCGCGGAACCCCCGCATCCGAAATGATGCTGCCGCCGCCGCCGAGATCCGAGATCCCCACAGATTGTTGATGCCGCCGCCTCCCGCGACCAAAAATAAAGCACCACTTTTATATTAACCGCATGCTCACGAAGGGGAAGCCAAAACAATTCGACAAAAAACAGACGCAAATTACGCACGAACAAAATAAAATACACATCAAAATTTTTAGAGTAAACTATAAATTTGTTCAAGAGGGGATGGGAGTAATAAAGGCTAAATGAAGATATTCCGGTACATCTTAATATTCATCTTAACCAGCCAAGCAGTTCTTAGCAAAGGAAATCCTTTCCTTTAGGACATGACCGGAACAATTCACTATCTTAAGGATAACCAAATCCGGTCAATTTTGGACCACAACTACAACGTCGTTTGTACTTTAAAGTGGCATAATTATAATATAAGGCATCTCTTTGTTGGGATTTGCATAATATTTATGTTCATGACCATCCAACTAGCAACTATATTTTACACAAAGTTATTTGGAGAGGAAGTTTCGGGCTTTTATTGTGGAGTATTCTCGTCCGGCACGCGGATTCACCGCCGTGGAAATCGAAGGGGCGGTTATTGGGGAGTGCAGGGCGTTTATTAAAGCTGACCATTGTTCGTCGAAACGAGAACGCGAATTGAAATTAATGGGGATCGGCTCCAGGCCCGAGTTCGCTTCATTTCAATGCGATTGACTTTTGTTTTATTGTCCCTACATCCAATTGTTTTTAATAATTAAAGATTTCATTCGCTAAAATTAGCTTTTTTTATTTCCCAACTTTTAAAATCAACCTACTTTCAACATTTGATCAAAGAGATTATTTTAAACTTTTCAAATTACATTAACTATAACGGATATTTTTGTAGCTTTAGTACAAATTTATAATTGACCTAGAGGTCGCCCATTCTGATCCTAAAGTTTTTAAGAAGAAGATGTATTTAAGAGCATCTTCCTAGACACCCGCGATAAATTTTCCGTTGGAGATAATAACAAGGAATAGAAAATCCATCCCACTTTTCTGGAGCTTCATTGCAAATTATGAGTAAATAACTGATAATTAAGGCCAATCCCTAAAACGAACATTAGTTCTGCAGTCATAACTCAAGTTTCCCTGGTTAGATTTTCAATTCTTTTACAGATTTATAATTTAAATTAAGAGGAGCTTGAACGCATGCATAGCTCAGGTGGTAGAGCATTGGCGGTTAAAGCCAAATGTCGTGAGTTCGAGTCTCACTGCACGCATTCCTTTTATAGTGGTTCTGCATACTAGTACTGGTTTAGTGCAAATGATGATCATTTTCTCATATACCTCACTAGTACATAGCTATCAATTAGCGTGTTAATCGCAAGACTATTACGTTAATCTTCCATCCTACCACAGAGTTACCTTCTGCAACCTCTAGCAAAAAATTAATTAGAGGGGTCCAAAGTTAAGGTACTTTTAGATCATTATATATTTTTTTACATTTTCCAAATTTTTTTCCTTCTGGCAAAAATTAAAGAAATGACTTCTAAATCAACTACAAAAAAAATTATACAAAAATTTTGTTCCTACTAGCTTTTATGACTGCAGAACTAAATCACTATATTTTCCGTTTAGGAAATTGCTCTTAATTATAACGAATATTTTTGTATCTAGCTTTAGTACAAATTTATAATTGACCTAGAGGTCGTCCATTCTGATCCTAAAGTTTTTAAGAAGAAGATGTATTTAAGAACACTGCACTCCATTATAATCGATTTAGAAATTTGAAAATAAAAACCTACGTATCAACCTTGAAACAATCCCTGGAAAACATGTTGGCAACAATGTTGACAGCATGTTGGCGGCAAGTCGAAAACAAGTTGGCGAATTTGCAGTAAATACAAAGAAAGATGGATCTTATTCCACAAGAACCTCAAGATAAAGAAGTTCTTCAAAATCGGATTTAGTCATTCTAACGAAATCACAAAAGAAGATACCATCGCTTAAGAGTTAAGAGTAATATTCTTTTTTGGGAAGCTTTAATGATAAACACAGCACTTTTGCAAAAATGTTCTGTAGATCCATTCCGCACTCAATTTGGTTTAGACGAGCAACATCGAAAGAAAGTAGTCATCAAAAGTATTGAAATTTAATGTAAATTTTTGGTTTGGAACATAAAGATGTGTACTTACCGTGGTCGTCGATCCTTTTCCGTTTTATACTGTTGCCATTGGGATCATGCTGAAGTCCCAAAATTCCATTAATACTATAGGCGCCCGATCGAGGTTCGGATAATTGAGAAGCGGGAGCATGGGCGATGACAGAGACAGGACCACCACTCGTGGTACCCGTACCATTACCTCCACTTGTGGCTATTTGGTGAGCATGTTTCGCTTTCTCGGCTGCTTTATTTCTTACAATCCTAAAACAAAATCATATCGTTAGTAGGTACCTACCAAACTTACAAAAAGAATTTTAGAATTTTAATTTTTCCTATGCTAATTTAAGACATAATCTTTTCAATTGTTTGAGGTGTGAGCTTTGTGGGTGTTTTGGAAAAACTTCAATAGGAATTACAAGTTTTCCGTTAACATAATCCCGTTGTAAGTGGCTTTGTGGGAGCTCTGGGTATAGGTTTAATAATTTTCAAATTACCGCCGAAATGGCCTAGAGCGGGCAACAAATCTGCTTGAGCAACAATGCCCTTGCAGAACACAATAGTTGACACTTCAATACGGCGAATATTTGGTTTTATCCTGCTCACACTTAGTGAAGCTTCGTGTAAGTGCGTTCTCTCTCTTTTTGGCTCACCCCAAAGCAGCTGGTTGTTGCATCCTTCACAATGCCGGACTCTATGTTATGTCTATTAAAATCCAGCTACCCGCTCTATTATATCTTCAAGTGATGTATACTTCATTAAAATGTTTATGTAGACGCGTGAATGCCTCGATGGGGTGTCCCACCTCCCGTCCCTTTGCTTAGATCACCTTTTGGAATTTTTAATTTTATAGATATCACTTATGGGAAATGGCAAGCAGTTGCTGGCGGAAACGGTTCACTACATTTTCAAATTTAGATCAAATTACTAAAAGAAACAATTTGGTTTTATTAATCAAAATAAACTAAATATTTTTAAAATCTAATATTTTACTTGGTAATAAAACGATTTTACTGTTAAAATTTGTTATGACTTTTTGATTAAATTGTTTTTTTTTTCCAAAAATTATATAATACAGCTTTCATCTATGGATACATTAAAAATAAAATACAATTCGTTAAAATTCGATGAAAAATTTGCGTTTTTTTATAAAATAATTTTTAATTAACGTGTAAGCTTATGAAATTTTAATATAAATTCGCTTTTGTAAATAGTTTTTTAGAAAATAAAGAAAAACAAAAAAAAACATTTTTTTATTAGAATTGCGGCAATTTGAAAATGTACTAACATTGCTTTTTAAAACCCACAATCAATTCAGGAAATCAGGGATTTCCCAAGGTTTCGATTGAAAATTTACGGTATAAATTTTCCCATGCATGTATGATAGAATTAAGTATTAATAAATGTGGAAGATTTTGTTAAAATATTTTTTTAAATATCAGAATTATTAAAACTTTTGTAAATAAAATATCAACATTTTTAATATATGAAGAAGTTCCAAAATGCCACAAATTTTCCGATCTTCATCAATATCAAATTCTTGTAACATGTATTATACAATTACTATCTGAGAGAATCATATAGTTTGTGACAATATTTATTAAAAAAGTTGTTAAATATTTTCTAAAACACCAAAAAGACATTTTCTATCGAAACCTTATATTACAGTCGAACTTCCATAACTCGAATATTGCTGTAATGTGTTTGTAAAAATATTCGTTTTTAACTATGCGAAATAATTTCTATATCTCGATTTTTTTTTTAAGTCCCTTGAAGATTTGAGTTAGGAAAGTTTGACTGTATATTGAATGTAGAAATTTTCATAACAGCCTAACAACTTCAGTAAACAATTGCATTAAAAAAACAATACAAAAAATAACGAACTTTTTATAATTTCCATATAAATTTTGTAGAAATGTTTATAATAATTTAAAAAATAATTTTGGCTTTTTTTAAAAGACAAAATAAAAGTTTATAAAATATGCTAAAAATTTTCACACTCATCTAATTTATTTAATGGTCTAAGAAAAAAGTTTTATTTCTAATCTAATCTAAAAATAATAAAGTTCTTCCTTGCACCATAAAGTGGATATACAAAATATCTTTTTTTATGTCAAATGTCAACAGAGCTAAGTTTCTGCTCTAGGTGAACAGAAATTGGCCTATAAGAAATGTCATGAATCAAGTAAAACAAAAAAACCTTTGGTTGCAAAAGAAAAACAATCATATTTTCACCCTTGCTTCTTGCTTATCAATGTAGTGGACATATGAAGCAATTTGTGAAGATATTAAATTAAGATAAACTTTGTATTAGCCTCGGTATTAGCTATTCTTAAGTATATTTCCTGTAATTGACTCAAAAAAACTAAAAGTCGTTACATTTGATGGTACTCATCCTCAGATAATGCAAAATAGCATTGAATTAGATGAAAATATGCTTTAATGCAATCGCAATGTAGATGATTTTTGTGAAGAACAGGACCAAAGATTCTATTATAGTCCATTAAAATTATGTAATATCAAGTGAGATGGGGTTGGAGTCGTCAGTCTTTAGGGAAACTGTCTTTATAAGTGCTATGTTAGTTTGTAATAAAAGTATATACAGGGTGAGTTTGTAACGTGGTATTAATTAAGAAGTAGGTCAAATTATGTTTGTAATTGTAGACCTAGTAGAAACCCACAATTTTAAGTAAAAAAAAATTAAAGAACCTTTAAAGTATTTTACGTATGCAGTAATTTCTTTGTAAGTGTTCTAGCTTTCTTGAATTTATTGCATGTTACAGACTCACCCGGTATATAGTTTTATTACAAACTAACATAGAGGTTATAAAGATAGTTTCCCTGAAGACTGTCGACTCTAACCCCATCTCAGCCGGAAATGGGTAAACCTAGAATTATCCGGGTAAAATTCGATTTATCGAAATGTTGTGGGTAAAGTCTATATAAAATTAATGTTTTTAGCTTTACCCGAGTAGTTTGCGGTTTATCCAGTCCCTTTGGGAAACCTGTTTACGTATAAATATTAAATTTGAAAACAAGATTTCGTGCTACTTCTTTGAACAGGAAAAATTCGAGTGACATTTAGAATTTCATAGAATTCCTGAAGGTTTACATTTATTGGTTAGGTTAGGTTAGACACATGCTTTACCCAGAAACGGGTGAGTACTTCGCACTTTACTTGTGTAAACCCCGATGTTAATAATGTTTTTATTATTATTTCTTTCTTTAACCATGGCGGGCGAATTAAGTTCGTTTTACCCGGTTAAAACTAGAATTTAGATCCGTTACGAGTAAGTCACACTATCATCTTACTCCCACTCAAGTGTGGATGCTGACTTTTAGTGAGTAAGAGCGAGATAAAAAAGTTGACTTGTTCGTGATCTGAGGTAGAAGTTTGTAAGCTATACAATACTTTTCGTACAACGAAAAAACCGTTTGTTGATTAAGTTGCTTGGTAACAGATTTTCTATGTCACTTCCTTATGCACGTTTTGTATTTGTTGAAAAAAGATAAAATCCGTCACAATAGCAACATATTCAACAATACGATATTTTCATTGTACGAAAAGAATCGTATAGCTTACAGACTTCCACCTCTGAACCAAATTCACATTTTTGACTTTACCCGTAATATATATCCAGGTTTATTCTACACGTTAATATAAGGTAAAAAACAAAATAATTTTTCGAATTATGGAGTTTTAAAAAATGAAGTAGGCAATACTTGCATAACCCATAACTCTTTTCTTGGACGATGCAGTGATCACGGTGGTTTTAACCCTACCTCCAAGCTTAAATTGAGATTTGTAAAGAAACGGTTGATATTCGAGAAACACTAATTCAGCGTACTTACAATACTCCATCTCTCAGAAGAAAAACAATAACAATTCAGAAGAGTAATGGTTACTGTCGAAAGAAGAGCGAAAAATGTTCTATGAATTAAACTAACCTAAATGTGCAGTTATATGAAATGGCCATTTTAGACGAGCATATTTTGTTATAAAAATTTTGTTTCAAAATCGACTCACATGCAACTGCGCAATGTGCAATGTGTAGTTGCATCTGAGTCGATTTGGGAATAAAATTTTGATAACAAAATATGCCCGTCTAAAATGGCCTTAAGCCTATTTTAATTTTTAAAATGCTATCAAACTAATAAAAATTAGATAACACGATTTTGGTTTTTTACCTTATATTAACGTGTAGAATGCATTTCCAAAGTTTGAAGCACACTTACCGACTATATCTACTTTGTGAAATAAATACCGTACTTTGTATTTTGTATTTCTGGAAGTTGGAGCAAGTAGTAATAAGTACATTGTAACAATGTGAAATATTTGGCTAACTTTAAAATGACTGCAAAAATTTTTTCTCAAGTTTATTTAATTATGTAGAGGTGAATGATAAAAATTGGCCTGATTGATAAGGCTAGTTTGATGTGACATGGTGGAAATAGAAAAGTGTTTTATGATTGATTCTTGGAACATGGAATTAATGTAGTATTATGATTAAATTTGTTTTACATAGGGAGTAACATATGTGCGAAAATAATAAATTCACTTGACATTTGTGTAGGTTCATTGTATCCGATTAAGTAATGAAATAGGACATGAAATTATGCAGGGAAAGAGTGCCGTATGTTGTATCGGAGTGGAGAGATGAAAAGATCCGTCCAAGTGATAATAATCACTCCTCACCCTGGGGACGAGGACCGAACGACATCACAAGATATATCTACGTTTGGTACCCAAATTGATTGCGGGGGCTACTTACTCCTTATCTCCAAAAAAACAGTTCTCGAATTGAAGATAAGCGCAATTATCGCAAATCCGGATTTCACTTGGGCATTTCGATTCGAGTTGTAACGCGATTAGGCGACAAAAAGGCGGCAAGGAAAAGAGAAAAGGGCGGGCGATGGCGGCGGCGCTGAGCTGCTTTATAAACACGTCTCCCACCGCTGAAACTAATAAGTCTCATTGCAAATTGGATTACGGCATCCGGAGCTTTGTGCTTTGCTAATACGCAGCAGAAAGCTCGGCGGCGCAGCTCAACAACTGGAGGCGGTTGCTTTGCTTCGCCGCATTTCAGCGCTCAACCTTTTGCTGGCCCACCTCACACTACGGCCACTTAACTGCGGCTTCCTCTTCGCTGTAATTGTTCCGCAAATTATATTTGTGGATAAAACTATACGTGAGAGCTGCTGCTCTCCAAATCTAAATATGCTTCGCGTTTGATCATCTAACGTATGTGCACTTAGATCCTCTCATTTTATTACTTAGCTACCTAATAAAACAAAAAAGGGAACAATGTTTCACTTACTTTCATAAATTTAATCAAGCTCTTCCTATCATAAACAAATATTACCTACTATTGATTTACATTACTCCAAAAACAATATTATCATCAAATTAACATTCTAATTGTGAAATTAGTATACATTAATCTTCAATAATTTCCAGATTAGATATTACACCCATTAGCATGTACTGTAATTAAATAGAAAACTGGAATAATTGCATATATAAATTATGAGTACCAATTCTTCCAAGATTTATACAAAAAGAGCTCTACATCCACTGACAAAGAAATGGTTTCCTGCCTTGGTAAACTTCCAATGATCGATTGAAAAGATACTTAAAGTGGCACTCTTCGTCATTCTCGACCTGAATTCCTTCTTTTTTCTTTAATGTACACAATGTACAGAAACATACTTTTCATTTCCACTAATTTTTTTATGAATAGCATCCCTATGTCAATTACATGCCGTGATTGTGATATTTATATATGATTCATAATTGCAAAATATTTCAATAATTTTTAAAAAGATTCGTGGCAAAGACATTGGACGATAATTATTCATGTCATCTCTGCTTCCTTTTTTATGAATTGGAATTATCTTTGCAATCTTCATTGACTCAGGAAACACACAAGCTTCTAAACAGTTGTTAATTAACTTGGTAATCGGAAATACTAATATGTCTATATTCCTTTTGACTACTGTTATTGGTAAGCCGTAAAAATCTGTAGACTTCGAGTTTTTTAGTGCTCTGATGACATCTCGCACTACATTAGGTGTAACATCGCCCAGCGAGAAGGTTAGTTCAGTATTTACTTTGATTTGTTTTATAGTTATATTGCTAGCTGTGTTATCAATAGACATTTTAATTTTTTTTTGGTATATCCAGAAAGAATTTGTTCATAACTTCGCTTGTGATTGAGGTTGAATCGGTGTTGTCTTTAAGTTTGCTGTTAATCACATTCCACATTGCCCTAATGGGATTGCTAGATTCCTTAATTAGTTCATCATTTTGCTTCGTTTTGGACTCACAAATTGCTCTTCTATAATCAGAGCGACATGAATTTCGCAGTATAAGCAGTTCTGGTGTTCTAGTTTTCTTATGTTTCATCTATTGTTTTTAAGGTTGCACGCATTTGCTTCAAGTTTTTATTATACCATTTGACTGATCCCTTTTTTCGTCTTTTATCTACACTCTTTTCTGGAAAACTCTTTTGAAATACTTTTTGGAAGTTGTCAAAGAGTTTATTCATTTTATCATTTGCCGGGATGTTTTTATCGTTGAGGTAATCATAACTTGTTTCATTTAACATGTTAAATATTTTAACAAAACCCTTTACAGTCAGAGGTCTGTAAATGTGCTCATTTTTCATGGTATTTTTTGGGAGCGTAGTATCTATATTCATATTTATGGCTATATGATCCGACCGGGCAGTATTTAGGGTACCCACTGTGTACTTGGCTGCTAGTAGGTATCTTGTTATATTTGGAGGAAAAGTCCGAATAAAACAAGTCATTTCTAAACGCTAAAATGTATGAAACGTTAATAATTATAAAATTAGGCTTTAAAAAAAGTGAAAGAAAATTATCCAAAAATCTTAATCCAGTAGCGAAATTGCGCACATCAACATATGCCGTTGACTTATGATGCTAATGATCATACCTTAATCTTTTTCAAAAAATGTGGACGATGTTACCCATACCTTTTCCCCTCCTTTTAAAAATAATTAGACGCTACGCCACTGTTTATAATCCTTTCGATACTTGTGTATTTTGTAATCCGTGCTCAGGAAATATACAAACTCGGATATGTCACAAAAGGATGTGTACTTTATGGACGGTTTATTAACTTCTTCAAAGGAACAAGTTTTGTATTTTATTGTAATATAATTGAGTCTTTATGTTGTGATAAATAAGACATCCTGGTGTGTGTGTGTATAAAAGTCGTCACTCTGAGTATTCGGTTGATTTGTTATGTTGAAACCATCCCTCGAATTGAATCGTAGCGAAAGTAATCCTGTTTGGCGGGTGTAAATCCTTAATAATAATCATAATAATGGCGAGGCGGGTAGCCTTAAACGCATTTTCTTTCCGAGTGAATCCGGTGCTCCCTACTCCAGATGCTCCAAACATTACTTACATCCCATTTCTTCCCTTTCATATGCTCTCGGGAGAAAGTAATTTTGAAAAGTTGGTGAAAAATCAGGGAAGCGCTAATGAGGTCGAATTTTGATGCAGGGGCATGGAGGAAAATCAGCAGGGGTTTAAGATGGCCGGTAAGTAGTAAACGGGATGATGGTGGTGGATTATAGGAAAAGGAGCAGCAATAATGTGGGGCTGAATGAACTGGCGCTTAATGTCCTCCATCCACTCCGCTTTAGTGCGCTGAGCTTTCAAGCAGGCTCACTCACCGGGGCAAACGGCGGGGGTGGCTGAAGTGAAGCGCTGCGACGGGGGCGGCTTTTGTTAGCGCCGCAACAGCTTTTGTGATAACAACATGGAACTGTTTCTTGGTTGTTTATGCTTCGCCTCCGGTCCAACTTTTTCCCCAAAGCCAGAAAACCCTTTCAATATTTCAACCCGCTCTAATTTAACGCCTACAAATTTTTTACAAAAGAAAAACTAACCAACGGGATAATAACCTCACATTCTTTCGTTTTCATCTAAATCATTCCATATTTATTAAATCCTACACCCTGATTTTAAAATACATAATTTAGTAATAATATGCAACCTTCGCTACAATAATTTTTTGTAAAAAAAGTTAATATTTTGTAGGCCCTCCTCTTTGGTTTTAATATAGCTTGTATTCTTTGAAGAAGACTATCTACTAGCCTTTTGTATTCCTTAGTACATATTATTTTCCACTCCTGAAATCATTTTTTAAAACTGCTTTTGAAGTTATTCTTACATTTTATTATGTTAGAAAGATTAGGATAATGTTGGTTGTAGCACTGATTTCAATATGGATATGTACTTGTTTAAACGACCATAGCAAAAGATTACTTCTTCGACTTTCAAACAGAAACCATACATGTCTACATCATAATACGTACTTCCTTCCCCGCATTTCACTATTGGTACCATACACTCAGAATAAAATTTTTAGCCTTCTCGTTGCCTCACGTTGGGAAACATCAGGAATTTTAAACGTCTTTAGATATTAAAAAATATTCATTCCAATATTTATGTCTATTTACTAAAGTATATTGGTTCATACAATAATATTTGTATGTGTTTAGATAAAACTACAAAGTTAGCATCCTTTGACCAAACCACTTTTGATTAATTCTAAGACAATAAAAAATATTGCTGCCTTTCAGGTCTGTTTTTGTGTCATTCAGAAGTTGTTTTTAGATTCGAGCGCTGATCGGTTTTTTAATGTCTTCTGACAAATTAGCAGCAAGCTCAAAAGAAATTATTCTTCCGAATTGTTAATAGCTTCAAGTATCAATTTTCACGCTATGTTGGTATACGTTTTCCTTCTGCTACCTTTTTATTTGTGTGAAAGTTTGTCTCTAGAAAACATGTAAGTGCAGTTTACACAACACATTTCGTGTATTTCACAGGTTCAAAAAACTATATTTGAGACTCTCCAAAATCTTCTAAAATCTGAATTCTTAGGAGTAAGTATTCCACCAAGGTTACTATTTTCAACATATTAGACAGAGACACAGAAGACTAATTCACGGGTTTAAAAATCATAAATCATAATTTACTATCATTTGCTAGACTCACGCTTTAGATTACTGTTGTAGAATTGAACGCAAAAGTTCATACCCCAGTTTTTGCATTTAAGTAAAGTAAACTAAAACTGATAAGTTTGATAATTTAATTTATAGTTATATATTTTTAGAAAATAAATATGCTCCAAAAATGCCCCAAAATCGTGATGCCCTAGGCCGGGGCCTATTTTGCCTATACGTAAATCCGGCACTGGTTCCGTTGTTGTGGACACAATCCCAAAGAACACGAACGAACAACATTATCTGCAATTTCCTTCGCTAGCCTTTGTTCGCTTGGTGTACCCAGCATTTGAGGTACCGATAGTAGGTTGGATCACAGTAAATTCGTCCGCCCGTTTGCCTTTGATGTTGCAGATGTCGTAGGCAAATGGTAATTTCAGGCAAATAGCATTTTCCTAAGAAACTACCATTTGCCTTGGTAAATAGTTTTAATTTCTGTTTGTCGAGGCTTAAAGTATTCAACTATAGGCAAATGGTATTTGATGGAGCAGTTTTTAGGCAAGTAGCTTTCGGTTTTCAATCATTATGATTTATAATCCACGTTTATCGTGTACTTTCATGTATCATCCAAATAGGTTGTGGTTTGATGACAGAACTCTCTTAAAACTCCTTTATTACGCAACAAGTTTCGGTTTAAATCTTTATCTAGCTTTGAAAACCATGGAAGATAAATGTTGTTATCAATTAAATTTAAACCTAAACTGAAACTTGTCGCGATTAAGGAATTTTAACATTCATGTTTTATCCTCAAACCACAATCTATTTAGGTGATATAATGATTTGTGTTATTACTTACTCTTTTTAACTCTTCTTTTGTTAATATTTTATGAATTATTATGTATGATGGCAGATTTGTGGGTTTTAAACCTACTTTCGGCTCATTTCCATATAAACTCTTGTAGGGTGATTTTCCATGATACGATGATATCAAGTATTTTTCTGCCATTGCACAAAGTAACAGCAACTTTGAGCTTTTATTTTCCTTCTACAAAATTCTTAACATTTTGCTCTACATTCTAATTTAACCTTTTAAAGGAACCTGGACTTTGGGGATGTCTAGGTCGTCCGTGAACGATCTTGCATTTTGCCCATAATGCAACCACTTCATTTATGACCTCCGCAGTGAATTCTGGAGTGCTGGCCCCTTGGAGAAGAAAATATTTCAGCAATTCAAAGGCCACTTCTACACCCATTTTGTCTTTACCATTAAGTCAGCATGATTTTGTTTTTTTTTTTAAATTGCAAGTCGTACACAATTTCATATGTATAATTCGACTGCCACTCTTGGAATAGTATATTTCTTTTTATGAAGTTATGAAGCACTATATTCCTACCTTCATATCTCGTTGCATTGTGGCGTTCATCAATTTTATCAAAAAAACTCTTCAATAGGCAATAGGCGTAACATAAATTAGATCGTCAAGCGCAGATTTGGTTTATAAAATAACTTTTGATATACTTGATATTTCCAAAATGTCGTATTTTTTGCCGTAACATTTTTCAGCAGAAGAAAGTTTGTGGAAATCATTTTTCTAGATTCTAAGGTTTTTTATTCTCACTGCAGAAAAAAACCTATAACCGTACTTATTGTTGATATGTTGAGAACCTAATCCTATTTGCCTAAAAACTCTTCCGTCAAATACTATTTGTCTTGCTAAATACTATAAGCTAGGTAAATAGAAATTTAAGCTATTTGCCTGATATTACCATTTGCCTACGACACTCAAAGTTTGCTCTCATTTGTTAACGCTCGTTCGCTTAGTGTTTACTCACCACTTTAGTCAAGCTAAGCGATTTCCCTCTTGCGGCCGAATGCGAAACTAATGGGATGACGTCAAAAGTAGGTTAGTTACCATTACTTTATTATGGTTGCCACATGACTTTCTCTTTAATTGATTATTTAAGTGATACAAGTCCAAGACGATTACTTGACCTTTGATTAGCTATATGATGTATTAATTAATTTGTTAGTAAAGTTTTTGAAAGTATTAGGAAATTAATTAAAGTATAGGGTAATATTTTGCACTTTTTAAGTTGAATGTTCTAGTTTAAATTGGAATTAGGGTTTTGAGTGGTAAGTGGTAAGATAACAATGAGTTGGAAGGGTGTTATTAATGTATAGGCTATTTGCATAAGAGAAGCGTCTCGAAATTTTAATCCTCAATTATGAGGAAGCGGCGTGATATAATCCTAGTTTGTAAAAAGTTGAAATCGCAGTGGCGGATTCGGTCGAGTAGACAGGTGAGGGGGAGTTTTGCACGCATGCCGCGCGTTCGATCAAGTGGCCGATTGTAAAATCGGTGATCGGCGTCGTTCGCGACGTCTTTCTTGCCGCAAGAAGCTGGAGCAGGAGAGAGATGAGGTCTTGGGGGCCGGTGAAGCCGAGGCGCGGGCCGCGACGACGCCAGGGGAGAAAATCAATAGGAGAAGAAAGCCGGTTCCGGAACGCTCGGCTGCTTCTCAGATTCGTGAAATCGAGCTCGAACCGATATCCGCTCCATGCTCGACGATGCCGCAAAACGCGCTCGCACCGTTTGTTTGGACGCCTGGCTGGCCTGCCAGATTTACATGCGACCGAAATCCAAAATCGACCGCCTCCACACATTCCGCCTTTTTGCCCATTCTATTCAACAAGCTGTTTATATAAATATGCCAGCATAACCTCTCATCCGATGAAAATAGAAGCGGATTTATTATCGCTAATGCAACACTCGGCGCAATCCATTTGAAACAATTGCTCAATCACAGCCGACTCCCTTGTTATAATGCTGATTATATCGAGTGGGCTGTCAGGGTACGATTTGACACATTTAATTTGACCGGCGCTCCCGCGAGGGTTGTCCATTTCTACACACTCTACACTGCGCATTACGTTTTATGTTGCCACCCCTCAACCTGATTAATAAAATAACAGATGCCGTTTACTTTTCACAGCGGAATAGCCTCATTTAACCACCCAATCAACTGACATTTCACTGATTTATTGCCTTCATTTACAATACAATTACTTTCATCAAATTACTACCACCAATTATTTAAATGTTACCACTTTTAACATCCAACACCAAACTATTTGCTCAAATTTAAAAGGAAAATACATCCTACTCACTAAATTCAACACAGACAAAATTCATCGCACGAACATTAATCGCAAGAATATTCATTCATCTTCTGGGGTATGAACTTTTGCGATTTTGGAAGATCAAACTTACACTTAAATTTGATCGGTACCAAACGCTAGCTATAAATGGCCTAATTTTACTACCAGGATTTGATTCGACATTTTAGATCTATAATACACTCACGTGCTATGAAAACGGGCCACCTTTAAAGTTGATCTCAAAACAAACATCCAATAATCATTTTCCATGCATTGAACCATTACAGAGGCGGATAGAGTAGTACTGTTACTGGAGGATGGTCGAAGCCAAAGATACGTGGTTATAAACATGGGAATACGCCGTTGTTGAGCGATTGGGTGCAACGAGTGCACCAGCACCAGCGTCACCTGGAAAGAGGTGAGACTTTAGCAGGAGACCTGGTACAGGATGTAGGAGAACCACTCTTTAATTTGCATGTTGGAGCTCAAAAACTGTCACTGCACTTGAGTTAACTTACGGAATAGGCTCTCAAAAGTTCGTTGAGTAAATTTAAGTATTTCTAGATGAAAGTTTCCCAATGTTTGGTATTCTACAATGTAGGGATAAAAGCAACGTTATAAAAACCAAACTCAATAGTACTATAATAATATTATTGAGTTTGGTTTTTATGACGTTGCTTCTACCCCTACATTAAATTTAAGTAAGTGGACTGTTCATCGAAGTCTTAGAGAAGGTAATCGAAGAGCTGGCACCCAACCAACAAGGTCTAGATTTCTTTAACAGCATCTAGTTTGCACGTGAATATCTCAAATGGACTATGGAGCAATGGAATTCCGTGTTAATGAGACAGATGAGTCCACAATGTCCTTACATGGTGTTGACGGCCATGATAGTATAGAAGACCTAGAGAGCGATATTCTTAGTGCATAACAGTTGATCATGCTAGTTTGGAGGAGGTTCTGTAATGTTGTATGGAGAGGTATTACTTCGGAAGCTCGCACAGAACTGGTTCACTTAGATGGAGGCTTCATTACTACTACCAGGGTAGTTATGCTTAAGCCACTTGACATAATATCGTATATAACTTGACAAGGACACACTCTGACACTCTTACTTTTGCATTTGAATCACAAGGATAGAATGATGGAAGTCTTCCCTATAACCTCATATTGTGTCCTTCAGAAACATAGATAGTGAAAATATTTGTTCTTATACTCTGACATCGCTAGAGTCATAGTTGACTACTTGCAGAATGTCAACGTGAATGTTATGGATTTATAGAGTTAATATCAAGCCTACAAAGCACTTAGAGGATGAACTAAAAAGATGGGTTAGACTTGAGAGGTGGAAGAATGTAAGAGAGACGATTGTTTTCTTATCAGAAACCATTGTTTGTCCACTAAGTTATTTGATAAAAGATTTTCTATCTGCCTTCCTTAGTTTTGTATTTGTTGATATGAGACAAAATCCGTCACCACAGTCACTTATTAACAAACGATTTTTTCGGTATACGAAAATAATCGTCTATCTTACACCAACTTCCACCTCTGCACCCAATACCTTTCTGGAATTATGGTCCATGTTACGAGCAAATCAGCATTTTTATCTCGCTTTTACTCACTAAAAATATAAGACTCACTCTTTAGTGGAAGTGAAACTTAGGCGTGATATGAATTTAGGAAGAGAACTTTTGGAGAAGAGGATTCGCATACCTCAAGCTACAATATCCATTCTTTCAATTTTCCTTCTATTGTAAAATCTCTGTTATACTACTTTTCACAAGTTATTTTTGTACATTTTTGAATATTTGGTTTTTACTTTTTCGATAAATTACCATTATTTTATTAGAATACAGGGGTCATAAAATAAACTATTCACGAAAATTTTCACACCCAGTGTATTTCAAAAACTCAAAAGTTGAAAATTTCCAGCGAATACTTTGTATATTCTTCGATATCAGATTATTTTAAAGAACATTACGTTTTTGATTAGAAATTCAGATTTGGAAAGGGACACACTATGAATACGTCAATTCTGTGTAAAGCTCTTACATGAAATGTCTGTAGGCTTTCCATTAAAACCGTGTAATTTACATAACAAACCTCACAGATTCATCTTGCAAGGTCTTGCAAATTTGCAAACAATTGCACCATATAGATTACCAGGTTGTTTATGTATATAGGCTTCTTACACTATTTCAACAACAACATCGTCATACCGTAATTAATTGGAATATCCAAAGTGGTAAACATCAATTATACCTACAGTTATAGAAGCTTCTTTACCACCATGATAAATGATAAATCACTACATACAGGGTGAGCTAAAATGATTGTGGTTTGATATGTAGGCAACGAAATACACATGTTGGTACAACTGAAATCTTAAAAAGAAAATCTCCTAGTAATCCAATGGCGTAGCAAATTTTTTTCCAAAATCTCTAATTTCACAGCAAATGTCAAATATTGAAAATTTTTTTCTTCATTTTCGAGGCAGATGGTAACACAAAACAAAGATTTACGCAAATTAATTTTGATAAAAACTGACGTTTATGAAATTGAAGGCACAATAACGAAATTCAAAAATCTGAAGTTTTGACACAACGGTAAAAATTACACCTACGCCTCTGCTTTTGTGAAGTCTAGTTACTTTGTTTTGATTTTGACATGATTTTGTGTTACTATGAACTTGAAGCAAACAAATTCCCCAGATTTTTAGGCGGGAAATTTGAATTGACCACAATCGTTTTAGCTCAGCCTGTACAATATTGTATGTTGTCTTTCTATTGTTTGGTAATTATTATTAAATGGTAATATTTTTTTTTTCAATTTATGATTATTTGAAAATTCCAAGCTTAAAATTAAAGGATTAAAAAAAAATTAGTACTACTGATAGTGATAGATTCTCATTTGTCATATCTTGCCATGTTTCAATTTCCTCTTCTATTTTTGAATTTCAAATATTTTCCAACTAATTTTTACAGACTAATGATTCAAGAGCTTTTTTAAGAGTATTGATATCCCCAATATTCAGTTGTATAGTGAAAATTGGGTGTATTTTATTAGGAATTTGATCTCCACCTTTATGCAGCCTAGAACAAAAATAACTTTCTAATAAGAGTATGAATCATTTCAGTTCCTCTTCTAACGCACTCTTCATTGTTTTGATCAAACGTTTTTAACTAATTCTACAATTCATCATTAACCTCTTTTAGGAGATATCTTAAAAGTTCTTTTGCATCTTCTTGTTGACCATCAAGTCCAAACGAATTATTAGGTATTTCTTTCAACATTTTATAAATCCTCAAGTAACATACACAAACTTTTTTTAATGAGAGAACAAAGCCTTTGATCTTATGCAGCTAAATAAGAATGATGTTTTTTGCCAATTGGTAAACTTTTCCATTTTAGGGTAGCTTTATAAAAGTGAGTCAATTGATTGTATTGAAAACTAAAATATTTTTGGTATTTCAATTTTCCATAGAAACTATAGAAATTCACCTGTTGCCAAAGTGTGTAGTAAAGTCAATAAAGCACTCGGTGGAAGTATTTTCCGATCAGATAAGCATGTGGGTGGGTAACGATAATCGCACGAGTTAATACAATGGCAAACCCTGTTTGCTTTTAATTAAACCATTTAATGGGCGTAGGTCGTTTGAACGATTGATATGAATAATTAAATGTACAATTCTATTAAATGCAATAATGAACAATAAATAATTCACCAAAAAGAAAAGATTTGAAAGAAACAAACGCACTCAATAGAACGTTTTAATATTGGTTTTTATTTTAATAATACATAAAATAAAAAAAAGATCTATAATGGTTAGTGGTTATTTTGTAATAACGATTTCTTTGTTCTTTTTTATAAATTACGTAACAAGTTTCAATTTGCACAAAATTGGAATGATTAAATCAAATCGAAGCAACGCAATTTTTCATTTGGCACAATGACGCGGTAGTTTCGAAAAATGGGAATCGATGCGAAACGCAGCAACCTCCGCTTCCCGCTTCCTCCCCTCGCGCTTGATGAATCGCCGATTCCCGTATTCCCGTCTCCCGAACGGGGAATTCAATGAGTGCAACCCTATTGATGTACCCCGTGGGTAATACAACTATGTATGTACCTTTTTCAGTCAATAACTCTCCTCCCCATGCACGACGCTGCCACTTACAACCTGATCGACTTTTGTTCGCGTCAAGAGGCGTACATATTTATACAAATAATAAACCCATTTACTGCTTTTTATTGTCAGATTATACGATTACCAAACATTCGACTTTAAAACTCTTTATCCTTTTATTAGGGATAACTTTCCAAATTTTATTACTTTCACATATGTGACTTCTTTTAAACATGTTTTTTACATCATCTGTTCAAATCAAATGTCATTACTAATAATAACCAACAATATCTCCATAACTAGGAAAAAAAGCTCAACTGCTGACCAAACCAAGTTTTCATATATTTGGAATAAAAATGACCAATTTCTCGAATCTCTGACGTTTCTCACATCAAACTTGAACCATCCCATTAATCTTAGTTTAATTCTAAAGTGCGAACCCTCCCTTCTAATCCCAGGGATTGGGTTTTAAGCGCGACGAATCGCCGTCAACGTTCTCCTTGGTTTAAAATAATGCCACGAAATGAGTTCGCAGCTTAATGCGTGACCGCAGTCGCGTGGCGTTCTGCCAGCCACGTGACCAGAAGACCGATGGCGGTTTCAGGGCCGCCCAACCAAAAAACTCATTTCAATAGAAACCTCATTTGAATGTCATTTGTTAAATTGAAGTGTTTTCTATAGTTGGTATCTTCAGTGATAGAAAAGACTCTTATCCAAAAACCCTAAACTACAATAATCAGTTTTGAGTAGGTTTGAATCTACAAGTACCTAAAGGTGAATGGCCAGCACGCGCACCGGGCTTTATCCGTCTAGCTGGAAAATTACTTTGGAATCTGATTTTTCTTTCTCTTAAAAATAAAAATCTATCTTTTTCAAAAATAGTTGGCTCTTAAGGAAAACTCTCCGTTTTCGTTTTGATTAGTAATTTAGTACTGATGGAAATGTAAATTATAAAGGGTGATGTTTAGACGTATGGGGGTGTATTGCCTCGTGGCTGAGTGGCATCAAAAATGAAATGCACGTGGCAGACGCACTCAAGTAATTTATTTGTAATAGTCATGGTTGAAAAGTTTAATGGGCATAATGAAATGGTTACTTGCAAATTTATAAAAGTTGGGAAATTGCGCTTATAAATTGAAATCTTATTTATAGTTATAATTGTGGCCGGGACAAGACTTATTGTTCTGTTAATTCCAGCAAGGCACTTCATCATTCGTGAGGGCGGCGGCAAAAAGTTGAGATAATGATATTTGCGCGTTGCCACAAAAAGCAACGGGGAGGAGCAGGGAAGGATCGTTAGGAGTTGGAAAAAGAGCTGGAATCTCCGCCGTCCTAATTGCGAAGAGACAAAAACAACGCGCGTCGGGCCATTGTTTGGAGTAGTCTTCCGCTGTTTCTACTCAGCATGGCGTCATGTCCGTTTCCGATGCGACCGCCTTTCCCTACTTCTGCCCTTTTTCCCTCATTTTGGTCCTGCTTCGTCCTCCGCCACTTTCTTCTCCTGTTCCGCACTCCAACAATCGCCCACATTCACGCCATGCATCATATTTATGGATTATTCCACCAGAATAACATCTTTTCCTATAAGGGGACATGTGTTTTCCCACTCCAACAATGACAATAATTGTCTTTCTAAAGAATTAATATCTCCTTCAATAAATCTTTTACAAACACAAAACTTCTCTCCTTATATACAATTTATTATCAAAACTTTGCTAATAATTTGCTCTTCCTTAACAAAACTTTATGACTATTTATTTTACCAATCGCAATATTGAGAACCCATCATTGCTAATATAAGAAATTTTTTTTGTAGAGATTGCCCTTTATACCTATTTTTTTCATCATACGTTCTAAACACAGAAAAGGAATATTTCTTGTCAATATGTTTACTTAGTTGTATTGGTTTATTTCCAAAAGTAATACAGTGAGTAGGTTGAAATGCACGATAATTCTGGCAATTTATTGTCAAATAAAATTGTTGCTTAGAAACACCACGAATCCGTAGGACACAATTCGTTGTCAATAAAGCGACATATTAGTAATTTCAACCTACGAATTGTATTTGGTTAGATTATTTTAAGCCTTATTTTCACAAAATACAAAAATTGTTTGTAAATTTTAACGTCACTGTCTTTACTTCAATTTAAATAAACGTCAAGATGTGATAATTTAGATAGGACCCAAATTACCTCGATAACTCAATAACAAATGGACCAATCAGAACGCTTATCAGGACAAAGGTAATATAATCAAATGTAATATCACGAGTGGTCAAATTTAAGTCGAATATTTTTCAATGTCATTACTACGAATGTTATTTGGGGTGAAGTTATAATTCCACGACTGCAAAATTTGACAGCCAACTTCAAACTTATTGAAATTTGACATTAACGTCACAAAATAATCGCTGATAATTTTGACGTTTTACTTGTCACAAAAAATAATCACAGTTGAATAGTGAAAATAATTTTCCTAGGTTGATTAGTTAATTTAAAAATACATCTCTAAATAAACTCATTAAAAGTATCTTGTGGTTATCATAATTGTGCATTCGAATAATAGGTTCTTTACAAAAAGAGGATAATTGGGACCTTTTAAATTCTAAAAGGACGTTTTTGAACGGGGATAGCAACGAGTGCGGAAAGTTGCGTTTTGCGTGATGATTTAAAAATTGTTATGAAATAAACAACTTTACGAGAGTTTTAATATATTATTTTTTAAGCGACTTTATAAATTATTTTTTATTATTGGCGATTAAAACTAATTTTTCCTGCAATCAGAAGTAGATCA
The DNA here is from genome assembly GCA_963971135.1 of Stenus bimaculatus. Classification (NCBI taxonomy): domain Eukaryota; kingdom Metazoa; phylum Arthropoda; class Insecta; order Coleoptera; family Staphylinidae; genus Stenus; species Stenus bimaculatus. The sequence goes on from OZ020180.1 coordinate 31,546,316, forward strand.
GCAGCCTTATTCTTGAACCAGTCGACACGATATGTCCGACCACTTTTATCAATCTGTCCTTTGCATTTACATAAAAAAATAAGAGGACACAATGACAAAAGTGGTCGGCCACATCGTGTCGTCGGTTCAAAAATAAGGCTTTTGTGCAAAGCGGCGTAACCTCGGTGACAACTGAAAGCTATGTGGCAACCATGACAACGCGATAGCAGCTAACCTACTTTTGACGTCATTTCATTAGTTCCGAATTCGGCCGCAAGAGGGAAATCGCTTAGCTTGAAATGCAATTGCAACCATCACAAAAATTTTATTAATTTTTTATTACTCTAATCTCTAATATATAAAAGTTACTTTTCAGTTTGCTGTTGTGTTAAAAATATACCAGATGTTAATATTTTATTTTTATTGAGCAATTAAAAATGCAATCTGCCCTATTAGAATAATTCTTTGAGGTAAAGAAAATTCAATGTTTTTTTTTGTAAATGGAAGGAAAGTTCAATAAAGCACTCAGACTGCTATACACTAAAACAGTTTTGATAGTTCATTAAATTCTAATTTTATTCTTGAAAACCCCTATAAAACTACTCATAAAAATCGTAATATCATATTATTATATTGTATTTTGTACTACCAGGCATCACAGAATAGTTTCTATTGATTAAAAACGTATATTGCAAATTAAATTAGATAATTATGAATATCACTATTTATTTATCTAAATCTTAGTTTATAAATCAAAAAACGAATTAGGTATGTATTCATAATAGAAAAAATCATAAATACAAAATTATTCTTGTAGATAATTTATCTTAAAAAATTCTTGGCAAAAAAATTGTACTGGAAAATTAATATCGCAGTTATTTACAAGAATATTTAACCGTGTTTCATTTAAGTTATTAAGAGCATCTTTCTAGACACCCGCGATAAATTTTTTGTTGGAGATAATAACAAGGAATAGAAAATCCACCCCACTTTGCAAATTATGACTAAATAACTAATAATTAATGCGAATCCCTAGAGGGCGCGCGAGTTTGTAAGGAAAAATTGTGAAAAATCATGAAATCAAACATTAGTTCTGCAGTCATAACTCAAGTTTCCCTCGTTAGATTTTCAATTCTTTTTTTAGATTTATAATCTAAATTGATTAGGCTACATCCTCTCAGAGAGTTACCTTCTGCAACCTAGCACAAAATTAATTAGAGGGGTCCAAAGTTAAGGTACTTTTAGATTATTATATATTTTTTTACATTTTCCAATTTTTTTTTACCTTCTGGCAAAAATTAAAGAAATGACTTCTAAATCAACTACAAAAAAAATTATACAAAAATTTTATTCGTACTAGCTTTTAAGACTGCAGAACTAAACCACTATATTTTCCGTTTAGGAAATTGCTCTTAATTATAACGAATATTTTTGTATCTAGCTTTAGTACAAATTTATAATTGACCTAGAGGTCGTCCATTCTGATCCTAAAGTTTTTAAGAAGAAGATGTATTTAAGAATACCTAAAAGTACCTTATTTTAGATCATTATATTTGTTTTGTACATTCTAAGATTTTTTTTTCCTTCTGGCAGGAATTAAAGAAATGACTTCTAAATCATCTACAAAAAAAAATATACAAAAATGTTGTTCGTTCTAGATTTTATGACTGCAGAACTAAACCACTATATTTTCCGTTTAGGAAATTGGTCTTACTTAGGCTTAGACATGATTCGTTTATAGGTACATATATTAATAAATTTTCCTAACCATTTTCTGACAACTTGGGAAAATATTTCCTTTAATAGGAATATCTCCATAATAATAAATGTTTTTCGATATTCTTTGGTGATCTATTTAAGAATAGAATAACTTCTCTGGGTTCAATTTTTCTTATTAAATATTTTCAAAATTATGTGATAAATTTTCATACAAAGTATTCTTTGTAATCTTAAAATAGCATTTTTATTGCCAGCAAATTTATTTCCTGCCAAATTATACGTATTATTGGATAAATAATAATTTTTACTGCCAAATTACTGCCACATTATGTTTCTGAAACTTTACTAAAATTATTTTATACTTTAGAAATTTAGAATAAATAAAGTTTTCTTAATTTTCGTTAAAATAGTTATTAGTTACTATCTAAAAATTACCCATTCTCGTTCAATGACCAAAGAAGACTTTTCTTTTAAAAGTAAAATGGTTTTTCACTTTTCAGATACTATTTACCATATTACACAAAATGTTATACAGTAATTTTTAAAAGTAAGCAACTGACCTGAGACAAAAAATTGATCTAATTTCAAAAAGTTGCTTATTTAGTGAAGATCATAACAAAAAATAAATTGTTTTTAATTTATATTATTAAATATATTATTAACATAGAATAGACGATGACATTGTTGGTTTCTTTTTCTATAAAACTTCCATTTTTTCACCAGAAAAGAACATTTCTTAAATTCGAAGCTTAGTTCAAGGGTACATTAATTGAAAAATAATTCAGGGTTGCTTAGTTTCAGAAATTACTCTATTACTTTAAAAATATCTGAACCTATTATATCTTCAATATTTTTATAGTCATGTTTATTATTTAAATATAAATTTTAAATTAAATCAACCTAGTTAGTACTTGATATAACAATTTTTTTTTAAATTATTAATCTTTTTGAATAAAAAATTGATTTGGAGTCTTTCCAAAAAATGGAAAACGTAACTAAATAAAGTAAATAGCTCAAAAGTATATATTTTATAATTTGAATAATTGCTTACGAAATTTTGTCAAATACCAAGAAAAATTCAAGATAAATTGTAATTTTTATAATTTTTAGTTGGAAATATAAACGAAAATCTTTTATTAATTCACGGTTTAAAAGAAGATAGGACATTTTTAAACTTTATATTCTTTTGAAGAATTTTAATAATTTATATTGCAAGAGGCGGAATTTGTTTCTACGAGGGATTCTAAAACTTGGTAGTTTTAGAATCCGCTGTGGATACAAAAGAGTGGGAGTACGAGTATTAAATATCTTTAGGTGCTTTTAATGGCAGGAATCAATTTTTGTGCCCAAAAACCTGATTTTTTTAGTATCTATACAAGATGTTCCGATCGCAAAATTCACCAAACTTTATATTTAGAAAGTAGGGCAAATTGAATCGAGAAAATACGATAAAGTAGACGTTAATATTTTTTGTCTTGGAAATTAACCAATGTACATAGAGATTCAAAAAATATTTCACAAATATCATGCTCTTTTAATTGGTAATAATAGTGTTACAGTAATAGTTGTAAAAAGTTTAAATAATTTCTTTTTCAGATTTTCTCTAAGATAAGACCAATTATTATTACATATTATGTTTTTTTTGATTTTCTAAAATGTCTTCATATACCTATTGTCAATTAACCGGACTGAGTTTTTAAACTGTAGTCTTCTTTCACTTACTAAAGTTTTCTGAAATTACTTCCATTAGACATATTTCTGAGGATAGTTTGCTAATTTTATAGCAATTTCACGGATGTCCATCCGTCGATCTTAATAAACTGTGCTCAGGCCAGTTTTTCTGTTCTCTGTTCTTGTTCTTTTTTGGAGTAAAATGTACTAGAATAACTTGCTCTGGATCTGGACGTTTTTAATAGGTTTTAATACCACTTGATCCCACTCTAAAGTGCAATTTACACCAAAAATTAGTTGGGTGCAGCAAGGAGTAAGTAAAAAAGAGCAGTTCAAAGACAAATGTGTCTGGTAAAAAGTATAGGTATTTCTGGAGCACACCAGAGATTATAAAGGAAAAGTATTTCTTATAGGAGTGAATTCAAAAGTTTTTGGTAAGTGAAGGATAGCTTATAGCGAATATGAAGAAGTCTCAGAGAATTAAAAAAATACAATCATAGTGGGTCTTATCTTGAAGAAAGTATCTTTTTCCTTTTATCAATGATTTCAGTATTACTGTTTTTAGCAATTAAAAGAGGATGATTTTAATTTTCTATTAAAGTGTTTTTTTTTTAATTTTCTGAAACTTCATATATTGTAAATAAACCGGGAAACTTTTATAACTATACTTTTTTAACTAAAGTCTTCTAAAGTTATTTCTATTAGAAATAGTCCTGAGCATATTCTTGACACCTGAGAGAATGAACTGTGCTTAGGACACTTTTAGTTCTTCTTCTTTTTGGAGTAAAATGTACCAGAACAAGTTGCGTTACATGTCAAAAAGAAAAATCATAAACAATAATTCGTTACCCTACCAATTAATCTACATGATATATTATCCCCACTTTAAAGTGGAAGTTACATCAAACATTAGTTGGATGCACGAAGAGATACGAGGAGAAACAAGAGAAGCTCAAGTACAATTGTGTCTAGCAAAAAGCACAGGCGCAATATTCTCTGGAGCAGTCAATAACTTAGAAAGGAACTGTTTCTTATAGGAGTAAATTCAGAAGGCTTTGGTAACTGAAGGAAAAAAAGCTGTGCTTTCAAAAAGTTTCCCAGATTATTGAGAATATGAAGAAGTTTCAAAGAACTAAAAAAACCACTTTATCTTGGAGAAAGTTAATGATTTCTATAAAAACTTATTCACTTTGAAGAATGAATTAATGCAAAATTGTCTTTCATTAGAATTCTAATCTGGGACCTCCTAAAATCGCATGTTTGGTGTGATAATCTAGGACCCATTTTCCAAAATTGTTCAATTTTGCTATAAGCTGAAAGAATCGTTAATCGGTACTATCATCATCCACCAGTTAGACAAATTGAACACCTACCAAGGATCGTTCGTGTCTTTCGGACAAGGAAATGTTAATATAAAGACTTATTCGCTTTGAAGATGAATTCTGTATTACTGTTGCTACTATTAAAAAGAGGATGGTTAACTACGAACCGAACGCCCTGTATATTTTTAATTTTACCATAATTAAGCCAACATAACCTAACTTTCTTTTAGGTTATTGACTAGTGATTTAAACAAATTGAGATAATCTTCTTCATTTAGGATTAATAGAATTGGTGTAAAGTGTGATTGACTTACCTATTGATTGATGAAACACTAGGTACATTGTCTTGCGAGCAGATGCCTTCAGCAAGCAATCTGTCCCTAATTTCCCAGGCGAACATGGTAGGGTTTTCTCTTTTGTAATTAGCTATGGCGTCAACAACTGGCGGCGTTGCTACTTTTGGCTTAGAACCTCCTATCACACCAGCCTTAAAGCTCCCCGTCTCGTAATACCTAAAAACAATAACAATGAAACCGAAAAGAATTTCAATGTGGAAAGTAAAGCTCATCGCTGCTTCATTAAAACTAATTACAGCACACGGAAAACATCTACCAGCAGGGAATCCCTACGAAATTCCTAAACGTTTACAACTCGGAACTTTTATAGTTATTAGATTTAACTAGATTCTAATTAAAAGCGCTCAACTATTATTTTATGGCGCGCCTTCGTTACTATTCCACTCCACCTCGCGCATCGTGCACGAGGGCAATTTCTTTATTTTTTATCCTCAACCCAACTCGCTGCGAGTTGATTGCGTATTTAATTTTATATTTCGACGGATTTATTGCTAATGTGATTTTATTCGTTTATTGCTTTGCGCTTATATAAATTTTAAAATTTTTCTTGCCGCTTATTACCTGCGTCAATTTTATACTTTTCATAAACTCACCTTATTCACGATGCGAATGATAAATAATAATAATATATTTATTTATAAAATAAATAAGCAATTAATTAATTATCTTAAATTATTTCCTTTGTGATAAAGCACGCTAATAAATCGATTTTTTTAATTGGAATGAGTAATAGTTACATGCATAACATAAATCAACGCTTCTTCCTTTCTTATCGTCTTTAAAGCAAAATGTATGGATTACCATTGCATTCCGGGGGCATAATAATTTTGCCTAGTTACACTTATTAATTACGAACTAGTTTCTTCAGGACGCAAAAAACATGTGCAATAAATAAAGCTAACCGGATAGATTTATTCAGCCATAACTATCTAATTAGGTAGGTAGCTATCTTCCTTCCTACTTTCCAGTTTATTTTAAGGAGAAATGGGGATCATATGTTACCATTATGGAAGTAAAACTGCAAGCAATAAATTATTATCATTTAGAATGTTTTTAGTAGGTACAGTCAAACTTCCCTAACTCAAATCTTCAAGGGACTTTAAAAAAAATCTAGATAATATAGAAAATTCGAGTTATAGAAACAAACATTTATTTTTAAAAATTGTATACATAAATATGTACATATAATATTCTAAGTATAATCAAAATAGACGCATCATTCTTACACAAAACATTAATTTTTGAAAAAATTTGTAATTTTTGAATGTGTTAGATTAAAAAATTCATTATCTACAAAGTTTTCCAAAGTTTGTAAAGCGCGATACACATTATCTGTTGTTCTGTCTTTAGAATATACATATTCGCTGCACTTCTTAAGAATATTCCTCATTTCTTTATTGGTAGGTAGATGTGGAATTTGAACTCTTGTAGTTGTCTCATCAGATGAAGCATCTTCATCTTCTTGTTGTCTGATTTTGTCTAAAATGTCGGCATCCGTTGGATAGACCGCCACAATTACATCATTATCTATACCCAAATATTCATCCAAAGACACATTACTCAACTGAGACAATGTTTTCATTTGTGATAAAGGCGTATCATCTTCATCACTCCAATTATTTTCACTTTCTTTCTTGAAACCAGCCTTTGCAAAATAATTTTTTATAGTTGCCTGCTGTAGATCATTGTCCCACGCTTTAGATAAATTTGTTAGCGCGTCCCATAGAGTATTAATTAGAATCTGTTTAAGTATTCTTTTACGGTAGTGTAATTTGACATTATTAATAATTCCCTGGTGCATGAGTTGAAGCTTTGATATCATGTTTGGTGGAAGAAAAACAACATTAATAGATGTAAGCGTCTTGGTTATCCTGGGATGTGCTGGACAGTTATCCACAAACAAAAGGATTTTACGTTTTTGACTATGAAATTTTTTATCCAAATTCAAAAGCCATTCTTCATAAAGAGCGCTTGTCATCCAACCAACGGGTAAAAAAATTTTCCCTTTGAAATATTTTGGATTTTTTGATTTTCCAATAACTAATGGTTTTAGTTTCTCTCTTAGTACCACAAATGTTGGCACCGATCATGACGGTATCTCTTTCCTTGCTATTCTTCTCACCAAAACACTTTTCGTTTTTAAATGTTAGTGTTTTATCAGGTAAGCATTTAAAAAATAAACCAGTTTCGTCTGCATTAAAAATGTTTTTTTCGTGATATGGCCTTATGAGTTCTGGTAAAATATGGTTTCTCCAATCTTCACAGTCATGGTTATTAACACTTGCACTTTCTCCGCTCATTACTTTGTGAATAATGGTATGCCTTTTTTAAAATTTATCGAGCCAACCGACACTGGCGATGAAATCAGGGTAACTTTTCTCGAATAATTGGTGCAGAAATAGAAATGTTCTTATCACGAATCATTTTAAACCATTCCAGAACAGCTTCGTCGACATCTTCATAAGTGCAGGTTTTGATACGTTTCCGCCCACAGCTTCCACCATTTGCAGCTATCGAAAGAGTACTTGGAGGAATCCCAAAATCTGCGGCAATATCCTTCTTCTTCTTCACACCTTTGTCAATTTCACTGATTATCCTCACTTTGTCTGACAACGATAGCGCATTCATCTTTCTTTTTTTGCAGTCACTCATTTTCACGACTAGAACGTGTGCTTTTGAATAAAATACTAAATGAAAATGTACTAATTTCTTTAACTTATGGTACGCTTGCATTTTATGACTGCTGGAGTTTCCACGAAGATTCATTGTAATGAGTTGTAATGACTTGCCGCGCATTGTTAATGGCACATCGGTCTTAAAGATAATTAAAGCAGGTACTTATTGTAAGTGGCAAACAATAGCAATATTAGGGAAATGAATAAATACACAATATCAAGGCATGAAATTCGAGTTATGGAAGTTAATCAACCTCATAATTTCGAAATATTTCTTCGAGATGTAGAAAAATTTGAGTTATAGAAATTCGAGATATAGAATCAAATTTTCATGTAAAATGCTATGTAGATGCTCAAATTTCGTAAAAAATTCGAGTTCGAGTTATGGAAGTTCAACTGTATTTTAATTTGAAATTGAAAGCAGCATTAATTGGTGAGTTGTTTAATGGTATTAAATGAGTATAAGCATTATTGTTTCTAATAATCTGGTTGTATTAAAGCGAACAAGGAAAGTCGTCCCTTGAGGACGTGGCGGGGTGGTTTGTTCCCTTTGTAGGATGACACTCGACTCCCGGTAACATCCCGTAAGTGGATTATGGTAGCTTAATGCAATTCATCCCGTCCTAATGTGTGGGCACGCTGTGACGAATTCATACATGTTGAGGACCGCTGAATCAATTACGCCATTTAATAATTACCTTTGAGAGGGCCATCCACTTTAATTATTCAATAAATTCGGCGAGTTTTTGATTTGTAAGTGATGAGTGCGTAATACTAGGGGACCCATTACGTACCTAATCATATATAATTTAAGGTTATTAGAGCGGCCGCAAACAGACCAAAATAATCATCATCGCATCGCCGTCTAATGCCATTATAACAGTATCAGCAGCGTAGAGCTGCGCCCCCAATTCGAGCGCCACGTGGCCCCAAAAAAGCTACACGAAAAACGCATAAGCGCGACGTCGCTCTTGGCCCTAGATTTAATTTAACGTAACAATAACAATAAAATGAATAAAATAAGTTTTCGTCCTTCCTTTCCCATTCATTCCGCTTCTTTGGGAAGAAAGTGTTGTTGATTTATCTTTTCAAGTGAGCGAGGGGATTTAAGATAAAAAGCATGTTCTGGTCGTTAGTTCGTTACCTTGATAAAATTTTGGAAACGCAACCGTGCGATACTCTGAGCTGTCGCGAGATGTCGCACGGTCGCACTCCATTATGCGCCAACTCGACTATCCTTTGCCGCACAACGTCCGGGAGCGGCCGTCCGTTCACGAAAACGCCACCTAATTGATTCACTCCTCCATGACCTGAAACAAAAGGACACCTTTAGAAAAAACACCTTATCAACACTTTAAACCTAATCCAAATCAAATCGTACACATTTTAAACTCATTCCATTAAATGCATGATTTCAGTTTACTCAAGGTTTTTAATAAAAACCTTTCCAAACCAATAAAAAAGTTACAAATAATATTTACAAGACCGTACCTAATCTAGTATAGATATTACAAGAGAAACATTAAAAGGCCATCCAAAAGGTCTTTGGCCAAACATCAAAGGGACTTCGTTTTCCATTAAATCAAAAATTGTTTGTTTGAAAATTGTATTCCCAATAAAACGGAGAATGTAGAAACAACAGCAAGACTGCAACTTTTATGATAATTTTTTTATATTATCTTTTTTACTTAAAAGTTTTTTTGTTGTAAATATTACAATAGGTATGCAGAAGAAATAAATAAAAAAGACATTAAAAGAACCATATATATTCTCATGTCTATAAAACAATCAAAATTTTGAGACTAGAATATAATTTATGGAGTATATATTTCATTTCATTGTTGAAATACCAGTTTTAAATTAAACCAAAAAAAAAGAAAAACTGAAAAAAATCAAATGCAGAAATTTTAGGTAAACGTGTTTTTTCAAATGGAAACCCATATTTTTTAATAGAATCTGAATATAGCAAAAACGCGCTCGTTTTAGTGTTTGAATTTTAATTTATCTTGTCAATACAACTTTTTTGTAAAATCATTTGGTCTGAAGGTACAGATAAGTTATCTTCTCAAATGTGCCGGAATTTCATTTAATGTAATCATTTCTAAATAACTTCATTGATTAAATTCTGACGAAAATTTAATCTCATTAGATGTCAAATCATTTTTTATCAATGTATTAAAATACTTAAAGTCAATTTATGCTCAAAGATTTGAGATTTATGATTTAAAATTTTAGAATTAAATCTTCGAGCATAAACAGATTATTAAGGTTTTTTATTTATGCTCAGAGATTTAAGACCCAAGATTTAAAATTTATGATTTACCATTTCTTAAAACCGCCTGCATAAATCCTATAATTTTTGAAAAGCATAAATCTTAAGTCTTAAATCTTTAAGCATAAATAGATCTTTAGTAGTACAATTAATAAAAGATTCATAGAATATCAGCAATTTCAAAAATATAGATAAAATACTTTTCCTTAAAATAATAGACAGTATTTTTGAATGCAGTTATCTTCTTTATGATAATCAATACCATTCATATTATTTGGACACCCATACTAGATTTTAATATCGAAATGTTCTTCATCTACTTCTAAACGAAAATGTTTGATGATATCCTAACCGTTATCTCTAAAAACAAAATATAACAATAGACATTTATAACTCGATGAATTCATATATCCAGTTTAAAATTGATATAGAACAAAACAATCAATTACCATTTTTAAAATTACCCTTAATAAAAAGGAAGAACATTATCATTTCAAACAATATACCAAGAACCAATAGTTACCAATAAAATTATTAATTAAAATAATAAATCAAGAACATTATTTATTATTTATTAGAAGATTTTAAAATTAGGTAACTAATGATATGACAAAAAATAGCTACCGTAAACTGAGGTAAGTTGGTTTGGCTCTTAAATGTAACTTTGGCCTAAATTTGGGAAAAAGATAGGTTGATCTTTCTTATCAATTGGTATTCTGATACTAAAAGACTTATTATAATTCTTAGAATATGTGTCAAATGAAAGTTGGCAACTAACAGCAGATCAAATTATCTTTTTCCAAAACTAGAGTCAAAGTTACCTCAATTTATCCTACTCAATAAAACTAGATAAAGATATTTTTTTTTCAAAGCGAAAATTTCCATCAGTTTCCGTAGTTAAAGATATAATCAAAATTGCAAATTTACTGACAATAAACTTAAAATTGAAGAACCTTTAAGAAAAGACAAAATTTATTCCAGTATTCCATATATCAACGGTATTTCAGAAGAAAACATTTTTTGGAAGATTTTACAATATTAAAGCAAAAACTAAAACTAAAACTCCAACAAATTCAGAAACAAACATAATATTTCTTCTTTCTAAAACAACTTTAAAATAAAAATTTAAGTTTATTGCGTTAGACAAGGGTGTGTAGACAATTTACTTACATTTGAAAATTGTTAATAAACTGAAACTTTGTGTTTGTTTCAGCACATAAAAGTTATGGTTGTTTTTATAATGTGGATAGTTAAGAGTATCAAAAAAACGTAACACACCTTTCAAACGATTGATTATATTTTATCATTTTTTGAAATCGTAAAAAGGTGACTTTTTAAAATATCTACAAAAAAATTAATTTGATTTTTCAAACTTGTTACAAAATTGTAATAAATTCTATTAAAAATTTCTACAATGTCGAAAAGTTTTTTGCGTTTTAGCTTTTTTGGAGAATTTTGGAAAAATTGTCTTCAGCTTAGTTTATCTAAGTAAAAAAAATAATATTAATGTTTTTTAAATAGAGAATTTGTAGTTTTAACATTTTCTCTCTCTAAAAATATTAGTTTTTAAAGAATATTTGTTGTTATTTTGAATTTTCAACAACAAAAATAATTTATTATGCCCAAACCTATGTACCTATTGAAATCTGTATTTTTTCGCGATTTCACATGTTTTCTGAATACTAAAAAAATTCTTATAAGTAAGCCCAATTAATTAACCAAATCATACAACTTTTTATATTCTAATTAAAAAAAAACACTTGAAATACTTCAATATTTTTTGAAAATTTATTTTTTTTTTTTTATTTGAAAAGACGAAGGCAAGATTTTTTGATTTATTTTGTATAATTAAAAAAAAACAATTATCACAACCACAAAATTTTTCACTCTTTGTATACATCTTCGTAAAAGTCTTTAGGTTTACTAAAACTTGTAATTTTCAGTAACTCAATTCTCTATATATTTGATACATTATTTATTTCTATTTTTTTCATATTGGCAATTTTTAAATAAAATTAAGCGGATTTTTAGCTGAAAACTAAGCAAAAGGGTTCAAAATTGGTACTAAGAAAGAAAAAAATGAAAACTTAATTAATCTTTTTTTGTTTGTTAACATTAAGCGTCTGAAAAATTGTATTATTTATAATTTTTATCTAATTACTATTTGTAGCTCTGAAGAAGGGAATAAATATATGTATTCTTGAAACCGGTAAAATTTAAAAAGTTAGTTGTGTTACTTGATGTCCTTTTCCAATAACATATTTTTTTAAAAATCACCAGTGAGGACAAGCACTAAAAAGATAAAATGTAAACATAATGTTGATGCTTTTATTATACAACATTACAAAAATGGTGTAACCTAACCCAAAATAACCAAAAATAACTACATATCGGCGGTTAAAGGGAAAACACATTATTAATTTTACATTTGGGAAAAAAGACGTATTTTAACAATGAGTATCTGTGAAAAAAAAGGAAAATCTGTACATTGTCAGAATCAATAATAATTTAGTTCACGGAAAAACTCTAAAAATGTACAATTTTTCCTTGTTTTCAGAGATATGTAAAATTGGTACTTCATGAGTTTTACCTTTAAACCGATGATATTATAAAGAAAAAAAAAACGATTTTTTATTAAACTTCTATGTTTCTGTGTAAAAAGAATATGAAAAATTTAAAAGCAATTAAATTTTTAGCATGTTGATTGATTAAAATTTGACTTGATTTTGCAATGTTTGATTTTATAAATTGTGACAATCTTTTAGATTTCGTACTAATAAAGTTTTCAATAGAAAAACAAACATGTCGAATTTTCGAGAGATAATTTTAGTTTATTTGTGGCTTAGCCCGGGGCAACTCACCAAACTATCCGCAAATAATAACACCTTTTAAATAAGTAATTACAGTTTTTAAAACGAATTAGTTTCATAATTTAGAAACGTAAAAAATGATACGTGATTTGTTTTAAAAAATGCGAGGCACGCGTAATTAACAGGCGCTTAGAGTACGTTATTTCTTGTCATTCCACAGATGACGCAAGCTCATGTGTGTTCATTTGGAAAATTGATGCTACAATTTTTTGTCATTTTAAAATTAAAGCATTTTGATTTGGAAAGAGTGGCCCCGAGTGACACCTTCGGCACCCGTTGGATGCATGCTCGCCTGAATGGATACGATTGTTTTTTTTTGGCTTTTCCTCGCAACTGTTGCGGTTTCACTTAACCGTTATTTTATGCATTTTTCGGTTTATCGTTGTCAAATACACCTCCGGGTTACCACAGGCATACTTTTTTAAAAATAACGGTGAATTAATGGTGACATTAAATTATTGTAAAGTAGAAATCGTGGATCAGTTTTTTTGGGCAGAAAAAATGATAGAGTTGTAATTAAAATGTCGCTTTCTGAAGCGTGAGCTGTTTGATGAATGCGGATGTGGACCACCCTGTATATATGCAACCGAATGCTAATAAATCCCGTAGCTCCGGTTTTGGTCGTTCTGTGTTCTATAGTTAGCGACCAATTAGTAGAAATGGAAATATCTGTGCAGACAGAGGAGGCTTTGTTTCGGCGGCATCATTGCGCACAATGACTTGTCGCCCATCATAAGAAGGTAGAGGTATTTATAAGCTGTGCGCGCTTCGATACCTTCACCTCTTCTATATCTGCCTAATCGACTACATGTGTCCTTTTCATCATCTCAACTTCACAAAGCACCGACTTACAGATACACATCTGCATCTACGCCCAACTACCGACACTGTGATTTAAATGATGCCAGTTTTCCTACAAATTGCTTCCTAATAGCTGCAGCTTACAGTGGTACTACATAATAAACTGGACTAATAATATAACCAATTGTTTCAACATGCTGTTTTAAATAAAAACGTCGAGTTTTAGCAAAAATTAAAGTAATATTATAAAGTTACGAGTGGTATTTTATAAGATTATTCCACCACAATACAGGGTGTCCCGTTAAAACCGAAAAAACCAAAAAAGTAGGGGTCTATCTTTTATGGTTTGAAAGTTACAGGGATTTGAATTTGGCATCGCCTGTTTTGCCAGAAATCAGTAAATGATCAATAGTTGCTTAATAATCAATTTGTATAAGCAAAAGTTTAATTTTGATGGCTTTTGAAACAGTTGAATTATTAAATAATAACAAAAATGAAGGCGCACCTCAATTGTAATTAACTATGCTTAGAATCAATTCTCATAGGAGTAAGTTTAGAAGGCTCTAATGAGTGCATGAAAAGAGTTCAAGGGTTTCAAAATTTTTCTTAATTTCTAGAGAATTTAACGAAGTTTTAGAAAATTAAAAAAACCACGCCCTTAATCGGTCATATCTTGGAGAAAATCTTCAAAAACTGCTAAAAAACAATTTTATCTAGATTTATTTTTCTTTTCGATTTTTTTAATACTTGATAAACGATTTGTGTTTTATCATTATTACCAATGGAAAGAGCTTTAAAATTATCTATTTTAAAAATCTTTTTACTAAGTTTTTAAGCAGCTATTGATCATTTACTGATTTCTGGCAAAAACGGGCGATGCCAAATTCAAACCACTGTAACTTTCAAACCATAAAAGATAGACCCCTCCTTTTTTTGTTTTTTCTTGATAAAATTTGCTCTATTTTTTAACCTTGACGTTTAGTGAACCACGAACGGGTCACTCTGTATACTATAGAATCAAACATTGATGATAATGACTGTTAAATCTTTTTTGTATTCTTTTATGAATTCTGGTGTTATTTTCTTTAATCTTAAGTAAGTCATTTTTTTATTTTACAAGATAAATGTTGGCATAATTCCTGTGTACCTAAAGCTATAGGTCCATTGGAACCTCCTAGATCCGTTTTAAATTAATAGGTGCAGCTAAAAGAATAATCTGTTTTGTGGCTCGTTTAGCTTAGAGGCGCGCATTCCTGCAACGAGAAGATCACGCAACTGGTAACATATGGAATTACAAACGCCTTCATTCTTTTACAAAAAAACCTTTACCGTTGTTTGTTTTTGAAAAATCGCTGGTTTGCAGACTCTTATTTCCTTAATAAGTAAGCGTTTAATTTTTAATAATTAGGAGGAATTAGCCCGTTTGTTTCTTGCAACCGATACTTACGATAAATCAGTATTAAGCCTCGAACAATCAATTATGGGCTTACACTAATTACAGCCGGCCATAAAGCTGATTTATAGGGATTTATCGGCGCGCGTTCCAAATCCAGTTAAAAGTCAGTGAGTATGTTGAATAAAGCGACATTTTCACAACCTACAAAAGTGCAAAAAAAGCAAAAAATATTTGTCTATTAAGGAACTTTATAGTCATTTCAAATTTTAAATGAATGGAAAATTAATTATAAAAAATGTTTGGCAAAACAAACAAAAATAAAGAAAAATTGCAAAAAAGTCCAATTTTTTATACTTAATGATTTTTGGTGCCAAGAAGAAATAATTTCAATTAGACTTGTGGAGTGGTTATCAATATTATTAGAATAAATGGATTAATAAATTAAAGGACACTTGTTTGGGGTGCGCTTTTTTATTAGGGAATTCCCGGCGGGGGCGGAAAGAGCGCGTGGCAGTCGCGTGGCATTTGGACGATCGTCACTTGTCAGCACAAGATAAAGTGACTTCCGCCGAAAATATTATTACAAATGGTTTTTTACCCATCAACATGGATTTCCGGCCACATACGACCAATAAAATCTAATGCAAAAAAAGTGCCTTTTCAATAAAAAAATAAATCACTAAATCGATTTCCAATTTTAAAGATTTTTTTTCATAAATTTTCATTATCTACAAGATTATGTAAAATATGTGAAAATTGAATTTAGTTATCTCATTCTCATTTCCAATAGTATTTCAGAAAAATCAATTTAATTTGAGAATTGACCAATTGTAAAAAAATTAGGAAGCCAAGAGTTTTTGGCGGTGATTGTGCACGTGAACCATATCACTCACCATAAAAAATGTGCTTTGGCAATTTAACATTACACCAGTAACAATATTACGCTTTGGTCCTTATTTACCAATGATAAACCCAATTGAAAAAACCTGTAAAATATTATATTTCGGTAATCCAAAATTTTACTAATTGGGTTATTTAACAATGTTTTCTGAAATACAATTCACTTTTCTGAATTACATTTATGGTTTTTGAAATTGAATTGATCTTGTCTGAAATACAACTGGAAAAGATGTATACAACATTTTATAACGTTTAAAAACAAGAAAATTAAAAATCAAAACATTAAAACCTTAATTTTTTTACTTTAAGCAATAATTGTTTAGATGGAAAAAAGAAATTTCAATTTATTTCATGAACATCAGATAGATTGAAGAAAGAAAACATGTTCTTGCTTGTAGTAGTGGATTCTCACTTTTGGTTCTATTGGAAATATGGGATTAATTCATTACAACATTTGCTGAAAATCATTTAAGAAACCATAGCTCTCCAAATTGCTTAAAATATATACTAGTCGTTAGTAGTACGAGTAATGGACAGTATTCCATCTCATTTAATCATTGAGGAAGTAAGTATTTCAGGAAAATAACTTAATTCATCACCGTTTAATTAGGCTTTTTCCCGAACATTTGCTTTATGCGGTTCTAAATCGAAGATAAAAGAAGATTTGATTATAGAAACTAGAAACACAACATATTTAAATACGCGGCTAGAATAGGGTAAATATTCATAAACTGGGTATTTTGTGCAATACCTAATAGAAAATATCTTACATGAAAATAATAACTGTTACAAATTTATGTTGATCTAAATTAGTATAACTTTATTATCCGAAATCGGAATTGAAAATTGATTATTCTTAATTTAGTCTTAATTTGAAAAAGACTATTCATAATTTAAAGCTATGAGTCTTAATTAGAAGTTGTTAAATTTGAATTTGGAATTGAAAGTCTCAATTTAAATATACAATTATAGGTCCAAATAAAAACTATCAATTCCTGGAAGAGTAAAATGGACTTTCCTACAAGTTCTGAGTTTAAAACTTTATTTGAAAGAAATAAAAATGTGAAAACGTTTCGGAAATGATTTTATTTCTTTCTTCAGAGCTACAAACAAAGTACATATCAATTAGAATTGTTATAGTTTCAAAAAATATTATTACACAGCTGAGTTATTTAAAAAAATACTTAACAAAATTTTTTATAGAATCTAATGAAGACAATAAATAATTTATTTTTAACAGAATTTTTGGTTAATTTAAAGAGCCGTTCTATATTAAGCTTTATGATCAGCTTAGTAGTATAGTATTTAAATTATTAATATTGTTTGATTTAAAAATTAAAAGATGGGAGAAAGAAGAAAATATTTGTTTAAAAATCCAATTATTTTTAGGAGCGCTAATTTAATAGAAAAAACCTTGCCAATTTTAATATATTTAAAATAAATTTGTAGTACAAGTGGTAAATTTAAAAAAAAAAACTATATTTTGGTAATTTCTGAATTCAGTTGATTTATTTTTAGATTTAAGATTTTCAGTGCTTTTGTTTCAGTAAATGAAAAACCTCCAATATAACTATGTTAAACTGTATTTGGTATTTATTTAGTAGTTTTTCTGGAAAAATATCCGAAACGTTTGAAAAGTTTGTTGTATGAAGAGGACATTTTTTGTTTTATATTTTATTTTCATCTAAATGAAGAGATAAAAATAGAAACATTTTTTTAGTCTTTAACCGGATGATTTTATTCACTACAAATTCCTCTTTATATTGGAAACGTTTCGACTATCATATTTATAATCGTCATTAGTCCTTTTTTATTTAATATTAGAACTGAACTCTAAGAAACTGTAAATCACATAAAAAATATATACTTTTATTATAAAAAACATAAAAAAATTACCAAAAAAGGTTAAAAAGATTAATTTATACATACTTTCGCAAAATTATGGAGTAGTAAAGTCATAAAGATTATCACGAAACAGATGCTTTTAGGAGGTAATCTGAAAACATCACAATGTGTAGGTGAACAGGTGTTTTTGTGAAAAAAAAAATCCATACTGATTTTCAACAATTCTATTGACTTTTTAGTAATGTGTAGTGCCTTTATTAACACTTTAATGATCTCAACATTAAATGAGCACACTAAACCTTTTTGATCATTTGACGTTAAGAGATAAAAGACTTTCATATAATTTCTTTTCTCTGAAAATTTTAAGTCTAGGTTTGGATTTTCTCTTTATTGACCTTAAAGAAAAATTCTTCTGGAAAACCTTATTTTCCGGATAAAACCCCAAGTGTAAACCCTTCATTCGATATCTCCCTTAATGATATTTTATGACAAACTTTTTTCTTAGAATTTTGGAAAACTTATTCGTGGTGTTAATTTTCTTCTATATTCGAGAAAAGATGAATCTAGGAGTTCCCCATTTCAGTTCTTCTTTTGAGATTGGTAAAAATTATTTTAATGAACTTTGGATAAAATTAGTTGTATTTTATAGTTTTTCTTCAACACAATTTTAAAGTAGAACGTTTTAGGCTAAAAAACTGTAAAAAGAAAGGCGATTTAACCAAAAAAGCATGCGAAGCCTAAAAAGTTGATTATCAAAGCGAATATGAAATAGAGCGTAATAAAATTATCCTAGGTCGAACTAAGATGCACGAGTCAAAATTACTTCTTTAATTGCAGTAATTTGCGTTTTTTGAGTATTAAAATAAGTGACATTTAAAAACAAGTTAAAATTGGTGTAATTTACTAAAATATGTCATAATTTAAAAATTGAAAGTAAATTAAAGTATAATATGAAGCACCAATAATTTTTATGAAAATATTTAAAGATTATTAATTATTTTTTAAATTACTAAAATTTGGAAAGTTAATCACAGTTATGAATTAATTTCGCCATAATTGCTTTATTCGTTTGAATTAAATAATAATACACACATTTTCAACAAAAAGTGTAAATAAACTAAAATATAACTTAAAATCAAAACGTATTGCAGTTTTCCTAGGAAGTAGGTATTTATAAAAATTTTAATAGCTCATAATAATTTTTCATAATTCTACTAAATTGTCCTACTTTCAATAATTGCCATTTTACACAAATCTAATAAAATAAACTTTTATTATCGTAAAATAATATACGTTTACATAAATTACTTAATACTAAACAATAAAGTTTCTCCACTTATCCAGCAAGAGTATTTACGGTAAGATTTACGATTAACAATCAAAATTTAATTGGTATTGGGCAAAATTAATTAGAAATCCAAAGATCTTTACTGGTGACTAGTCACGTTGCGAAAAATGGTATAAAACCTAGCCATCGGGCGCTTGCTTTTAAATCTCGAAGCAGTAAAATGTTGGTAAAAATTGTAAATATTTTAAATCGAACATAGGCAAGATGTTTATTATTTTAGCGCAATTAATAAGCGGCGTAATTACGCCGTATATTAGACTCACCGCTAGCTTAGGAATTCAATAAAAAGTTGATTCTAATGGAATATTTTATTATAGCTATTGATATTGCTATATTTGGTTGGTTGATTTTATCATAAACCAATTAATTTTACTACCTTATCACAAAGTGCACGTTTAATTTCTAATTAAAACTTGTGCGCATTCAAAATGATTATTGAAATTACATTTTTAATTCGGTTATTTAAAAAAGAAATCACCTTTATGTCTTGTTTTGCTTAAAGCTTTAATAGAATATCGGAATTTATATAAAGTCGAGTCAGGTATGGTATAAGCTAACAAACCGAAAAAGGTAAATCTAAACCAAATCTGAAAAGTGTCACGAGTGCATAATAGCGCAGGTGGGTGGCATTGTTGTTCGTCGGACTGAAACATTTTTGGGAAAATTTATCGCTTCATTTCGATTCTCAACTCTCAACTCACTTTTTAGTCGCATCAATCACCATTTTCACGCGTGTATTTATCAAAAATGAACAGCGCTTCGCCACCTAAATATCTGGATCGCGATAAGATCTTCTTAAGTGATCATCACAAGTGGGTAATTTCAATTTGAAAAGAGGAGGGTGCGACCCCTGCAGTTTTTGTTTCGTCCTCTCGCTTCAACTAATGCCCACCTCCGGGGGATTATTATTAGTTTACTTTAATGTGACGAGTTATCAGTGTTAGCAGACCTGCCCTAAAACACACATGTTATGATACTTATCTACTTATCAGATTACAATAGGGGCGATCGTCATTGCATTTTAATCGGGCCGAATGTTTTATCAAGAGGTTTCACTTGATCACGTATTATTAAATTATTAATTAATTATTATCAATCACATGCAATTTTTAATTATTTTTTTGTACATATTTTAGTTGCATTGATTTTGAAAGAGAAATATATAAAATTACAAAACATATATTAAAATTTTTATAATTTTCAAAATGGAAATATATTGGGGATAAAGGGACATAAAAAAATTATTTTCCAATTTTTGCTGTTTTTTTTTAGAAATGCCATCATTACAAGTTTTCTCAAAAAGTATTAATTTTTAAAGAAAAAGTTTAGATAATTTCAAGGATGTTGACAAAAAACTTTTTAAATTTAATCATTAGATACTTTTACGCCATGTTAAATCTTAAAATAATATTGGGATGGCCTCAATCAATTAATTTTGTAAATCTAGAAATACATATATTTTTAGTTTTTCATCTTCTCGTTTTTATGTAATGAAAAAACATTTTTCTTCAAAAGTCAATTCTGTAATACTTCACAGGTTATAACAAATAATTTTGAGTCTATGCTCGTGCGATTTCGTACATTTCCGACGTAAATCGGATATATTTTTTCGCTGCTTAAAGAAAATTATTACAATATAATTAACATAAAAGTGATTAATAGAAAAAGTGATTAATAGAAGACTTGTCAACTTTATTGAAAATACAATTGGGTTTGATTTTCATCAATATGGATATCAAAATAATAGTAATACTCAATCGGCAGTGACAGACTTAATTGAAGAACTTTTGTTGAATGTTGATAAAGGAAAATATGCAACATCGATTTTTATTGATTTTAGTAGTGCTTTTGATAGTATTAACCATGAATTTATATTTTATAAACTTGAAAAACTTGGTATACGAGGAGTTGCACTTAAACTATTCAAAAGTTACCTAACTAATCGATAACAATATGTTCTTCTTGGAAATTTTAACAGTCCCCAAAGAAAAATTAAAATATGTGTACCTCAAGGGTCAGTACTTGGACCTATTTAATATAATTTATATGTGCAAGACATTATGAATCTCGATTTAAATTGTACATATTTTTCATATGCTGATGATATAGCATTAATATTTTATTCAAATAATATAGTAGAAATTGAATCAAAAGTTAATGAAGATTTAAAAATTATACTTGATTGGTCTAATAATAATAACCTAAAACTAAATGAAGAAAAAATAGTTTATATGACCTTTAAGCATATCAACAAAAAGTGTATAAATTTAAAATTAATGATAAATGGAAAAAATCTTCAAAAAGTTTAGAAACAAGATATTTAGGATTATGGATTAATGAAACATTAAAATGGAAGAAATATGTTTGTGAAATAGAAAATAAAATTTTTCCTTTAATTGGTGTATTACGAAGATGTGATAATAAATTGGATCTTAGGACAAAATTGTTAGTATATTATTCATTTATTGAATCTCACATTCCATATTTAATTACTACATGAGGATGCACCAACAAAAATATTTTAAATAAAATTCAACGTACCCAAAATAAATGCCTAAAATCGTTATTTGGAATCGATAAATTCTATCTAACAGATAATTTATATTTGGACTTAAAATTAAATAATATTAATTATTTAAAAATTTTTGAACAGTTAATATTAGTTTTCAAAAATAAAAATAATATTCAAAAGTTCCATAGTTTTGAATAATTCTGTTCATAATCATTCTACACCTTCTTGTAATCAAATACATACAAAATTATTTATTTAATCAATTGCCAAATGAAACTAAAAATGAAAAAATTTCAATCTATTAATATCACATCTATCTCGTTTAACTTTATTTTGTTATCATTTTAATTTTTTATTAGTTTTATTATATTTTATATAATTGTTTAATTTAATTCGTTGACCATTAAATATGTTATCAGCAAATTGCTGTTTTGTGTTCTTCAAAGAATATTATAAAAATAATTGTATTCTTTTTTTTATAACTCAATAAATATTATTATTATTATATTGTAATTTTTGGCGTTTGATGGAGAAATATTATGTTTCATTCGGAGTAAAAGAACTTTTTATGGATCTCAAAGACTCTTAAATTTCTGCAGATTTTTAAACTTTTATCCGATTTAAAACAAACTATATTCTCAAATTTTAGAATTGACTGAGTTACCCATACTTATAACTTTAATATTTATTTGATATCATAGAATAATTATACCTTTAAATGTGTTAGTTTGATTGACATAATCACACTCTTTATCGGATTGACGCTCATTATGATTTTCATTATTGATTATGGTCCTCAAATCGTAGATAAATTTCTTCATGATTTTTGCAATTAGGTAAAGATTTGTATATAATTTCGATCGTAACTAATCATTATGGTACAGGTTGCCTGCAAATATTCACGACTTGTACTATAATGATTGGCGTTACGATTCTTATGCTATAAAAATCTGTTATCATCTTCAACTGAAAAGCATCTCAAAAGCAAAATTAGACATACAAAAATTCAATTATCATATTGGTTGTTTAAGAAAAATTTCGTTAACAAAATTTATTCAGTATCGTCCAAAAAGCTTAAGTACAAATTTTGGTTTAATTTATAAAAAAAAATTTACAATGAATATAATTTAAAATGTATAGGCAGATTTTGGTTAAAATTAAAGGTCTTTAATTTAAACATTTAAGGTAACCATGGAAATTGTTCATTACAATCCATATAACAAATATAAATTTAAAGGTCTTTAAACTTAAATGATTTGACCAGAATTTGGGTATTAAATCTTTTTTCACTATGCCTCCTTCATGTCACTTTTCGATAGATTTTCTGTTTGGGGGATTTTGTAAGGGAGCTTTTCATTATTTTCAAAATTGTTCTTGTGCGCATTCTGTTTTAATAACCCCCATGAATAAAAATCCAATGATATAAAATATTAAAGAACTATTAGATTTTATCCAGTGTAGAGTAAAATTTTGGTTCAACTCATACTATTACCCCCTCCAACGCACCGTTTCATTGTTTGAGCTCAGGCACTTGTTTTGCCTGAAAAGATTGGACCATTTTTCCTCAATTCGCGGTTAAAGGTTTAAATTTTCGACTTAAAATAAGTGACCACATAATTAGTAAAATATGAAATTGTTTTGAAATTTATAACAACAATGTATTTTCAATAAAATAATATCGTTTATCGTTTATATTCCTTGCCGAATAATTAGCCTTTCGTTACAATATTCGGCATTCTGTTGACATTTAAAAAATGGGTAGTTTTACTTCCACTATCACCTCAAAAAATTGGGTTAGGTATTCAAGAACATCCTACATAGTACCACCAGTGGTTAAATTGATGGTTTTTAGGTTATATAGTCTATTAAATTCACCTACAGTTTCTAGGTATAAACAAGAATTTCTTCACGTAAAATATTTTCACGTTTTAGGCAATAATAAAAGGTATTTCCATTATTAACAGTTTAATAATTTGTTATATTTTCGAAAAATTTATGCGTTAAATAGTAGAACAATATCAGGACAATTTTCGTGAATTTTTAAGTGAAATATACTAGCTTGTATTCAGCGACCGTAATGAACATTTTAAAGTTGTCATTTATTTTGATTTAATAAGTATTTAACAATAAAAATTTCACATTTATTTTTGAATATACCTACCTAAGTAATTACTAAAAAAATGAAAAAGCTAAAAAAGTATAAATATACAAGAAATTAACAATATATCCTAAATATAAAAAATTAATGATGTTGTGTGTAAAATCAGTTTTCTGGTTAATAAAAAATAATTAAATAAATAATTTTCTGCTTCAATTTTCGATTATATTTTATTAAATTTCTTTAATTATTAAAGTTGATAAGCATTTTTTATAAAAAAAAACAGGTTTTACATCAACAGAAAAGGCAGAATTAAAATTGTGTATTTTTTTAGTTTAAAGAAATGGAAAATATTAATTTAAAAACAAATAACAAGCCCGAAAAAAGTACAATCAATTATTTAATAAATGAATAAAACAAATTTAAGTAGTCGAAAGGTTTTTTGAAAACAAAAAAAATATGAAAAACTATTTTCGAAATACCTTAAAAATAACGTTATTTTAATCTTTATCAATTTTGTGGCGCTAATAAAAATAGTAATAATTTTATAATTTTTCCAAATTTTTATAAAACTGCAATAAAGAAATACATATTTTATTAAAATAAAGTAAAATTCTTGTTCTTGAGGATTTGGATAAATATTTAAATATAGTAAAATATAAATTCTTTGTATCCAACTTTATTTTAAAATACAATCTTAAGTTGCAACTAGTTTCGCCAAATCATTGGCTTCTCCAGGCAAAGCTATAAAATTTTAAATTAATACAGATATATAAAATATAAATGAAACTTACATTGTGAATTGATGAAAATAGACTGACAAATATGTCAAACAAAAAAAAAAAAAAAAAAAAAAATTTGTTTGACATATTTGTCAGTAAGCAATTAAAATTGCATATACTCATTTTTGAAAAGATTTTACATTATTTTTATTGGTTTTTATTTACATTTGGTTTATATATTTTTATTTGTGTTATTTAGTTCTCTATTTTCATCAATTCACAATGTAAGTTTCATTTATATTTTATATATCTGTATTAATTTAAAATTTTATAGCTTTGCCTGAAGAAGCCAATGATTTGGCGAAACTAGTTGCAACTTAAGATTGTATTTTAAAATAAAGTTGGATACAAAGAATTTATATTTTACTATATTTACATATTTTATTATTTAATTTAATTACTGCAAGCGTTTTATTTATTGAACTATATTTCTGTTTAATTTAATTGGAAAATATCAAATCGTGGGCATACAAGGAAAATCCAATAAGTCACATAATAAAAGTTTCGAGAAAAATGTATTTTAATGTTGAAATGCTTGTGTAAAATCCAATTTTAATAATAAGTATTTACGTGGGAACAGTTGGAGATGAATTAGGTTTAATTTATTTCAAAAACTGGATTTAGTGGATTTCCATGATACGTCGACAAAATCCAAAAATTAAATAGTGGTTTCTAAAAGTGTAAATACTAATTTACTTAATTATAAGGAAAAATAATATTAGTTATTTCTAAAGAATGCAATATTTTTTTAAGAAAATTCAAGAAATTGATTCCATTATACATCAATTTTTAAAGAATATATTAATAAAAATCACTATAATTTTCATAAAATTGTACATAAAAAATTCTTTTTACTTATGAAAAACTGTTTAAATCAATTTCATTGTTAACTTTTTCCATTTATATAAAGATAATAATTTTTAAAATATTTTGAATTTATTTACTTTTAACGGTATTTAAAATTCACCAAGCATTTCCATAACTCAGAGCAAATGTGTTCAATTCACAAGATATAAATTTTATAGGAGAGCCGAGTTTTCTGTGAGTACCGTGAAAATTTCTTCTTTTAATGCAATATTTTTATTATGCAACACGTCTTATGGCATACCAGCAGATAGAGACGAAAATTTTTGCTCTTACTTACGGATTTATATTTTGTTTGCAAAATTAAAAATATAAACTAATAAAGATTCTAAGATAATTGAACATTGCAATTCTTAAATTTCTGATATTTTTAAATAAATATAGAAAATGACACTTTAGTAGGTACTAAATTAAGTAAATTATTATTGCCTTGCCAAGAATTTCTAAATGAATAAAATTGAAAGGTTCGGTGCAAAAACCAGGCAACTCCAATTTTTAACGAAACTTTATATTCTTTTTGCTCATATTTTGCAATTAAAATTATAGAAATTTAAATTTTTAGAGTTGCCTGGTTTTTGCACTGAACCCTTTAATTGTTATTTTTATATTTATTGTAGCATGAGGCATTGTTTGGTATTTGATGAAGAAGGCTTGCGTACTTCTTGAAACGATTCTTTTTGATTCTAAGATTTACTGAAAAAAACTTATTCTAGCGAGTAATTTGCAAAAAAATATTGTGGATTTTTACTGTTATTGAAGTCGATATATTTTCAGGTTATGGATTTATTATTTTAAATTGTGTTAAGTACTATCTAGAAAAATGGTTCTGCTAAGTTGGATTTGGAATTACTACAAGAACGAATAAACATTTCCTTTACCTTTTATTCACAATGTTGTATAACAACGTTAATTGTAGTTTTTCAGGAAGTTATATGATAATAAAATTGCAAAATGACTTTCTTGATTTCATTTGTCTTATTTAGATTAGTTAGTAATGGTAAGTCCAGGACTTATTACTGTTCATGAACTCATTTTTGAAATTTGAGTGAGCGAATTGTTCCTAAGCTCATTTTATGGAGGAACAAATTGTATGAGCTTTGATCAACTTATAACTCAAAACCGCAATTTTTTGATCCGTACGTTTTGTAATTAAAATCTATAGTGAGAAGGGTCTTTAAAATGAGTCATTATTTTGGTTTTTTTAAAGGTTCTTCTCATTTTAGATAATTTATAATATTTGCATTTTTTAATTGGATCATGCTCATCAAAAAGAGACTAAGCGACATTTTTAGAAAAATGAGATTATGGCGTCAAACGACATAGTTAATCTCCAGAATTACTTATTCTGGAGCAATAATCCCATTTTTCTAAAAATGTCGTTTGGTCCCTTTTTGATAAACATTGCACACAAATAATAGAAATTTAACTCTAGTATTTTGGTGATTTTTATAGTTATTTACATTGGAGCGTGTAGGGTCTCAAATGTATTTGTTGTTATTACCTATAGAAAAACTCTCAATACTGCATTTTGCTCAGATTAATAATTTTGCATTCTTATTGGTTGTTAGGTATTTTGAAATGTATTTTTCGGTTTTAGAAAAAAGTAGGTAATTTGAGAAATAGTCTTACAAGTGTAATATTCCATCATATTTTGATTGTAGCGGTAGGCCGTGGTGAGGTCCATGGCCGCACCCGATGGCCTCAACGATAACAAAGTAGCCAAACTCGCGGTCTCCAGATTGCCTATTTCACTACACATCCACAGCGGCAAAAAACGAACTCGGAAGTCATCAAGTGACAGCTGATAGTCCGCACTGGTTTAAAAAGGCCAACAAATCTCCATCGTGTTGTTGGTAAGAAGATGAGTCCGTCCCGTCCCGTCCACCTTGAGAGGAAATTAAGTGGAGCGTCCGTCCGTTGAAGAAGGAAACCGCGCGCGTGGAAAACTAGGAGCAGCGAGGACCGGCGGCGCACGTTTTCGATGCGGGACTAGTGAGACGTATAAGCGGGTCCTGTCGCTGCTGGGCGGAGCCTGGATTGTCACAGCGGTTTCCAAACTCGGGACTGCCACCCCAAAAAGCTCGGGGTTGACTTCACATACAATCACACACACAACACACACAAAGGTGTTTTTGGACGCACGCATATAAATGCAAAGTCAGGCAAAAGTTGTTCCTGTTGTTCTTTTGTGCGACGGCCTCAACTAAAAGGGCCCTTTAAATAAATAAATTGCCAGCTTTTTTCCAGAGCTCGATGTGTGTGTGAGTGTGCGTGAGTGAGCGCGACAGCTTTTCGAACATCCATCAGAAAGTAATATGCCGTGTAATGTATACGGGACGATGTCTTAATGTAGTAATCACTTTATTTGCACAAAACATTTTTTGTGCCAAACAAGAAGCCAGTTCACTTGTCCCAAATAACTAAATCTTACGCATTTGCCCTTTTTTATAAACCGACCTTAAAGGACACTTAAATAATAAATACCCTCTTCGACTCTCTTTTCTCTAACAAACGTATTAACGACAAAAGGAATCAAAGAGTGCTAAAATAACAAACCTCTTGCTTCTTCAAAATACTTTTTAAATTTTTAATAACATATAAAGAAGACTTATTACAATAATAATTTATAACCTTTATGATTAAAACGCAACGTTTTCCATCAAAATTAAAATTTATATTCAAACGTCAATAAAGTATAAACTTCTGTGACCCTTGACAGGCTTTAACAAGTTAGTCGAGCTTATGGTTTTGTTCGTACCGTTTCGCACATTTTCGACGTAGATCGGGTGCCTACGAGAAAAACTAGCCTATTTCTTAAAGAAAAAATAGCATGTTTTATTCGGAGTAAAAGGTTTTTTTGTGGCTTAAAGAACAATTTTTTTTTAGAATTTTCAGAATCGGGTAGTTTAAGGACGATTGAAGACTTTAGTGCAATAATCGATTAAAACCAATTCTAAATGTTGTGGTTAAACGATAAAAAATCTTGAGAAATCATTTTATGAATTTAGACAATATATTTTAATACATAGGTAGGTATAAATAAATAATGTTGGTCTGGTCTTGATATAGTACTATAATAATAGATCGGAAGTACTTTTTCAAAATAAAGTAAAGTCATAAATAAATGACCCGTTATTGCACCAATACCATTAATTTGAGTTTTATAAAAGGTATATTATTTGCTTTATAAAAAAATAAATTTTGTATTTTTTTACGGATGTGGCTATTTGCACATACAGTATTTACGAAGAAATTACTATTTGGACATACAGTATACATGAATATATGAGCACTTAAATTACCACATGCAATACGTCGAAATATTAATTTTACTAATATTTTATTAACGGTATCTAATACAGAGGGGTGCACAAAAGACGGCCAACGATGTAGCTTCCTTATTTCTTATCTGATTTTAATAAATATGTCAAATTAAATGGTTTGAAGATCAGATAATAAAAGATTAATTTTATTTTTGAAAACATCAGAGGAGTAGGAGGCAACTTTTCTTTTTCAAATGGCAACATATTATTTTCGATTGCAAAAATCATTAACAAATTTAATCTAAACCAATAATTTATTTTAAATTAATATTTTTTTTCTTATTTTTTTAAATTTTTTTATTATAAATTTTTTTTAATGTAATACAATTGTTTTTTTTGTTTTTAAATTTTCAGTTTTTTATTTTTATTATTCAGTTTTGTTTTTTAATTTATTAACTTATTTTAATTAATAATTTTTTAATTTATTAATAAAGAATTAAAAACCAAAACTTAAAAAAAAAGAACTGAAAACTCAAAAACAAAAAAAAAACAATTGAATTAAATTAAAAAAAAAATTTAAAAAGAAAAATAATTGGTATAGTTGGTTTAGATTATTTTTGTTAATGATTTTTTCAATCGAAAAAAAATATGTTGCCACTTGAAAAAGAAAAGTTGCCTCCTTTTCCACTGATGTTTTTAAAAATAAACTTAATCTTTTATTATCTGATAGTAGTATTCTTCAACCCATTTAATTTGACGTATCACTTATTAAAATCGGCTTCTAGCTACATCGTTGACCGTTTTTTGTGCACCCCTCTGTATGTATGTTTTCATTTTATATTATTGTAAAAATAGTGAATACATTTTAGTACTGTTTAGTTATTATACCTAAGTATTTAAAGTAAGTCAAATTAATAAAAAAAAATATATTCAGATCAAAATTTAGAACATTAAAATATACTTAAGATATTAAATACCGTTAATAAAATATTAGTAAAATTAATACTTCGACGTATTGCATATTCATGTATGTCCAAATAGTCATTTCTTCGTAAATACTGTATGTACCAATAGCCATTTATTCGTACATACTGTATGTGCAAGTAGCCATATCCTTTTTTTAATTCTACAAAGTGACATTTTTTTAATTACAATAAAGTACTCTATTTCAAGAAAAATAATATTAATTTTCATGAAACTCTAAAAAGATTATAACTCTCAAAAAATTACAAATGTTTCTATAATAAACATAAAATTATTATATTATACAAAGTGCTCCAAAAGTAACATACAATCAGTGAATACAAATACTATCGAGAAACTTTTAAAACTTAACAAATGTTAGGAATTGTTTTATACAAGGCGTTCCGAAAATGGCATAAGGGACCATTCAGGGATAGATAATAATTAAAAAAATCTTTAAAAACAGATCGAAATATAAAGAACCAATGTTGGGACATGAACTTTTTTATTTTTATGAATTTTGAAAAACCACTAGTTGTCATGTAAAGTTGGCGGTTTTACAAAATTCTTGATATTATAATAAAAATGTTCCAAACTTTGTCTTTTCATATCTTGGTCATTTGGTCAATAGAATTTTTTTAAATTTTTTTTGATAATACCTGAAGGTGATGGATGCTCAACAATTAAAGATCTTTTCGGAAAACCTTGTATACAGGGTGGTCACTATTACGGTGTACATCAATGGGATACTTGGTTTAAAACAAATGAAATCTAGTTAACCTAAAATTTTCTTCTTAAGGCCAATCGATAGAGAATGTCAAATGATGTAAAACTGCCAAATTGCAATAGAAAAAGTTAAGCAATTACAAAAATATGGAAAGAAAACGAAAATGTCTAATTTCAGATTTTTCATAATTCATGATATTTCAGGAATAGAGCAAGATATATCGGATTTCTAAATAGATTCGAAAGAAGTTTGAAAAGGGGTAACTTTTTTCTAATTTAAGCAACTTTGTAACTCTTTAGGTTCACAAGATCCCACCGTAAGAGTGACCACACTGTATACCTTCGTTTCTGACTTGAATATCGAAGTATTTTATTAATATATCTAAAAAAATAAATTTAAAATTAGTGTTTTTAAAGAGTTTTCTTAGTTTGCTATGAGAATGATAAAAGGTGTTCGCATCGGTGTGTATAAAATTTGAAATAGTAAAAAAACTTCAATTTTTAAACTAAAAATCACAAAAATTTTAAGTCTTTTTTTAATGCGACTTCATTTTTTTTATTAGGTATATGTTATATTTTTTTAAACACCAAAATGTTTGAAAAGTATACCTGGTCTATGTGCAAAGTAGATCGGAAGTTTTAGAAATTATGTGAACATGACAATAAGTTCAAAATAATTTGTTACAGGCTGTATTTTTTTGTTATTTTCAGAAAAAAATCATATTTTTTGTAATTAACTTAGGGCCAATATTATAAAAAAATTTTAACGGTCATTAAATTTAAATGAGGTTTAATTTGACATTTATAGTATTTACATGAAGTTTAAATAATTAAAGATCTATTTATGCTCAAAAGTTTAAGACCTAATATTTATGATTTAAAACCTATAATTATAGGACTTATGCACCCGATTTTAAGGAATGGTAAAACTAAGTAAGTTTTTTGAGCAAAAAGTGATCATGTATTAAAATAAAACCGAAAAAATTAACAATTTTTCGAAAATTGCAAAAAACGTATTTCTACAACCTTTCACTTTTTGTATAAAAGACCAAAATCCAAAAAAAATCTCTGATTTTTAATGTTTGTAAGTAAATTAAAATAAATTAAAGGATAACACCAATATTTGGACTGCTTCAATAAAATAGAAAAATTTGTGATGTATTTTCTTTAAGTCCAACTTTATTATTTATACTTTTTGTATAAATTAAATTAAAAACTATCGATTTTGGGATAATTATATCCCATCTTCAGGTATTTAAAGAATCTTTATTGTCAAGATAATAGTGACATGTCACTATTATCTTGACATGTCACTAATATCTTGAAATGTCACTATTATCTTGACACGTCACTATTATCTTGACACGTCACTATTATCTTGACATGTCATTATTATCTTGACATGTCACTATTATCTTCACAATAAAGATTCTTTAAATACCTGAAGATGGGATATAATTATCCCGAAATCGATAGTTTTTAATTTCATTTATACAAAAAGTATAAATAATAAAGTTGGACTTAAAAAAAATACATCACAAGTTTTTCTATTTTAGTGTTTGTGTTGATTAGTGTTTAATATCCCCAAAAATAAAGTGCGAAATTTCCATTTAAAATTAATTATACCAAAAATTTTAAGAATTTAGATTTGATTGACTATTTTTAAAAAGATAATTTCATTAAACCAAAATATTTCAATTTTTATAAGATTTTTTATAATATTTGTAGGTAAAAATGAAATGTTTTACTTTCAAAGTCATATTTAATGAAAAATATATTTATCCAAAAATTGTAAAAATTCCAAGTATTTATTGTATTTACAAAAAATATTAAATATACCTAAATCAAAAAGGAAATAAAGTCAAATTTTTATTTTTAAGAAATATTAAGAAAAACAATACTATTTTGTTAAAATATTGTAAAAATTTGAATTATGATTAAATTTTTAATCATAAACTTATACAGGGTGTCCCAATTTGAGTTGCATTGTATGGGTATCTTTGTTATTAATAAACTTACCGATTTGGTTAAATGGAAACTATTTTAGCAGTTTTTTATACTCATTTAGATGGCATCTATAATAATCAAAAATTCCGAGACATTCCCATGATAAACGAAAAAAAAAACCGAAAAAAGCAATTTTTGAAAAAGTCAATTATTTCATTAACTAGAATGGACGACTTAATTGAGTCCAGTTTGTCAAAACTCAGTTTCAGTGTGGGTTTTCTCTATGTTTACGTAGATGATATAATAACTTGCATACCTAGTGATAATTCAAAATTAGATGAGATTGTAAAAACCTTTAGTAGTTTCAGCCCTAGTTTAAACTTCACTTTTGAAAATGAAAAAATAGATAGAATCCCTTTTTTGGACCTTTGGATGATCAGAGACAACAATGGACATATCAAAACAGACCTGTACCGAAAAACATTGAGTTCAAACATCTGATCATCCATTGGTACAAAAAATTGCGATAGTCAAAAATATAAAAACCAGAATCGACAGAATCTGCCATAAAGATTTTATTGAGATGAATTTAACAAAGGCTTACAAAATTTTAAAACAAAACGGTTATCCAGATTACTTTATTAAAAAATTTCTTTATGACAACAATCAAACAACACAGATGAGTATTCAACCTAACAAAATTTATTATAAAATTCCAGCGATTAATAATTTAAGTAACAAATTAAAAAATATGTTTCGGAACAGATTAGGTGAAAACATCAACATAGTCACATATAACAAGAACATAATCGGTAACGTTTTTAGTAAATTAAAAGACAAACAAAACAAAGAACATAGAAGCAACTTAATATATCAAATTAATTGTAAAAATTGTAATATATCGGCCAAACAAAAAATTGGTTAATCACTAGGTTGAATACTCATAAAAATGATTGTAAAAATAAACTAAATAATGAGAAGACTGCATTGGCAACCATGCGATCACAAACGGTCATGAATTCGATTTCAATATCAACAATGTAAAAATATTAGGCAGTGAAGAGATTCTATCGAAGAGACTACTAAAGGAATCAATTGAAATAAATAAAAACAAAAACAGTGTAAATTTAAGGTCAAACTTGCTTAACATCGATTTGTAAAATTTGTTGCATATCTATCTATATATGTAAAATGTCAATGTCAGCCACAGCAATCAAAAATTGTTTGACAGTTGATGAAAAACTATTAATAAAGGTTAACGTTTGGTGTTACCAAAGAAGATTGTAATATAAAACTAATCCATGAACATCTCAATTATTTTTTAAAAAATTGATGTAATATTAAAACAAATAACCATCTTCAACAAGTATTTTGAAGAATTTGACTTTAATAAACAATACTGTCTAGGTAAGGTTAAGCACATGTTTCTTGGTTATATTAATTGTTGTTACAACGTCTTGATTGAATGATTACAGTCTTAATTGTTGATGTGTTTGTAAATTTTAATATAATTTTTAGTTCTGAAGAAGGACTTAACAAAGTTCGATTAAAATAATTGTTATCGTTTGGTGTTGCCGTAAAGTTTGTTATATAAAACTAATCCATGAACACCTCAATTATCAGTTTAAAGTTTGATGTAATGTTCAAACCAAACCATTTTCAATGAATATTTTAAGATTTTTGACTCAAAGAAACAATACTAACTAGGTAAGGTTAAGCACATATTTTAATTTTTAATTTTGTTATATTATTGTCATTACAACGTCTGAATTAATGATTACTTTGTCATTGTTGATATCTTTGTAAATTGTAATATCTTTTTAGCTCTGAAGAAGGACTCAATAAAAGTTCGAAACCGGTCAGCAGACAGTACATGTTTTCTTTTTAAAAACCAAGTCCTAATTCCCAAAAAAACTTTCACTTACAATAATTCACTAGAGGACGTACTTAAAATTTATAAAATTAACTAGAAATGTTACAAAAAATGATTCGAATAAAAGTTATTTGTTTCGAAAGACTAATCTAATTTTTTTTATAAACATATAATATACTCGATTTTCAAGATATCAATAGCAACTTTCTTATTTTAAATGGGCATCATATTGGATTTTTCCACAAATAAATTGAATTTTTTTTCTACTTTTAACGCTGATTCCATATTTGAAGTAAGAGACTATGAAATATTTGACATTATTTGAATTAAATTAAGTAAGCCATGACTTTTTGACAGATCTTTCTTAAACAAATGACTATTCAAGCTGTCACTTTAGTTTATCATATCGGTTTATTATACATCAAGTTAGAATTAATAAGCTTTAGTGATTGATTATTCAATTACAAATGACAACTTTTTCTCTAATTAAATGAACAATATGACAAGTTTTAGACTTATAGACCTATAGAATAATCTAAAATGACAGCTCGAATTGTGACTTGTTTAAAGAAGTCCTGTCAAGAAGTCATAGTTTACTTAATTTAATTCAAATATAATATCAAGGAATCCGTAGTGTAATACTTCGGACATTGGATAGGGATTGTAATACATCGTTGTAATCAGAAAAAAAAAATGCAATTTAACTGTTGAAAAATGGCGTTTATTTGAAATAAGAAAGTTGATATCTTGAAAACCAAGTTTGTGATATTTTTGTAACAAACATATTTTCTTTACGAATCGAATAACTTTTATCCGAAACATTTTTTGTAACTATTGTAATTAAGGAAATAATCGACTTTTTTAAATTTTAATTTTTCGGTTTTTTCCATTTATCATCGGATTGCCATGGGATTTTGGATTTTTTTAAAGAGCATCTGAATGACAATAAAAAACTGCGAAACATTGCCAAATAGGCAAAATAGGTTAAATAAACCAAATCTGTAACATTTAATAACAAATCAAAATTGAAAATTGGTACACCCTGTAGATTATATTACAAAGTAATTTTGGCAAAAAATACGAGATTTTCTAGAAAATATAAACATCCATATTTTTCATTATCTTTTTTAAAAAAGTTGTATTTTTAAAAATATACCTTTTTTATGATTATAAGGTTGTAATTTTGGAAAATAATATTGAATATTAAAATATTATATAAATCAAAAATGTTGTTAAAAATTTTTGTAGGTGAAAAATGAAAAATTTAGATAGACGAGTATAGTTGCAAGGTGTAAGTTGGTTGTGAGACTGAGAGTGTATAATTGAAAGGTTCGCGTTCGAGGCGTCTGGAATCGTCGGAGCGCAAGCGTCGCTTTATTAATGTGAAACCGCCAATCGAGGTTTCGTTGGGGGACGGCCACGGATATTTTGAAACGCAGGCGCACCCAAATTTACCCCTAAATGCGCCCGACCGACCCTAATACTCACCTCGGATTAGGTTAGCCGAGAAATGCCGGAAAAATCTATCCCGCCGTGCCGGAACGAAAACTCCGGGGATGAGCTTAACTACTTCAACGACGAGAACTGCCTACAAAACAATCACAGCTATCTCCTCACATTAATTAACAACAAAACGCCTAATAATTTACCTCCAAACTAATTACACATTTAATCAATATTTTCAAAACATTTTTATAATTTTAAGTAGATAGAAAATATTTTAAATAAACTTGTAGATTGATTTTTTGTTTATTCGTAGGTATAGAAAATATTTTACCAATATTGAAGCTTTTTGACATTATTTTTCACTTTTAGATTTTTCCTTAAAAATTTTGGTTTATAATCGAATAAAGGATGAATATATGCGAGCGGTAATATTGCGCATATTTTCGTTGTTAGGCCGGTGTGGGTGAATGTGATGTGGTTTTATCCTTTGTGAAGATCAAAGAGCTTTCGCTAGAGCTTTGCTTTGCGTATATGTGCATTCATTTACTTGAAAATTCCCTTCTCTATAGAGACCTCCGAATTATTATTCATATATACACGTGTAATTTTTTATATGTAAATCGGGCCAAAGGAAGCGCTTCTACATAACAAA
Organism: Stenus bimaculatus; assembly: GCA_963971135.1. Classification (NCBI taxonomy): domain Eukaryota; kingdom Metazoa; phylum Arthropoda; class Insecta; order Coleoptera; family Staphylinidae; genus Stenus; species Stenus bimaculatus. The sequence continues at coordinate 31,582,596 of OZ020180.1, forward strand.
CGCGTCCATTTTTGCACACCACACCGCAAATGCGAAATAATGAATTATACATTACCGCAGAATAGATTAATCCAACGTGATGCTGATGGCGTATTTAAATAACTTGCTCTTATTTTAAAAAGAGAATTGCGTTCATTTTTTTTCTTCAAAATTTAAAAAAATCAAATAATTTTACCGGCTAGCTCTGTAATGAACTGTCGCAACTTCCTATGGTCGTACATATCCATTTATCAAACTCCACTTATCAGCTAAATCGCCTGCAACTAAACTCTTTCGCACCACCCACGCCACACTCTTTTTTTTAATTGTCACCGTTGCGAAATGCGAATTTGTTTGTACTCACGCCCGCTTAGAACTGCCCACGCCAAAACGTCGTCGATACTGGAACTGGACAGTAATTAAAGACACCTAGATGAAAAGATACGTAACGCCCCACCAGCAACATGTAAGTTGATCTTTTTCAGGTTTTTATTTTCTTGCAACGGAAAAACAGAAAGGACTCAGACTGCTTCACCTCATTTTTTATTACCGAGAAGACTTCCAAGAATAATATTTTATGAAAACCAAAATTCTATCCCAAATCTCATCCGTCATTTCCTGAGGTGTTTAATTAAAAATTAAAACCAAGACTAATATCTAATGCGGTGTAAACAATCGAGGAATAAAAAGAGTATTACTAATCGATTCGCTACTTTAAAGGTTTTATCACCGCATAGAAATGTCGTTCCCAGAAGAAATGGCTAATGGTGATTTTTCGCGGCCAAAAACGTTGAATCCTTGTCGAGCGCGCGCGCCCCCAATTTACATGAGCAATTTATAAGAGGTCCCCTTTCTTCCCTACGCGCATTTTTAGGCAAATGCACTTTCGGTAATTTCCTTCAAGAAGGGAAAAAACTCTGAAATGACGACGATAAATCCGCTTGAGAAATGATACTAATTTATTTGGCAATTCCGGCGAAAAGTGGCGGGATACTTTTTCCATCCCAGCCGCAAAACAGCCCCTTATTCTTTATACGTAAGTAAATTAGGGAAATAAGAAATAAAGTTTTTGTTGGGCAATTGCGGATGTATTAATTGCGGAAGATCGATTACGGAAGAAGATGCTTTGTGGTGTGGAAGTGGCCGAGGAGGCGATGTTGATAATTCGGTGTATCTGCTGCAGACATTTGTGAATGAGACGGCCCATTCATTCCCAGCACACGATACCCGAACCTATCGATTACAGCGATAAGTATCGATTACACCTGGGAGTTCTCCGCGGGCCATTCCTCCATGTCGTTCTCACACACACTAACAGCTAAGACTTACCATTCGCACTGAAATATCGCCGCTAGATTCTATCCGGTCACTTTTACAAACAACCGGACACTATCTGATAAGGACGATGTTATTATTTAATACTTATATAAACTACTTTTTCATTTTTACAATAAGTAGATAGAAACAAGAAACTTTCATCAATTGCTTCCATATACCTAAAGTATGGAAGATACATATCGTCAATACTATCCATTTCCATCATCGTGGATACTCAATAGTAGACCATTGGAGAACCTTCAATGGGCAATGACAGTAAAAATCAAATGATTGCGGACTACCTGAGGAGGCCAAGAGTTTTTGGCAATGATGATACACGCACACCATAATAGACACATGCAATTCAAAATAATGTGCTTTAGAAATTTAACATTACACTTGTAGCAATATTAGATTTATTAAACCCAATTGAAATGATCTGTTCTAAGAATACCTAAAGCTGTATTGTTAAAAGACAACTTTGGTTATGGCTCCTGGTATCATGAATCAAATGTTGGTTTACTTAGAAAAAAAATATTTATGAAGCCAAAAATACAATATTGTTGGCGGTGATTGTGCTCGTGCATCACAACACATGAAGCGATTTCGAATGGCTTCTTTAGTTAGTTAGTAGTTGACCAAAAATTTGACAGCTTCATCTGTTCTTTCTTCCCCATTCGAACCGATTGAGATATGGAGAATAACCAAAGATCGAACCGTGCTTCCGACCACGGCTAGAACCAATATGGAACCAAACGATCTAAGATGTCATTCCAATGCGATTGGTCTAAATAGGACAAACCAAACTAAGAACCAAAGACGAACCAAAGCAATTTGAAATCGATCATGCAACTAGTTTAGCAATGGAAGACATTTCTGTTGGAGGCTAAAATATTATACACTGCTTAACAATTGATAGGGATCGAGGTGGAGTTTATTAGTAATTTTGGCTAAAATGCTGCAGTTGAATAGGGTCTAAACGTCTTCGAGGCATAACATTAATTCTGGAAATTATCACAATACTTGGTTTTGAATACAATTTAACCAAAACTTAACCTATAGTAATAATTTTACCTATTGTTGAATTTTAAGGCTTTCCATAATGTCCTAAGAAACAACTCAAAAAAAAACTTTCATGGAGAAAGATTATTTTAAATTATGTAAATTTGCCAACTATAACATCATCAGAACATATCTTAAAATATAGTTCATTTTAGCCAAAACTATTAAAAGAATTTGCCTTGATCCCTATTAATTGTTGAGCAGTGTATTTAGATAATCCAAATTTGCTTCATCAAAATTTACATTGAATGAAAGACAATGATTCAATCTGAAATACAAGTGATTACTTGTGAAATACAAATAATACTTTCTGAAATTTAATTGTGAAGAATTGTAATTTTCAATTAATACTTTCTGAAATACAATTATTGAAACTTTCTGATATTAAATTGTTTTTTCTAAAATACAATCAAAGCTTTATGATAAAATACAAAATTGGTCTTTTCTGTAATACAACTAAAAAAGATGTAGTCTAAGAATGACTTATTTCTGTGGAATTAAATGATATTTTACCCCAATGGAATGTATAAACAATATTGTAAAAATTACTAATCTTATTTTGTAGGGTTTAAAAGAGTCGAAAATTAAAAAATAACAACTTGTTTAAAAAATGAATATTTTTTTTCAATAAAATTCTTATTTATTGTTTAGCCAATATCAGAATTCGAATATAAGGAAATATCATCAATGTAATATTTGTAGTTTGTAGGTGCAATATTATGGCGCTACCGATTTTGGTGGATGGAAAAGAAAAAAAAAGAAAAATCATACTTCTAATGAAATTGTTTTTGTCAAAATTATTAAAAGATACACAAATATTCGTTTAAATAATTTTTCCTAACGACAAAAGGCTGACATGGATAAAAGGCCGACGCGAACAAAAGGCCGAAACAAAAAAGCCGAACGATAAAAATGCTTGAATAAAAGGCCAACGCAAACAAAAGCTTATAATAAAAGATTGACGTGGATTTTTATCGATAGAAAAAAAAATAATAAAATGCGCAAAAAATTAAAAAAAAAGTCTAATTTGTATAATTATTTTTTCAAATAATATGTTCTTATATGATCTTGGTATCAGATAAAGGTTAACAATGTATTTTTCACAGAGCCGTCCTTAGACCAGGGCGAACGGAGCCCAGGCCCAGGGCCCCACGTTTTGAGGGCCCTACAGCCCATGCGAACCGGCAGACACGAGCGTTAGCCTGAACCAAAAAATGTTTAAGGAGCCCCAAAATTATTGTTTGTCCTGACCCCGTACTTGCTAGGGACGCACCTGATTTTCATCAAAAATCTTATAATTTTCCAAGAAACGGAAACTTTAAAATTTATTTTAAAAATGCACATCATTAAATTCAATTTGTTCATTCTATTTCTACTTTGAAAACAAACACTTTTTATTTGAAACATTTTTTCATATAATTGTTTCTTTTCATTTTTCAGGTTGGGCCAGGTCAGATTAAGTCAGGTCAGGTTAGGTTAGGTTAGTCTACGCATAAACATCTTTTATCCTTTTTTTCATCGGCCTTTTTTCTGTCGACCTTTTATCGTTTGGCTTTTTTTATCAGTCTATCAGGTCAGAATGTTGTCCATGTCAATCTTTTGGCATTCGGTCTTTTATCCTAGACGGCCTTATGTCAAAGTTGGTCATTTATCCTTCGGCATTTTGTCTTAGTCGATCCATGCAAGCCTTTTGTCATGTGAGCTTTTTGGAATAGACCTTTTTCTCCATAGTTCATATTGATGACCTTTCTTCAAAAATTTCCTCGATTTTATAATATTTTAGGAATTCTCAAGAGTTATCTAAGACTATTTTTTATAACTACTTCTTCATGGATAATATAACGGATGGCCACGAAACTAGGGCCACCCCTGAAATTTCTTTATTTATGAAATTAAAAATTTGAAATTTTATTATGTTATATGTTATGTTCCTTGACCTAAAAAAAATTTCAATCTCACTTCCAGTTTCACCGGAAATTACATCAACTTTTTTATTTTAAATGTAATACTCTATTTTTTGTACATATTATTAAACATTGGTAAGTTCCAAATATGTTTGTGACAAAAAAAATTTTTTTTTTCGGAACTTTAAAAAAAAATTTTTTTTAATAAAATCGATTAAAACTGCTCTTAAATAATTTAAATAGGTAAAATAAATTATAAATTACGAAATTTATTCGGCAGTTTTTGAGAAATTACTTTTTATAATTTTTAAAATGCGGTTTTTGTAAATATATTTTTTTTAAATGGCTTGATAGTGGGGCCTCCCCCTATTTCGATAGAAGATTTATTTCTTATAACTATGATACCTAACATGTAGGTATAAGAAATTCGAATTAAATCATCTAAAATATTCCACTTTAAATATTAAATTAATCATTAATTTACAATAATTAATTTTGAAGATTAGTTTCAAGTTCATGATAGCATCCTTTAAATATCTAAATGGGGTTATTATACAGGGTGTTTCTAAAAAAGTGTCCCTAGCATAAGAAATTAATTTTTCGACCAATATAAGGATTATTTTTTTTTAAATTTTTTTAACATACTAAAAGAAAGAATTACATAACGTCGAACATTTTGTCTCATAATTTCTAAATAAAAAAAAACTATCAATAAAACGAAAAGAACAAAAATTTAGAAATTTACCGAAAAGTAAAAATTTAAATATATAACAGTCAGTAACGTCTTACAAAAAAGGTTGGAGAGGGGTTAGAGAGGTAGTAATAAGCAATATTTTCTTTAAATACATTTTATAAATAATACGTTTTTTAATAATGACTGTATTTGTAATGAACCTTCTATTCACTAACTATTCGATTAATGAAAATTTTCACTTTGAAAAAAATAATGTGTCTAAGATTGAATGATTATAAACTTAATATTTTTCAGATCTTTTAAAATTCTATAAATAAATTCTGTTTATTTTGGCCTTTCTAATTAGACTTCTAAATCTATTTAACAGATTTTGGAACCAACTGTATAGCCTAATAATCTATATACCAAGTAAAATTTTGCAATTTTAAACTGAATTTAACTGGAACTAGTTTTAAATTGTTTTATAAAACTACTCAATGTATAGAGAGCGAGAAAAACATTTTTACATGGATATGTGAAAACCCACTTGATAAATTTAATTTTCTAGATTTAATTTATGTGACATTTATAGTTATATCTGTTAAGCAAAAAATAAACTTAATAGTGAAAGCTGAAGGTAATAAAATATTTTTAATATAATAAATTTATTTCAAGAAGACCATAAAGAAGTAAAAATTGATTTTTTGTATAGAAGTGTGGGGTAATTTTGTAGTTTCAAAATTTGTTTTCGAAAAAGTATTGATATCGTTTATTACTAACAATAATTTTACTTAATGCTTAATGTACTTACTAATATGTGCTACTCAATTCTCATTTTTTAGCTTACCTGAAACAAAAATATAGATTATAATTATGTTGTAAAATAATATAATAAATTACAGTATGCATTAGATTCGGTTTGATAAAATATATTATAAACAAGAATTGTAACGTTTTTTTATACTAAAAAGGACATAAAAGGGGCCTTTGTGTGTTTTATGTACAGTATATATTTGGCCTAGCATATTTGCGGAAGAAGCACCCTGAGTTTTTCATCGCGAATCACAAAACCGTGAAATATGAATACGCGACTCTGATCGTGTAATTCCCCTGAATTCCTGTCAACCAGAATGCCGGCTAATATATTTCCGTTTCCAAAAAATAACCTACTGAATAAGATTAAATCCATAAAATAAAATGAAAAAAACGCAAAAAATATTAAATTAAAATCTCGGTAAGAGTAATTTAATTTTTAATTAGTCATACTGGTAGTCCTTTTATGGTATCTAAAGTACAAAATAAAATTACGATTTTTTATCTATATTAGGGTGGAAAATGTGTATATGCGCATCAATAAAACCTAATGAAATTCCGGCTGACATTTAGCGAGCTTAAAGGGCAGCTTTATGAATTACGCCCTAAATGTTATGCAGACCTGAACGGCGCAATCTGACAGCTAAATCTTTCCAGCAGTTTTACCGTATTTTTTCATAAACATTCATTTTGTAACGCTGAAAAGTTAATAATTATACCTGTCGATATGTCCCGCGATAAACAATGAGCTTTTCGTCGCTTTGGAGGAAATTCCGAGAGAGGGCGCGAATGGCCCCAAAGGCAATACCTGCATTACGATTAAAATCACTGGAAAGGCGTGACGATTTCAGTTTTAAAAACAGTAATATTAATGCCTGCAATTATTTAAGTAATTTTTGTGATTGTTATTTTATGCGGAGTCACTTCAATTGTACTTGTATAAATAAACAGTGATATTGAAGGGAAATAATGGCATGTGACTCAATATTATTATAATAAAGTAATGCATTTTTCTAGATTATATTATTTAGTTAAATGAATGAAGTGGCATACAGTGGGCCTCACGCTTCATTGCTCTCGTATTGTTGCGTTCTGTTGGTTGAGTACTGGGGACCATTATAACTTCATACTCTATAGGGCAAAAAATCATTAAAAGCACGCCATTTATTATTAACTCAACTCTTTTCATTTCCTATAAAATATTTCATCACATACTTTTAGATGGAAAAACAAATATTTAAATAACTTATTAAAATTGATTGGAAAATCCGGTTTAAAAGTCTCAAGTTGAGCAAGATTAATGCATTTGTCGAAGGATATTTTAAAACAAATTTGTCGCAGGATCATCGTGGCATCCCGCGGGATGATGGTTTAGGGGGTCGAATTTGCATTCGGTACATTACCAAATTTTTCATCCTTTTATTAATTGGGTATTAAGGAGTTCATCAGGATGCATATTGGAATTGGGTTGGGGAGGCTACTTGATAAAAATGGTCTTGTCTAAAAATTGATGAAAAATTCAATCTTCATTAGTTTGTAGTGGCTGGCATCATTAATTATGTGGTATAATTTTTGGAATTTATTAAACAATTAAAAACGTATTAAAAGATCCGATGAAGATAAATGAAGTATGTTAAATATTCATTTGTTTTAGTCTGGAGTGGTTTATTTAGTAGCTCTATTATTCGGCCAATGTATTTCTGGTCGACTGGTCGGTAGTTGGAGCATACATCATCCGCTGACGTGTCATAATAGTATGATAATATGTACACACGCCGAGCCGAGGCAATTTTTACTAAGCAGATTACAATATCAATCTTTCCGCAGAATCCTGCAGTCTCCCGAGCTGGTAGTAGCAGGAGATCCAATCCACCTTGCACCAGCGCTATTCCATAAGGAAATTAAAGTTAATGCATAACTTGATGACGTACACACGCCCCAGACCCTCGAACATCTTAATTATAAAAGCACCCATATTATCCTGATGAAATCAATTTGTCAATTTTAATGGGAGGATTTATAATTGTTGCTATTCATGAAGCAACACATGTGATGCATCCCTTTCAGTTTCAGAATTCAGCAACGGATGTGAAGTCAAGGATCGCTAACTGTTAACCATTTTGGAATTCTTAAAAGGAGATAAGTGTCGGCGTTTTGGTCCGTCAGTTCTTGGCAACGAGGCGACGAACAAAACGGACCACACAAACATCAAACGACGTTTAGTGCAAAGCTAAATGATCATTTTTCGAGCAAAAGAGCTTATTGAAGCGCAACGATTAATTTCGAGTCCTGTCCGCACGCGCCATAAACAATTTCAATTTCACACGGTGAACCATTGTAAGTCGCTAACAAATGTGGTAATTAGTTATTAATAAGCGAAATTATAACAGCGAGGCGAGGCTTGTGCGCGCACCTATACATACGTGCGCATAATGAACGTTGACATGTTTGAAATATGCAAACGGCGCACGATTCTAACGCTGAAATTTATGAGGCCGCCAGTGTAAAAACCGCAGAACCACATATGCATGAAGAGAACTAATACATTCGAAATGATAAACTATGCAATATGGTGTCACATTAGTAGAATCGCGCTCGCACAACGTTACCGCCAGAACACACGCACACCACCGCACAAAGCTCACTTTATTATTCTTTCCTGTTCGGATGTTGGAAGGTAAAAAAGTATTTTGGACACTGGAAGCTTTATTTATCATAAAAACAAATGTGACGGCACGCCAAAATGGATGCACATAAAATCAAAATAAACAACATTCTTTCCTCTTCCTTGAATTTATTCGAGACTCGTATTTTCAAAAACTTTACGACATCCTTATAAAATTAAACAACATTTTCCAGAGAAAATTATTAAAATTTTATTTATATTTAAAAAAGACTAAAAAATCAAAGACCATTCTTCTAAAACTCTTTGCTACCTGCACAACTTCATTCTGAAAATTTCTACATTTCCTGACAAATGGAAAGAAGTTAAATGAATGTAATTATGCACCGATTGCAACTCTGAGTAATTTTTCCAAACTTATGGAAACGATTCTATCACAACATATTTTAGCTCTAGCTACAGTTAAATTCGAGCTATATTGCCATATCAACATGAATTTCTTCCAAAAAAATCTACGTACACCAATCTCAATAATGTCACGCAATATATAGAAGATGCCATGAAGACCCAACAGCGAGTGAACTAGTTACAGAAAACTAGGAGAAAACAATGCAATTGTCATTGTTATAAAATCATATCTAAACAATAAAACTCAGTATTTCGTAGTCCACGGTTTCAAATCTGATAGTTACCAAGCACTTGGTGTGGTTCTAACCTGGGCCCTATTTTAATTTAATCACCTCACCTAAATATGCTGATGCCTTAAAAATTTCAAGAACATCACTGAAGAAGATTGCATATGATTATACAGAGAAGGTATCTTTGTATTATTAATCATTACCTATAGTTGGTATTACTTTTAATATGTAAGTTATCCTATAATTTAACTTTGCATGTCGGTTGTATGGGCTCGGGACAAGAGACCGATAGAGACAAAAAGCCGAAAATGATAAAAGACCGATGGATAAAGACCGATGTGAACAAAATTGGACACATGGCCGATTAGAACAAAAGGTCGAAGAAAACAAGACCGAATGGAAAATGATCGATACAGACAAAAGTTCGACGTGAACAATAGGCAGAAAGAAAAAAAGTCGAACGATCAAGTGCCGACTTGGGTTAAAGGCCCACGTAGCCTTTTGGCCGAACGATAAAAGGCAGACTTGGACAAAAGAAGATAGTTGAAATTAAAAAAATGTTAAATTTGTACTCCTATATATTTTTCAAATAAAATATTAGTATATGGTGACTTATTACTACCTGAAAAAGGTTAACCATATCATTTTTTTTTTCAAAAATTTCAAGAAATTGAAGTTTCATACAATCTTTAGCTTCGCTAATATTTTCGTCCAGGGGGCTTATTTTTGAACCACTCCACATGATGTTGAATGCCACATCACAAGGTCAGGTTCTCATTTATCCATGAAACTGACAAGGACAGAATGATGAAAGTACATGCTACATATTATGTCGTGTGATTCAAAAATAACCACCCCCCCCCCAAAGTTTTTCTTTCAGCTTTTTGTTTAGTTCGAACTTTTTTCGCTATTTATCCTTGGGTTTTTTGTCCGCATCGGCCATTTATCCGGGTCGGCTTTTTTTCTTTCGGTCTTTTGTTCATGTCGGCTTTTTCTCTATCGGCCTTTTGTTATAGTCAATCATACTTCCATGTCCACCACTTATCATTCGGCGTGTAAACGTAGGAGTAATCCTACGGCACTTTGTCTATGTCGGCCTTTTGTCCATATATTAACTATTTCAATAATTATTTTAAAAGTGGAAACATCAAAATCTAAAACATTAAAATTAAAATAATTGGTTATTTTTGAACTGCCTGAGATGCATTTGGTTTATGGGTTTTCCGAATACAATTTAGCAAATGTTAAAATATGAAGTAGGTACCTACAATAGGTACTATTTTTTTCCAGAAAAAAAACCTATCCATAAATAAAAACCAATCATTGTTATTTTTTGGCCATATTTGCTACCAGTGTTGAATCCAGAGGAGGGGGGGGGGGCGCGGGGAATCAAAAAGTCCCCCCCCTGGGTAAAAATTATTAATTATTGATTATTGTCTTTTTTATTTTCGAAATCATTTAAACAGAGAATAGCGCGAAATAGACTACACACAATATCTTAGTTTTTCCTGTGTTTTTTAAACCCCCAAATACATGAAGATTTATAATTTGATTTTATATGACGTACACCTCTACCACCCATTGCCCCCCCTGGCCGCTTTTTATCCCCCTCGAATTGATAGGCCTGGATTCAACACTGTTTGCTACAAAGTCTTAAAGGTTTTGGGTTTTCCATCCCCTTCAGTGGGTAACAATAGTAATATACATATAAACCAATGCAAAAGTATAAAAGCAAAGTTTTATTTATAAATAAATTATTTTTTTAACATTTTGGTAAGGATTTTTGTATTACTGTTGTTACTAATTGAAAACGACTTCTCTAATGTAAATTTTTGCAAAAATCGGTGAATTTGATCTAGTTTCCAACCCTGAAATTTGATTACTTACGAATCACGAACATTCTGTATATTTAACTAAACATAAGTTTTACTGTTTTATGTACAATAATACTGCGATCGATCTTTTGAAAAATCTGGTCCTTTAAGGGGGGTGCACCCCTGAACCAAATACTTGTAATGTTGTCTCAAATAATGTTGTCTCAAAATAAACAAATAATAATATTGAGCAAAATTAATAAATATTTGGAGTAGAATTTAATTTTTTTTAAATTTCTATGATTCTCTATTAGATTTTTGGTTTATTCTTGCATGTAATAATGCTTTAGAAGTTTTAAGGGATTTAGTAGATTTTTAAGATATTTAAAAAAAAAACACCTAAATTGAAGATTTAGGAAGTATTTTAATAACAAAAATATTGAAAAATTGTTACTTAAACATATGTGAAAAAAGGTGATCTCTCTGGTCACAATTAATAATTACACCTTTGTGATTTTTAGAAAATCGCTTCATTTGAATCATACACGCCTATAAAGATTTTCAAGAAATGCAATATTTTTTAATAAAGAGCAATCATATCATAGTACTAGATTGTAAATCAGTCAATCAATGAGTAGGAGATTTAATTCATTTTTAAATTGTAACCTGTTCTTTGATCTAAAAAGTTGAATTCGTTTTCGTTATCTGACAGAAAGTAAGGGCGATCGGTGAAATTGACAAAGGTATCAAGAAGAAAAAGAATATTGCTGCAGATTTGGGATTTCACTAAGTATTCCATCAACAAACATCAAATTCCAGGTAAAAATCCTGCCCTTAAAAGATATCCTTCTGTGACGCTTGGCAGACTGTAACAAGTCATTTTTATGTTCGAAGACTCTATGACCATGTTCGTACATTTCCGACGTAAATCGTTTATAATTAAGTTTACTTTGTACTTCCAAGGAGTAGAAATGCGCTTTTCTTTGTGGAATCGTTGGGACAGACGAAATTTGTCGATAAGTTTAAAAAAATGTTCTTAGCGATCTTCCCAAGAATTATTGGCCAATGTTACGATTGGATAAACAATATTTTACAAGCACACAAGGCTTTATTATGAAAAGGATGTTTATAACGCAGGAAAGAATGCAAGACAAAACATTACCTTTATATTATAATATTAATGAAACTGTTTTTAATGAAATTTCGCTAAAAATAATTTTAAACCCTATTTATTTAAAGGGTGTCCTACTTTTTTCGAGCAATTTTTTTTAAATAGTAAATGTCATTCTGAACAAAAAATTTCCTATGAACTATTATGAATTTTCGACTCCTTAAAAAGTTACAGCAATTTTAAAATTTCAAAAATTGTATGATTTTTGTGGGACACCGTGTATAAGTTTCATTTTATTTTAAATTTTTTATTTAAATCAAGTATGTTTTGGATTTTGTATATCTAAACCAATATGATGCTAAATTTTACTGAGGGAATTTAACTTCGTCGTTCACTTATTTTAAATAGAGCCAATTATGTTCAAAAAATTCAATTTGGCAAAAAAAAGTCCAAATAATAATCGATTTAAATAAAAAAATATAATAAGAAAGAATATTATGCAGGGTTTTCCACAAAAATCATGAAAATTTATCAGTTTTAAAATTGCTGTAACTTTTTAAGAAGCCGAAAAAACATAATATTTTCAAAAAAGTTCTGGTAGAACGAATAAAGAAAAAGCCTGCAATAATCTTGGATGGGATTAAAATACTTATAGTATAAGATAAAATTTTCGAAAGATATTATACATGTTCAATTTAAAATGACCATTTTGAGTTATTTACCAACAAAGGGAAATAGTGAATTCCCATAAGTTACAATTTTTGCATTGAACCACTTAAGTCTCAGTGAGTTTGTTTGTGTTGAGAATGTTTCGTTTCATAAACGATAAATTGCGTTCGTAATTGGTTTTTAAATTAAATAAAAATAATTAACGAGCAAATTGGTCATTATTCACGCAACACGCTCGCAGTTTATAAATGGTTAATTACCATTTTTATTAAACAGGGCGGAATGCGAATTAATATTGGTCGTTGAGTAATTAAATCTATTATTAAAAAAAATTGCTTGGCGAGAACGCGCTCATATGCCTTTCTTTTTGAGCTTTCTTCGACGGCCCATTTCCCGGCCACAAAAATCAACAGTTTTTCAATAATTTATGATTTTATTGCAGCTAATAACAAATTATGACCGCTTTATGGTTATAATAATTATATTTATTATTAACAAGTATTACTCATTACATTATACATGATTGTAAATACAGTGATTTGTTTAGAATTGGTTTTATAGCATTTTAATGGTTCATTCAATATTAATTATCATTAAGTGGATCAAAAAAATTAAATCAGCCTAATTAAAGGAAATAGAAATTAAATCGCAGAGAATTAATGATGTTTCACCATAGGGTTAAAATTTGGTTTTCAAGACGCAAACGCCATCTGTTCGCGTTTGGCTGAACACCCCGGCACCCATTGATAAATTCCTGCCCTGCAGGCGCGCTTTTATTTCAAATTGTTACATAACCGCCGCCCCAATTAAAGAAATTACGCCCGGACATTTTTGCATTTTATACTCATAAATAATTCACAATTCACATCGTGCTTTTAAACTCGCGTCAGATTGAAGGAAATCATGTTTAATCAACTCAGTATCAAAATAACAATTTTTATGTAATTAAAAAAATCTTTTAAAAAATTTAACTGCTTTGAAAATTTAATTAAATAAGTTTTCAACGAATAAAAAAAAATGACTTAAAACTCGTTGCAATATTATCCAAAATTAATAGAAAAATTTCATGAAATTTAGAAGCCCCCTAAACATGCGTGAAAATGAAGTGAAGGAAAAAAATTGGGAACTCAAAATGTTCATTATTTATAGAGATAAGAGATAATAATATAGTTTTTTTATTTAAAATTTTATCAAAGATTTCTGTAATTTTACTATATGTATAATTAAAAAAAGGATTTTGCTTTCTAAATTTTTAAAACTCTACACCCATGTTTTAAATTTTTATTACTGATGTGTGGCAAAAATAGGTGACCTGCAATTAAAAACCTACTTTTTTGTTTTTTTGATAATGAAATTGGTTCTACCTTTTATCTCTGAAGTTTTATCTCATGAACGGGTCACCCTGTATTTTGATTAATTTTTATATTAATGATACATGATACTATTAAAAGATAAACTACAAGATAATAAATAATTTTACTCAATAAGAAGTAATCATCATTTGAATATCAATAAAGCCACTAATTAAAATCACGTCCTTTAATTAGTAATTTAAAACGTTTAAATAATTCGCAAGGCATCAGTCTTTCTCGAATTGATAATCAGTTGTCTTTCATTATTAAGATTCGACATGCGTATCTAAACAAGATAAATTAATAATTTATTTTAATTGGATCGGTATATCAGATAAAATCCATTATTTGTTACAGGACGACGATTTGTTGCGAGAAAATACTTTCAGCAACAATGCGGGACATTAATTAATTAAACGTCAAACGACATAATTATAAGACATTAATTGCGCAATTTCATTTTTAGTAAAAGCTGTAATTGATGAGCTGTTTATATTTTTATTATTGAAAAGGGGACATCATTGCTATTGCAAATTATTGGGAAATTCTAATGAAAATGATTTATATTTTTTTACATTTACTATATGATTTATTATTTTATGTATTAATGAGTAGCTTAAAGGATTGTAATTTTATGGCCAGCTATTTATATCCGCTTTCGTATTAACATGGAAATATAAATTAAAATCAATTATTTATTATAATATTTATGAATACAAAAATTGATTCGTTTTTAATTTATTTTTATTACCAGTTTCAATTTAAAACCTTTTTTAAATCAGTTAAATTACGGTAAATTGTAATCAACATTATTCTGCAATATCCATTATTTTTTTTATTTTGAGGTTAGCTCTTGGAAATTTGGCTTATATTATACAGGGTGTCCCAGCGCACACGTATAATCTTTCGTTACTTTTTTGGAGAACCTTCAGGGATACTTGGAAAAATCCTCTTAACCAATTAGCCGAGATTTATAGGGTCAAAGTTGGCAATTAAACTTCTATATTATTATGAATTTTGAAAAATTTCTAAATATCCTGGAAAGGTTGGCGTCTTTTTCAGCACTTTATAACAAACAAATAAAAAGAAGCCAACCACATGACAACAAGCGATTTTTCAAATACCATGATAAAGAAGTTGAATTCCCAACTTCATCTCTTTATATCTCGGTTAATTGGCAAATAGGATTTTTTAATCGTTTTGCCAAGAAACCTTTGTAGCCAACAAAACGCGAATTCTGGCACACCCCTTATATTAATAAAAAAATCATGTTTTTTAATTTTATTTATTTAATTTTTATGTCCATTTTGTTCTTCATTTATAAGGGTATTTAAATATAATTATGCTAATTTGTCGTAAATAAAAGTGCAATTATTGTCTCGTTGTGAGACAATAAAACCCAGTTCCCACACGAACACATTAAAATATTAAATGTGTTTTTCTTTCTTCCAAGTTAATTATGTTTTCGTTTCAAGTTGTAGTGATGATCGTATCTAAAAAAAATGATAATAATTAAAAAATGAAATAAATCATTAAGAAAAATGAAAATTGGAGTGGTTATTTTTATTACGTCTTTTTAATTTGGGAAGTAGCCTGTCTTTTTTATATTCTCAAATTTGATCATCATTTCCGCTTGTAAAATTGTTTATTATCAAGCTAGGTATTTTATTTTTTGAAGATAATTAAGGTGATTTATTGAGTATACTTAAAAATATAAGTGCTACTTTTTATTGCTTAATTTTTGAATCTGCTAAAATGATTTAATAGAAACAAATTATGTCCTTACATCACGATACTCTTAACTGAAAACCAAATCAAAAAAATACTTTCACAAAGAAGTTTATTATATTTTTAGGAAATTTAAATTTATTGACATGGTATTAATCAATATGAGATTATAAAATTGCACAATTTTTCAAAGAAATAAAATAACTTAGTGCACCGACATTTTTATAAAATCCAGTTTTGCACCAAAGTTTTGGTCTAGGAAAAAAGTTTACGACTACTTTTGACGGTTATTTTACTTTACCGCAGAATTTAATCTACAATACTTTCTTTAGCTCTATGACAACTTTTGCCATATGAAAGCCATATTGAGAAAAAAAGTCCCATGACTATGCAAATATCAATAATTCTAACATGATTAAGATTTTATAAATGTTCAAAGTGTCCACAAACATCTTGAAGCCTCGTCTAATTAAAGATTCCGTAAAAATACGTAAACAATCACAAAAAGATACTTGGATATCAATTAATTTAATTAGTTTCCCAATAATCCCCGATCTCTGGGAAACATGTTGGTAAAAAGTTAGGTGCAGTTTGAAAAGTAGTTGTCGTCAACTCGTTAAAATATTGGTGATTTTGTAAAACACGAATACAAAGAAAACTTTTGCTTATTGTTGTTTCTGGATTTTCCGATTAAATGGACAACATCGCTGAGTTTCATCAACAGTTGAAGGGTTCGGTGCATAAACCTTCTTCCGTTTTGTATTATATAGAATAGCTATTTGGTAAAAATCAAATGAATTGAAAATTTTGGAGTTTCCTGGTTTTTGCAGCTAGCCCTTCAATTTGACTATATACTTAATACAGTCATTCGATTCATATCCTACTGAAGTTGGTTTGGACACGCAACATTGTTGAATTCTTGATTCCAGACAAAAGTTGGTGTATCCAACAAAATTTGTGATTTTCATCTACCAAAAACCTTTTATCAGCTATAGTAACAATAATCTGCATTTAAATGATCCATTATTATTTATTACTTGTCCAGGTAACAAATTATTATTGAAAATACCAGCCCCAGCATTGATGCCGAAATGTTATTGAAATCGCAGTGATCAAATTGTGGATTTAGCAATGACCACGCTTGATCATTTTTTACACCGTTCCTAGTAAAACATCATCGGATCATAGTAGGTGTTGAAAAGGTGTTGATTCGGATCTCCAGATTCAACACACTACAAACAGTACCTCGTTCTTTAGTACTGATTTCCATAGCTAATTTGGAAGTACTTAATTAAAGTCTGTTGAAACGTTACACTCTCATAACTCCAAATCTAAACAAAATCTGATGTATATTCATAAGACATTTTCTTTTCTCAAAATAGGATCAGCTCATCTGAAAAAGTTTATCACAGATCTAAAGAATCACCTTGTATTTAATCCCGTCCGGTCAGTGATTCGTTACTCAAAGAAATAGAGATTTTTCACGATTCACAAAACAATTAATTTTGGAGTAGGTACTGAGAAGATCGAGACATTTGATTACTTAAAATTTCCCGGTGAATACAGCTGCCAAAAATAATTGATCGGGTCATATACCCAAATGATTCTTAAACTTTTCGGTTCTTTTTGAAAAAACTGCTTGGTTAATTTTTATTAACCATGCTACAACGAAATATAAAATATAATTTCCTTCACATCCTTGAAGCCCTAAGCAAAACATAATTTATATTAAAATATGCATTTTAGAAATAATTAACCCAAACAGGCTTAGTGTGTTGATGACTTCATGGAATGGTGCCTCTGGTACAGTTGCATCACGTAATAAAAACGAATATTTAAATAATTAAGGGTCAAGTCAACATGGAGGCACCTTACAATGGCAACAATGGTAGCCGCCTGGGAACGTCCTTGAAACTAATCCTTTTGAATTTACGCTGTGAATGCGACTACTGTGTTAATAACAAAAACAGAAATTCCCACTAGACTCACGTAAAGAGTGCACTTGCACAAAATTTGTTAACCATTACCAGCCCATTAAAAAGCAAACCGTTGCTTTTTTCTCGCAAAAGAAGCAGATTTATTCGGGTACCAGTGGTGATAAATTTAGTATCACATTAAAACGTCAAAATATGGCAATAAAAGTCGAATTTATCGCCGCTCTGTATCGGCGAAAAACAAAGAGAAGAAGTCGCGATCTTATTCTTATCCCACTATAAATGTCCTCAGGGATAATTAACATAATAACGGTTTTTTAATTTACTGCCTTCTTGAAAGGGCGCTGTAAATCGATTTTATATTTCTTTTGATGGAAAAATTGCACAGCGAGTTGTTTTATTAGAAGCAACCTCTCACGTATGCAGATCATACCATCCATTTGGGATAACAGTAATGAAGGGGCATGCCACCCAATTCATCAACGATAAAAGCAGAGCAATAGCAGCGACGTCTTCATCGCTATATCAATTAGTCCCAGGAGTAATGAAGTAAAAAAGTAAATGTCGTAAGAAGTTTGTAGATAACGGCTAATGGCATTACCAGTTTTTTTTACAAAATTGATGACGAGCTTGAGTTATTGTAACAGGATTAAATTTATTTTACAAATTAGAAATTTACGATAATAAAGTTATCGAGTTTTTATTGCGCTGCTTTGAGATTATAAAGAAATAAATCCTCATATGAACATTTTTTTTCATTTAAAATCGCTGCAGGAAGCAAATGAAAATTCTTGAACAGCAATCAATTTTTTGCTGTTTGAACATTACCAAAGTTCTTCAAAAATAATCATAATACTACTCAATTTAGACAGACAAGACAAAAAAATACTTTCTATTGGACTAAAAAGATTTTGTTAGCCCACAAGGAAACCTTCCCCACAAAAGTATTGTGTATGTTAGTCTAGTCTGCACTTCGGCAAAGTATATTTTTTTCAGTGGATTCCTGCATAAACCATGAGCAATATCAGAGACCAGAGATTTTAAAGCAGGTTGTATTTTATATAAAAATTAATTTAGAGCACCGCTCAAATCATTTATGATTTATGATTTTACTATTAAAACACAATAGCAGGATTTTGGGAAATTACTCTATGTTTGGTATGAAAAAGAATCAAATGAGTTTCTGTCAGTATTAAGATATAATTTATTGAGGGAAAACCATTCATTTAGTTTAA